>JAUIMM010000267.1:2922500-3522500 GCA_031769625.1 Taudactylus pleione
TGGTGCTGCAGACTGTGCGGACCTGTGTGCTCCATACAGGGGAAGTAGGATTATACAGTAGTTCCAATTTGGGTAATGCGTGCACTACACATCAGGGAGGTACCCTGACTCACTGTGGAATGCACGCTGTTGATTGGCAAGTGTGAGTAGCCATGTTAGTTATTTTTATATTTATTTATTTTTGTCATGCAACACACAATAATAGATTTTTTTATTGTATTTTATAGCCACATGTTATCAGCGACATCCTCCAGTGACCCTGCATGCCGGACTGATGGGGGAAATTGTTAGCACTGCAGGCATCTGCAAGTGTGTATTGACTTGGCGATGCCATCTCCCCCACCGGTTCCAGTCACTCACGAGGTCGGGTACACTAGACATAGTCTAGTGTGTACCTGACATAAGATCACTAGTGGGATTATCTGCTAGTGGGCACAAATCCAAATTTTGCCTAGGGCACCAAATTGGCTAGGGCAGGCTCTGTGGGGGAAGGACATTGTAGGCCTTTGAGATGTTAGATAAAAAATTTTAAAGCAAAAATGCAGTCAAATTATTTATCAATATCCTTTGCTTATCATTATAGTATTGTAATGTAAAGACTTGCCTATGCCTATTCTCTTCCATTAAAAAAAAATCACCTTTGGAATTTATTTTCCACTTATTTCATTGTGTATTACTGTACTTAAAATGATTAGGTGTATGTCCATCATTTCACTAGTAATAGATAATAGGCATTCCTTGAGTTGACTCCTTGTGGATCTTCCTCTACTAACAAACTTGGATGGAGGCACAGCAGAGGCATTAGATATCCAGAAAGATAAGGTATATTATTGTGAATATTATTGTGTGACCCTGTAATTTATGCCAAGTACAGGTGAGTGGAATGCACACCTACGTTATCCCTTTCAAAAAAATTAGGTTGTGATTTTTTAAGGTTAACTGGAAAGACAATGTTTACTATGGTGCTGACATAGCAACTAAGGACATAATAATAAATACTATTTGTATGGGGACAAGTAAAATCGGAGCTAAAATTTGATCTTTTCTTATCCTTGCTAAAAGCCCTTGTGAAAGGAAAATGATGAAGTTTGGGCTACATTTAGTTTTATGGATGTTTGATATTAAATTTGTTACAACTGGTAATTACACTTTAGAGGATTCCTGAATTCTGTTTGTTACTTCTTTGGACCATTCTACTATCATTCATATTCTCCATTATACTGTAATTATCTTTTTTACAAATATCCAACATACTGATGAAATGTGCATTGCTTACAGTGTTTATTTTATCCTTCTATATACTTATAATTATGTCACAGAATGGAAGGCATTCAAATAATTGAGTTTTACTTTATATCTTTATTGTATAGTATAAAACTTCTAGTATGTGCCAAGATACCATTATAATGAAGAGTATCTATTGTAACTATATCATTTTCATGTACAGATAATACCACAGACTAATTTCTCCACAATTATATTATTGGGATTCCGGAATAAGAGTGATTTTAAAGTTCTGTTATTCATTCTGCTCCTTGTGATTTACTGTGTGACACTGGGTGGAAACGTCCTGATTATCACACTGGTCTCCTACAGCAAGAACCTCCATTCTCCCATGTACTTCTTCCTCACACAACTCTCCATGTGTGACATCATGGTGACCACAGATATTGTACCCAACATGCTTCATGTTGTGCTGAATGATGGGGCCACCATATCTCTTACTGGATGCATCACTCAGTTCTATTTATTTGGTTCATCAGAAGCAGGAGAATGTCTTCTACTGACGGTGATGTCCTATGATAGATATCTGGCCATATGTGACCCATTACACTATACCTATATAATGAACAATATATTTTGCCTTGAATTAATTATTGTATCTTGGATATTATGTTTTTCTTTATCATTAGTCGTAACAATCATGATGAGTGAGCTGCAATTCTGTGGGCCAAATATTATCAACCATTTCTTCTGTGATATGAATCCTATATTAGAACTTTCTTGCTCAGATATTTCTCCAGTCCTAATGATAGGTCTATTGATTGGTTTTTTTGACATAGTCTGTCCACTCTTTTTAATTATTGTTTCATACACTTACATTTTCCTGATCATATCAAAAATGTCCACATTAACTGGTAGATGGAAATCCTTTTCTACATGCAGCTCTCATCTGACTGTCGTGTGCCTATTTTATGGAACCCTAAGTGTTACATACATGCTTCCAAATAAAGGACGATTACTGATAATTAGTAAAATACTATCTATGCTGTACACTGTATTTATTCCATTGTTTAACCCTTTTATATACAGTTTGAAGAATTATGACATCAAGGAAGCTTTGATAAAAATGTTGTATAATTACAATTTTTATTTAACAAAACCTACAATAAAAACACCTAATTATTTATTGTGTTGTTTTTGATCTTGTGTCAAAGATGTGTGGCAAGAAAAAATGTTTATGTATATTTTGACAAAAGCACTGGTAAGGTAATTCATCTGGGGATATATTTGTTCCAGGTTTCTGACCTATGTGTAATAAAAACCACAATAAAATGCATTTAATTGCAAAATAGACTTGCTAGAGTTTGGGCTGTAGTAAAATCCAGTTAATAGTTCCTGAGAATATGGATGTAGAGTGAGGGTGGACTCCATCCATTAGAACCTTTTCGGGTCTTCAGTCTGAGAAGAAACTAATTAGCACTTACACCTGTAAGAGGCTGATAAAGTGTGTCAGAGGTTTTACTCAGTGTCTCACTACCTGGGGAAAAAATACATCAGGCCTGATAAGATACATTGTGATTTATGACTGTGAGTGCTGTGCATATGCCTATGTTTGTTGTAGTGGCATTAGGTCAAACCTATGATGAGAGAGGGAATCTCTGAGTTTAGTTAGAGCTCGGATGGGTTAAGATTTTATTGTTTGTTTTTATATTTCTGCACAACAAGCTTCGACTATTTCACAGAAACCCTGGACTGGTGTGTTTTTTCCTGTCTGCTGTGTGTTTGGAAGTGCCCATGTACCCCAGGAGAGGGCACCTCTAATGTGATCTTATCAATCTATATATGGTATATGACTGCACAGAAATATCTAGTTACCATCCACTCAGTAGACAAAGGAAAATACGGTACAGGCGGCACTTACGGGAACCTTTTTAAAGTGAAAAAAAATTAACGATTTCACAAGTGGTTGTTTCAATGTTTCAATTTAACTAATTCCTGATGAAAATTTACTGAGTTAAATTGAAACATTGAAACCACTTGTATGTCCGGGAATTTTTTCTACTCTTAAAAAATTTCCTGTGAGAGCAGCCTTTACCAATATAACCTATATATATATATATATATATATATATATGCACAGTCATGCCATTATATTACGACTGACTCAGAAAACACATAATTCTCACATAGATAACTCCAGAGGGGGCCATGGTGTTTTAGGGGCTACACCTCAAAAGTTATTAAAGGTACCAAGCTGAAATTTAGCATGGACGGGTAGAACTGTCGGTCTGTGCTGCTTGTCAATTTTCTGGGCAAAAAAAGAAAGAATGAGGATTTGGGAGTAATTTAAATTTCCCACTGTCACTTTTTTCAAACACTCTCAGTTAAAACCACTTTCTGCTGTTTTCTATGAGGGATTTTTGGGAAGGCATAGCTCAGAGTAAGGGGTGAATTTAGCCTTTTTTTGTATTAGGTAGCTATTATTCCAGGGTAGGTGCTTTTGTGGTTTAGGTAATTGCCCTTCTGCTCCATGGGAGGTTTCTATCCTCCATGAGCTCGCATTAGGTAAGCTATTATCTCACAAAGGCATCTTTATATACAGTAGATAGGGAACTTCAACTTGTTGTGCAGCCTCTGTAGTTGCCTTCAGCAGATGAACTCACTTGGGTACATAAAGATGGATGTCCTTTGCAGGTGGAAGCAGCGTTGGGACCCAGGGGAAAGAAGCGGCCTTTAGCTGGGATCCAGCGGGGTAGCGGGAATTAGTGTCAATGGTGAGGGCTGTGGGACGTAGTGGTGGTGCAGGTGGCATGACCCAAAAGTGGCAGACAGATTTAGCATGCTCGGATAAGTGAGATCCGTAATGCCTGCATCTGTGTAAGATAAAATTAAACACAGAAACATGGACGGATCAGTGAGATCCGTCTGTGCTGCTGTGTTTAAAAAAAATGAAAGTGTTAAAATGAAAAAAAAAAAAACAGCGTGCCCCATCCCCATAAAGAACCAGCACTGGGCTTTGCAGACCCAGTCCTGTTGGTGCTAAATACAGGGGACAAACAACATAGGGGTCCCCATATTAAGTGCAACCAGCACTTGGCTCTAAGATGGTCCTGGAAATACAGGAGAAAAAATGCAAGGGGTCCATCTGTATTATCCAGAACCAGCACTGCACTTTTTCTAGTGGGTTCTAAAGCCATAGCAAGGGGAGCTCTTTCACCGGGTCCCCCAGCTGAAGCATCAACCAAGACCACTAATCATTCTAGGCCAGGGATCCCAGGGTAGCTTGGGACCCCCCCAATAAAGGGGTCCCCCTCTACATGGCACTCTAGGCCTAGGCTGATAGCCCGGGGCTATCCCTGGCACCCCTAGAGTAGTGGGTGCTTAGTTAATTTGTGTAAAAGTGTAGTGCAAATTAAAATATTGTCTTTTGCAGTAGAACTATAGGCCCCAGCAAGCCTCCCTCGCATACCAGCATGCGGGGCATTATGGGCCCGCTGGTATATGTAGTTCCACTGGAAAATAAATATTTATAAAAATTAGACAGGACACGCACACTGACAGTAAAATTTTATTAACACATACATACACACACTATCTCACATACTCACCTATGTATCCCTCTATCTCATCGGCCCTCTTCTCTAGTAGGATGCCTGTAAAAAAAAATCCATTCTCACCACCTCCTATGCATAGATACTCTTCATTCCCAAATAGGAAATCCAGGGTCTTGGCAAAACACAAAAATTAAATTAGCAAGTTGTGGACATTAGTAAAGTCCTCTTAGGACAGTACAACCCGAATGATGGCCCAGCATCAAGATTTCCCTATAGGAATCCCAGTGCTGAATGCTCATTGGCTGAGAGAGGTGAGCCTTCCACCTATCAGCTAATGAAATGGTCCCACCATTTACTTCAAAGATGACTTCCATGACCCAATCA
The DNA here is from genome assembly GCA_031769625.1 of Taudactylus pleione. NCBI lineage: Eukaryota > Metazoa > Chordata > Amphibia > Anura > Myobatrachidae > Taudactylus > Taudactylus pleione. The sequence goes on from JAUIMM010000267.1 coordinate 2,927,663, forward strand.
CAGCTTGCAACATCATTGCCAGACCCCCTCTGCTGGCACCCACCACTCCAGGGGTGCTGGTTCCGGGGTGCCCTGTAGAGGGATATTCCATAATTGGGGAGTCCCCTGATCACCAGGCATCCATGGCCTGATCTGACTAGTGGTCAGGATTTATGCTTCAGAAATTAGATGAACACTGCACTGAAAGGGATGGGGGGAGGGGGGGTAGTGCATGCAAGTGGGAAATTGTGTTGGGTGGAGGGTGGGGAGGGGAAGTATGTGTGCAGATATCCCAAGAGGTCTCCAGTCTCTTTAATGAACATATAAAAGGTAAATTTGGCAGCGCTGCACAAGTGGGAAAGGGGGTTGGGAAAAGGCAGCAGCCCAGGGATGGGGTAATGTTGTCAGGTAATATTAAACTAGTGTGCAGATGATTTGCAGTAATTATGTGAATAAAGCCAATTACAATAAGTGTAAGATGAATTGATGTTTATTTGCTGTGCAAAATAGGAGACACAGTGCTCGATGACTGCTTCGGGTCTCCTCTAAACTCAGAATCATATGGTGATCCTGGTGATGTTCAAGGGGAATGTTCATACTTTGTATATATAAGGGTGGAAGAGTCAATGTGAGGATGGCCGGTGGGCTTGCGGCTGACTCAGGGCCTAATTCAGACCCACTGGCGAGTACTCGCAAGCGGGTCGATGTTGGCCTAGTGTGCATGTGCATGATGGAGGCGGCTCCATCGTGTGCATGCCTGAGACCCGAATAATGATGGCCAAGCCGTTAACGATGAGGGCGTTATGGGTCTCGCACCAAAGGGGGTGTGCTGTCGATGGTGAGTGACAGCATGCCCCCTTTGGTGGGCGTACCGGTGGCGTTGCTTCCCAGATGGAGGCGTTCCCGCAAGTGATGTCAGTGGGAGTGCTTTTGGCTCTGATAGAGCCAAAAGCACTCCAGGGCTTGTGGCCATGAGACCCTACCGCAAGGGTCTCATCGCAAGCCCGATGGTCGTGATGGTCTTGACAATCGCAACCATCATTTTGGCTGCTCACTATAGCTGTGGGTGGTCACCCACAGCTATGTGAGCAGCCAGGAGGCCGCTCTTAAAATGAGAGGGATGGCTCTGATTCAGAGCGAGCACTCTGTCAGAGCGCCTGGCTCTGAATCAGGGCCTCAGTCCGGTAATAGTCCAGTGCTAGAGGTGGCGTCCTGCTTGGGTTGGTCACTTGCCGGTAATTGCCGGTAATTGTTGAAGGTATGTATGTTGATTGATGGTCCTTTTTGTCCTATTTGCTGTTGGTGTTAGACCAGGAACATGTCATTCTGTATCCATTAAGTCCTGGCTCTTGTAGTGTGGTCACATGGAGTGGTATAGCACAGGCTGGCTGCCTGTGCTAGCGGCAATGCTGGCTGGAATAGGTTTGCTGTGTCTTGCTGTTAGGTGCAGCTTCACATTGTCGGTAGCACCGATGATGTTGTCATTTGCTGATGTAGGTGCCTTCCAGTGTTCTGGTGGTGGGCTAGAGACTTGCTGTTACAGCATCATTTTGGCCTTAACTTCCCTCGCTTATGCACTTACATCCAAAAGTGCTGGTGACAGGCCAGGAATGTGATGGCACAATGTTCCTCATGGCCCTAACTTCCAGTGCTGGGATCTCGCGTCTGAGCTTCGGATGATGTTTTACTCACTCCAGCTGGAGGTGAGTGTACCATGATACAGTAGGTGGGGTGCAGGTGTGTTAAAGGTGGTGAGTCTGTGTGCCTGTTTGTTTCTGGACCAACGCATTTCAGCACTAAGGACATCCAGGTGCTTTTGTGAGGTGTTAAAATCACTTCCTGGTGTGTGATGATTGTCAGAGAGGTGGTGACCACCTTCAGGGAACATGTGTTGATTGATTGATTGATTGGAATAACAAGGTAGTCTGGTTGCTATGGTTGCGGTGGTGTGTCCTTGTTATTGGTATCAGCTTTGTGTCCTGGTTTGTTTTATTAAACTGAGTGGGTGAGGAAATCCTAGCTATAGATCATGTGCGTGGGTGTGCAGATGGTCAATTCTAGGGTAATATCCTTGTTTCAGTATGGCTTGTATAGATCAAGGTAGCTGTGTTATCAAACTGACATGCAATTGGCGTCAATCGTGTCTCTGTGGCAGGGCTTGATGCCAGGGCTAGGCTATATGATTTGTCTTGGGTATTAAATGGATTGCTATGGAATGTGTTTCTCTGTGTTTCAGATCCTTCAGATCCTGAGTAGGTGGTCTCGGGAGGGAACGGTTATGTGTGTTATCCTATGCTGTTGGTGTGTTGGGAGTGTATGTGGTGTGGGACTATGGTTGGCAGGGGTCAGGGCACAGCAGGTGGGGGGAAGAAGGGGTATGGGGTTGTTAGAGTGACTGGAGGGGGAGGGTTTGTGGTTGTAAGGTGATAATGTGGGTGGGGGTTAATGAAGATGATGTGGGTAGAGTGGGGGTTATGGATAACAGAATTAAGTAAAGAATGTGGGAGTAGGTAGGTGTGTTATAAGAGAGATATTATGTTGAAGTCTATATTAAGCCCAATTGGTGAATGAATCCCATCAGCCCCCAAACTAGCACAAATTTTTATCATGGAGATATTCCGTCTTCATGGACTTCCTTCTGAAATAGTGTCTGATCTGGGTGTCCAGTTTGTTGCTCGTTTTTGGAGGGCATTATGTTCATCATTACAAATTAATTTACAATTTTCTTCTGCATATCATCCTCAGTCAAATGGACAAACCGAAAGAGTGAACCAGTATTTGGAGACCTTCTTGAGAATGTATATTTCCTCTTCTCAAGATCATTGGATGGATTTCTTGCCTTGGGCTGAGTTTGCCCATAATTTTCATTATTCTTCTGCTACAAGTGTAAGTCTCTTTTTCGCCAACTGTGGTCGGCATCCTCCAGTTACTGAGCTTCAATCAGTTAATACAGTGGATGTTCCGGCAGCTAAAGCTACTCTCCAACATTTTTCTGGAATTTAGAGACAGGTACATAAGTGTCTTAGGAAAGCCTCCCATAATTATAAAACTTTTGTTGATAGAAAACGTTCAGCTGTTCCTAAATGTTCTGTCGGTGATCGTGTCTGGTTGTCCACTAGAAATCTTTGATTTAATGTACCTACTATGAAATTTGCCCCCCGGTATATTGGGCCACTCCGTATTGTATAAATTATCAATCCAGTGACATGTAAGTTACAGATCCCTCCAACTAATTGTGTACCTAACTCCTTTCATGTCTCCTTGCTTAGACCACTGATTCTTAATCGATTTCATGACAGCTTGCTTAAAATACCTCCTATAACAACTTCTTGAGGAGTGGAGTTTGAGATAGTTAAGATTCTGGATTCACGTAAGCATCAAAGTCAGTTGCAATATCTCATAGACTGGTAGGGCTACGGCCCGGAGGAGAGATCTTGGTTTAAAGAGTCTGATGTCCATGTTCCTATGTTGATATGTAATTTTCATGCTAAATTTCCTTTTAAGCCTGGTGGGTGTTCGGAGACCACCCAAAAAGGGGGGGTACTGTCAGGACTTTGACTATTGCAGTACATAAAGATAAACTACACTTGCCGAAGTTCCATTGTGGTCATTGGAGGATCTATCCTGGTTGCTGGCGTTCATCACATGCAGTATACAGAGGCCCTGATTCAGAGCTGGATGCTCTGACAGAGTGCTCGCTCTGAATCAGGGCCGGCCTTCTTGTTTTTTAGAGCGGCCTCTTGGCCACTCGCATAGCTGTGGGTGACCACCCACAGCTATAGCGAGTGGCCAGGAAGATGGTCGCGATGGTCAAGACCATCGCGACCATCGGGCTTGCGATGAGACCCTTGTGCTAGGGTCTCATGGCTGCAAGCCCCAGAGAGATTTCGGCTCTCACAGATCCAGAATCTCTCCCACTGACATCACTTGTGATGTTAGTGGGGCCGCCCCCAAATGAGGCGTTCACATGGGAACGCCTCCGTTAGGGCAGCCACTCTCCTGGCCTGCCCACCAAAGGGGGCATGCTGTCACTCAACATCAACAGCATGCCCCCTTTGTAGCAAAACCCAGAGCGACGGTTTGCCCATTGCTATCCAGGTCTTGCGCATGCGCTTGATGGAGCTGGCTCCGTCGTGCGCATGCGCACTGGGCCACCATTGACCCGCTTGCGAGTGCATAGCGCTCACGAGTGGGTCTGAATCAGGCCCAGAGTGTTAAAATGATCATCTGTTTCTTAGGTGTCGTCAGGTTGTTGGATTTCTTGATTGTTTATTATTCCAAACCTGATTCTATTTTTGTCACATGTTCTGAACTTCCTATGGATCACAGACCTCTAGTATAAAGCCTGTTACTAACCATGCCTCATTGTCTGTGCAATGTTACTTTCAGTTCTTTCTTGGACTCCTGCCAGTTCTCCACTGTGCCTGTTGTATGCTGTGGACCTCGCTACATCCCTTCTTATGTTCTGGTTCAAGTTCTGATACAGGTTATCAGCTGCACCACAGAGCTCAGCATTAAAATTGTTTTTCTGTTGTTATCCTGCTTCATTACTATGATACCATTCTACGCTACATTATTTGCTCTACTTGTAATTATTGACTCCTGCGGACACTGGGGTTACCCCTTCTACAGTTGTCAACTGCACCATTACAGTCTACCCTTACCGGAATCCCATTACTCTGCAGGGCTTAAGCCTTTCCCGTATCTTCAGTACATCACAGGGCTCAACCCTGTTCCAGACCTTTAGTACATCGCAGGGCTCAACCCTGTTCCGGATTTTCATTATGTCTCAGGGCTCAACCCTGTTCCAGACCCTCATCACATCTCAGGGCTCAACCCTGTTCCAGATCTTCATTTCGTCTCATGGCTCAACCCTGTTCCAGATCTTCACTACACCTCAGGGCTCAACCCTGTTCCAGATCTCCATCACGCTACAGGGCTCAACCCTGTTATTGTCCTCTATTCTATTCTGAGGCCCTAGCCTCGTGTCGGACTCAGGGTTTCCCCACACATCAGTTCATTGTGTGCTATGAACTTTGTTTCTCACAGGGACATACCCCTGCATCGGTTAGTACATATTACAAACTCTTGTGTTGTTGAGACTTAATGTGGAACTTTGTCATATAACATTTGTTTGTGAATAAATTCTATTTACTTTTATTCTGTGCCTGTGATATTTCATGAAAAGGTCATTCCTGAAACCTCCCCAGTTCATACTACCTAGTAAACCTGACTCTTCCCAGGAGTCTCAAGTGTCTGTAGCCTTCACAAGTTTCCTCCCCTCCAATATCTTGGGATGTGTTGCATGGCTGTGAATGTTAGAGTAGATGGGTCTTGTCTGTGTGTTTATTTGTAGTGTTTTGATAGGCTGTGTTTATTATATCCAATTTTTATGCTTTGTTTGTGTTCTGCTATCCAGTGAAAGGGCTCCCATGGCTGTAGCTTTAGCCCCCTGCTAGAAAATGCCTGGTGCTAGTTTTGGATAATACAGTTGGACCATATGCAGTTTCCCCTGTATTTCCAGAAAAAGGACCTGCTCAGAGCCCAGTTCTAGTTGTGCTGAAAGCAGGGGACCCTTACATCTTTTGTCACCTGTATTTTTATCAAACAGGACTAGCTCGGTGCTGGTTGTGCTAAATAAAGGAGACCACGATGTTGTTTGTCCCCTATATTTTCACAACCATGTTTTCAGTGCAAAGCCTGGGGCTGGTTGTGCTTGGAGGGGCACCTTACACAATCAACCCAGCAGACACTACCCATGGGTGCCAGGAATAGCCCCTGGCTATCAGCCTAGGCCTGGAGTACCCTGGATGTGGGACTATTTTATTGTCCTTATTGTTGTCCAGGCCACCTGCCAACACACAACTGATGTCTGCCCTGATGCTGGGTCCTGCAGCCCCCACCACCACCAAAATGGTCCCACAGCCCACATCGCTAATGCCTGCACCACCTCTGCTAATGTCAACTACCTCTGCCGGGTCTCAGCTGCAGCTAAAGCCTGCTACCTCCCCTGGGTCCCATCTCCACTAATGCTCACAAAGGACAGCCATCTTGGTGTACTCTGGTGAAGACATAGTACATGCCCTGCTGGAGGAAACAACTGAGGTTGAACAACAAGATGCAGCTCCTTATCTATAAAATTGGTCTTTTGTTATGTTATAGTTTAAAACTCTAACTTTCTTTATTACCTGAACCCCAAAAGCACCTACCAGAGAACAATAGCTACTGTAAACAAATTTGTCCTCTGCCCTGAGTTATGACTTCCCAAATATCCCCCTTAGACTATAGGGCCAAATTCAGACCCATTCGCTAGGCTGCAATCACTCGCAGCCGAGTGATTGTTGCAAAATGTGCATTTGTATAAGTCGCATGCATGAACCAGTCACTGCGAATGGGAGACTATCACTCTCTGCACATTGCCAGAGCACTAGTTTGAATGACAGAATGGGGCATCTGTGGGTGGTGACTGGGGAAGGTCTGTGTAAACAGGGTGTGCTTGTATTAGCAGAGGCATGGCTGGGAATTTTTACACCAACTTAAGGGTGTGAATAATTAACACGTAGTATCAGCATATGCATCATATGAGAGAAATAAAGGCAGTGGTGCTCACAGTGCTTGCCTGGATTCTACCTTAAGCACTGTGTGGCAGTTCGATGATACCTGATGGAACCAATGTTTTCATATACTTCCTGCAGATGATGTCTGAAAGTGGGCATCTTTACTCCAGCCTGCTGGGCATCTAACTTCACCTGGTGATCGCAAATAGGATCAGACAAAGGAGGCATCCTCATATCTTAGTGTGCGATCACATCATTTGCATATTTTCTATCCTTAAGGCATCAAACTAATGGAGCTTAGCGAACGGGTATGAATGAGCTCCACAGTGCAAAAGTGATCCTAATTAAAAGTGACAGAAAAAACTGACAGTTGGTGCTTTTGATTATGCCCAAAAATGTTGCCCTGAAATTTGGCATGCAGCACCGAGTGACACTAATACCCATCCATGCCAAATTTCTGCTTGGTACCTCCAATAGCTTTTAAGGAATTCTCTATGGGAGAGTTCAGTTTTTTCTGATTCAGCCTTAATATAAGGGCACAACCGTGTCTTATACTGTATATATATATATATATATATATATATATTCCATATACAAAAAACCTTACGGTTTCACATTTCCCATTATGGCTGCTTAGACATGATCTGAAAATTTACAAAGCCTATTGATTTTCTGCCACTCAAACTTCAAAAAGAAATGAAATTATGATCATTAAGGCTGATGCCTTAATGGACGTGTTTCTTGCGCAATACGGATATGGTATGCCATCACACCCTGCGGTTAACGGAAGATTCAGCACTCTCACAGAATGAGATTGATGTCACTCACAAAATGGTGGAGCTGCTAATTCACAGACTTGTGTGCTCATTGGAATACACACATGCAGTCTATGCAACTGAGGTTTGAGCAGTTATGTGGCTCCCACGTCCCACACAGTGCCCACAATCTTCCCATTTGATCACCAAAACAATCTCACTGGCTTCCAACATCCTTCTCACTGTATACATTTATCTCATTTAGAATACACGTTCAGCTCCCTTATTTTTAAAAATATCATACTCTGTCTATGCATGTACACTTTCTTCCCCTATATGCCTCCATACTGCTACTGTATATTTTCCCCAATTCCTACTGCTGTGTGGTCTTCCAACTGTGATAGTCTGTGTTCCCTCATCTGCACCAATGTTTTTCCCCAGCCGTACCACCCTGCATCCGTGCCTTCTCCAAAGCCACATTGCTGTCTTTCTCTCATCTGTGGCACTCTATCTTCCTCCATCTGCACTTCCTCTACTCTGGTCCCCCAACTGTTCAACTCTGTCTCTCCCCACCACCCACACCACTGTTTTCCTTCCCATCCACACCAATCTTTCTACCCCAATCCCTACTGCTGTGTGGTCTCCAAAACTATGGTAGTCTGTGTTCTCTCATCCGTACCAATCTGTCTTTCTCCATCTGTACTGCCCTGCATCCGTGCCACTCTGTTTCCTTCTTCACCACTGCCTTCCCCTAAGCCACGCCACTGTCTTCCTTTCCTTTGTGGCACTCTTTCTTCCTCCATCTGCACCACTCTGTCCCCCCCAACTGTGCAACTCTGTCTCCTCCCCCCACCCACACTACTCTGTCTTCATACCCATCCACACTAATCTGTCTTCCCCAATCCCTACTGTTGTGTGTTCTCCTATTTGTGCTAGTCTGTATTCTCTTATCCGCACCAATCTGTCTTTGCCTGTCTCCCATGTCCGTGCCACTCTCTTCCCCCAGCCATGTCGCTGTCCCCCAAAACTGTGCCACTCTTTTTCCCCCTTCTGCACCACTGTTTTCCACCCATCTGCATTTCTTTGGCTACCCCACCCTCTGTACTGCTTAACCTTTCCTCCTCGACACGCCTTCGTGTCTCACCTATCCATGCTGCTGTGTCTCTTCCCCATCCACACCACTTTTATCCCATCTGCACAGCTGTTTTCTACTTTGACCTCAGTTGCATAGACTGCATGTGTGTATACCAATGAGCACACAATTCTGTGAATTAGCAGCTCCACCATTTTGTAAGTGACAGCGATTTCATTCTGTGAGAGTGCTGAATCTGCCATTAACCACAGGGTGTGATGGCATACCATATCTGTATTGCACAAGCAACACGTCCATTAAGGTATCAGCCTTAATGATCGTAATTTCATTGCTTTTTGAAGTTTGAGCAGCAGAAACTCAATAGGCTTTGTGAATTTTCAGATCATGTCTAAGCAGTCTTAATGGGACATGTGAAACCGTAAGTTTATTTTTCTATGGAATTTCATAGCTTTTTTAAAATGTACATATTAACTATTAGGGTTTGGATGAGCAAACTTGGCCACCTGCAGGGGAGAAGGGCAACAAATGGTACACTAATGCAGGTGGAAGAGGGGACAGCACACAGGGGGTTGGTTTGGGAGGTGCACAGTGTGAGACGGCTGTAGGCATGTGGGGTAGCGGCAGCAGCAGTGGTGCAGAGCAGTGGCAGTGATGCAGTGCAAAGAGGGCATCAGTGGGTGACAGAGGGCTCACTGGTAGTGAGTATGCACCCAAGAAAATGAAATCAATAAGTCACATATGGATGAATGCAGCAGTGAGATCCATCTATGCATGTATGTTAAAATTTGAATGTGTAAAAAAAAAAATAGTGTAGCCCCGCCCCCCCAGAAAACAACCAGCACCAGGCTTTGGAGCCCCAGTACTGGTTATGCTACATACAAGAGGCAAATGATGTAGGGGTCACCCGTATGAAGAACAGCCAGCATCAGGCTTATCAGAACCTGTCCTGGTTGCCAAAATACGGGGGACAAATGATGTAGCGGTCCCCTGTATTTAGCGCAACCAGCACAGGGCTCTGAGCCAGTCCTGGTTCTCTAAATACAGGGGGAAAAATGCATAGGGACCCCTGTATTTCTCAGAACTGGCACCAGACTCCTTCTAGTGGGGGGGTGATGCCACAGCCAGGGTAGCCCATTCACCAGGCCCCCCTGGCCACAGCATCACCCCTGACCGCTAGTCAACCCATGGAGTTGGGGACCCCCCAATAAAGGGGTCAATCTCCTCAGGCCACCCAAGGCCCAGGCTGATAGCCTGGGGCTATCCCCAACACCCCTGGGCAGTGGGTGCTGGGTTGATTTGTGTGGTGCATAGAAATATATAAATATTGTCTTTTGCAGTTGTACTACAGGTCCCAGCAGGCGTCCCCCGCATACTGGTACTTGGAGAACCATAAGTACCAGCAGGCAGGGCACTAAGGGCCAGCTGGTACCTATAGTACCCCTGCAAAATAAATATTAAAATAAAGCAGACAGACACCGTTTTTAAAATATTTTATTTAGTGGGACCTTCACCTGGGGGGCAGCAGCCTTAAGCTCTTTTTCATGGTGCCGCTCCCCCAGAACTTCTAAGGCGTCTTCACCTGGAGGGGGACGGCCTTTAAGCTCTTTTTCCTGGCCGTCACCCATCCAGGGCATCCACAGCGTCTTCTATATTCTGTCTTCGGCAGCTCTTCTCTGCTGCCTCCCCATCACCGACTGAGTGCACAGCAACTCACGCTGGCAGTATTTAAGAAAGGAGGGGGCGGTGCGATGAATTCACAAGCTGTGATTGGCTCATGGCAGCCATCTTTGAATTTCAATAATGGTGCTGAGGCGCTATTTCTAACAGGGGGCTGATGCCACAGCCAGAGCAGCCCTTTCAGCGGGCCCCACAGCCACTGCATCAGCCCTGACTGCTAGTCAGTAAAGGCCAGGGATCCCTGAGGAGCTGGGGACCCCCCTAATAAAGGGGCCCCCTGTCCTCAGGGCACCCCATGCCTAGGCTGATAGCCTGGGGCTATCCCCAGCACCCCTGGGCAGTGGGTGCCAAGTTGATTGTGTGATGTGGTGCATTTTAAAGAATATTTTATTTGCAGGTGGACTATAGGTCCCAGTATGCCTCCCTGCATGCTGGTACTTGGAAAACCACAAGTACCTGCATTCTGGGCATTTTCGCCGACTGCCATCTGTAAAAAAAAATATTAAAATAACACAACACACTTTAATATTGTAATATTTTATTTTACAGGTGTCAGCTCTATTTCATGGCTGCTGCCCACTAGGACTTCACCCGGCAAGTGCCAACCTGCCAGGACTTTGGTGTCTTCACCTGGTGGATGCCTACCCACCAGGGCTTTGACGTATTTGCCTGGCAGGCACCGACCCACCAGGGCTTTGTTGTCTTCGCCTAGTGGGGTGCCAACCTGCCTCCCACTAGGACTTCTGGTGTCTTTACCTGGCAGGCGCCAACCTGCCAGGGCTTTGGCATCTTCACTTGATGGGTGCCAACCTGCCAGGGCTTCGAAGTCTTCACCTAGTGGGTGACAGCCTGTGGTAGCTCTTTTTCATGGCTGCCTCCCACTAGGTCTTCCGACATCTTCACCTGGTGGGCGCCAACCTGCCAGGGCTTCAGTATATTTGCCTAGTGGGCAGCACCTTGTGTTAGTTCTTTTTTGTGGCTGCCTCCCACTAGGACTTCTGGTGTATTCCCCTGGCAGACGCCAACCTACCAGGGCTTTGGCGTTCTCACCTGGCGGCCGCCAAACTGCTAGGGCTTTGACATCTTCACCTAGTGGGTGACAGCCTGTGTCAGCTCTCTTTCATGGCTGCCTCCCACTAGGACTTCTGGTGCTTTCGCCTGGTGGATGTCAACCCCCCAGGGCCTCGGCGTCCTCACCAGGGCTTCTGGCATCTTCAACTGGGTGGTGGCTGCCACCTCCCCAGGGCTTCTGTGGTCCTCTTCAGGTGCCGCCACCTACAGTGACATCACAAGTCGTGATTGGCTTGCAGCGGCCATCTTTGAAAATCAAAGATGGCTGCTGCGAGCCAATCACAGCTCGCGATGTCATCATCGGTGGCACCCAGCAGCTGCAGGACTGATGCTAGTTCAGGTGTCAGCGGTGGGCCTTTATCTGAGAGGATCCTGTCCCCATCAGCCATTCTGATGAGTATGGCAGCAGCGCCTATTTCAAAAAAGGCACCTTAGCGCCATTTTTGATATTCAAAGATATATATATATATATATATAACAATCCAACAGGATGGCACTCAGTAGACTTCCATCAATAAAAAGGCATCTTTAAAAAGGCATCTTTCATGAAACCTCTGTTACCAAAGAATTATTAGGTGTCTTCTATAATGGCATACCATTGTAACCGCCACTACCTTTCATGCCGAGGATTGAAGCAGCTGAGGTGTTAGCACTAAGAGAGCAGTACAGGGAGCAGAGCTATGAAAATGGAGCATAAGCAAGGATGTGTGCTGGGGGTCAATGACAGTTGGAGCTGTGGCGGTGTGACCTGAGGGAACTGACCAGGGAAAATGCACCTTTCCTCCTCCTATGTTTGCTTAGGGAGAGAGATGAGGGCTCTGGGAGGTATTAGCAGAGAGGCAGAGTGCTGTAACCTGAAGCTCTGAGGTAGAAAGTGAAGCAGTGGAATGTAGAGGCAGAGTCAGTCTATAAGGCAACACTGAGTTAAATGTGCTAATTGCGGTAAGAAGTGAAATGTCCAATTGGAGATAAGAGAAGAGAGCAGTTAAGAGGCAACAGAGAATAAAGTGTCAGTCTGAAAGCTGACAAAGAGAAAAATAAAGGAAACATAAGAAGATAATTGGGGTGACAGGAGGACATTTTAGTTCAGCCTCACAGGCTTGCAGCAGAGGAGCATAAACATTTAACACAAGTAGAATTTATGGAGTCATAATTCATTATAGCCACAGTATACACTGTAAGAAAAATAACCTACTAATTGTTGTGATCATTATAATATTAGACTGTATTCGAGGACACCATTATATAACACTGGCATTCAAATAACTATTGGTCTAGAGACCTAACCTCCGGCATCAAAACAGATCACAGCTAAGGGAGTAACATCAAGTCAAAAGTTAACAATATTTATCTAATGCAATTTTACTAATATACAACCAGTACCAACTATTTACCCAATGTGCACCAATAAACTGATGGCAATAATTTACTGAAATTACCAGAGACCTAATATTGTACAATATTGTCCTACTGTCTGTAGTTAGGTTGTTTTACTATGTGTAAGTGAGGCACAGTGTGAGGTGTGAATGAAGAATATGGTTTAGGATTAACTGTTTAATATTGTTAAGGCAAAAAGAGGTGTCTGTTTTATTTTTGAATATTTATATATTTTATGTAAAGACGGAAGAGTGGTCCATCTGTACATGGATATTTTTGATGAAATAATAAGGCTTAAAGAATGTTAGTGTGGAAAATATTGGGGCAAGGACATTGTAGGCCATTGAGATATAAGAAAAAAAAATAAAAAGTAAAGCTTAAGTAAATTTGTTTTACCAATATCTTTTGCTAATCATTATAGTATTGTAATTTAAAGAATTGTCTTTGGCTACTCTCTTCCTTAAAAAAAATCACCCTTGGAAATTATTTTCCACTTATTTCATTGTGTATTACTGTACCTAAAGGGATTAGGTGTATGTCCATCAAATCATTAGTAATAAATCATAGGGATTTCTTGAGTTGACTCCTTGTGGATCTCCCTCTTCTATCAAACTTGGATGGAGGTTTAGCAAAGGCATTAGATATCCAAAAGATCAGGTATATTATTGTGAAAATTATTGTGTTACCCTGTCATTTATTCCAAGTACCGGTGAGTGGAATAACACCTACCTTATCCCTTTCTGTAATATTAGATTGGGATTTTTTAAGGTTCCCTGGAAGGTATACGTTTAGGAAGTCGGCAGCCACAATACCGACCGCCGGCTTACCGACTCCTCAATCCTGGCTAGGGTTACATGACAGGCATCTAAAATCTAGATGCCTGTCATTACCCCTATGCCGGGAGACCGGCTTCCGGCATCCCGATTGAAGGGATGCTGGGCGCCACAAATGGGCAGCCATAGGGGGGAGGGTTAGGTTTAGGGCTCCCGGGGGGGACTCGGGGTTAGGCACCCCCCTGGGTGGGTTAGAGTTAGGCTAGGGGAAGGGGGGGTTAGGGTTAGGCACCCCCGGGGGAGGTTAGGGTTAGGCACCACCCAGGGGACTTATATTTAGGTAGCAGGGAAGGGGGGGTTAGGTTTAAACACTTAGAGGGTGGTTAGGGTTAGGCACTTGGGGGGGAGGTTAGAGTTAGGCACCCCTAAGGGAGGGTTAAGGATAGGGGGGAAGGTTAGGTTAGTTAGTACTTACCTGGGGATGATCGGGATTTCCAATTCAGTTTGGGCTCATTCCTTTAGGCCATTTTGCTATATCCCCTTGAGTCCAATTGGTTGTGTTATACTAAGTAGCTATATCATCTATACATTTATATTGATCACTTATGCCTATTACCATACTGTGCAGTTAGCGGAGATAGGTGAATCATGATTTGACTGATATCAGTAATTTACCTGTGAGATTATATATCCACATTATCTGTGCTTTAGTTTTGTCCATTTGTTTTCAATAGGCCAAATATCATGTTTTTATGTAGTAATGTTTTGTATTATGTTTCAGTGTCTTGTAACCATGGTGATGGTGCACTAGCATTGTGAATCAATGACGTCATCAGGGATGCGCTGTCAGTTGGGTGTGCAGTCTCGCTCCAGCCAGGCTGCATGTGAGCACTGGGTGGTACATGTGTATATAAGGTAAGGCTGTTTTCACATCTGTTATTTTCCTGATGAAAATGCTGTAAATTGGCATTGAAACGTTGACACCTTCAAGCTGCATCTGCTGTATTATTTTAGTGTGGAGTGCCACACCCATGAAGTTTGTATGTATATATACATATATATATATATATATATATATATATATATATTTATAAGATCATGTTAGAGATGCCCTCTCCTGGGGTACAGGGACACTTCCAAAAACACAGCAGTCCAGGGTTTCCTAACTCTCCATGTGTGACATCAATGCTTACCACAGATATTGTCCCCAACATGCTTCATGTGGTGCTGGATAATGGGGCCACCATATCTCTTACTGGATGCATCACTTAATTCTATTTATTTGGTTCATCAGAATCCGAAGAATGTCTTCTTCTGACGGTGATGTCCTATGAAAGATATTTGGCCATATGTGACCCATTACACTATTCCTATATAATGAACAAAATATTTTGTGTTAAACTAATTATTGTATCTTGGCTTTTTAGTCCTAATAATCATGATGAGTGATCTGCAATTCTGTGGGCCAAATATTATTGACCATTTCTTCTGTGATTTAAATCCTATATTAGAACTTTCTTGCTCAGATATTTCTCCAGTTCTAATGGCATGTCTGTTGCTGGGTTTTTTGGATGTAGTCTGCCCACTCATTTTAATAATTGTTTCATACACTTACATTGTCCTAATCATATTCAAAATTTCTACATTAACCAGGAGATGGAAATCCTTTTCTGCATGCAGCTCTCATCTGACTGTTGTGTGCCTATTTTATTAGACCCTAATAGCTACGTACAAGCTTCCAAATAAAGGGCGATTACTGATTATTAGTAAAATACTATCTACTGTATGCTGTACACTTTGCTCACTCCATTTTTTAACCCTTTTATAGACAGTTTAAAGAATAACGACATTAAGGAAGCTTTGATAAAAATGTTGTATAATTATAATGGTTATTATTTAACAAAACCTACAATAAAAATACCTAATTATTTATTGTATTATTTTTGTTCTTGTGTCAAAGATGTATGTCAAGAAAAAAAGTTTATGTATATTTTGACAAATGTTTGGGCTGTAGTAAAACTGGTTAAGAGTTCATGCGGTTATGGATGGAGAGAGAGAGGGTGGGCTCAATCCATTAGGCCCATATCGTGTCTTCATTACTTCAGCCTAAGAACAAGCTAATTAGCACTTGCACCTGTCAGAGGTTTTACTACCTGTGAAAAGAGGCAGCAGGACTGTTTATATACATTGTAATTTATTACTGTGAGTGCTGTGTATGTTGTAGGGGCATTAGGTTCTACCACTGATGAAAGAGGGATTCCCTGTGTTTAGTTAGAGCCTGGACGTTTTAGGATTTTATTTTCTGTTTTCCTTTTTCTTCACAACAAAACAGCTTCTGCAATTTCATGGAAACCTGGACTGCTGTGTTTTTAGAAGTGTTCATGTACCCCAGGAGAGGGCATCTCTAACATGAACTTATAAATATATTTATATATATATATATATATATATATATATATATTACAAACTTCATGAGGTGCTGCACTCCACTCTAAAATAATACAGCAGATGCAGCTTTAAGGTGTCAGCTTCTTACAGCATTTTCATCAGGACAATAACAGATGTGAAAACAGCCTTACCTTATCTACACATGTACCACCCAGTGCTCATTTGCAGCCAGGCTGGAGCGAGACTGCACACCCGACTGACAGCGCATCCCTGATGACGTCATGGCTCAATATCATTAATAACAATCCTAGACAATATAAATTGTATACCAAATCTTGCCAAACGTAATAAACACCTATTGCCAATATAACAAGCTCTAACCACATCAATCTATATAATGATAATTTTAAGTCAGGGTAGTCACCGACAGACAACAGGGATAATAGTAAAGGTGCATACACACACACAATGATTTTTTGAACGATTATCGATAACGATATCGTTTATCATTCAATTCTTGAAAAACTCACTTTCTGAGTTAAAATGATGATTGTTTATCGTTCATGTGCATTCACGTTTGTAGTTTGTAGTTTGTAGTTCAGTCAGACTGACCAACTCAATGATTTTCATTAAGGGAATATGCAAAATCATTTGTATTTCAAAAAAATTGTTCATTACATTTAGTAAATGAATGATTTTAGTAAACAATTTTTGTACATTTTTCCCTTGAAAAAATGAAAGAAAATCATTTACTAAAATTGTTCATTTACTAAATCATTGTGTGTATGCAGCTTTAGAGTTTCCAGACTCCTAGGGCCTGATTCAGACCCACTCGCGAGCGGCTGTCCGCTCGCAAGTGGGTCTATGTTATGGACTGAGCATGCGCACGACAGAGGGAGCTCCGTCGTGCGCATGCGCCAGACGCGATGAGCGAAGGAAAGTCCTTCGCTCTTTGTGTCTGATCACAGGGGGCGTGCTGTCGATGTTGATTGACAGCACGCCCCCTTTGGTAGGCGTGCCGGGGGCATGCCTCCCTGACGGGGGCGTTCCCACAGGAACGCCTCCCATCAGAAGCCGGCCCACTGACATCACTAGTGATGTCAGTGGGAGTGATTTTGACTCTGATAGAGCCAAAATCACTCCGGAGCTTGTGGTTGAAAACCTCAACCGCAGGCTCCGGCTCGCAATTTCGATGGTCGCGATGGTCTCAACCATCGCGGCCATCAAAATGCACACTCGTATAGCTTGTGGGTGGTGACCCACAGCTATACGAGCATCCAGAAGGACGCTCCATTTTCATGGAGGCCGGCCCTCATTCAGAGTGTGCGCTCTGCTCAGAGCGTATGGCTCTGAATGAGGGCCTTAGTCACTAGTGCCAAACACAAGTATAATGGCACTTACTTTTTCCTGATGTCACATAGAAATATTTAGCCCAATTGTCAAACACAAAAATGACACCAGGAAGTGAGTGCGGAAGTGGAATCAGAATATACAATGTTATATATCCTTTGGGAGAGTGGAATAAAGGATCAAATGCCTTCCCAATATACAGATACCAGTGAGTAAACCTATACCCAAAGAAGAAGACAGATTCCTCGGTCATAGAAAGACATTTAAAGATTTGTATTAATTTAGCCCCCTAGGGCCACTGTGTCCAAAGTGTGAATTCAGAAGCTCTCTCATTTGTTTAAGGCCAATACTCTGTCACCTCCACAGGTCAATGGTGGTATCCAATCAATTAGTCTACATTTTAGCCTTGCTACTTGATGGCCTTTCTTGAGGAAGTGTCAAGCGACTGGCTTATCTAAACAACCTGTAAGGAAAGCAGACCATATGGAGGCACAATGATTTGACATTTTGTTTCTAAATTTTCTCGATGTGAGGCTGACATAGTATGGCCTACATGGGCATGTTAGGTAGATCAAAAAATCCATAGTACAATGCATTTTATATTTGATGTATATCTTCCTGCCTGTATGTGGATGGGGAAATGTAGATCCAAACAACATGGGTGCACATGTTACGCAACCTCCACAGGCATAGCTCTCAGTTCTTTGTGTCATTAGTTGAGGGATTGTTTTATGATTGCTTGGATACAAAGTGGGCCTCATCAATGATTGTTTCAAATTTGGTCCCCTTTTATAGGCCATCATTGGGAGATCAAAGTTCTTAAATGGCAAATTTATGTTGGAAGAAACTATAGGCTAATGTTTCTTTAAAGCTTTTTGGGTAACGATGGAAATCTTATCAAACTTGGTGGTATACATCAGACATTGCTTTTTCCTGAGTGGTGCTGTTTTCATTCCTTCTCCTCTATAAATATGATATGGTTTGAATAAACATTTTGTTAATGCAGTGCTACAATACCCTATCTCAAGGAATCTAGATGTCATCTTTTTAATCTTATCTACCCTTCCAGACTTATCAGAATTTATGCACATAACACAGTATTGTGAAATATGTAGATTCTCATTCAGGACAGGGGGATGATGACTTGTTGGTAATAGAGCCATATTTCATTCAGTACTTTTATGACAAAATGACGTGGATAGTAAAATGTCCTTCTTTTCAATTGTTACATCAAAAAAATTGATTATTTTTGAATCAGCCTGACAAGTGAACTTAATGGGGCTATTGAGCAAATTTAATTTAGTCACCATCTCATTGAAAGACTCAATCAAGCCCCTCCATAAGATGAAGACATCATCAATAAATCATCAGTAGAAGGCTACCTTTTGGCCATATTCAGGAGAAATGAAGGTTTCCTTGTATCTAGTCATGTAAAGATTCACATAAGTGGGTGCCAATTTGGAGCCCATTGCTGTTCCTTTGACCTGGATATAATACGTATCTTTATACTGAAAATGATTATTATATAATACCAGTCTTGCCAACTCAATCAGAAACTCTGATGGTATGTCTTCTGGAGATCTATTCCTGGTTATTAGCTCACTTAATGTGTCCAAGCCCTCCTCATGTGGAATTACAGTATATACAGAGTTGTTGTCCAGTGTGGCTAGTATCATGTCTTCATCAATTGGGTCAATTTGTATAAGAAGTAAGAAGTCCCTCATGTCACAAACATAGTTTCTACCATTTTCAGACCAACGGTTGTAGTTTACTGTCAATGAAGATAGCTAAGGGCTGTAAAAGAGAACCTTAGGCCTAAATAATTGGCCTACCAGGTGTTTTTTTCAAGGTTTTGTGTATCTTTGGAAGAGTATATAAGATTGGACAATGAGGTTTATCAACTATACGAAAGTTATATAGATCTTCAGCCAACCATCTATGCATTAGAGCATTTTTTTAAGACCATGTCAATTTTTATTTTGATCTTGATAATAGGACTATTTTTCAATCTTCTTTATACTTGAGTGTCCTAAAGCTATCTCATTACTTCAAGACCATAGTCAACCCAATTTTGGATGACAAATGCCCCATTCTTATTAGCTGGCCTGATTACTATGTGGGTTATCTCTCAGCTCTCGTAGTGCAATTTTTTCATCAGGTGGCAATTTATTATATGTTTTACATACTTGATTAGAATCTATATCTTTGTTGACCAGTCTTAGGTAGGTTCTGAGACTGGCATATGTTGACAGAGGATCAATTGTTGAAGGTTTTTTAAAGACTTTTTGCTTAGATGAATCAACAGCACATGAAAAAAACTCTTTCAGCCTCATAGTTCTACCAAGTTTGTATAGTTCGATTGATTTCTCAAAACTCCTATGTCTATATGTTGGTACAAAAGTCAATCCTTTGGCTAAAAGCTTCATCTCAGGTTCACCTAACAGTATATCAGGGCAGCACAGATGGTGTAATGGTTAGTGCTACTGCCTCACAGCACTGAGGTCATGGGTTTGATTCTTAACTGTGTGGAGTTTGTATATTCTCCCTGTGCTTGCGTGGGTTTCCTCTGGGTACTCTGGTTTCCTCCCACACTCCAAAAATATACTGGTAGGTTAATTGGCTCCCAACAAAACTGACCATAATGTGCATGTTTATGAGCATGTGCTAGGGAATATTGGCGATCATTCAGAGCCATACGCTCTGAGCAGAGCGCACGCTCTGCATGAGGGCCGGGCTCCTTTTTCATGGAGCGTCCTCCTGGACGCTCGTATAGCTGTGGGTCACCACCCACAGGCTATACGAGCGTGCATTTTGATGGCCGCGATGGTCGTGACCATCGCGACCATCGAAATTGCGAGCCGGAGCCTGCGGTTGAGGTTTTCAACCGCAAGCTCCGGAGTGATTTTGGCTCTATCAGAGCCAAAATCACTCCCACTGACATCACTAGTGATGTCAGTGGGCCGGCTTCTGATGGGAGGCGTTCCCGTGGGAACGCCCCCGTCAGGGAGGCACGCCCCCGGCACGCCCACCAAAGGGGGCGTGCTGTCAATCAACATTGACAGCACGCCCCCTTTGTTCGGACACAACGAGCGAAGGAAAGTCCTTCGCTCGTCGTGTCTGGCGCATGCGCACGACGGAGCTCCCTCCGTCGTGCGCATGCTCAGTGCAGACCATCGACCCACTTGCGAGCATACAGCCGCTCGCGAGTGGGTCTGAATCAGGCCCATAGATTGTAAGCTCCACTGGTGCAGGGACAGATGTGATTGGTTAGATGTTCTCTGTAAAGCGCTGCAAAATATGTGTATGCTATATAAATACCTGGTAATAAATAAATAAAATATCAGACAAGTTGAAAATAGTGCTCAAATCTGCCTCTTCCCACCTCATTTTATTAAATCACCCCCCTCCGCAGATGTGGTCTATGATTCTTAGTTTTCCTGGGTCCAGGAGAATTAATTCCTGATCTGTATCCTGATCTATACATTTTTTGTATTTGGTTGTGTGCCTTCATTTATCTCAGAGTCTGATGGGGAAATAGAGAAATGGCACATAGAGAAACCGTTGTAGTTCACCTGATTTGGATGTAATTACCCTCAAACTAAATCTGAAAGTCTGCAGTTAAAGCACATCTTGTTTGTTTAATTTCAAAGCCATTGTGGTGATGAATTGAGGCCAAAATATGAAAATTCTGTCAATGTCCCAATATTTATGCACCTGACTGTATAAACCACTGCATTACAATGCTATAATGAACCACGTGTTTTGCATTAAACTAATCATCATCTGCTGGGTTATAAGTTATTTAGGGCTACTAAATCAAGCTATAGCTCTATATACATTATGGTTCTGTGGACCACATGTGATTGACCACTTTTTATTTTATATTACTCCCTTGCTGGAACTTTCCTGCTCAGACACTTATGTGGTTGAAATTGAGTCTAACATGCTTACCATCCTATTAGTTATCTGTCCTTTCTTTATTATTATTATTATTATTATTATTTCTTATGCCTATATTGTTCTCACCATCCTTAAAATTCCATCACTTAATGGAAGACATAAAGCCTTTTCTACCTGCAGCTCTCACTTTGTCATTGTCTCTATATTTTTTGGAACTCTGACAAGTATTTATTCTTTTCCAACCAAAGCAAAGTCACAAAGTTTAAGTACACAGTGTTAACACCATTGATTAACCCTGTCATATATAGCTTTAGAAATAAAGATATACATAAAGCTTTTGAGAAATATAACTGTTTACATAAATAATATACTAAAATACTTCAGTTATTTGGAAAAACAGATTTTCTAAAGTTATGTCTTCTCAAACCAGATGTTCTAATGCACTTTGATGTGCCCTTTGTAAGCAATTTACTGTAGATCAAATCCTACATCAAAGAACATACATAAAAACTACCCAATGTAAAAAAGTACCACTGTTTATTAATATAAAACTATATGTGGTTGTATCAGAGAAATAGGTTAACCCATACATTGTTTGAGCTATCTTGTCATTGGCACTGACACAATTCCTGCTTTTTCATTTTCCAAAATCCCAGGCTATCCAGCAATTGGTTGTCTTGGTTGCTGTATACCAACAGGTTCACTGTGCAGCCTGTACTGGCATCCCTTGTTGTGAGCAACCTAATGGCATGCCTTGAAGTTTTGTTTTACACCATGTTGTAACTCTGGGTACCCAGCAAGGTAAAATAGGGTGGTGGGGTGCAATCAAATTAGGATCTCTTGACCTTGCACATCTTTTGCTATGGCTTTGGTAAACAAAATAATCATTTTTTGAACTTCTTGTGCTTCTAAAGGATTTGAGGACTTGATTCAAAGTTGTACACTATTGCCACTATAGTTCCCTATTTTTTTCTGCAGTGTCATAGTGTTCATAAAATGCAAATGCTAGTTTCATCCTTCCCCTTGTGTATTAGTATGCACTGGACAGTGCAAGCCCTGAGATACCCATTTTTAATGTCTATTGACAGTGCACATCTGATGGCAATTTCAAATATTCCACCATTGGTGCACCACCGTGTCCACCACTGACACTTGCAAAAGGCTACAGCTGACACAGTAAACAATTGTCTGTGTGTTTGTGCATGTCAGGCTTAGCTGCACAAGATCTAGCAAGTCGGCAACGCAACCTTGCACTGTCAAACTCCAGTCATCATCAATCTGTGCTCTGGGCCCAAGTTATGGAGCTGAAATAAAATAAAAAAGAATTGTATTTATTTTCTAATAATTGTCTGTGTCTGTGCATGTTAGGCTTAGCCGCACAAGATCTAGCAAGTCAGCAATGCAATCAAGTGCTGCCCGACTCCAGTTGTCACCAATCTGTGCTCTGGGCCCAAGTTCTGGAGCTGAAAAAAAATATATATTATTTTTTTCTGTGTGCGCACTACTGCACATGTGTGAATTTTGTAACCGCACCTAGGCTACACTATTGGTGCTTCTGACACTGCTTCATGACCGCAGAAAATTTGGAGTGCTGTCACAAGACAGGAGAGCAAGGCCAAGAACCACATGTTGTAGCTGCCGCCAGCAGTGCAAGGCCATCAATGTCCTCATCCTCTGTGAAGGTCCATGCCCCAGGGCATAAGTCACGCCATCAATATGGTAAAGCTACTTGTACTGAAGTTAAGAAAAAAAAATTTAAAGGAAATTTGCTTTAGATAAACAAAAAATTGGCAATATGCCCTTCACTACACGAAGTGGCAAGGAAAGGATAAGGCCTTGGCATTTCTTTAGGAAGACTGATGATTCTGATACCCCTTCGGAAAAAACAACTGTGTGCTGAAATCACAAATCCCCGAGGAGAGTGCAAGCGCGTCTGCGGTTGCCATCTGTGAGCCAGACCTAAATACTAGTGTACTGGAGGATCCTCCAAGTTCTAACATTTGTGTGCCCTCTGTAAATGTGGAGAAGGGCAGTCAACATCTTTCACATGCAGGCATCGAGGATGCTTCTGTGGAATTGCACATGGAGCAGGAGGATATTTTGGTAGTTGAAGGTGCTAAGGATGATGACTATGTTGATGATGAAGATGTTGGTGATGAGGATGTTGATGCCGAGGATGTCCTTTGTGTAAGTGTAAGGCAACAGCTGTTACCAATGGATTGAAAAAGCCAAAGCCCATTGTTGTCATGCTGGGACAAAAGACAAAAAATAAACTTCTCATGTGTTGAATTATTTCCACCCCAATCTGGACAACAGTTTTCAAGCCATATGTGACCATTGCCAAGTGAGTAGAGGGAGGGACCTAAACCACCTAGGAACCTCCTCCTTGTTACGTCACTTGGAGCGCATTCATCAAATATTAAAATGTTTGTTGCCAAGTTCCAAAACTCAAAAAGTAACAAGTCCTGTATCACCTATCTGCTCCCTCTCTGTGAGATCCAAGCACCTATGATCTCAAGCACCAATACCTTCATCATCAACATCCTCATTCATCATCGGGAGTAGTCCTGCTGCATCCAATGTTGGTATTCGAAGCATGATTGACTCCTCTTCTATCCATGATTCCTCAAAAGGATCCTTGTTGACTATGACTGTTGCTGCTGCGGTTGCTGTGAGTGGATCTTCATCCTAGTAGGGGACCAGGAGGAAGACTACTTGTAGCATATTCTCCAAAAAACAATTAACTGTTAAACAATCATTTGCAAGGGCAAACAAGTATTACAGCAATCACCCATTTGCACAGCAGATTACTGATGCC
Organism: Taudactylus pleione; assembly: GCA_031769625.1. NCBI lineage: Eukaryota > Metazoa > Chordata > Amphibia > Anura > Myobatrachidae > Taudactylus > Taudactylus pleione. Next base: position 2,951,401 of record JAUIMM010000267.1, read on the forward strand.
ATTACAGCTAGCTGGTATTAGATGTGCATCCAGTATCCACCATTACTGCAGTGGGTTTTCAACAGATAATTGAGGTCCTGTGTCCTCGCTACCAGATCCCTTATAGATTCCACTTTGCTGGAACAGCAATTCCAAGTCTGTAAAAGGATATTAGGAAAAACCTTATTAATGTCCTCAGAAATGCTGTTGTACCCACTATCCACTTGACCACTGATATGTGGACAAGTGGAACAGGGCAAACTAAGGATTACATGACTGTGACAGCCCACTGGGTAGGTGTATTGCCTACAACAGCAACAGCAGCAGCAACATCTAGCAAAAGACAGCTGATACAGAGGCAGGCTACTCTTTGTATAACTGGTTTCACTAAGAGGTATACCGCTGAGTACCTCTTAGAAAAACTCATGGAAATCATTGCTTAATGGATTACCCCACTTGGACTCTCCTCGGGATTTGTGATTTTGGACAATGCCACCAATATTGTGAGAGCATTACATCTGGGCAAATTCCAACATGTCCAATGTTTTGCTCACACAATTAATTTGGTGGTGCATAATTTTTTAAAAAATGACAGGGGCATGCAGGAAATGCTCTCCGTGGCCCACAAAATATCCAGATATTTTAGACATTCAGCAAATGCTTTTCAAAGATTTCATGACCAGCAGGTACTGTTAAATTTGCCCTGCCATCAGCTGAAGCAAGAGGTAGTAACTCGGTGGAATTCTACCCTCTATATGCTTCAATGGATGGAGGAACAGAAAAAGGCCATCCAGGGCTATACAATGGCCTATGACATTGGCTGTGGAGGGGGAACGCACCTTACTCAAGCGCAGTGAAGAATAATTTCCATGTTGTGCAAGGTTCTCAAACCCTTTGAACTTGCCACACGTGAAGTTAGTTCAGACACTGCCAGCTTGAGTCAGGTCATTCCCCTCATCAGACTTTCGCAAAAATAGTTGGATAAACTGAAGGAGGAGATGAAATGGAGTGATTGCACAAGGTATGTCGGACTGGTGGATCAAGCCCTTGATTCACTTCACCAGGATCCAAGAGTCATCAATCTATTGAAATCTGCAAAAAATATTTTGGTCACCATTCTGGATCCTAGGTTTAAGTCCTACCTTGTGAGTTTTTTCCAATAGACTTAAATCTAAAACTATGCAAAGAGCTGTTAGTAAAAAATTTGTCAGATGCAGCCGCACGTGTAATGCCATAATCTCCTCCTTCAGTTTCTGCAGCTGCAAGGAAAAAACTCAATTTTCCTTACAGAATGCCTGCTGGTCATGCAGATCATTCACCAAAAAATGACATCTGGTCGGGCCTGAGAGAACTGCCTACTAGTAACATGTCTTCTACCCAGACTATGTGTGATACAGTCTCCATTCACAGAATGATGGAGGACTATTTCAGAGATAACATCCTAATAAGCATGTCACACAGTCCCTTTCAGAACTGGCAGGGAAAAGAAGCAATTTGGAGGCCCATACACAAGCTGGCTTTGCATAACTTAAGTTGCCCACCCTCCAGTGTGTACTCCTAAAGAGCTTTCAGTGCAGCTGGCAACCTTGTCAGTGATCAGCAAAGGAGGTTACTTCTTAAAAATGTGGAAAAGAAGATGTTCATTAAAATGAATTACAAATTCCATGAGAAACACCTCTACCAACGATTACATCAAACAATTACAGAGGCGCCTATTGTGGATTCCAACGGGGACAAATTCATTTTGTGTGAAGAAGAAGATGTACACACTGATAAGGATGATGAGGATGATGACAACGACCATTTTTAATGTAACGCCAGTTTGTGTATGGGATCATTTTAATTTCCATGTCCAGTGCACATTGGCAGCTTGTTTTATGGGGGTCCAAACAAACCAATAATTTCAGCAACAATTGGCAGTCCTTGTCGCTGAAATGATTGGTTTGTTAAACTGTGAATGTCCTGTTTCATATAAAACATAAGGGTGGGTGGGAAGGCCCAAGGACTATTCCATCTTGCACCTTTTTCCTTTCCATTATGTGCTGGTTGGGGCATTGCTGCCTGACATTTTAAATTAATGTTATGGTTGGTTTAGGAACCAATGATTTGTCTTTAAATTAATTAATTATCAATTTTACAGCCAGGTGCTGCACCAATTAATTTATTTTTATTACATATTCAGTCAGGGGCTGTACCGAATTAATTGTTTTTTTTCAGCCCGGGGCTGCACCAATGAATTGTTTTTTAATTAATTTATTATCAATTCAATTAATTTATTTTTATTAATTTTTCAGCCAGGGGCTGCAGCTGATTGTTTTTTTTTTACTCTTTAAATGAAATAATTATTAATTATTCAGCCAAGGGGCAGCACCAATTAATTGTTTTTTCATTAATTTATTATCAATTTTACAGCCAGGGGCTGCACCAATGAATTTATTTTTATTATTAATTATTCAGCCAGGGGCTGCACCAATGAATTGTTTTTAAATTAATTTATTATCAATTTTACAGCCAGGGGCTGCACCATCTACCAACTATCAATTCTTCAATACTCAAGGATATCCCAACCATCATATTTGCACAGTCCTTAACTCTATTAATAATTATATCAATCAGTTTTGAGCCAGCAAGCTGGAATCCACCAGAATTTCATGTGACGTAGTTTATTCCTGGGAGCACCTCCCCTTATAATAACAATTATAGATAATAAATTATAATAATTTTGGGAAGGATAATCAATAAAATTATGGTCTGTGCAGATATTTTGCTAAATTTCCCATAAGATAAGCTATTTTACTTTGACTTAAATGTATGCATATTTAGTGTTGTGATTGTATATAATAAATGCCTAAGTCATACTTAGTATACTATATGTTTTTATTACCAAATTAACTGTGTTTAGAACTTTGGAGATGATGTGAAGTTGATCAGTGACAGTTAACATCAATGAGCACTAGAGATATGCACTGAACCCCCTTGTTTTGGATCTGGATTTTTTTTTTAAATAATAAAAAGTTTTTAAAAACAATCCAAAATCCGAAATTCAGATTTAAAATTCAAATTCTGAACCACTGTAAGTTTAGAACCATGACTCAGATTTGTCCAGATCTCCTCAGGAGATTAGAATCACAAATTGGATCTGTCCGGATTCATGAAATTCTGCATGGTATTACAGCTCGCCGATAGAAGTTATTACTTAACAAGGCAGCCTCTGAGCTGACAGTGTTATACAGCTGCTTGTAGCAGCTGAGAGAAATAATAGTGGGGCTGCATAATATTGCTGGGACATGAGCAGGAGAGTGTGATCACTCAACAATATAGCTGCTACACCCACAGCATATTACTGTATAATTGAGAGTTTGAATGAGGGTGTAATTAACATTATTTAAGTGTACAAGCTCACCCGGTAATTATGATTGTGACCACTCAATAGAGCATCTTTCATTATGTATGTTAATGGCTGAATGAAGTTCACTGAGTGTTGTCTGGCATCAGAGTTCATTCAAGAAGCCTTATAAATGAGATGTGGTCACAACTATAATTTAAATAAATTGTCCCCTGTGCAAAGTGAAGAGGTAATATAATGCTTGTCAAAAGACACCCAGAGAATAAGGGTTAAATATAAATATGAGCAAGCATTTATATATACTTCTTGAAACTAGGAAGTATAATTATTTAGCAGCTACGTACGTAAATCAATGGCTGGAGCAGCCTAATAGTTGCTGGATGGAGATTAACATATCAAAAAGATATGATCAATATGAAAAAATAACTATGCAAGCCACACACATTAAGTTTTGACATTAAGGGAAACATTTACTAAGTGTCAGGTTCTAAACCCCGGTGGTTTGGTGGCAGTTTGACTGTGGGTTATAAACCTCAGGATTTAGTGGCGGTTTGGCCATGGTTTGTAAATGACAGCCCGTTTAAATTCTATTCGAAAAATTTGTTTTGATGGTGGTTTTGCAGCAGTTTTGGACGTAAATCTGCAGATAGCAAAACCGCCGCCAAACCACCACCAAAATCGCCAGGGTTTAGAAATTGCCACTTAGTAAATTTTGCTGTAAGTGTCTCTGTTTATACAGCTCTCACTAACAACAATTTGTGAGGTCTACTTTGATACAATGTTAAAATAGTTCAGAAGTGGAAATTGTAACAACATACAAGAGAATAATAAAATTAAAGGTATAGGAGAGATTAAACTATTTTTTGATTGCATACTAACTGTATGGAGCACATATTTAAATTACTGAACATAATTGGCTCCAGAGTTTGGAGTAATTAGGCAGAAACACAACAATATAAATGTGGTTAATATCACTCAATTAAAGTATAAGCAACATTTTGTGAAAAGAAACACAGTGGAAAATTTAATAAATTATATTTGTGCACTCAATATATTTAGCTGATATATAATGTTGCATATGGATCATAGTACTATGAATTAGTAGACTATTGTGGAGAACATGAGTTTTAATTAACTTGCACATTTTTTTTGTTTTCACACTATCATTCCTAACATATTTCGCTGACCTAATTTTAAAGGATTTAATAAAGGTTATATTTTAAAGATTGATGGGTTACTAGAGGTTATAGTTCCAGATATGATTAATCTGTGAGTGTCCCGCTATAGGAATACTTTGCTTCTTTTGCTTTTTGTTCTGATGTGAAATTGCCAGTGAGAAGGATAAGTCCCTTAGAGATCAGCCCCAATGTGTTCCATCCTTTATCATTGTTTTCTGGACTTCATCATAGGGAATGTTTAGAGGTCAAGCATACAAAAGGAAATTTTTATATCCTACTGATGTGCCCAGCTATAACGTGGCATCACAGCGCTATCTCTCACGCCACGTATGGCGCGCCACACACCACGCCATGAGTCGCGCCACAAAGAAAGTTTATTAGTGAAAAAAGTCATTACATGTAATACAACATTTTGGCCAACAGATGTCACTTTTCCTAAACTACATAGCGCATGCGTCAGATTTCATTAAGTGTAATACAACTGTTTGCCCACCAGGTGTCACTTTTCCTAAACTACATAGCGCATGCGTGTGATTTCATGATGTGTAATACAACATTTTGCCCACCAGGTGTCACTTTCCAATGTACCGTACGGTATGTTCTGTATCACCGGCCGATGATTGTTTGACAGAAGCTTAGACATTAGACTTTACAAACTACAGATCTCTATTAATGGGTGAAGCGTGTGGCCTAGCAGTCTAATGCCTAGTCTCACTGCTTCTCCTCTCTTCTTGTTCCGTGGGTTCGAGACCTTGAAAATACAGTATGTTTTTTTAATTTATTTTTAAAATCTTCACTTAAAATATTCAGTATTCAATACAGTACATGTGGAGCACATGTCTGCCCTGTGCTTCGGGAGTCAAACAGCAAAACTAGGATTTTTATTATTGTACATACAGTACTGTACCTTAGAACGCAAACTTGCATCAATGCCGGCGCTAACATGAACGCGGACATTATAGTTATTTATTATGACCATCAAGTGGCAATGGGCCCTGTTAAAGAAACTGGTTTCTGTATATCAAACTGACTGCGCGTTTAAACTGCAAAATTGCGTCAATGTCTGCGCGTGCCCAGTGGTTGGATTTTAATCACAATGGAATGTGTGCCCCATGTCCAGTGGAGCCAAGCCATACATTAAGTTGTGCTATTTTATGGCGCATACCCAGTTGTCTGTATTGCCAACAGTACTGTTGAATTTTCACACTAGTGCCATTCTGCACTGTCCAAGACTTACAGTACCGCACAGTATACACAATAGTAAATTCATTACTACAGTACATAAGGTGCTACAGTAGTGGACTAACAGCAGTTTGTAGGGCAGATGCAGAGCGCAAACTTGCGTCAATGAAAATGCTGTCTTAGACTTGGTAACATTATTAATTTGATATGTTTAGTAACTGATAGTTGACTGTGTATAAGAGAGGGGTCTCTCTAGTACAAACTGACTCGGCGTTTAAACCGCAAAATTGTGTCAACTGTCAGCACAGTTTGCGTTGTGGTAACTTATAGCCGGTGGCGGGGTTGCAATGCATTGCCAGTGGTGCTGCGCCATAGCCATACCCTTGTAGCGCTATGGCTATGTACTGTACGCCATGGCGTACAGTATGGAATATCATACTGTACAGTACCAGGTCATGATTCACACACAGTGAAAGTGTGTTATTATTACACTGACTGTGTAATAATAATATTAAAAATAAAAAGTGTAACCTTGACTGTCTAATAATAATGAAAAGCTTCATTATTAAGCTTCCTGGTTTCGAACCCGGGTTGTACAGACGTCTGCAATGTAGAAGTACGATTTCTTACCTCTACGCTACAGACGCCTGAGTACTGTACGTCATCGTATGGTACTGTAGATGTCACATAAAGTACTGTAGAGGACTAGGAGAGACTTGTGAGCAAGGGCTTAGGTGATCCATCTTGCTTACACTTCTCTCCTTATGTTCGAGACCTTTATAATTTAATGGATTTTTTTAATGTTCACTATAGTACTGTAGTTCAGTCTTGTTATCCAACCCTTACAAAAATCAATCTATTGTACTGTATATGTGCCCAGCTACAGTACTGTAGTTTGTTGCTCCATACAGTACGCCATACAGTATACCGCATTGTTGCGCGCTACACTGTGGCGTATTGAGTCTCATAGCACTGCGCATGCCCAGTTGTCTGTATTATATGGTACTTATAACTGTAGTTGTAAGTACAATACAGTAGACATTGTAGTGATTCCCTGACTCTAGGAACTACAGTACAGTAGATGCAGAAGTCTAGGGGGCTAATGCCTAGTCCTACTGCATCTACCATTTTCTTGTACCACTGGTTCAAGACCTTTAAAGCACAGTACATACTTTATACGGTAATTTTATTTTGTTTTAAATCTTCACTAATACAATACATTATCCAGAAATTCTGGTATTTCTATGCCACAGTACTTTGACCAATAAGTCTAACCTTGTTAATAAAAAATAAAAAGTGTAACCTTTCAAGCTTCGAACCCGCAAAAGGGTTGTACAGGCAGCGTAATGTATTGGTTTGATTATTTACCATTACACTACAGCCGCCTGCAATACCAAGTTTGCGCTTGGCTTGAGTGTTTCCTACAATACTGTACGTCATCGTATCTCAGGCGCATGCCCAGATCTACTGTATACCCATTTAGCACTTTTTTTTTTACTAAACTCAGTACATTTTATATATTAGGGGGTAAATGTACTAAGATGGTAGTGCTATTAAGTGATTTTGCCCATAGCAACCAATCTGATTCCAGGTATTACTGTACAGTATCTTCTAGAAGGTGCTACTGTAGATAAATGCTAAGTACAGTAGAATCTGATTGGATGCTATGGGCAACATACTGTACAGTACAGTAACTTCTTAAATAGAACTCCCATCTTAGTAAATTTACCCCTACAAGTTTCACTTTTTCCCCCCAATTTTTTTTCTTCCACCCCCCAAAATGAAAGTGAATTTTTAGTGTGTTCTTACTTTTAAAAAAAAAAAACTTACACAGTTTATAGTACCTTTAGGGGACGTTGAGGGCTTCCCGCAACATTGCACCCCAATTCACGGAATTTTTCCACCTGCTATTCATACAGTAGGCAAAACTTTTTTACATACTGTCTTACTGTACATTGCATTGACTTCCCGCCTACAGTAGGCAGAAAAGCTTTCAAATTGAATACAGCGATAATTTCACCCCTGGCAAAATGACGTAAACATACAGTACAAACACCAATTGTATAAATTAATGACAATTTTTATTTAACCTACAGTAACATGCTTTACAGAGGGGGGGGACTTCTTTAGCCCTACTGGGGGACTGAGGACTACACAAAAAGAGTTGGCTTTTAATTTAAAATCATCACTGGCACTTTTGCCCTCAGATTCAGAGTTTCACCTATACCAGGTGCAGACTCTACCGTGCATCAGAGTGCACCATAATATAACATAAAAAAAAAAATACATGAAACAAAACACTATTTGGGTGCCCCAGATGGTGGTGAACACCAGCTGTGTGAATACGATAACAGAGCACTAACATTACCAAAAATCTCACCTTATCCTGATGTCGAAGGGACCGCCGCTCTAACCATACAGTAGAAGCCTGTCTCTCAATTCACGGTGCACCCACTACTGTACAGTATGTCTGCAACTATGGATGTGGATGTTGAAGCAGCCACTACTATTGTAGTGTATATGAACTAAAGGAACCTGAAAACTTGAAACATCTGCATTACAAATGGCAACATCAAGGAAGTTAAACCCCTCCTACACATTACAAATTATATACAGTACAGTATAAGCTACATAGCAGTTGCTTGACCGTTTCTATCGATGACAACTGGTAAGACTCTATGGAGATGATCAATATAATTGTTACACTGGGCACGTGTCAATACTGTTCTCCAAAACTTCATTATCCCATCCAAAGGTTCCTGTTTAGTTGTTGGTTTCACATCAGACCTGATGAACCTCTTCAACTGGGCCCAGACCATTTCAATGGGATTCATGTCCGGTGACCTACAGGTAAGTAAAAATAAAAAAAAATATTCAGTCACAGTACTGTACTTTAGTATAAAGTGTACTAGAATAATTACTGCTTCATACTGTACATACTTTTTGGTACAATAAACAGTTAATACAGTACTATAGGACAATATGCACTCTGGTGGTGTGCGTTCCCAATTTATCCCTCTCTCTTCCATGAATTTTGCTGAAGCCGAATGTTTGAGATCATTATCCTGGAATAATCGATGTCCTGATGGGATGCATTTTCTCACAAATGGCACCATACAGCAATCTACTATTTTGTCTTGGAAGAAGGTCTTATCCATGATGCCTAAAGAGATGAGAAATTGTCAGTAACAAGCATACACTGTACAGGACTGTAAATCATTTTTAAAACAAGCATTACTGTACTGCACCTTCAAAAATATAGATCGGTCCTGCACCCCAACGAGATATACCTCCCCATACATGGACTTTTAATGGATGCTTCAGACGTGGTTTAAGTGAGAGATGTGCACGGTGTCGGAAGAACAGTCTTGAGAACCTCTCGAGAGAAACCGAAGTTTCATCTGTGAAAATGACGTCATTAAAATTGTCTCCACTCTCTATCCACCGTCGTGCTTGTTCAACTCTCTTTACTTTATTAACATCCCTTATCATGGGATTTATCCTGTGAAATAAAAACAAGTTTTAGTTTACTGTCATGTAAAATCAGTGCATTATTAATATACAGTATATATATTTTACAGTATGTACAGTACCTTGTAGGGCCAAAAGTCCATCCCAGTTCCTTACGCATCCGTTTGATGCTGGAACAGGAGATGTCCAGGTCACATTCTGCTTTTAGAATACGTTTGATTTGTAAAGCTGTACGCTCATCATCCTCACAAGTCAATTTGTGCACAATCTTTTTGACGCTCCTACGGTAGAACACATACAGAGCATATAGCAATTATTGGACAGTTAGTGTTGAAATTGGAACACAATACAGTACCAATCTAGCAACATACAGTATACTGTAATAAAAAAAGGTTTATGTAAAGTACCTACCATGTGCATTTAGAAGGAAATCTATATCTGGTCCGCGTTCTCTCAAATGCATGATAGCGCACAGTCTGTAAACTAACAAGAACACCACACTCTTTCAGCCAGGCATGAATCTGTCATGTTGTTTTGTGTTCTTTTTTCATGCTTGCAATTATCTTGCTGATGGCTTTGCTGATTTTTGCCATGTTTGACGACAAAATCTGTGTAAAGAACAAGAGAAATACGTTACAGTACTGTTGCTGAGTATACAGACTGAGTACAGTATACAGTACATACAGTTATGTAATGTTCAGTATCTTAAACACAGGGGGTTATTACATTCTTACTGTACATCAGCCATAACATGTACAGTATAACCAGCTAGTAAATTTCATTTTGCAGGCTGTGTTTAAGAAATGATAGTTTTGAGATAATTTGTGATATATATTTCCCAATTTAATCTCACATCAAGCTTTCATACAGTATGCCCCTAAATACGCAAATATGCATCTACAGTACTGTATGAAGGAGACAAACAGGACAATAAACACAGCAATATTGCGACTGAAACAAAAATGCTCGCCGAGCAAAACAAAACGGTACCGTATATGCATTGAAAAGTCGCTGCGCAAATCAGCGTCTAACACAGTAAACTGCACAATGACCGTGAACCTAGCAAGCTCCCATACTTACAGTACCAGCGGGTTGATACTGTAGGAAACAGCTGTAGAAGCTCACAGTAAAGCAACAAAGGTGACTCGGAAGTCAGGCAGAGTTGCCGAGGTACATAAGATCACGCTAATGAGAAGCAACAACAGCGACTTAGAAGTCAGGCAGCATTGCAGGTAGTAGTACAGTATCTCAAGGGTTCGTACTGTTGATACGTGCCGATGAGACAATCCGAACAGCAAGTCCGTACAGTTAAGTAGCAGATTCACAGTGTGGATAGCTAGTGTGGTCTGAGATGCTCTTTTATGCTACCAGAGACAAAGAAAACCTTGCCGCCGAAACTCTGCCATGCCATTGGACCACAAGGAAGTGCATATTTCAAATACACCAATCAGCGGCCAGATTTTCTGTGGGAAGGAATTCTTTTGTATCTGGTAGCATAAAAGAGCATCTCAGACCGCACTAGCTATCCACACTGTGAATCTGCTACTTAACTGTACGGACTTGCTGCTCGGATTGTCTCATCGGCACGTATCAACAGTACAAACCCTTGAGATACTGTACTACTACCTGCAACGCTGCCTGACTTCTAAGTAGCTGTTGTTGCTGCTCATTACCGTGATCTACCTCTGCAACTCTGCCTGACTTCCGAGTCACCTTTGTTGCTGTACCCTGAGCTTCTACAGCTGTTTCCTACAGTATCAACTCACTGGTACTGTAAGTACGGTAGCTTGCTATGTTTTTGCAGTTTGCTGTGTTAGACGCTGATTTGCGTTTCCCGTGACTGACCGCCGCCATCTTATTTTGCTCGGTGGCCATTTGTTTTTTCAGTCGCAATATTGCTGTGTTTATTGTCACGCTGCCTTGGTATGCCCCGTCCTTCACCCATCCCCGTAGAGGCTTACTTGTGAATCCAGTAACTATCACACACACATACCGATCATTCCTAGCCTCCCGTTGCCCCTCATAGTTTCCCGTGACTGACCGCCGCCATCTTGTTTTGCTCGGCGGCCATTTTTTTTTTCAGCCGCAATATTGCTGTGTTTATTGTCCCGCTGCCTCGGTATGCCCCGTCCTTCACCCATCCCCGTAGAGGCTTACTTGTGAATCCAGTAACTATCACACACACATACCGATCGTTCCTAGCCTCCCGTTACCCCTCATAGTTTCCCGTGACTGACCGCCGCCATCTTGTTTTGCTCGGCGGCCATTTGTTTTTTCAGTCGCAATATTGCTGTGTTTATTGTCCCGCTGCCTCGGTATGCCCCGTCCTTCACCCATCCCCGTAGAGGCTTACTTGTGAATCCAGTAACTATCACACACACATACCGATCGTTCCTAGCCTCCCGTTGCCCCTCATAGTTTCCCGTGACTGACCGCCGCCATCTTGTTTTGCTCGGCGGCCATTTGTTTTTTCAGTCGCATTTTAGTTTTTCAGTCAATATTTAAATCCTATGTAAGTATCAATTTGAGTATTAACGATGTCCAAAAAAAATTAATCTGGAAGTTCCTCAACATTTTTGTTATTATTATATTTATTATTATTATTATTATTATTATTATTATTATTATTATTATTATTATTGTTATTATTATTATTATTATTATTATTATTATTATTATCATCCTTTATTTAAATGGATCCACAATAATTTAGCAACAATTAAAAAGTACATATACAAATATACAGAATTAGAGAAAACAGTGACTTACAGTACAAGATAAAGTAGGACAAGTACATACAAACAGAAATCAATGGTTAGGTGCAGTTGTAGTTACTATGCAGTAGATGATATGTAAAGGAAGGAAAAGCATATAGCGGAAGAAGGCCCTGCTTGTGAGAGCATACATTCTAAAGAGAAGGGTCAGACAGACAAGGGTGACATAAATGGGGTTAAAGATCAATGGGATTTATTAAGAAGTTGGTTTTAGAGCCCATTTGAAGGTTAGAAAAGAGGTGGAGAGTCTGATAGGATGAGGCACATGCAAAATCTAGATGGCAGGAGAGTCAGCATTCATTTGTGGAGCAAAGATGGTTGGCAGGAGTGTGAAAAGAGATAAGGTCATAGATGTAAATGGAAGAGGATTAGGTGAGGGCTTTGTAAGTGAGTGTGAGAAGCTTTAATTGGTTTCTGAAGGGGAAGGGAAGCCAGTGTAGGGCTTGTAGGTGAGAGGAGTAAGATATAGAACATTTAAGGAGGAATATGAGCTGGACAGCAGCATTGAGGACAGATTGGAGTGGAGAGAGGAGGGAATCAGAGAGGCCAGATAGGAGGGTTACAGTAGTCCAATCTGTAGATAATCAGTGAGTGGATGAGGGTCTTATTAGCATCCAGGGTGAGAAAGGGTCTGATCTTAGAAATAGTTTTTCCAGTTTTAAACAAAACCTAAACTGGGGGGGACAACAACTAAGAAAACAATTGAAAATGTTATCGCTAAAAAAGAGATCCTCATTCCCGAAGCATTTTTAATTTATTAACTCATAATCTGTCACAAAGGTAGTGACATTACTCAGTATGGGATTAATTGTTTCAAATAATTGAGCTATTCAAAAAATATTTGTATATATATTGTGATAGGATCACTGGTAAAGTGGTCTGTGGCAGGTACATTTGTCCCAGATTCCTGTCTTATGTGTTTTAAACCCCCAGGAGAAAGTCTGCAGTGTAGCAGGCTTGAGTCTCGGCTTTTTGAAAAGCTGGTTTGGGGAGAGGGAGGGCTCCACCCACGGCCACTCCAGGTTTTGGGCCTTGCAGCCTGGTAACAGGTTCGTTAGGGTTTACACCTGAGAGTGGCCAACATAAGCCTAGTATGTTTAGGGGCTGAGTGTCTCTCCTGGGAGAGCAGACAGGAAGTTTGCTCAGAGACACTTGGAAAACCTATCTGTGAGTGTTGTGCTGTGCCTTTGTTGCTGGTGAGGGCATTAGGCCTTGCCAGGTTCTGGTAGGGAGGGAACCACCTGAAAAGTTAGAGCCCGGCCAGGGCTAGGATTTATGTTTATGGTTTCTTTTGTTGTTTCTGTTTTGCACAATAAAGACTAGCGCCGACCAGCTTGTACTCAACTCCAGTCTGGCGTACTGTTTCCCGGCTGCTGTGTGTGTAACGAAGGAGTCCCCTACCCAGGAGAGGGACCCCCTAATCTGACTGTGTCACAATATGGTGGAGAATGCGGGCACCCACACACACTGAAGTTGCAGCGAGAGGAAAACTTTTTGTTTAAAAATTAAAGGGACAGACACCCAATTTGTGAGTGTGGAAATAACACTGTGTCCTTGGAGTCCCATAGAGGAGGCGTCAGCCAATGCTCAGAGAGGCAAGGTTCAGCTTCCAACCTACACCCCAGGACAAAATGGAGGAAATTATTAAGGCCTTGCTCCAAGCTACAGCAGCTCAGCAGGAAGCTACAGCAGCTCATCAGGAGATTAACAAACTTCAGCAGGAATACACCAGGGTGCAACTGTTGGCCTTGGAGACAGCCCAGAGGCAACAACCGGTTTCCATCGAGGAAAACAGCCAGGCCATAAAAGAGGTGGTACAGCACCTGATCGCCCGGCCCAGAGATGTTAATACTGGTCCTCCCACCACCACTCACTCCATACGAGCCAGTCACTTCCTCCAAAAGATGACTTCGGGCGATGATGTGGAGGCCTATCTCGCCGCATTTGAAAGAACGTCCGAAAGGGAGAGTTGGCCCAAGGAGCAGTGGGCCAGTCTGATGGCACCTTTTTTGTCTGGGGAGCCACAAAAAGCATATTTCAACTTATGCCTGGCTGATGCCAAGGACTATAAAAAACTAAAACAGGAGATCCTAACTCGCTTGGGAGTAACCACCTTTGTTCGTGCCCAACGGGTTCACCGCTGGGAGTTCCATATGGACAAGCCTCCACGTTCACAGATGCATGACCTCATCCATCTGTCCTCAAAATGGCTAAAGCCCGAGACGCTGACGGGACCACAGATAGTGGAAAGGGTCATGATGGACCGGTACCTGCGATCATTACCTGTGACTCTGCGCAAGTGGGTGAGCCATGCAGACCCTAAGTCCACGGACCAGTTGGTTGAGCTGGTGGAGAGGTACGTGGCGGCTGAGGAGCTGATGAGTATGCCCCACCGAGCCCCGATGGCCCACCGGCAAACTCCAACAGACACTGGTAAGACTGTTCCAGTGGAGAAGGGTGCTGGGCAGTGGGATGTACCTAAGACTGAGGGTGTAGAACCTGGAGACAGGCCTGCCAGGCCAGGAAGGTTCTTGCCCCATAAATGAATAGACATTAATATGACTCAGTGTTTCCAATGTGGTGACTTCGGCCATATTGTCGCTAATTGTTCACTTACAACTGAACCTATGCAATGTGATACTGCTCATGTCTACTGCAGGGCATCTTTCTTTGCACAGACAGCCTGTACGGCTGACCGGCAGGCTGAGACTGATAAGCACATGTGTGTACTCACTGTAGATGGCAACCGAGTAAAGGCACTGTTAGACTCTGGTAGCTTGGTGACACTTATGAAAGCTGAGCTGGTGAACCCCTGGAGGCATAAAGGGAAAACTGTTGGTGTGACCTGCATACATGGGGATACTCGATATTATGTTACTGCCGAGGTGAACATCGAGACACCTTGTGGTTCGGCTATAGTTTCTGTGGGTTTGGTGCATGGTCTGATGTACGATGCAATATTGGGGAGAGACTTTGCTCACTTCTGGAAGTTGGGGGAAAGTCGTTTTGTTCCAGAAGTTAACAACCCCAACTAATTTGAGAAGGTTGTCGATGTAGTGGAGGAGGGAGTTTCTTCTGAGTCAGAGTTATTCCCTTTTTCTACTATGATTGGCGAACTAGAGAATGCGGAGCATGAGGGTGGCCCGCCAACTGATGTGCCTCTCACTGAGGTGGGAAGTGTTGTTGGGCCAGTGGATCGTCTGCCTGATTTAGAGGTCAGAAGAGAGGTCTTTGCCGTGGAGCAGTTGAATGACCCTACTTTGGTAAAAACCAGGGAGAATGTAAAAGTAGTTGATGGTAAACCCGTAGACCCTGATAGTCCTTTGTCCTATCCCCACATGGTAATGTGTCAGGATTTGTTATATCAGGTGACTATGAAGGGGGAAGATATTGTGGAACAACTAATAGTTCCCAAAGCCTACAGAAGAACAGTGTTGGATCTGGCCCATGGTCATACAACGGCAGGCCATCTAGGGGTAGAGAAAACCACTGAGCGAATAATGCAGAGGTTTTTCTGGCCCAGGCTTCATAAAGAGGTATCTGACTTTTGCGCATCCTGCCCTGAGTGTCAGTATCATGCTCCCAGACCACATTTTAATGGTCCACAGAACAAGTTTGGATACAGAGAGCAGCAAATTAAGTGGGTGTTTTTGGGTGGTAAGTGGGGGTAACTAGCCAGATGCTGGCACGTCATGTTCAGCGATTGCTTGTTCTCCCACAGTTGCACTCACACTGGTGGCCATGTTGAGACAGAAAGGCTGGCGAAATGTTCAATGTGTCTTTATGTGCACAGAAGCGGATTAGTGCAGCAGCCGGTGAGCATCTGTATAGAAATTCTATTGGCTGCAACATCACCATAAAGAAGTAGTTGTGCTGCTGCAAAAGACACAGTCGTGGAAGTAATAGTGTGCTCTTCTGAATTAGGCTATAAAGGGTCAGACAAGAATGGGAAATGTTGCCCTAGATTATAAATATTGACATTATCCTGATATAATACTATCAGCTTCCAAACAAGAAGATATCCACTTATTTATTCATATTTTAATATATATATATATATATATATATATATATATATATATATAATATATATATATATATATATATATATATAATATTTATATTATATTATTATTTATATTATATATATATATAATATATATATATATATATATAATATTTTAATATATATATATATATATATATATATATATATATATAATATATATATTCTGTTGTTCATTTTAACATAAATATGGTTGCATTATCTGGAAATAAATCATTAGAGGGTTTGCAGATCATCCACTGGCTTGTTATAAAGGAATACACGAGAGGCCGATGGAATATGTAGAGAATAAACAAGTCCTTGGGGTTTCTGCATGAAATCTATAAAAATATTTACCTGGAAAAAGTGAAATGTGGTTTATCATCCATAGCCTCCATGGGTAAGAAAGTCTCTACATGGATAGCCGGACCCATGACACCTGTTCTTGTTACATGATTCCAAAAACTTTGCATATATTACAAATGCAGGAATGGTTGACTTGCTACAAGATCATAATGGGGAGACAAACGTTACAAACAACAATGTAACCAGTCAAGATACTCTTAAGGTAGGTGCATTCATTCTACATGCTTCTGTTTCTAAGAAGATCACTGAGCCCACAATTTATAACACTATAAAACACCTGAGCCACATTGAACACCCCCCTCTATGCCACAGGTCAAGATGGATCTAACTTCACCCATGTCCCATATTAATATAAAAGTATCCTACTAGTAAGTATAGTACTAAAGAGCTGCAATGAAAGTTTTAGATTGTGAACTATTATGTACAATTAAAATGTGCAATTGCATGAACATAGTTGAAGCTGCTGGCTATAAAAGCACTAAAGCTGCCCATAGACTTAAAGATTATCTATCCAACAATCCAAGTAGTTGGTTAGTTGAAATACAAATCCTGTAATGTATGAGAGTAAATTACAACCAACCAAGTGGATTTAAACAATTTGTCTGAATGGCCATTTTCATCAATTTTCCGGTGTTTGGTTGGAAATTATTTATTGTCTATAACTAGTTGGACTGGTGAGAAGAATCTTTAGGTGTATGGCCACCTTATGCTTATCAGAACAGATTTTTCTCTGACCAAAGAGATATTCAGAATGTTGAATTTATGCTCATTTATTAGAAATATTAAAGTATTATTTGTACATATTATTTTAGAATCTAAATTCTCAGCATTATTATTTTGCTTTATATCTTTGAATTTTTCTTAGAGGATTGCACTTAGGCCCTGATTCAGAGCCGGACGCTCTGACAGAGCGCTCGCTCTGAATCAGGGCCCTCCTCCATTAAAATGGAGCATCCTCCTGGATGCTCGTATAGCTGTGGATCACCACCCACAGCATATACGAGCGTGCAAAAAGATGGTCGCGATGGTCTTGACCATTGCGACCATCGGACTTGTGAGTGAAACCCTGTGGTCGGGTTTCCCATCCGCAAGGCCAGGAGTGATTTTGGCTCTATCAGAGCCAAAATCACTCCCACTTACATCACTAGTGATGTCAGTGGGGCCGGCTTCAGATGGTAGGCGTTCCCATGGGACTGCCTCAGTCTTGCAGGCATGCCCCCGGCACGCCCACCAAAGGGGGCGTGCTGTCAATCAACATCGACAGCATGCCCCCTTTGGTGCGAGACCCAGAGTGATGGAAAGCCCGTCGCTCGCTAGTTCTCGCACATGCGCACGACGGAGCTCCCTCCGTTGTGCGCATGCACAGTGTGGAACATCGACCCACTTGCGAGCATACTGCTGCTCGCGAGTGGGTCTGAATGACCCCCTTAATCCTGAGAGTGGCAGCATGGGTTTGGATAGCAAACTAAATATATTAGAAATATTTTCTAGAGGCATCCCAGTAAGTACAAATAATTACAGATTTGTATACTAGCTAGTATATATCACACAACATGCTCATTTACCTACATCCCGCTTAGTTTTGCAAAAAATAAGTAAAATACTGGTTTGTAGAAAAGTCAGGTTTTTGCCTGAAGCATTCATTTGCCTTCATATTGAATTTGCCTAGTTTTAGAGTCTTCCTATTAAAGATGTGCAGTTCAGTACTCCAGTAATCCAAATCCACCTGAATTTTGTGAAACCAGACAGATCCGAGTTGATGTCCAGACAGATCTGGGTCACGGTTTAGAATTCGGGTTTTAAATCCAAATTTCGGGTTTTTGATTGCAAAAATTACATGATTTTTACAGATTTTTATCAATTAAAAAAAAACAGATCCAGAACCAATATGAAAACCTGGGGGTCAGCAAACATCTCTACTTCCTATACCTCAGGTCCACCCTTACAAGTATCACTGTACTAAAATGGAATCAATTCGGCATGGGCTTTTTTATAATACTTAAAGAACGAGGGGTCCCGCTTGTGCCAAAAGATTGTTCCAAACAAAGAAAAGTCCTCCTTCATCCACTGACATTGTTTCTCCAAAGTATATATGTATAAACAGGAGAAAAGGAAATATAGACACTAATTAGGAATACGATCCTTCCAAAATCACTTCAGATAGAGAGAATTTCCCAAATGACCAATGATAGGTATTTTTTCAGCCAACACCTCTAAATTTCTCCAGTGGTATACAGAAAAGGAAAGCCACCTCTGTGTATATAGGCAATTCTGAGTATAGGCTTACATTTCATGCTTACATAAATAAACATGTGACATACTCATCAAGGTTTCTTTCTTGAATCCTACTCCTTTCCACTTCAAAAGAGTGCATATAAAGAGAAGGAACAAACTCCATGTGTATAAAACAACCTTATGTTTATTGGTAAACAAATAGACTAAAACAGAATGAGGACATCCGTACCATCACACTTGTACAGTCCTGTAATCACCCCAAAGATGTAATAAAGACCCGGGTTCAAACAGGTGATTGACAGGATTTGCAGCATGTGACAATTCCAGATTCCTCAAATGCCACTTTGTATCAATGCGTTTCGACGCTTCTAAGGCATCTTTTTCAAGATAATGTGGCTAAAATCAAATTAAAACATTAGTGAATCCTATCCTCCCAAAGCAAATATTAAACGCTAAGTGAAATACTCACATCGTTGCAGTTTTAAATTGACATCCGACTGCGGCATCTCCTTAGCCGCGTGTGGGCTATTTACCCACACACAGCGATTCGAACTTCCGCGTATGTCACTTCCGGTTACATGCAGACTCAGACGTGCATCTCTAATTCCCTGCCTTTCCTGCCGCTTGTATTGGTGGAAGTGAAACTCCATCTATTTGTGGAGCCAGGCAGGGGTTCTTTTAATGGAACTGAATATTAAACCCGGGTTTCTATTGCCATGTACAAACACTATATTCAATAAGTTCAAAAAACTCCATATATACTATTCATAGGTGGAAGGTTTAAGAAGTAATAAATAAACAATTACATGAAATGGAGTCATTCAAGGAAATAAAATCCAAAATGATAAATAATAAAATCCAAAATGATAAATAATATTTATATATAATATAAAATGTATAAAATATATAAAAAATATATAGAAATGTATATGTCCGATAATAGGGAAGAATATACAAACTCCAAACATAAAAAACATTAATCTCAAGACCAAAATGAATAAAAACATATAAATACATAAAATTATATACATAAGAGTGGTAGTGAGAGTACATATAAACTCCAAAAGAAAAAACAAATATATATAATTCCATATAGTACTTCATAATCAAAGAGAGAACATACAAACTCCAAATTACAGGAGCCATTTTTCCTCAATAAGAGTTCTTGTCCCAAATTTCTAATATACCATTGTGGAGAGAACATATACACTCAAAACTATAAAAACCATTTTAACTCAAAATTGGCATTTAGACCTGTTGGTATTAATGTATCTAGTTCAAATATAGTTCTCATCTCCGCTTTAGCCAATCTGTTCTCCTTATTATTATTTCTCATATCATCCTTTATTTGTGATAGGTCTGCAAACCTTCTTATTCCCATAGTGGAGCAACTATGTTTTTCCTTAAAATGTTTAGAGAAAGGATGATCTTCCTTTCCCTTCATTAAATTCCTGCCATGCTCAGCCCATCGAACTTTGGCCGCTCTAGTAGTTTTTCCTATATAAATTAAAGGGCAAGTACACTCTATTGCATAAACTACAAATTTTGAGTGACATGTCAGGAAATCCTTTATTTGTATATTCCTTGTTAATGTTCCAAATTCTGTTATTTTCCATTCTCCTTTACCTTCCAAACACATCTTGCAAAACCCACATCTGTGGAAACCTTTATTTCGGGATGAATTTCTTTGATGTACCTGTGGGAGTACACTGAATACTAATTTATATTTCATATTCTTTGATTTTCTTTAAATGAATGTAGGGGTCCGGTTGATTATTTTATTAAGTACAGGATCCTTTAATGCACAGTTTTATATTGTTTATTAAAAGTAGTGCAAAAATTAAGGGTATATTCATTCAGTTTCTTCTTATCTCTATTTTCACCAATGAGATTATCTCTATCCATACCCCATACTTCCTCTAATGATTCCTCCATCTTTCTCATACTATAACCTTTTTGTTTAAATTTATTAATCAGAACTTTTGACTGTTCATCAAAAGTTTCCATTTCAGAACAGTTATGTCTCAACCTTACCATTTGTCCTTTTGGGACATTATCTAGCCATCTAGGCAAATGATTATACTTATTTCTATATATGTGTTAGAATCAGTGGGTTTCACATAATTGCTCGTTATAATTTTCCCTTCTACTATATCTATTTATAGATCCAGAAAATGGTTAGTCTGTTGACTTATACAGAAAGTTAATTGCAAATTTATATTATTGTTATTTAAATAGGCACAAAAAAAGTCCAGAGCTTCTCTTTCCCCCCTCCATACAAATAAAATGTTGTCTTAAAAAACGACACCAGGACACCAGGTTTGCGCTCCAGACATAGGACTCCTCCCATCTGGACTTGAATAGATTTGCAACATTTTTGATAAAGTGGTGTTTTATCTAGGTGTGGTTTTGCTGCAGCCAGATGTTGTCAGTGCCTGTACCATTGCTAAATATATTTTACATGGGGCTTTTTTATGCAAGGTGTTCATAATTTTATCATTCTCACTTTGTACAGGACATTAGGCTGTATTAACTATTGAACTGTTGATGTCTCTGTTTGTACCTACCAAGAGAGGAATATGACAGTAATCATAGAAATTCTTCTACTAGGATTTCCAAGTCTCCAGCAATATAAGGTTCTAACCTTCTGTCTGCTTTTTCTAATTTAATGTGTCACAATCTGTGGGAACCTCCTGATCATTATACTGGTGTTCCTGAGCTAGAATCTCCATTCTACTATGTATATTTTCCTTACTCAACTTTCTGTCTGTGACATGTTGCTGACCACTGATATTGTTCCCAATATGCTTTATGTTGTCCTTATTGAAGGAGGCCACATTTCTTTTTTGGGCTGTATCACTCAATATTTAATATTTTGTTCTTCAGAATGTTTGGAGTGTCTCCTTCTGACAGTGATGTCTTATGACCGGTATTTGGCCATATGTAAACCACTGCATTACAATGCTATAATGAGCCACATGTTTTGCATTAAACTAATCATCATCTGCTGGGTTATAAGTTATTTAGGGCTGCTAAATGAAGCTATAGCTCTTTGTACATTATGGTTTTGTGGACCACATGTGATTGATCACTTTTTTTGTGATATTACTCCCTTGCTGGAACTTTCCTGCTCAGACACCTATGTGGTTGAAATGGAGACTAACATACCGGTACTTACAATCCCAGTTATTATAGTTCCATTCATAATCATTATCATTTCTTATGTCTGTATTGTTCTCACCATCCTAAAAATTCCATCACTTACTGGAAGACATAAAGCCTTCTCCACCTGCAGCTCTCACTTGGTCATTGTCTCTATATTTTTTGGAACCCTGACAAGTATTTATTCACTTCCAACTAAAGCAAAGTCACAACATTTAAGTAAAGTTCTGTCTCTGTTGTACACAGTGGTAACACCATTGATTAACCCTATCATATACAGCTTCAGAAATAAGGACATACATGAAGCATTTGAGAAATATATCTGACATTTTTTCAGTGTGTTAAGCTAGGTAAACAGTTAAACATGTTGGCAAAAATATGTACCAAAGTTCCATTTTTCAAGCCACATGTTCTAATGCACTTGATATGCAGTATGTAAACAATTTCCAAAAGATCAAATCATACATCAAAGCACATATATAAAAAAAACTATTAAAATGTGTAACAGCAATCCTGATTTATACAAATGCAAATATTTAAGAACATTTAATATTTAGTGATGATTGCTTAATAATAGAAAAGAAGATGTGGTTGTGATGGGAGATATAGATTATACCATACACTGTTTGATCTATCTTGCCTTTTGTCACTGAAAAAATGAATACTCTTTCTTTTTTTCAAAAGCCCAGCCTACAATACAATGGGTTGACTTGGTTATTGCATACCAACAGTGATATTGCAGGATGGCTGTGCCCCCTGGTCTGGCATCCCTTGTTGGGTGCATACTAAGAACATGCCTTGAAGTTTAACTTGCACCACAGTGCCTCTCTAGACACCTGGTCAGTTAGAACAGTGTGGTGGGGTGCCATACAGCTAGTTTCTGTGCTGCTCTCTTGGCATTGTACACCCCCTGTTAAGGCCCTGGGAACCCGGGTAATAGTGTATAAATATATTAGAACCTCTTTTGTTACTACAATACATTAAGGACCTGAATTAGCAGTCAACATTAAAGTCACCTAGGTTGTGTTTTTTTGTCCAGAAGCTGTAATTTGCAAATGCTAGATTGAGCCTCCCCCTTGTGTATTATTGTGTGATGGACAGTGTAATCCCCGAGACACCAACTGTTATTGCCAACGGAGAGTGAAAATCTACCAGTGGATCCAACTACTCCATCATCAGTGCACCACCATGTCCTCCATAGACACATGCGACAGCTCATGTCTGGTGCAGTAAACAATAAAAAGGGGGAGGAGAACAGTCCTAATATAAGAGTATATGTAAATTGTAAGAATAGAAATTGAATATGTATGGCTTGGTTATAATAAAAAAACTTTTAATACTATAATAGACAATAAATAACAATATGACAAATGTACATTACAGTATGTAAATATGGCATTTTAGCCAATACAATTCTATACAGATACAAAAATACTCATGTGTGAGACACTTGGGAATAGTCCAACATCAATCAATGGATGTAAAATCCAAATGGAATCATTTATAAACTTTTAAATGACAGTCTGTAATGTACACAGTTTAGTCCAGATAAATAACCAGCAAAGTGTGTGAATATTACTAGCTTGATGGACAGGAAAATAACATACTGTAAGTAAAGCTTACCATCAGCTACCAACTTATTGTGAAGAATACTGTTTAATAATGATTGGACGGACTTTTCCTGTTCATTCATCTGGTAAAATGCACACACTATGCTGTGAGCCAAATTAATCGACCATTTCTATTGTGGTTTCAATCCCATATTAGAACTTTCTTTTATAGATTTTTTTCATAGCGTAATGACATCTATATTACTGTTTTTTTTTCTTTACAATCATTCTTTCATATATTTACATTGTCTTAAGCATATGAATAATGCCAACATTAACCGGGAATGGAAAATTCTTATATACGTGCAGCTCCCATCTCACTGTATTGTGCCTATTTTATGGAACACTAATAATTACGTACATGCTTCCACATAAAGGCCAATTACTGATAATTAGTAAAATACTATCTATGCTACACACTGTCTTCCCACTATTATTAACACTTTTTTTAACTATTTCATATACAGTTCGAAAACAATGTTTTTAACTTTTTTTTAACCCTTTAATATACAGTCTGAAAACAATGTCATCAAATAAATTTTGATAAAAATGTTGTATAATTACAATGGGTATTGATGTGGTTGATATTCAAAAATGTTGGTATTTTCATTCATGTTTCAAAGATGTGCTGTGGCATAAAAAAATGCAAATATATATATATATATATATATATATATATACTATATTTATATGTATATTTTTATATACTATATTTATATAAATTAGAGGTGTGTAGTCTGGCTTCCTTGAAACCGAAAGTTAGGGGTTTCCAATCGAACCAAGTGCTGATTTTGGCCTTCCCACCAAGCTCGGTTCCAGAAATGAGGCAAAATGTAATCTTCGCAATGTTGGATCTTGTGGGTTTTGGATTGCATATAGAGTTCCTCCATTATGATCAGACACCATTTCACACTGGAGAATGGATAGAACTGGGCGCAGTAAGGGACTTTGAAAAAAAATATTTAGGTCAGCACTGATTGTAGTGTAAATATAACAGCCACAGTGACTGGGCATTATATCAGAGGAAATGTGTGGGCTGGCAGCAGGAGAGGGTGAGGGGACTGATCTGCAGCACTCATTTTTGGCACTTTAAAAAATGTTTTTTAGGAGCACTGTGTTAAAGGGGTACTGTGTGCTGCTGCAGTACTGTAAGGCACAAAAAATAAAACAGTAAAACACCATAGGAGTTCACTGCTAAATTTTGTTACCTAAGCTTACTGGGGCATTTTTTGTTTTTTACAAGAAGAAAATTAACATCATTAGGGTGCCACCCTTATATTAGGGACACTGTGTGGCAGTTTGTTGTGTGTTCAGTAACTGTAAAAACTTAAATAAAATAATTGTATGATAAATAAATATAATGTTGTTGGTAGGGTTCCAACCAGCTTATACTAGGGGGGCTAAGAGGCAGTTTATTTTGTGTCGAGTCACTGTAAATTTCTTTTACATAAACCTTGCTTGTTAACAAAATATAATTTAATTGTTTTAATTAGGGTGCCACACTGTTTATACTAGGGATTATGAGGCAGTTTGTTGTGTATTTAGTCACTGTAAAAAATAGAAATACATTGAGTGTTAAAAAATATAATGTCAATGTTAGGATGCACCATGTTTGCTAAGGGAGCTCTGATGTAGTCTGCTGTGTGTTTAGTCACTGTAAAAAAACATTTAAAAAAACTTGTGTGTTAAAAACTATAACTTCATCGGTACATAATGGGTGCCACATTTATATTAGGAGAACTGTTTATAGAAGAACAGGAGCAGAAACCCAGTACTAGTGATGCTACTGCTACTAGTCTTGATAGTAGTAGTACTTCAACATCTACTAAAGATGGTCAAGGAAAAGAAAGTTTAAGAAATGGCACCTGAAATCTAAATAATATTTTACAATGTTAAATAAAAAAACATCACCTGTAACAATAAAGAGAACATTTTACAGCCACATTTTTTTTAACTTTGCCAATATTCCATACAACACACACAGTGGCAAGGAGAGGCTGAGGCCATGGCCTTCCTTTGCTAGAAGTGGTGGTGTTAGTGATATTTCATGCACTAGAATACTTATTGCAGAAGCCGGGGCTAAAGACTGTCAGAGATCTTCTGAAACCACACATGCAACACCGTCTCATTCAAAAGAACAAACTGTGTGTTGACAAACTTCACAAATCTCTGAGGAGAGTCTATGTTTGTTAACAAGTGCTATGTGTGATTAGGACTCTGAGTCTGATATTTCTGACACTGTACTCATCTATAAGCCTCCTTTCTACATTTCCAAACCCTCTGCAAATGTGGGGATGAACAGCAGTAAAGAACGTGACTTTGAAATTGAGGATGCTAATTTCTTAATTGAGGACTATTCCATCTTGCTCCACTTTTCTTTTATGTTGCAGTATATATTTAAGGGTCATTGGTGATGGTCTTTTTTGGACAGACAAACATTTTTATTGGTTAATGCAGTACTAATTTACTATTTTTTTTAACCACAAATAATGTAGTGCCTCACAAAGAAAATATATGAAAAAGATTCATATAGCATATTTAGTTCTATCCAGTAATATGAAAGAACAAGAGCAACTTTATTATTTTATGGCCTTTTCTTTTCTTAGTTGCTGCAATATAGGGCCATATCTCAAAATAGAATTGATCAATCATTTAATCAATCAATTGTTTACCTCTCCTTCCAGTACATAGTCATACACACTCCACCTCCATTTCCCTGTATTGCCCTAATCTAGTTCTTGATTAACGAAAACTTTTTTTCTATGGGGTTGTTTAGTTTATTAAACTGCCATCCTGTCTGCCACTGCAGTGCCACTCTGTTTCCTTATTTGAAGTTGAACTGCCATGTCTTTGGGCCAGCCACTGCTGAGTTAGCCAGTTACTGTAGCTAGGTGCCACCTTTTGGCCTGAGCTATATGAAAACATTACTGTGAGCTGCAAGGTGGTCAAAATTGACAAGAAATTGACTAGAAATGGCTGGAAATTAATGTTGTTGAGCTTAATAATACTGTAGCAACAAAATCAGGCCCCCAAAACCATGATTTTAGCTGTTTTAATCAATTGTTTAAAAAATAAATCCCAGGTTGAAAACCAAAACACTTGAGGGTGGTTTGGTCAAACCAAAACACAGTTATCAGTGCACATGTGTGTGTATATACAAAATATAATCAATGGGCATTATATACCTAATGTGACTTAAGGAACTCACAAGGAAAAATTTATCAATTTTTGCAGTGTATACACCTGGAGGTTAATTTACTAAAATTCGAGTTTGGTTTGATCTTGTTTTTTTTTAACTTGATTTGCATCACTAAAACTCGGGCAAGTTTCCCATTTTTAAACTCTCAAATTTACTAAGAAGTGAGTTAAACTTAAATTGAGTAGGCTGAAAGTGAAGCAGATCTCTAACAAATTGCAAGTTTTGAATGAGATTACTCACTCGAGATTGCAGACTTTTCTCTCTGCCAAACACTCCCGAATAAACAGCCTGCACATATCAGTAAGATATGTGAAAGCTACTTGTGTTGTACCTGAAAAAAATGGATTAAATGTTTAAAAAAATGATGTAGGGTACCCCCAAAAAGTGTTTCCAGCCCCGGACTGCTCAGCCCATCCTGGTTCCTAAAATTATGAAGAGTGGTTTTTTGGCGCTACCACTTATATGTTCAAATACAGTTTATATACTAACTGGTAAAAAAAGATATATATAAAAGACAAAGACCATATGTATAATCCAGCCAAGAAAGCAATTTATTGATATATAACAGGAGAAGAGACAGGATGAGGATAACTTTTTGTGTTCAAGAGGTGGAAACATTTAACATCAGGATCCCAGCAAAAACTGGAATTGATATCACTTCCAGTTTAACGATCTGGACTATTTACTTTTCTCCCTTATTTTAACATTTGGGCATCCCACATTATAATGTTTAAGGAGCCCCATATTTATGGGCCATCTCATCTTATTTTACAAGTATTTTTAGTATGAATTTCACACTTTATTATCCAATTTCCTGTTTGGAAGCCCATAATAGGATATGAGTCAACATAAGGGTATTTAAACCCCATCTAGTCACAGTTCACACAAACCTTGATAAAGACTCAGGTGATTGGTCAAAACGCATTGCCAGCTGTGACTGTGTTTATCCAGTAATTGGATTACTAAATATAAGCATTGGGGCCCACACCTTTAAAAGCCATTCAGAGTTCCTTGGTCCAGATGGTCAAGGGGCCCCATGTTTGTATATATGGTATGAGCCATTCCATTTTTTTTCACTGAACATCTTTTTGCACTGATTCATTTATGTTTATATTCAGTTATGTTTTTATTTATGGATGATCTAGTTTATTTTATTCCCTTTTACTAGGGTAATTGTGTCTTTTTAGCTATTTATCTGTTTTATTTCCCTACCCATGGTACTTCTGTGTGGTTTAATTTTGTTTGTGCTGCTGTTCCCTTTTTCAGAGGGTACTGTTATATATTAATAAATTGATTTCTTGGCTGGATTATACATATGCTCTTGGTATTTTATATATCTTTTTTAACCAGTTAGTATGTAAACTGTATTTGAACATATAAGGGGTAGCACCAAAAAAAACAACTCACCTTACTTTTTTCTGAAGCTAATTTTGGTCCTTTAGGTGAAGGGATCTCAGTGGTTTTAGGCTGCTAGCTACACACATATCCTTCAACCCTAGGAGCACCATACCTGAAATCATTCCACGTTTATTTCATTTCACACTAGCAACCCGGCACCCACCACCCAGGAGTGCTGGGGTGACCCCATGCTTTCAGCCTAGGCCTGGAGTGCCCTAGAAAGAGTGTGCCCTTTATTGGGGGGTCCTTACATTCACAGGGATTCCTTGCATGTGCTTACTAGCGGTCATGCATAATGCATTGGCCAAGGGAACCGGTGAAAGGTTTCCTCTGGCTGTGGTGTTACACCCCCACTAGAAAGAGTCTGGTGCTGGTTATGCTAAATAAAGGGGACCTCTAATTATTTTGTCTCCTGTATTTTCCAATACCAGGACTGGCTCACTTAGCCCAGTGGTGGTTGTGGTAAATTCAGGGGACCCCTAAGTATTTTGTTCCCTGTATTTACCCAACCAGGACTGGATCTGAAAAGTCCTGGGCTGTTTGTGCTTTTATGGGGGGACCCCATGGTTTTTTTTTTAAAAGCAACACTTTACAAGTTGTTTACCCCTAATACATGCACAAATCTCACTGATCTGTGCATGCATCTGTGTCAATCAGACCTGCTCATGCTAAAATTTAAAGCATGAAGCAGGTCAATTCATAAGGGGATTTGTAGTTTCGAATTTGTGTTCGATTTCAAATCAAATATTAGTACATAAGTGATATGTGTTTTGGTTTATGTAAAAGTACCAATGAAATTCCGATGTTTGATTTGAGTGGAATTTAAGGGAAATTATTTTTCATGTTCAATTTGACATTCTATTTTGCCTTTAGCAAATTTCCAAATGCAAATAAAATCAAAATTGAAGGAAAGTCAAATTAAAATTGAAATTCAAATCACACTAAAATCAAAATCAAACATTAGCAAACATACCTCCTAGTGTACTGGAGGCCCTTTTTATACCATATGTAAATATCTACTTGATTACAACCATGTGTGAAAAAATAGCAACTAAGTAAACAAATAAAAAAACTTATAAAAACAGATCCCACATCCCAAATCATTTTTTGATAAGTTTCATTACCTAGTATGGGGCTTTCTTTTGCTCCAACTAATAAACCTATTAACTTTCAAATATTTTTGGACTTGAATACGTTTATAAGAAAATTAACCCTTAAAATGCATTTTTTTAAGAATGATATGGGTGTTATTAACTATTAATGTAAGTCTAAGTCTGACCTTAAGAATATTTCTAGATATTATCCATTTGAGTCCAAAAAGCAGAAAAATATATATATATTTTATGAACTAGTTGAAAAAGATTTATGTTAAAATAAGCATGATAATCCTAATAATAATTTAACTACCTAAGAAAAAAATACATTGAAACCTTTAAAAACTAATAAAGACATTGTCCTGAATTAGGTGGATAAAAGGGAGGTTAATTTAGTTTAAATATAATCGAAAATGGAAAAGAAGCCTACAGACTACTGATACAGTAGATAAGAACTCCTATAAAATATTTCTAAATTATTCTGCTGAAGAATATATATCAGAGTTGAGAAATGTATTAGTTAGCAGTCTTCATAGGAAAATCATCAATAAAGATGAATATCAATTCCTAATATATGATCAAACATCTGCCTTTTTTATCCTTGAGATACACAAAAGTCTAGAATTCCCACCAGGTAGGCTGATTGGATGGGCATACATTCTTTAATGGTACATGATTTTACATAATTTATTATATGTAGAATGAAAGGATGACTTTGCTTTTGTTACTATATATTTGCAATCATTATATACAGTATATCTATTAACATGATAGGGGAATTGAATTGGTCAGAGATTTCCTAGAACCTTAATTACTTAAGGAACATAAGGCAGAGGTTCCCAAATGAGGTCCTCAAGGCTCCCCAACAGTTCAGGTTTTACATTTTTCCATGGTTAAGCACAGGTGGTTAAATAAAATTGACTGAGGTACTAATTAAATCACCTGTGCTCAACCATGGATATCTCTTAAACCTAAACTGTTGGGGAGCCTTGAGGACTGTGATTGGGAACCTCAGAAATAAGGAATTATTTTCGAGTTCATTGGGTTTTATACGTCTGCATAATTATTTAAAATATTTTGACAAATTTTACCTGCAAACATATTGTACCAATCTTTGGTTCCAGAGAGGAGACCCCATGCAGTTTTCTTTTTCACTTTTTGCACTTTGTTTTGCTTAAAATGCTCAATCATACACAGATGATACTGATATGTGTATATTTGTGCTAAGCAAGCTGCCCAGGAGGGGGGGGGTCTATTTGAAACTTCTATTGTTGCTTGAGTTTGCTTACTTTATAACCCATGACTATAATCAAAATTTTCGGTCAATTCTTGACCATTTTTGACTATGAAAAGAACTTGTGAGTTTGGTCAATGGTGTTTTTATTTATATGTGTGTTTTCATCTGTGTTTTGCCGAGAGAATCATAAAATCACACCCCTGTTTATCTTTAGTATTTTTCTGAGTAATTTAGATCTGTTTACATGCAATCCAAAACTTGCGTTTTGTTTAAAAATCTGAGTTCCAAACAGACTGCAGAATTGAGCCAGGAGTCGGTTCTACTCAGAGACAAAAAATTATTCTGAACTGGGACTCAATTCGACTCAAAACCGCTAAGTTTGTCTGTCTTCAATTTTCTGGAAAATCAAATTAAACATCTCTATTAATTATTATAAATAGTTTCTAAGTAGGAAATTATTGTTATGGTCATGTATATTGATTAAATAATTGTTAGAACATTGTGGATCACAAGCTATGAGCTGCCACCATATATTTTCCTATCACTTAGTTTATACACTGCAGCTGTTATAGTACCACAATACTGATTACTTTGTCTGAACAGTCTGGTGCAGAAATGCTCTTTTTTGGTCGAGTCAGTTTAAAAGTCAATGTAGGAATATCCATATTGCTGGTGATGGTACCTGATAAAGTGATGAGGTCCAGCATTTGGTTTGCTGCATTGGTTTATCCATTATTTTCACAAGAGTATATATCTACAAAGTACTACTGTATATACTTTACATGAGGGCAAAGACAGTACTGTAAGTGAAAGCTCAGCTGACTAAAAAAAATATTGTTAAGTGTCTGAGTGAGCTATAGCATAGTCATTTTTTGTAAATGACATTATTTTATAATGCAATATAGATATTTGAAAGGACAATTGTGTGACCCTATCAGATGCACCCAAGTAGGTAAAAGTTAAAGAAATATATTTTTTCTTGGTATGCAAAAAAATGTTTGAAGTTTTTCAATAAAACTACATTTTCAATGTAAAACTAACTAATTTCCCTATCTTATTGTATGTTCACTTTGTGTGGTGTCAGTTACAAGTACAATAGATTTGCTCCTGTCCTGGTGTAAATCAATCATGATTTTATCTATCGAAGTACCAAAGCAACCCAGTGCTAGTGCTAGCATTGGCAGTCATATTGCAATATGTCTTCAACATATACTTTTAATGAAGGTGAAGGGGTAAGAGGAAGGTGTGAGAAAAGACACTCCAAATCTAAACAATGTTTGGCACAGCCATATTGTACACCACAGTCAATGGCTGAGAGAGGTAAGCCCCAGGCTCTTTCAACCAATGAATGCTTCCTTCATTCACTACTATGGTAGGAACATCAAGGTTATTATTATTATTATTATCCTTTATTTATATGGTGTGACAAGGGTTCCTGCAGCACCTTACAAAGTACATAAACAAATGAGCACACAAGAAATACAGTTATTAACAGTACAAACAATGCAGGATAAATACATGATTTATAAACATTACTGCACAACACTTAAATAAGCAGCATGGTGTCTGCAACCAAGTGTTAGGTGCTATTGTAAATTAAAGTATAAGTAATGGAAGGAGAAGCCCATGAGAGAAGAGGGCCCTGCTTGTGGGAGCTTATATTCTAAAGGGGAGGTGGCAGACAAACAGGGGTGACACAGGTTGGCTGGATTGTGAAGAAGGAACATAAAGTAGTGGGTTAGGATGAGCACTGGAAAGCTTTGAGGAAGAAAGAGGTCTTCAGAGCCAATTTGTAGATTAGGTGCCAAGAAGCCAAGTTATCAGGGAATTTAAAGTTAGGTCAAGGGGGACAAAGAAAGGCAGCTACTCGAGGAATTTGGAAGAGGCAACTGATATGAGCATTGAATGGAAATAATGAAATGGAGAGTTTAGAAGGTAAGAGTTGGTGAGATGATAGAAGTACCCCAACACCAAGGCAACCTCCAGGCCAGGTAGTGTGATAGAATGTGAGGCCCCAAAGGAGATAGCTGCAGGAGTAGTGGTGTCAGATGGGTAAATCCAGGATTTGGTGATGGCTAAGAGATTCATGGAGTTGGAGATGAAACTGTCATGGAAGGGGACCAGTTGATTATAGACAGGACTGGCTTTTCAGAGGAGACAGGAGAGAGGGACATAGTTGGGAGGAGAGAGATGGAGATTGTTAGGGTTGCCGTAGTGTGGGGTTGAGATTTATTTAATGCAGTTGGATCAGGAGAGTGTGGGTATGTGGTGGGCTTCTGAATGAGGAATGGTGACAGCAGGTGGTGGGCAAGGTTGAACTTTAGTGTGGTGGTTGAGAAGAAGAGGTGCAACTTGGAGAACATGGAGGGTGCAGTGCTTAGTAGTTATGGGATATGCGGTGGAGAGTACTAGAAGGGATGAAAGGAGACAGAACAGAGGAAGGAGGGAGAGGATAAGGTGGAGGAGACTATGGAGGGAGGAAAGAGATGGGAACTGGTGGTAGAGGAAAGTAATATGTAGCTTCAAAGTGATAGAGGAGCAGAAGAAAAGAGAAACATAGTGTAGATGAGGGAATTGGGAGAGAAACAGCAGAAGTAGTGATTAGAGTGAGATACTGGAACAGTGCAGTTAAAAATCAGATAAAAAGAAGGACAGTGCTGGTAGATGTAAAGGCACAACTACAATAGTATATAATAAACAAAATGAGTTTGGAGCTATTAAAGTTGCAGGACTTTAAATTAAGGATAAAGTATTCTTAAAGATGTACAAGTGTTAAACAATGGTAGATGCTACAGTGGTATTGACCTAAATTGACAGTGGTACAGTAATAATATAAACAGTGTAGAGTTGAAAAACAAACACACAGAATTAAAATACACCACACTAACTGATAGTTGCTTGCAATGCTGAAGCAGTGTGTTGGCAAAAGGTGTGTCCAAGTTATAATGAAAGCTAGTGGATGAGTTGCAGGGTATCCAGAAGCTCAAAAGATAATTTTCAATTATTTAAAAGTTATTGAGGGTTCTTTTTAAATGTTGTCCTCCTGTGATTCTCCTGTATAACTCCTTTCTAACTCTTTAAATTCTGCTGTATATCTAATACCATTTAGAAAAAACCCCACTTTGAAATAAAAACCTATGCAGCCTTATAACAGGCCTGCAACCTGTAACCTACAGAGTATATAGTAAAGCAAACATGTGTAATCACTGATTGCACCCACCCCCCAATAACCTCAACCACTCCAGATACAAGTCATACAATTCTAATACAAGCAGACCCTACACAGCATCCCATGTAGCTAGAAGTTAATATATAGTTATATTGCCAGACCTTAAGTCACTCTGGTTTTTGCAGATAATAATTAATGACAAAATACTTATAAAATCAGTATATTCAAACAGCACTGGTATTTCTCTATCAGATGACTGGTGCCAATAGATTACATGTAAAATCCGTATAATCAAACAGCACTGGTATTTCTATTTCAGATGACTGGTGCCAATAGATTACCTGTAAAATCCATATATTCAAAGAGCACTGGTGTTTCTATACCAGATGATTGTTGCAAATAAATTACCTGCAAGGTGATTAGCAGTCATCACCATTGAAGCTAACGAGGGAAGTGTTTATTGGCTGAGAGAGCTGAGGGCTCTCCTATCTGGGCCAATTAATGCTCTCTCCATTGTTTTCAAAGGGAGATTCTTCCGGTTAATTAACTTGTGTAGTAGTGAACTTACAGGTCACTACTGTTCAGTGGTTTCGTGCAATTATTTTTTTTTATTTTAGGAAGATCCTGGAGGCCTATATGGACTGAAGAGAACATTACATAAGGGGTAGATGAGTATGGATTATTTTATTACAGTGATCATGGATGCTATGTGGACAGTGTGTGTGGAAATGTTTAATAAAATAATACAATATTCGGGGTATGTGCTCATTCTACAGACACCTGTGCACCCTTAATGACTCGCATGCCTGTACTTGTGCTTCTCCAAGTACTGGCAAGTGGGGAAGGCTTGCTAGGACCTTTAGTTCACTGTAAAATAAAATAGTATTTTTTCTATCTTTTCACAATGAACTTGGCAAGCACTACCACCAGGGGTACCAAGTATAACCACTGGCTATCAGCCTGGGCCTGAAATGTCTTTGAGAGGGGGACCACTTAATTGGGGGGTCTTCGATACCTGAGGAATCCCCGACCTCAACTGACTAAGAGGGGGTGCTGAATGCTTTGGAAAGGGTACCCAGTGCATAGTGTCCCCCTGCTATGGCATTACACATCACTAGAAGAGCCCAGAGCTAATTGTGTAAAATACAAGAGACCCCTATGTTATTTTTTCCTTATAATTTCACAACCAGGAAGGGCTCAAGAGTCCAGTGCTTGTTGTGTGAAATAAGGGGGACCACCATGTTTTTCCTCCTGTATTTTCGCAAACCAGGACCAGCTCAAAAAAGCCTTGTGCTGGTTATGCTTAGGGTAGAGTGACCCCACAAGGCTTTGTAATGTTGTAGTTATTTTTTACACACACACAAGTCTGCACGTATCTAACTGATATGTGCAGGCTTGAGTGTCTAATCCAATCAGTGGCTGCTAGTAGATAAGAGGCTGCTGGTTGGCTAAGAATGGCTGTCACTCAGCCAGTGCTTCCCCATAGACTTCAATAGACCCATTGAAGGCTATGGGGATGTGTTGATTGGCTGAGGTACAACCATTCTCAGCCAACCAGTAGCCTATTACCATGATAGTGGCTGCAGGTTGGATCTGACAGTTTGCACTCTGGATAAAAAACACAGGATATCCAATGCCATGAAGATGTTTTGCCACATTTTTGGATCTGGAGCTGGCAAGTCATTCATCTCTAATTCCCTGTAGGATAAAACTTTTATAATTTTAAAGAATACCTTGAAACTATGAAGGCAATATTTACATATGCCTATTTCACAGTCACTTTGCCTGGGAAATATGTATTTCACTTTATAATATGCAACTACACTACTGCATTTTTTAAATATAACATTTTTATAACTAAAAAAAAATATTATAATTATGCCTATATATGATGTCAGGCTGTGTCATTTTTAGCACCTTAAAAATATTGTGTATCCTTCTATGCACTATAAAATGTTTAATCTGAGACACCCTAAATAAAATGAAACTAACATTTCTTGCACATATTTTTTATTATGTAAATAGATGTCAAATATCACCCTTAACAGAAATGCTTATTCTAAAAATATACTGAAAACTAACAAAATGTATTAGAACAAAAGTACCCCTTGTATATTTTGCAGCATAATAATAATGCAAGTAGTAACACACATAAAACATCTTGGTTGAATGAACAAATAAAATGTATACTACCATTCAAATGTTTAGGGTCACTTAGAAATGTCCTTATTTTTGAAAGAAAAGCACTGTTTTTTTCAATGAAGATAACATTAATTAATCAGAAATACACTCTATACATTGTTAAAGTGGGAAATGACTATACTAGCTGCAAATGTCTGGTTTTTAAAGGAATATCTACATAAATGTATAGAGGCCCATTTCCAGCAACCATCACTCCAGTGTTCTAATGATACATAGTGTTTGCTAAGCGCGTTAGAAGACTAATTAATGATTAGAAAACCGTTGAACACCCATGCACAATTATGTTAGCATAGCTGAAAATGGGTTTGCTCATTAGAGAAGCTATAAAACTGGCCTTCCTTTGAGCTAGTTGAGTATCTGGAGCATCACATTTGTGGGTTTGATAACACTCTCCAAATGGTCAGAAAAAGAGAACTTTCATGTGAAACTCGACAGTCTATTCTAGTTCTTAGAAATGAAGGCTATTCCATGCAAGAAATTGCAAAGAAACTGAACATTTCCTACAATGGTGTGTACTATTCCCTTCAGAGAACAGCACAAACAGGCTCTAACCAGAGTAGAAAGAGAAGTGGGAGGCTCCGGTGCACAATTGTGTAAGAAGGCAAGTACATTAGAGTCTCTAGTTTGAGAAATAGACACCTCACAAGTCCTCAACTGGCAGTTTCATTAAATGGTACATGCGAAATGCCAATGTGAACATCTACATTGAAGAGGTGACTCCGGGATGCTGGCCTTCTAGGCAGAGTGGTAAAGTAAAAGCCATATCTGAGACTGGCCAACAAAAGGAAAAGATTAATATGGGCAAATGAACATAGACATTGAACAGAGTAAGATTGGAAAAAAGTGTTATGGACAGACGAATTGAAGTTTGAGGTGTTTATATCATACAGTAGAACATTTTTTAGATGCAGAACAAGTGAAAAGATGCTGGAAGAGTCCCTGACTCCATCTGTCGAGCATGGTCGAGGTAATGTGATGGTATTGGGGCTGCTTTGGTGCTGGTAAAGTGGGAGATTTGTAAAAGGTAAAATGGATTTTGAATATGGAAGGCTATCACTCCATTTTGCAATGCCATGCCATACCCTGTGGACAGCACTTGATTGGAGCCAATTTCCTCCTCCAACAGGACAATGACCGAAAGCACACCTCCAAATTATGCAAGAACTATTTAAGGAAGAAGCAGGCAGCTGGCATTCTGTCTGTAATGGAGTGGCCAGCTCAGTCACCAGATCTCAACCCCATTGAGCTATTATGGGAGCAGCTTGACCGTATGGTATGCAAGAAGTGCCCATCAAGCCAATCCAACTTGTGGGAGGTGCTTCAGGAAGCGTGGGGTGACATTTCTTCAGATTACCTCAACAAATTAACAGCTAGAATGCATAATGGTCTGCAATGCTGTACTTGCTGCAAAAGGAGCATTCTTTGACGAAAGCAAAGTTTGAAGAACAAAATTATTATTTCAAATAAAATTCGTTACTTCTAACCTTGCCAATGACTTGACTATATGATCTATTCATTTTGCAACTCATTTAATATATAAAAGTCAGCTTTCATGTAAAACACAAAATTGTCTGGGTGACCCCAAACTTTTGAATGGTAGTGTAATAAGGGGTAACATCATTAACATTAATCAAATAAAAAGGTCTCACACCTACTCCAAATTCAACAAAACAGGAACCAGAACTACAATTAACATGAATGATCAAGAGTTTCCAGGGTCAATCCACCTGGTAACTCTTGGACCAAGTAAGACCCTAAACAAAGTCACATGGACCACATTTCAGTCTCAAGAAGCTTAACAACCTTGTGAAAAGACCAATAGGCATTTGGTAGCTGCAGCTACTAAATAGATCTGGCAGGCGATTTCTATTACAGTCTTTTGAGCCAGGTATTCTTTGGCACAGACTGAGGAGCATGAGGACCAAGTAGCCACCTTCATCTTCTTGGTGCCTGGCCAGGAATTAGATCAGCCTGGCCATAGCTAGGAGACTCTTGACTCAAGGTGGAGTGATATATGGCAGGTCTTGATGCTTTTGGTGGACCAGGACTTGAAGGTACCTTTGAATGCATAGCCAAAGTGCCGCAGATCACATAGTTGAGTATCACATGATGGCTGTCATACAATAACTAATGTAAATCACTGTAATAAGGAAAAGTTTTTAAATATGTTTGTTAGTGATAGGTAGAACTTGGGGTTTATTGTCCAAATCATGGATTGTTAATAAAATATGCAAAAATATGCATAGTAATCTTTGTGGGTGTTGAACATAATTCTTGTATTGTACCATTTTAAAGTTTTCGTAATTTATAATTAAGTTTACTGAAGCAATGAGTGATACAATTCATTATTAAAAATGCAATAAGGCATCATACAGTACATAAAAATTAACATTTCCATTAGGACCCAAATTGTCCAAATCAAGCAATACAATACAGTGAAAGATACAAAAGTAGTGGAGTGGTAAGTTTAGAGAAAATTATGAAACATTCCAGAAGGCAGATGAAAACAATGTTTCAGGAAATTGACAATATCAGGTCCATCCATACAAAAGTAAAAACAATAATTGAACACAGGCTTGCCACTTGCTTCCAGGAATCACACAGTAATAGGAGGATCACCCTACACTATGAGCAAAAAATACTAGGAGATACAGTATTACACAGAGAATCATGAATCTTAGTTTGCATGGCTGCTGACAGGGTTGCAATGAAGCTTTCCCACATCTTGAAGAACCTCTCAGTTCTAGCCTCCTTCTCCAATGTAATCGCCATCCACTCCATGCAGAAAAGACAAAACTATTGTGTTTTAAAATGGGACAAAATTGGTCATTTGTGGTGTATCCACACCTGTAAAATCGATTTGCAAGCTGCTGTACTGACTGCTAATAGCATCCTTCTTCCTCCCCTTGAGATCCTAAGAGTTTGTGGGTGAATGCCAAACAGTGCCCACTCTGGAGTCAGTGACAGGTAGTTTACCAAATTTACTTAAGAATAATTATGGACATGTGGCCAAAATCTGAGAACCAATGGGCAGGATCATAAACAATGGTATAGGTCAGCCTGCATCAAACCACATTTAAAGCAGATATGGGTTGTGGAGAAACATATGAGGAACCTCTTATGTGGAGAAAAATATGGCCTCTGCAATATGTTAATGAACATCTCTGTGCACATAGTAGAGGAAAGTAGCTGACAGGACTTAGTATGAGCCCGCAACAAGTCATCCAGCTGCAAGCCAGGAAGCTGTGAGATCCAGACCACAAGGTCCCCCTGAGATGTGAAATAATCAAAATGGATTTGGAAATGCTTGTAGGTCAAGGAATTTTCCCCCTAGGTAGTCACTGGAGCAGTCTGGAGCCACTGAAATATGCAGAAGGTAACTGAGTTTTTAAGTATAATGTCAATGTATTAATTTGCTCTTGACAGCGCTGATACATACACTTACTCTTGCACACTATTTAGTTCATGGGTGGGTCTCATGAGGGCATTTGTGTTCTTTTATGCAGATTTAAATTTACATGTGTATATGCACCCATCCACACTTTTGTGAAGCATATTATCACTATTGTATGCAGCTCTGAATCAGAGTCTCTATTCTATTATGCTGGAATTATTCTAGAAAATTAAAAAAAAATTCAACATTTGTATATAAAACAAAATGATTTATACCCAAAAGTTGACAAGATCTTGTTTTCAGCTTGAAAGGAACTATCAGTTGGAATTCCTTTAACACCAAATAAAATCCTGAGACTCATCACACCCACTGTTGAGTTTGAGTTCACAGTGAGAAGAAGTATGAAAACAGCACTTCTATTTGACGATTTATTTGAAGATTTATTATGGATCCCAGCCAAAATGAGACCTGCTAATAAAACAACTCCCAGAACATGCTTGCGATCAAAATCATAGCTATTTTAGGAGATACATTACCATTTTTCACCTTATCCATGAGAGATCTTGAATTTGAAATGGAAACCAACAGATGACCGAGACCATAAATTGCCCACTATAGAAACTCAAGTAAAATCACGATTATTCATTATTTGGTAAACAACTTAGAGCATGTAAACTTTTTCCTCTTTAATAGTAAGACACAACACAAACAATGTATAAATACAATGTACAAAGAAAGTTTTAATCTCTTTGTGACAACAGCTGTGTGAACAGCTTTACAACCAATACTGTAAATATAAAGCACTAGGACATTTATGGACATTATTCAGAGTTGGGCATTACACAAGTTGCAACTTATTCCTCTGGAAAATTGCTCATTATTTATTGCATATGGGCATCTTCTTGCTATGTGCATCATTTGCTCTGGCAAATCACCTGCATTTTGTACTTGATGACAATCTATGCCAGGGGCTAGGATGGATTTTGGAGTGTCAATGCAAAATACATCCAAAATTACTTAAAACACAAATATGTTTGGAGGGATAAGACTAAAATATGCTGTTGCTGGAAATTTTGTGATATTGATGATGATGATGATGATGATGATGATTTTTTAAATGCTTCTAAGACACACCGAATTACATAGAAGCAGTATAAATGCTGTGACTATGATATAATTATAGGATTACAGGTCTGTGAACACTCTTTTTGATTAGTTTGCTGTTATGTTTATTTGTGTGGATTATATTCATTTGCATTTAACATGCTACATGCAACTTGGGTACATATTGTGTACACTTTCCTGTATGAGTTGTGTTCCTTGTTTTGCCATATTTTGTGCTCAGAGTGAAGCCTAAATTAAGGTGCCCACACACATACCGATGTGCACTCGATCAGCTGATGTGTATGATTTCCCTTGAAACTCTCCTCGGCAACTCTGCACACGATCTCCACACAATATGCAAACAATTTGGTGTCCAATCTTCATACGATCTCTCCTGCATGCAGACTTTTCACTGTGTATTGTATCCCAGATTGTCAGATCTGCCCTACAGCATGGCAGATCTGAATATGTGATGTGCGACCAGTGGGACGCGCATCGCATCGTGATCGTGAGTGGGGACTCATGACTTCCTCACGATTTTGGCATATTTTACATGATCTGTCATTCCAATGCATTGGAATTGGCCAGATCGGGTAAAATATTGCTATGTGTGTGAGCAGCTTTTACTGTTCTATCCCTGGTGCATCTGCTCATGGTTCATGCATGGTGTGGTAGGCATATTTGCTAAATATGTTGACTTGGTTGCATCTCATATTTGCTGTGTATTTTACTTTTGATCTACAAATCAAATTTCATCAACCTCTGGATAAGGACCTTTGTGTATCAGAACTGTAAATGTTACTATTATAACACATATTTTATATTGTTCAAATATGTTATTTATCCCCTGTGAAGTGAAACCAATGCATGTAATAATACATATTCACCCTTTTTATAGTAACTCTATCCCCATAATTAAAAATCTGTTCTCTGAAAATAGATTTGTAGGATCCTCTAAAATAAAAAAAAACTTCAATCTTTATGAAAACAAGTGAATACATTTACTTCTATTTGTTAGAAAGAAAGGATGACACAAAGGGACTTATTCACCTAACTTTTTCTACCACATCTGTGTCACCACTGTCTATCTTCCCCTCCCCTTTAGAATGTAAGCTCTCATGAGCAGGGCCCTCTTCCCTCATGTGTTCTTCCTTCCTTTACTTATA
Source organism: Taudactylus pleione (assembly GCA_031769625.1). Taxonomy (NCBI): domain Eukaryota; kingdom Metazoa; phylum Chordata; class Amphibia; order Anura; family Myobatrachidae; genus Taudactylus; species Taudactylus pleione. The sequence continues at coordinate 2,992,712 of JAUIMM010000267.1, forward strand.
TTGTTATCTACTCTTTACTCCAATGTTTATATACCATGTACATGTCCTGAAATGTCTTGTACTGTATGTCACTGTTTTCTTGTTCTGTGCTGTTTCTGTAATTTGTTGATGTACAGTGTAAGGCACTGCAGAACACTTGTGGCACCATATAAATAAATAAATATAATAATAATAACTTCACTTAAGTCAGGTAGATCTTTGTGCAAGAATGCAAATTTTGGCACACAGCTCAATTGCAGGTGCAAATTTATTCATATTTTGCATATCTCTGTCCAATTCTGAGTTGTACAGAATTTGGACACATCTGTCTTTCCATGAAATTGGGCATTTTGGGATGGCAACTATGTAGCACATGGAACCACCTTGGCTTCTGCGAATGCCATGGAAGTCGATGAAAACAGTTTTGTAGGGTCATTGGACACTGTAATTCTTGAAGATGTTCATGCAGTAAGCCCCAAAACATGAAGGAAATACATAGTATAATACAATTTGTGTATTCAAACTAATGATGTGCACCGACCCCTATGTTTTGGTTTTGGATCCAGATAAATCATCGTGTTTTGGATTTGATTTGGGTTTTGGAAAACCACCCTCACGTGTTTTGGTTTTGAATCTGTATTTTTTTTAAAAATGAATGAAAAAAAGCAGCTAAAATTACATCATATTGACTTGTTGGCATGTCATCCAAAACCTGAGTTTGGTCTTTAAATCTTAGTTCTGAACCATGGAGAGATCAGAACTGGAACTTGGTTTGACTCAGTACCAGTGGCGTCCCTACCCGCCATGACACCTGGTGCAGGGAGGGATGCCTTGTGTGTGGTGAAGCCGCATGTGCCCCAAAAAGGAGGCTTGGCCTCGCGGCCGAACCTGGTGCCTGCCTGTGTAGATTATGTAGAGTGGTGGGGGTGTCAGAGGTGCGGGCAGTGCAGGCACCCTTACTGTGACAGGAGCCAAGTGCTGCAATTAATGATACAGTGCAGCACCCAGCTCCTGTCACTGAGGGGAAGACTGTACCTTGGTGTCGACACTCGGTGGGTCACACTTGGGTGTGAACTGCACCCCCCCACCCCGCTTGTGATGCCACTGCTCTGTAGCCCAAAGTGATTACAAATTTGAACTTGGTTCAACTCAGTAACTCTAAACATGGTTGTTGTCCATTCTGTGAGAACCAGACCCACACATCTCTAATTCGAACCCCAGAACATAGATAAAAGATCTAGTGTAAGGTGACTTCACTCAAAACTAGAAAAAGATCCAAAATAAAAAGGTATCTAAAAATCTATACATGAATGTACAGCATCCAACGACCCTAAAACCTACCTGTTTGTGTTATGTACAATAGAAAAGTAATATGTGTATTTATTTTTAGGGTGTTAGGCAGCAGCTCTTACTGTAGTTTAATGCACAATTATCATCCATCATTTTGGTGGAAGTGTCATGAGTGTGTATCTAAAGCTCAGTGCAATCCTGATCCATGTTTATGGGGAACCCTGTTCCTGACTGGTCTCTTACAGCTAGCATGGTTGGTGATGAATATTGAATCAATGGGTGGCAATGGTTTCCGCTAGCGGATTAATCCTACAGATTTTTGCATTGGCATAAAGTGTTAAATATGCCGCTTAATGCAACTACAGACACTTTGTTTGCAAAGCAAAATCAGCCCCGGAGTGATGAAGATAATCCTACTCACAATATATCTCATATAAAAATTGAAAATGTAAAAGAGGTTCTATGGTTTATATATTATTAGCTGGGCCAGTGATATATAACAAGACAAAGAGAAAGATGTGGTTGTTACTGGGCACAATACAATAATATAGATCAGCTATTAAACAGTGTAATATTTTGTAAATTCAAATATATTTTTATTTATATTTTTTTGCATTCTAATATACTTTACATTGGCAATATTCTGTAATACACTCACATGTGCAGAACACACTAACAATACATTCAGAGGTCACTGTATCTTTCCTTATGTAGGAATTCTGCTGTTTTAATTGCTCTTCAAAAATGTATAACAGTGATGTCCAGATGAGGATCATCTAGTTTTAGACATTGGCATTTTCCTGATGTATTTATCAAATGCTTCCTTTATGTCCATATTTCTGAAGCTGTATATTATAGGATTAATCAATGGTGTTACCACTGTGTACAACAGAGACAGAACTTTACTTAAACCATGTGACTTTGCTTTGGTTGGAAGTGAGTAAATACTTGTCAGAGCCCCATAAAATATAAAGACCACAACTAGGTGGGAGCTGCAGGTGGAGAAGGCTTTATGTCTTCCAGTAAGTGAAGGAATTTTTAGGATGGTGAGAACAATATAGATGTAAGAAATAATAATGATTAAGAATGGGATGATAACTAATGGGATAGAAAGTAAGTTAGGTACAAGTTCGGCTACATAGATGTCTGAGCATGAAAGTTCCAGCAGGGGAGTAATATCACAGAAAAAGTGGTCAATCACATGTGGTCCACAAAACCATAAGTTACATAGAGCTATAGCTTCATTTAGTAGAACGGAAAAACTAATCACCCAACACATCATAACTAATTTAAAGCAAAACATGTGGTTCATTATAGTATTGTAACGCAGAGGGTTACATATGGCCAAATACCGGTCATAAGACATCACTGTCAGAAGGAGACACTCCGAGCATTCTGTGGAACAAAAGAACAAGTACTGAGTGATACAGCTCAGAAGAGAAATGAGGCCTCCTTCATTAAGGATTATAAAAAACAAATTGGGAAGAATATTTGTGGTCAACAATATGTCACAGACAGAGAGTTGTGTAAGGAAGATGTACATAGGAGATTGGAGATTCTTGCTTAGAGAAACCAGTAAAATTATCATGAGGTTACCACATATCGTCACCCAGTAAATCAGAAAGAACAGACCAAAGGCTAAAACCTTAAGGTGATGAAGACTTGGAAATCCTAACAGAAGAATCTCTTTAACTAATGTCATATTACTCATCTAAAAAAAGAACAAATAGATTTATAGGTCTAGGCTTGTTCCAAACTAGTTTAATAATACTACTACGGAAACTACTGCATTAAGCATAACACTAAACCATGGTAATGCATGTCATGAAAATTAATATTGTACAGAGAAATATTTTCTAAATTCTAAGTTATTTATATAGCACCCACATTTATGCAGCACTGTAATGAGAATTTGTGTTATTCACATCTGAAGATTACTGTCTAAATTCCCTAACACAAAGCACATACATTCACTATAATGTACATTTTATTCAATAGACATTTACCATAACTATATATTTTTGGAGTATATGTGAAACCATGGAAACAGCAAACTCCTTAAAGATAGGAAACTAGTCTTAAATTTAAATCATGAGCCCAGGTTTTTGATACAGCAATAATAACCAGTGTGACATCATATTGTCCTAGCTTAAACATTTGTGATTATTTGTATTTACTAGTAGGATAATTTTTTAAAGAGAAAAACACAATGTTACAACTATGTTGAACAGTAACATAAGGGGATACATTTGTAGAAGGATGAATTGTTTATATGTGTTAGTGTCCACACTGAAAATTAAAAGTGTTCTCAACAATTCTGTAGGAATCAGCAACACATAATGTTTATGGCACTTACCTTAAGAGCTTCTTGACTGAATTCATTGCTTTCTGTAATATTTGTCCCCCCATTATGCGGTTGCATTAGGTTGCCCATTCCTGTGTAGTTGGTGATGCATGCAAATGTTTCAGTATCTTGTGATAAGAATAATTGACACTGTTGCAGTTTTACATGGAGAGACAACGATCTGTCTCACCGTTGGCACAGGAAGGCTATGAATGTTTTTTGATAATTGTATATATAAACCCCATGTGGAAATCCCATAGACATTTTTATTCTCTACAAATTGTATTGACCTCTTGTGTATTTTTTTTTAATTTGCCAGTGGAGATTTAAAGACATAAAGCCTGTAAGAGTTTATTAATGAATACTGCCTGTGATTATCAATACATTTTAAAAAATAAACACATGTCTTTATGGTAATCCTCTGAGAGCACTCTACCAGAATAATGGGAATGATGATGGTGAATTAGGACTACATTTCAAAACACAGTTCCTGGATGACCATGACTGACACCAAATCCTGTGGCTATTGCACATATTTCACCCTGCATATACAACTTAGGGCCATATTCAATTAGTCTGAAGGAATTTTCGCCTACATCGCATATTTTAGCCATGGAAACTTATAATGTGTGTACCCGCTATTTGCTCTATTCAATCCCAAAACACACTAAAACGGTGACACGTGAAGTCACAACAGGTGGAAAGTGGTGTCAGAATCGGGGAAATCAGCCTGAACCCCCCAAAAGGATTCTAAAACATTGGGGATCAATGTAGTAGTGCCCGGTTAGTCTTAATAAAGCTGTTTTGGGTACTTAAGTTGGTACAATTTCCTCTAATTAGCGTCTTTACACAAGTGGTGAAGAATGACATAAAGCAGTAATTTTTGGAGAAAATAAGTAGTCCTGTCAAATTTGGGGTACCTGACAATGGGTGCAAGCATATTTTAATGTTTCTAAAGTGAAGTTTTAATAAAAGTTAAATTTGTCACTCCTAAAAGCAGCTGCAAATTCCAAAATACTTGACCCCTTCTTAGAGCACCCCCTGAACTAATTTTTTTAGTTTGCAAGGTTGTCCCCCCACTTTATGCTTTTTTTACCTCAAATTCAAAGTACTTTTTGGGGTGTTCTTAACTTTTTCCCTGGAATTTTTTTATGTAGTTTTTATTTGGGGGCTGTCCCAAGGGTTCTGAGTGGTTTTCCTACCTTTGCACCCCAAAATAAACATTTTGCACTTCTTTTCTCCTGCTATTCCGAGGCAAATCTTTTATGCCTATTACATTGCATTGACTTTCCACGTACTCGAAAAGTGGATGGAATTAAATATGGAGATAGGTTTCCGACAGGAAAAAAGATGCAACCGGCAATTCTTTTTTGTGGATCTCGACTTTTCGCGTCTAATTGAATAAGGTCCTTAGTGTATTTATCAGTGATTCATAGTGTTTAGTATCTACTGGGTGGCAAAGGGGGCATAAAAAATAGAAGAATCAACCCATGGGCATGTAGATTGAGTTAAGGCTATACAGAGAGGAGCCTATATCATACTGATCTCCTGTACTATATATTAGGCTGGTGCAAAAGCAGATAACAGTGATGATGGCTGTTATGACAAGTGGAGGGCAAAAGATGGTGCAGTCAACCAATGTGACTGGCTTGGAATACTGGCGGATGTTCACAAAAATATCCAGTCGCTGGAAGCAGATAGATTTGTGACCACTTTACAGCATTGAGACTTAGGCCCAAAGTATGCAATTGATCATTGAATTATTAGCTATATGTTTCTAGAAAATATCCAACTTGATTTCTTTTGGATTGCAAAAAAGCTAGAATTTCTAGAATTGATTGACTACAAGGGTTTTATCTATTGAATGTTGTACTGATTGTCAGACTGGAGTAACGAAAAGTTTCATGAAGTGTTTTGCATGATCAGTTCAACCACATTAAACCTTCCTTCACAGTAGTTGTGATTTACATACTCAAAGGCAGCTTCATCTAGCTATGATCTATTTATGAAAAGTCTACTACAGTATATTGACATTTAATTTTGTCAGGCTAATTAACCTCAGTCTTAAAATACTGATTGCTTTATACACAACTTAGACATGTTTGCAAATTATTAGTTTTTAATTATTCTAAATTAGATGGTTGATGATGGCCAACACTGTATTTCTTTGCTTTATAACCATGGGCATTGGCCTTTTTCCTTGTTTTTGTGCAATGTACTTAGTAGTGTTATGTGTCTTGGTATATTCATTATTGTATAATCATTAAGGGGGAGCGGGCTTGGACTACTTTATAATCATGTCAGAGTTGAAATTGGTGATAAATTTGACCAACTTTGAGAATGAAGTGAGAGTAAATTGTTATTTGAATCATTCTGTAAAGGATGACTGTGACATTACAGTTCTGCTATTTCATCATGCCACCAGTTTTATTATCACCTGTATTGTCAATATTGGCCAAGGCTGTCCATAATTTTATGTATGTGTCCCAAGACACATATACGCTTCAGCTTAAAGTAAGTTTGCCAATTTTTATATGTTAAACTTTACTGGACTGATCTGAGATATACATGGAACATTGCAGATTAGAGTAATTTTACAAGATGTAGGAGAACTTCAGTAATGGATGGGAACCCCAAGATACAGTTTGCAATGCATACAGTCCAATAAGCCCACAGTTGTTCTCAGTCTTCCCTCTCTCTAACCATAGGGGATATATAGTCAGGCCTGAAGATTATTTAACAGTAACAAGAGCATACCCACTCAATCAGACCCAGGACATCAAGTGTCCTTTGTAAGGTCATAAAAAGTAGAACCATGATTTTACCACATAACTAACATGCAAATACCAATTAAATTGACCTACATAGAGTATTACAGAAAGAAGACAAGAGGAGGAACAGTGCATGTGTTTTTTACACTCCTCTTCCTCCCATAGATAACAGTCATTACGAGACCATGGCAATAGGAAATAAGGGCTTAAGATAGTTAAATGAATTACCGGTAGGCTTATGCATAAGCTCCAAATAAAAGGCTAATTTTGCTGAGAGACAACAGGACTTACATAAGTCAACGGAAGCTCATCTAGGTCCATAGACTCTAACACAGTCTTCTGACTTTCTACACAACCCCTCAAAGTCTGTGAGAACAAAAAAGGGGAATGTTCAGAAGAAACACATCTGGATAACTCCTTTTTCATGTCCTTTGGAAGCTCAAGCTATGGGTAACATGTATTGGAGCAAAACTTTTTCAGGTCTATACTCGCCAAATATGAATATGAAGCACTCTGCATAACAAAACAGTAAGCAGAAGCTGTCCTGATGTATTCTATCTGAGCATTACACCTCCCAAAAATTTAATGCAAAGTAAGGCAAAATGACAAATATATTGTTTATAGCAACTGTACCATATTATCATTGATGAATTGCCAACCAAGACTTTCAGATTCATGACTTAATGTCCCCATTATCCATGTGACATTTTGACTTCTTTGCTATAATGGCCATTTTCTTACCTTTTCACTCTGCTCACACAACTGGATTGGGAACTACAACTCCCCATAAAGCATTCACCATCTATTAATACCCAGCTATGATAAAGAGCCATGTGTAGAGCATATCTTGATTGTATGCAGAAAGGAACAATATTCATCCCACTGGTTCTAATCCACATACAACACTGAGACTACAATGATGTTCTATAGTAGTAGACTCTACTTCCCTCGATTTCCACTTCTTTCAATCCTCTTCCCAAAAGTGGAGATCATTAGCATCATGCGGGATGGAAAAAATGAGAAAAGTGCATATAGCAGAATACAGTTTTTAATAACATAGGCACATAAAAAAAATAACTGTAAAAAATTTCCTTTATGTGTGTATATTCATACAAAAGCAAGAGTATGGCAATTACTAGATATTAGCAAGAACTGTCAATTGACAGCTCTTTATAGCACAAGATATTAAACACCAGGTTCCCAAAATGTAACCTGTTGGTGCCCCAACACCGGATCATCACCTCCTGGATCAGCTTGATATCCCTTGTACACCAATGTATTTTGACCTCAACCAGTCTTTATTAATGTAATTCCAAATAGAAAGTGTATAGTCCAAAACCACGAATATCTTTAAATACCCCCTCGGTGGAGTCTTAATCCACCCCCATTTTTGAATTCTAATGCAAAAAAGAAGTATGCCATTCTACAGATTTGGTTCATTGTCAACATGCCAGCTATTGTCCTACCCACACCCAAACACAATATGTCTGTAGATAAAAAAAACACAAAACAACATAGAAAATAGAACTCACCATGTTGTTAAAACTGCAGTTCATATAAAGTTTTAAGCCAGCAACAAATCCTCTAACACTACAATGCAATTATGTATGTAATATGTAATGTAATAGTGAGCTAATGTTCTGCCACACACTGATTGGTCTGTTACATTTGTCCTCACCAAATAGTAGTGGCAGAAAGTTCTCGGTTACTACAGATGAAACACAATTTCTCAAGGGGATGGACCTCCACTAGATAAAGAGGGGACAAAGGTCAAGTGTTTGGAGGAGAGGGTAATACATCAGAAGGATTAGAAGTAGTTAGGTGTTTGGAGAGGGATGGAGTCGAAATGGTAGGAGAGGTAACATTTGAAAGAGCGAAAGAGACAAATAAAAGAGATGAAGGTGATGTTGAAGATACTGGATACATTTGACTATGATTGTCAAAAACAGAAGACCAAATTATAGAAATTAAAGGGTAATGGTGATGCTTATAAACCTATATTTTAAAAGACAGATTTTAGCAAAAGATAACAAAATATCAAATACAGAGGAGGTGGTCAGATCTCAAGTAAAAAGAAGTTGAAAATGAAAAAAAATACAGAACAGTTAAAACCTGTGAGTATTACTACTTTTCTATTGCTTATTAAACTTTGGCCATTTCTATTGATGTTTATACAGCATTTTATTTCCCATTGTAATCATAAAAAACAGACTGCACAGTTATGTGAAATCAATAGTGAAGCAGTAGTGCCCCACAGAATGACATGGCTAGCATGGAATGATAAAAAATAATTATATATTTGCCATGTTTTATGTATATTGTCTATGTGTCAGATCATCCCCTAATTGCAGTCAATGCCATATGTCTATATTTCAAGGTTTTTGCAATTTTTTTTATATACTAAAGGTACTAATCCTTGGACAGAGATAAACTGGGGGAGATAAAGTACCAACCAATCAGCTCCTGTCCCTTTTCAAACACAGCTACTAACATGACAGTTAGGAGCTGAGTAGTTGGTATTTAATCTCTCTCCATATTAACCCTCTCTAAAGCTTAGTAAATCTCTGTTTCCTCAATACTGACAGAAGTGTAAAAAGGATTTTAAAACAGGACAAGCATCATCACAAGGACATTAGGAGTATGGCAGATACTGTAACTTGTTCTGGAATTGCATTGACTGTTATGATATCTGTTCCTTAATTGTCACATATCATTCATAGTGACAATGTATTCCTTTCTCCTAAAGATGTCATAGTTATTTCGGAGATGAAAAACATAGAGATGATGGAAGATAAGCCACACAAAGGGTGGAATTCAATTATCCCCGATAATAATTTGCACAGACTTTTATTTTTCATTTATCACTGATTTTTTTTTATCGAGCAATGCAATTACATTCCATTTTTATCATGCAAAAACATATTGGGATTTGCCCAAAAACACAGAATCCATGATAAGTTCACCGACCTACAGTATGTGTTTTTGACTGTGACCGCAATCGTGAAAACAGGGCTGATTATTATGGTTTTTTTCCTGCCTCAGTCATGTGAAATATAAATCCCAGATGACTTCTGCCTTTGGGGCTAACTGGACAGATCTGTGGGAACAATTAGCGCCTGGTAAATTACTGTGGATAATTGAATTCCATCCAAAGAGTCACAACAGACAGCAAATATTGTTTTGAAACTGAGGTGTTATTTTACTAAGACTTGGATCGACAGAGATAAACCCCCAACCGATCAGCTTCTAACTTTCATTTTTCAAACACAGCCTGTGACATGGCAGTTAGGAGCTGATTGGTTGGTACTATCTTTATCCAAGGCTTAATAAATAGACCTCTTAAAGAGTTAATATGACTATAGATGAAAGTTCTGAAAAAAAATCACAAAAACTTGTATACAGTATGTAAATTGTCCATATAAGTAACTGACAGAGGGAATATGGAAGGAGCGCTCAGTTGCATATTGAACAAAAGTTAATGTTAAAGGTTAAATTAATGTTTTATTAATGGTGAGGTTTTTTTTAATGTGCATATTATAGAACAGCATGTAAAGTTGTGCAGCACTATATGCAAAACTATTTCTCTATATGAGGCTGGCATCAATCAAATACAGCTTTAATCTAGGACACCCTCACATTGGATATAATTCTGTTATGTAGTCAAATATTTGTTATGCTCTTACAATGTGCCATAACCACCTATAATGCCATTGTGCTGAAGCCCCAAAGTAGTCTGTTTGTAGTCACTGGGTCACAATGTCACCTATAGTCAATTACAGTAAATTTATATTTATGATATTTATGACTGTTTGGAACAAACATTTAAAAAATAGTTAATGTGAGATTGAGTTTGATAAAAACAAACAACATGAATGCATATGGTGTATTTGCTTTATATATCCTCTGTATGGCTTTTGGGCCACTATGGAGTTTTCTGTACATTTGAGGAATGTACGGTTATATAAAGTGTGATGGACATGGTATATGGTATGATAGCACTATATTTCCCTGATAAAATTTCCATAAAGGGCAAAAAGAATATACTGTAGGCCAATAATGCATCTCTATGTATATCGGGCCACTAGTAGTTTTCTTAATATGGTTATATGAATGTACTTCCATAATCAGCTTACAATAACTACCAGCACTTGTTGATAAACTATTGGTTAAATGCATTGTGAAATACCATTTTCCATGTATAGAGCCAGGTGTTGTCTGTGCCTTCTCCCATAATGAAATCACTTCTGCCAACATTTATTTTTTTTATTTCAGGTGTTCTAGTTGTATTGCTTTGTTTAGGGGACCTGTCATGGGAATGGTTCACATTACCAGCAGAGCTTTGCAGACTGGTGGCAGCAAAGCCTTCACCCAGCACTCACACAAATGTCACTGTGTGCCCTGTGCACAGACTGCAATGTAGCCTATCCTAATAACCCACCTCTCACACAAATGTCACTGTGTGCCCTGTGCACAGACTGCTATGTAACCTCTCCTATTCACCCACCTCTCACACCAATGTCACTGTGTGCCCTGTGCACAGACTGCTATGTAGCCTATCCTAATAACCCACCTCTCACACCTATGTCACTGTGTGCCCTGTGCACAGACTGCTATGTAGCCTATGCTATTCATGTGACTGCGGGCCCAAAGCACCTCTTCTCCCCCACCCCTCACTGGCCATGAGCATGGTGCCACACCTATCTCACCAATGTCACCGTGTGCCCTGTGCACAGACTGCTATGTAGCCTATCCTATTCATGTGACCACGGGCCCAAAGCACCTTATCTCCCACCCCTTACTGGCTGTGCGCATGGTGCCACACCTATATCACCAATATCACTCTGTGCCCTGTGCCCAGACCTCTATGTAGCCTATCCTATTCATGTGACCACTGGCCCAAAGCATCTCTCCTCCCTACCCCTTACCAGATGCACATGGTGCCACACCTATCTCTTGCATTGATGATGTCAATGAATGTTATTTTTGATATTGTTCAGCTTTAACTTGACGGATCAAGATGAACCAAAGTGCAGGTTATTATACACTACAAAATGATTTTGTTTTTAAGGAAAATTGGGTCAGTCATTTTTGCGCCAAATTGGAACAAACAAACACAACATTCTTATTATATTACTATAGATTGACATTAACATACTATGTTATCAAATACATGCAGATATTCAGTGAGATAATGTTTATATGCTCTGATGGAAGTCAACATAGGAAATGTCATTAGAGATTATCACATTTTATGAGCATCCTAGAAGATGTGATCATGCGATGAGATCAATTGATGAATTTATCTGAATACTGTAAATGGATATTGTATGTGTGTACACATAATCCTCTGTCAGAACATAAAATTCTCAGATGATCTTCCAGATAATTGTATGGCGTGTACTCAGCTTTTGTTTCATACTGTACAGGTATGTAGGCTAAAACACATTTGCAAATTTCTGAAGACCAGAAGATATATCAGCATTTGCAATTGCATGCCACTGTGATTCAGGTGCTATTTGCAGAAAGGTCAGTCAAGTAGTAAAGTTAGTATTGATCCAACATCATTACTACAGTATGTACATTATTCTGATAGAGTGCTCTCAGATGATGACCAAGAAGACAATCACATTATTAATTTTAAATGATATTCATAGTCATAAGCAAGTTTGCATAATTCATTAACAAAGTGTAACAAGTTTTATAACTTTAATTCTCCACTGCCTAATTAAAAAGAAATACACAAGAGGTCAATAAAGTTTGGAAAGAATAAATGTCTCTTCGAAGTTTCCACACGAGGTCTATATATACAACTAATGAAAGCCATTCATAGCCTTCCTGTGCCATCGGAGAGACAGATCATTGGCTCTCCATGGAAAAATAGAACAGTGGTGATTATTCTTATTACAAGATACTGAAACATTTACATGCTCCTCCAACTACTGCAGGAATGGGCAACCTGATACAACCACAAAATGGGGAGATAAATATTACAGAAAGCAATGTATTGAATCACGATGCTCTTAAGGTAAGTGCCATAAACGTTATGTGTTGCTGTTTCCAACAGAATTGCTGAGAACACTTTTAATTTTCATTAAGAACACAATAGAATAAAAAACAAACCAGCATTCTATAAATGTATCCCCTTTATGTCACTGTTCAACTTGGTTTTAATTATGCATGTGTCTCTTTAAAAAATATATCCTACCAGTAAATACAAACAATCACAGATTTTTAAGCTAGGACAGATTGGTGCCACAGGCGTTAGCAATGTTCTTTCAAAGATCTGTCATGAGTTAGAATCCTGACTAATTTTCTTATCTACAGTTGATGGAGTTTACATGGTTCCCCTGCATTTTTATGGTACTCTGGTTCTCTCACACACCCAAAGACATATTGGTAATGTAGGTTAATTAGCTGCTCACCAAAATGTACCATAGTATTTTTTCATGCTTGTATATTAGGGAATATAGTTTGTAATCTTCAGTGGTGAAGAGAGGGATGTAAATTACAAAAAAATATACGTACAGTGCTTTGGAAATGAGGGAACTATAATAATAATAATTTATAATGATAATGCATTGCCCATACAAATTTGCCCACTCAGAATAAAATGTGTAAGAATAATTAATTTCCAATACAAGCATCATGATGGTTTAGTGTTTTGCTTATTTCAATAGTTACTGTTTAAATGCTCACATGGAGGGCCATCTTCCCTCAGGTGCTTTACCATTCCTCTATAACATTATCTTCTCCTCAATGCCAACAACAGCACCAAACATTTGGGACTACAGAAGCTGCCCACTAATATTCCATTTATTTGACTGCTGCAGCAGCACAGATTATAAACATTGTCCATGTTCTGCAATGTTGTGTAATTCAAGTCATTTTTTATTGTTTTGTTATATTGTTTATGCTTATAAAAAAATGAATCAGACACAATAGGCTTTAAAATTAGAACTTAATGATCTCTTATACAGTATATGCTGCTCCTAAATGAACAATTCTGATCTGCTAAAACCACTTAAAAATAACAGTATCTGGAGCCTCCAAAACCGTGCAGTAACTGTCACATTATATATAAATATATTTATACTTTATTCATTAATATAATAATATGTAACAATAATATCAATTCATATAAATCATGTAAAAAATATTAATTTAAAAGTAGATTCAAGAACAAATAAAAAATGAACATCACACTTAAATATATTGAGAGCAAAGGACCAATTTATAAAATGTCCAAATTGGGAGTATAATGGTTATTACTCCAAGCCAATGGCACTGGTTTGGAACCAAACATATACCATTAAATGTTTCTGTTCTTTTATTTAGGTGAGAAATATGACAGTTATCAAAGAGATTCTTCTGTTAGGATTTCCAAGTCTTCATTACATTAAGGTTTTAGCCTTCAGTCTGTTCTACCTGATTTACTGGGTGACAATATGCGGTAACCTCATGATCATTTTACTGGTATCTCTAAGCAAGAATCTCCATTCTCCTATGTACATCTTCCTTACACAACTCTCTGTCTGTGACATATTGCTGACCACAAATATTATTCCCAATTTGTTTTCTATTATCCTTAATGAAGGAGGCCTCATATCTCTTTTGGGCTGTATCACTCAATTCTTGTTGTTTTGTTCCACAGAAAGCTCGGAGTGTCTCCTTCTGACAGTGATGTCTTATGACCGGTATTTGGCCATATGTAACCCACTGCGTTACAATACTATAATGAACCACATGTTTTGCTTTAAATTAATTATAATGTGTTGGGTGATTAGTTTTTCTGTGCTACTAAATGAAGCTATAGCTCTATGCAACTTATGGTTTTGTGGACCACATGTGATTGACCACTTTTTCTGTGATATTACTCCCCTGCTGGAACTTTCCTGCTCAGACACCTATGTAGCCGAACTTGTACCTAACTTACTTTCTATCCCATTAGTTATCATCCCATTTTTTATAATTATTATTTCTTATGTCTATATTGTCTTCACCATCCTAAAAATCCCAACCCTTACTGGAAGACATAAAGCCTTCTCCACCTGCAGCTCCCACCTAGTTGTGGTCTTTATATTTTATGGAACCCTGACAAGTATTTATTCACTTCCAACCAAAGCAAAGTCACACAGTTTAAGTAAAGTTCTGTCTCTGTTGTACACAGTGGTAACACCATTGATTAACCCTATAATATATTGCTTCAGAAACAAGGACATAAAGGAAGCATTTGATAAATATATCAACAATAAATCAGATCTTAAACTAGATTATCCTTTTCTAAACATTTTTAGACATCACTGTTATACATTTTTGAAGAAAATTAGAAACAGCAGAAATCCTCTATTAGAGTAAGTAGACATACCATGCAGTAGCGGCTCATGGCACGGGCAAGCTGGTCAGTCGGCCGGAGTGCCATGGGATCCGAAGGGCTCAGGAAAAGCTCTCCCACCCACCTGGCACTATCTTGATGTAATACTAACAGGGGAAGGGAGTGGAGGAAGGAAGGGGCGGCAACACAGGACGGCGCTGGGCGCAGCATATGCTAGCGCCAGCCCTGATACCGTGGCATGGCAATACATTAAGAACACAAATTGTTTATGCAATCAGCACCTAGGAATTTTTCACAGACAAATGCCAATGTATATCAGAATGTAGAACACTGTGAATTAAAGTGGCATGTTATATTTATTTCAAAAATTTATTTATTTTTGCTACATATTACACTAATTATTATCTGAATTTTTTATGATATTGTACTCATCACATTGGGGCTCACTCCCAGCTGAACACAAAATGCCTGTAGTTGTTATTAGAAGACTGATGTACTACTTTATGCCAATTTCAGTATCTGTAGGAACTAATATGGGGAGGGGGGTGTTTGCATTCCCTGGAGGGAGCCTGTGCTGACCATTGTTTTTTTCACCAGCTGCCATCAATGATATCTTTAGTAAAGGCATTTACCATCCCCATGCTAGCTCCAAGAGATCAGTCAATAACAGGCTTCACTTCTCCAGATACATGGACTCAGAATCCCATTGAACATTGATACATGCCCAAGACATGCCCATGACACTCCCAAAAGTCTGGACAGCTGTGTTTGTCCACATAGATGATGTCCGGAAATGCCTAAATTTACGGAAAGATAGATGTGTCCCAGTTCTGTATGACTTGGAATACAACACTGATATGCAAAAATGCATAAATTTGCATCTGCTTTTATGCTGTATGTACAAACATGCCAATTGCATATATACGCAAATATCCATCTGACTGAGAATAAGCCTTTTATGTCTAAGGGGCCTATTCATTAAACCTAAAAATTCGATGGAGATAATTAGGTTTAGAACTCGCATGGAGTTCTAGCTAATTACAGGTGGAATTCATCATTCCACCTCTCCATAAGTATCTATTCCGAAAAGCTGTCATTTTTGCGATGACAGCTTTTTGGGAAATAGATACTATTCCATGCCTACACTACCTTATCGCATCTGGAAACAGTGCTGCGCATGCGCTGTTACATCTGTAAAACCAGCGCATGCACAGCACTGCCTACAGATGTGTTAAGATAGTGTACCCCCCGACCCCCCCAACCGCTCCCCCCTCCGCTCACCTCCCCCCCAAACTTACCTGTCCACGCAGCAGCCTCCGGCTCCATCCTGCTGGTCTGTCATGTGGTTTCCCAGCAGACCACATGACAGATTAGAAAAAAAAAAATGTTTTCTTTTTTTAAACTTTCTTGTGCTCTGCTGGGGAGCACACATGTCCGACCAGCCTCCGGAGCCTGAGGACGGAGCAGAGTGCCGGAGGGACTCGTCGGGGGACCTGCACACGTGGATACAGGTAAGTCGATTCTGCTATTTGCCACCTCACAGTGGCGAATAGTAACTGTATCAAATTCCGAAAATTCATAATTTTCGGAATTTGATGAATAACACAATTTCGACATCCCCATACTAATGTATGGGGAGTGTGAAAATTAACGCAGGGGAACTTAGCAAGGAGATATCTGTGATATCTCCTGTGCTAAGTCTGTTCATGAATACCAAAATAACGTTGTTTAAGGAAAATGTCCTTAAAAACATTATTTTAGTGTTGATGAATAGGCCCCAATGTCTCTAATAGAAGTGAAAATATTTTCTTGTTTTCATAAAGCTTGATTTAGTCTTTAGAGAGTCTCAAATTAATGACAGTACCTCAACTAAATGAGCAGCTTCTAAGGAATTTCACATGTAATAATCATTGGCAGAGAACAGATGATCAAATCTCCCTCAATTTGAAAAATGATTTACAATGTTGATCCTGTATACAGAGAACAGATTTATATTTATTTTCCATTTAATGTATTGTTTTTTTTGTTCATGATTGGTGAAAGTATTAATATAAAAATAGTGGCTATTATTGTTACATCCTTTGGATTCACTTTATAGAAGATTTGTACAATAAAAAATGTAAACAATTATAACACATTGTTCTGTTCATACTGTAGTTGGATTTGAAGCACAAAAGTAATATGTGCCTGGAAAAAAAATGTCCTATGCAGAGTTGGCAGCAAACATGAGATGCAACCATGTCAGCATAGGTAGCAAATATGCCTACCTCACCATGCATGAACCATGAAATGATGCACCAGGAACAGGACAGGAGGCATTCCTTCACTGTGAGCACAAAATAGGCTAAAAACATAGAATACAACTCATACACTTTAGAGTGGGATGTAGTCAGCATCCCAGGTTGTAGGATGCCAATGGTCTAAATACCGGTGCCAAAATCCCAAAAGATCAAGATTCCAGCACCAGTATCCTGACCACTGGCATCCTGAAGGTAAGTATCCGGGTGTTAGGGGGAGGTTAGGTTGTGGGTTTAGGTTGGGCACTAGGAGATGGTTAGGGTTAGACACTGGGGAAGGAGTGTTATGATTAGGGTAAGGGGAGGGGATTTAGGATCAGGCACTAGGAGGAGATTAGGATTAGGCTCCGGGGAGGGAGGGTTAGGGTAGGGGTTATGGTTAGATTTACCTTTATTCTTTATGGGTGTCAGGATTCTGACTGTTGGGATGCCACTATCAGTATTCTAACCAGCAGCATCCCGACAGCAGGGATTTCATACCAAACCCCATTTGAGTCAATGCAGGAAAGAACAGTATAGAGTTTGTAGCATGCAAATTAATGCAAAAATTTAATTTTAACTTGTTTTAAGGTCCACAGTAATAGCATAACAGCAGCCTTTCCCTTCCCAAACAAAGAAGGAAACAGGCTTAATTATTTAAAAAATGACTGTTCAATGAACTGTAGGCCTATAATGATAGCATAGCCGCTGCATAATTGGGTTTGTCTTTAAGGCTTTTGACAAATAATCCTCATTATTAAACCGTTCAGCAGCAGCACCCACCAGTTATGTCCCTCCAATAAGGCACATTTGTGACTCTTAGGGGACAATATTGGAGGCATTTTGCGTTTGACCATCCAACCTCAATCCTGGCCCCCTTGGCATAGTATAAGTGCAAAATACAGGCAAAATGCCTTGCAAAAGATGTGCATAGCCAAAAGAAAAGCATGCATAAAAAATAAAGATCAAGTTGGTGGGAGTAAAATGTGCAACTTGGGAATAAGCCCAACTCTAAATGATGCCCATAATGTCATATTGTTTTATATTCATTGATTAAAAACTGGCACAAAATACATAACAACAAAGACATTAGGGGTCTGATTCTCACATGCTATGCCAATATCCATGCAAACATCCATTGTTTTTTGTATGCAAGTACAATTAAGTGACACGCCCATGCATTCCAATTGTCTGCACATTGAGACACTGTATGGATTTGGACCCAGGGTCTCAGAATTTCTGTGAGCATCCCTGAGAAGTAACAGGGTGGTGGCAAAACCTATACATGCAGATGTTGTATGCTGTGGGAGTGATGCAAACATGTTCTGTACAGAGACGCATAGCTGATCACAAAGCAAGCCATACTCAGACAAAGAAACTGCCCAAAACAGTACATAAGGATTGGGCAAGTTTCACTGGTGCCATCAATGGTGCATTTAAAGACACACCAGACAATAATGCAGCATCAGCAGGCGCTGTGAGTGGGCATGTGAGTCCTTGCACTTTCAAATGCACACTTGTACAGGTGTGGGAAAATATTTTGACACTTCATTAGTGTCTAAAATATGTTGACTTTAATCATGTAGACACTGGTGAAATGTTGACATGTTAGAATGTTGACAAATTGACCCTGTTGGCCCAACAGTGACTTCCCTGCTCCCAACAGCTGCATAACTCCAGTGCAGCTTCTGGGTCCTGGTGTTAATATGACCAAAACTCCCAGGTCAGAGCTATGAGCCCCCAGCCATCTGGTGCATATTCTTCTGCTGTCCCTAAACCTAACCATAACCCTCACTCTAGTGCCTAAATCTAATTCCACACAGCCTAAAGCTGGCAACACACTAGACCAACTTACATCCAACCAGCCAACTTGTTGATTGGTCGGAATGAAAATCTGGTAAGGAATGAAAACAAATGACAATCAGCACTTTGCTCCCAAATGCCGGAAAATGAACAAAAACTGTTGTTTGAACAAATTGCTTAGATCAAACATTTAACAAACTTGTCTGACCGACCATTTTCATCTGTTTTCTGGCATTTAGGAGTAAATTGCTGATCATCATTTACTCCCATTCCTTACCAGATTTTCTTTCCAACCAATCAACAAGTTGGCTGGTTGGATGTAAGTTGGTCTAGTGTGTGGCCAGCTTAACTATAATATCACATTTCACATGTGAACATTCTGAGAATGTCAGCACATTGCTGTCAACATTTTAACATTGTGGTGTTGACATTGTGAATGTCAATATTGTAAATGTTCATCTAAATACTAAATCCCACTTGTACTCCAGGGAAGGGCTTTGTATTTAACATGAGCCTAAAGATGCCATTATGACTGCTGCAAAAGAATAAGGGGTAAATTTACTAAGAATCAAGTTTGGTCGAGTGTTTTTTTTTTCAACTCTATTAGCATCACCAAAACTTGGGTGATTTGAGGAACCTGAAACTCACAAATTTACTAAGAAGTGAGTTTAGCTGAGAGAGAGATGGTCGATGGTGAAGCAGATTGAGATGTCTCCCACGAGTAGCAAATTTTGAAGGAGATTACTCACCTGAGATTGCAGTGTCTTCTCTCTGCCTAACTCTCCCAAGCAAGCAGCCTGCACATATCAGTAAGATATGTGAAGGCTGCTTGTGTGTTTTACCTGTAAAAAATGGGCTAAATGTAAAAAAAGGATGTAGCCCCCCCAAAAAAAATAAAAAAAAAGCATAACTAGCCCCGGACTGGTCAGACAGTCCTAGTTCCTATAATTACAGGGAACAAAATGAGAAGGGTTCCACTGTAATTTAGGAACCAGCACCTGAATACAGGTCCAGTCCTGGTTTTAAAAATAGTGGGGAAATAACATAGGGGTGCCCCTATATTTAAAACCAGCACTGGACCCAAACCAACAAGGGTATAATTACAACAGCTAGGAGACCCTATCAACAGGTCTCCATAACCAAAGCATTCACTCTCCAAGCCAGTCAGCCCAAGCCAGGGTTCTCAGGGGAGGTACAGATACCACCAAAAAAGGGTCCCCTTTCTCCCAAAACCCCAGGTTTGTTCTGTAGCCTGGGGCTCTTCCCTTCACCCCTTGGCTGTGGGTACGGGGGTAATAATGTGTTAAATTTTTGAAAACTATTGTATTTTACAGTGAAACTACAGTTGCCAGCATGCCTGCCCTTTGGCACTTGTGGAACTGCAAATGCAAGCAGGTGGCCAGCACCCATACACCCATTGTAAAATAAATAGTTAAAAAAAGACAGTAGACACACACTGTATATAGTAGAGGTTTATTACACACCTACCTCACTCACACATACTTACCTACTCCCAATTGATTTGTCCCCTTCTCCAAGTAGAATCCCATTTGGTATACCAGAAAAAAAGATCCTATACTCACCTCCATCCTCATGCTGGTCTCCGTTGCATCCAGGGGCCTTGGCAAAAAAAATTAACTGGTACCCGATCCATATACTTTCATTAGTGGTGTATGTGTGTGACCACATACACCACTAACCGGCTCCCGACTGATCAGTGAGAACTGTCAGGAGCCACCAGCCAATCAATGGCTGCTAACTGTAGAGCACCCATTGATTGGCTTCAGCTCCTGCCAGTTCCCACATGGGCTGGTCAGTGAGTCAGGAGCTGGAGCCAATCAACGGCCACTCTTCAGAGATTGCTAACTTGATCAGACTCAATTCTTAGTAAATTTACCCCTTAGGGGTATATTTACTAAAGTGAGAGTTTTTAGAGGTGAGTTTTAAAAGAGATGTTGCCCATAGCAACCAATCAGATTCTACTTAACTTTTAAGTAGCACCTTTTAGAAGATAATAGCTAGAATCTGATTGGTTGCTATGGGCAACATCTCTTTTAAAACTCACTTCTAAAAACTCTCACTTTAGTAAATTTACCTCTAAGAAGCAGACCCTAAATTTTTTTTGTATATTGGAGTATCAACTGTTTTGTGCTGGGTCTCAAAATCAAGAGAGCTAACTTTAAATCCTCTAGTTTGTTTACCAAATAAAGCATTACTATTCGAGTTTTTACTTTAGATTTTATACTGGGCAATTCATGTTCTAAGCTATCTACTTCTGTGCTATGAATAGAAGTAGATGGCTTAGAACACTTGACCAATGGGGCTGAATGCTGATGTATTTACAATTTCCATTTCATGACCTCTCATACGTATAAAACATGGCACTGTGGGCCTGATTCAGAGCCGCTTGTAAGCGGCCGCTCGTTCGCTCCAAGCGATGTTTGCACAACTGCGCATGCATATGGGTCATAATGCGCATGCACCAACCAGTCATTGCGGTTGGAAATCGAGCACTCGCAAAATAGCGAGTGCCTGCTAATTTGAGTGACAGGATAAGGTGTTTGTGGGTGGTAACAGGGGAAGGTGCTTGAAAACGGGGAGAGGTGATCCAAACGCAGGCGTGCCAAATGGTCAAAACGGGCATTTTAAGGGTGTGCATAATTGACAAAGCAGCGTCATCGACCACGTCACTTGGTTGTTTCTTAGCCTGAACTGTTCGCATGATTGCGGTAGGAAAATCCAACCACAAGCACTGCGAGCAGTTCAGACGCCTTTCGATGTACTCGATTAATCTAATAAATAGCGGAGATGATGTATGATGCGAGCGGCCAGGGGGCATCTTTACAAAATAGCGAGCACATGTTTCGTTCGCTCGTTCAGAAATAGAGGCGTCAACAGACCGCAAAGAGCGATCGCTCAATTTAAATATCCGGCCCATTTTTCTGAACGAGCGAGCGCAAATAGTGTCCGGCTCTGAATCAGGCCCTGTATCTCCTTTAATAGCTGTTTTTTTTTTATCACAGGCAGGCAAACAGTTCTGCGGGTTGTTTTATAAATACATAAATCTACCAAAGTGGTACATAGATACATTTCTCAATATTAACCCTACAATTTGTGTGCATGAATTTATTTGGTCTTAATTTTTTTTCTTATTGAAAACAGACCTCCTTAACTTTTTGGTAGATCATTATTTTGTTGCTAGTTTTGACTTTTTTTTTGTACAAAGGACAATATAATAGAATATAATGTGTTACTATATTTATTATAGTGGAATAAATGTGGAATTATCCAGAATAAGAAGAGTACTTTGGGTACAGTAGTAGCATCATTTTGATGGCTGCAATATCCTGGTGGGGAAGGGGGTATATTTTTATGTAGATCTTAAAGTTTAGTGGTACAGTTTATAATTTGTAATAAAAGTTTGCAGCATAATATTGCATTTTAGAGTGAAAGGTTGGCCATGGCTTATCATCAAGAGCAAAATGTCAGTGGTTCTATCATTAGTAAATATATTAGGGGTATAGAGGAAAACATTCACATGTGCCAATTTTTAATTTTGAAATTGAAAGATAGAAAGTCAAAGCTAAATACTCTTCCCGAGAGTCTGAAATACAGTGTTAATAATGAATTTAAATATCTGATATGATGACCAAGGTGTTTAAAAACAACTTCCATGAAATTCCAATGGAGCCTTTCAAATGTCTTTGCTGCATCCAGATAAAACAAACAAGTGTTTTGGGTTCCTCACATACTCTTTTACTATGTTCACTTCTCTTCTGTTGATCTTGTGCATTTCTCTCTCCAAAACAAAGCTTACTTTGTGGGAATTTACTTGGATAAGAATGTTAGCTTCTAATATATTAGTAAATTGTTTATTTTTATATCAGTGTTTAGTACTGCAATTGACATATAATTCTGGCAGTGTGACAGTATACTGTAGAGCAGTGATCCCAACTTCGGTCCTCAAGGCACACTAACAGTCTGGTTTTAGTGAAATCCATGATTGTGCACAGATGGTTAAATAAAAATAACTGAGACACTAATTAAGTCACTTGTGCTCAAGTACGGCTATCCCTAAAACCTGGACTGTTAATGTGCCTTGAGGACCATGGTTGGGAACCCCCTATAGAATCTAAAAATGCTGCTTCTAACATCTTCTCTGTGATTTTTTTTAAGAACCTTCATAAGGATAGATATGAGTTCTTAGAGGAAGTCCAAATAATTTTTTTAATACATCCATCTGGACCCAAACTTTGGCAATGGTCTTTGGAGAAAGATGCTGCTCCTCCATGTTTAAGCCAAGTGTAATACTTGGCTATGAAGTCATAAACAAGAACCACATCTCCTGTCCCAGAAGGAAAAAATGTTGCCCCCAACTTACATCTGATATGGAAAAACAGTTGGTGTGGTAGGTCAATAAGAGGAAATGTAAGCAGGTTGTAATTTCCAATAAGAGGTAGACCTGCATTATTTGCATCGGGGGTAGCTCCAGCAATGTGAGTCATGTGAAGATGAATGTAGTCATTTTTCTCAATAATGACATAATATTGTTATTTAGTTCAATATCAGTTATTGGTTCCAGGATTCTTTTGATTTTAATATTGTTAATATATGACACAGACATTAAAAGATTTGAAGGTGAGTAGAGGATGATGGAGGAGGAGGTGGTGTTTGTGCTGCAGGCTGACAGTAAGGAGGAGGAGGAAGGTAGTTAGTGAGGAGCAGGAGGTTCAGTAGGAAGAGCAGGACATACAGTAGGAGGAGGATAATGCACCATTACCTGGAAAAACCCACACTGGCAGAAATGTGTGGTTTTCCTACAAGGAAAACTGTGCTAGTGCATACTATGGTGTGAGTTTTTAAGTGCCTCCTAGAAAACTAGGCACACAACACTTCCCTATACCAAAAGAAACAGATGTGGCAGAGCATCACAGAGGCAGTTACTGCCATCAGCTCCTGTCAGCATGATGTAGGTAATGTTAAAAATAGGTTTAACAATATCAAGCGAGTCTTGAAACAGAAGATGGCAGATGAGCTGAAGAAGGCCTGTAGGACAGGGGGTGGGTGCTAAATACCCATCGAGTTTACTGCATATGAGGAGAAGCTCAAATAATCATTCCACCTGAAGTCCTCCCAGGAGTCCACATAGAGGACACAAACTATCCTCCAACACAGGGACCATCTTTTGAGCAACCAATTTTTGTACCTTTTTATCAGTACCTAACTATATCAGTTTGTACATGCAAATAGACTAAGGATTACCAATAAGTGGTCCTCCTGCTGTTGCAGAACAGCACATCCCAGCATATCCTGATGCAGTTTTTCCATGGACAATTTGATAAACTGCCAGCGCATACTAGGATGTGTAGTTCTACATTATATGGAGGGATAATTATTACTAATTAATACTTAATGCAACTGTGACATGCACAAAATATTAAAACAAAGGTTATATTGTGCATTTTGCTTAATTTCATGCAGCTAGATTATGTCATGAGCCATCAACTTTAAAAATTTAAAATGCCACCACAATAGATATCACAGTACATCTGTACTGAAGGGTGTGTGTAAAATCCCTCTATAATGTAAATATATTTTAAGACCATTATTTAAACTGCTAAATTGTGTGACATATGACCCAATATTGTGTTTTCCTAACCACAGACTTAAATGAGATATACTGGTGAATAATTCTCTGCCGGACCTCATTTCCCCCCCTGTTTTGACCACATACTCTGATGGCTCAGACGGCTCCTACATATCTGCTGCAATGTCCCCAAGGTCACCATACTCTTGATCCAGGGTGATGTTATGGAGTATGTAGCAGGACTAAACTATGTCACCTACTTTATCAGCATCATAAAGTAGTATTCTAGCTGACCAGTCCAAACAATGGAACCGATTCTTGAGCAAGCCAAATGTCCGCTCTATCACACTATGGCTGGAAATTTGTGCATTGTTGAATTGGTGCTGTGGAGTTCCTTGTGGTCTGAGCAGAGGTGTCATGAGCCAAGTTTGACACCCATATCCTGAATCATCTGTCATTTTAGAGTAGAGCGAAATATATATTTTACCAGGACAAACAACCATTTACACAATAACAGCTATTACAGCACACATGTCTAAGGGTTCCTCTTGGAAGCAATTTCAAATTTCAATACATAAATGGTTCTTTCAGTGTTAAACATGGTAACAAAAACACAGACAGAAAATATTGCTGAGTTATTTTCGGAAACATACACTGCGTGCAAAACACTAAGCACATGCTTGATTGTAACTCTGCAGTCAGAAACTAACACATACATGCTACAACAGAAAAAAAATTTTTGGGTTCAGCAAATGCAACATACCAAGAAGCCAGCCACCCATCATGTGTCCTCTTTCAAATCTCTCCCATAGGACTGAGAGACCCTTTATACAGGCATCATGGCATGACTCGGGATAACCTGCAACCACACTAAGAATATGAAGGTTTAAATTGTAGAACACCTGTACATTGAGAGAGTGGTCATTATGCCTATTTATATTGACAAAACTCTTAGGGCCTAATTCAGTCGATGGTGCCCTAATGCGCATGCGCATGATGGAGGGAGCTCCGTCGTGTGCATGCGCGAGACCCGCATAGCGACAGCCAAGCTGTCGCTCTGGTTCTCGCACCAAAAGGGGCGTGCTGTCGATGGTGACTGACAGCACACCCCCTTTGGTGGGTGTGCCAGGGGCGTGGCTGCCAGACGGTAGGCGTTCCCATGGGAATGCCTACCGTCTGGGTCCGGCCCCACTGACATCACTACTGATGTCAGTGGGAGTGATTTTGGCTCTGATAGAGCCAAAATCACTCCAGGGCTTGCGGCCACGAGACCCTACCGCAGGGTCTCGTCGCAAGGCCGATGGTCGCGATGGTCTTTACCATCGTGACCATCATTATGGATGCTCGCATAAGCTGTGGGTGGTAACCCAGAGCTATGCAAGCGTCCAAGAGGCCGCTCCAAGTTGAGGTAGGAGTGCCCTTATTCAGAGCGAGTGCTCTGGTCAGAGCGTCCGGCTCTGAATCAGGCCCTTAGAGCACAGTGCTATGATCCCAATGTGGGTGCAGTCTATGTCTCCCGGCATATTAGGAAATGATGATAGCCAATAGAAAGCTATGTTCAGGTCCTTCCCCTCGGACTCACAACTGGGGAATGAAATATATTTACACCCCAATTTCTTCATGGCACAAAACACTTAAGAAAAATGCTTTGAGAAAGTGACCTGTGTATTCCCTTTAACCCTAGATATCACAGACTGAATTGAGCCTGTGGCAAAAAGTACAGGAGATACATTTATTTATGTTGCCCAGGCACTGCATGCTGTCATCCAAATGGTACAAATCATCTCTGACCTGATCATATAAGGTTTGTGTGGTTCAACTGAAAAAGCTAAACAATCTCCTGATCTGAGAGGGAGTCAAGGTCCACCCTCATTCTATAAGTATGTCTGGAAGATAGGGCCTGATTCAGAGCCGCTCGTAAGCAGCCGCTCGTTCACTCCGAGCGATGTTCGCACAACTGCTTCAGGCTTTTTCCCACTTTTCCAGCTTCAGTCACTTCCTCCTAAATCTCCACTCTTCTCCCCAGTTCACCCTCCACCTGTCCACCATTTTTCTTAGCATACAAACTCTCATCAGAACATTTCACCTTCTTTACGTTCAACTTTAATACTATCCATGCTTCCAGTGTTCCTTGAATTCTGTCTCCCAGTCCCTTTGAGTGACTCAAGCACTTTGGACCTCATTCAGAGTCAGCTGCAAGCACCGATGCGCTCGGAACCGACTCGATGGTTAGACCTGCACATGCGCAGTGCCGCACTGAGCGTGCACAAGCCCCGGAGTGACAGAGAAACTGTGTCGCTCTGGAGCTCGTTACCAAAGGGGCGGCTGTCTATGTTGATCGACAGCTCACCCCGTTTGGTAGGCGGGCCGGGGGGGTGGTTTGCAAATGGAGGCATTCCTTAAGGAATGCCTACCATTTTGTTGGCGGCCACACTGACATCATCAGTGATGTCAGTGGGGAGTTTCCTGCTCAAACAGACCAGGAAGCTCCATGGGGCTTACAGGTGCCAAGACCCAACCTTACGGTCTCGTCGTAAGCCCCAATGGTCGTGATGGTGATGACCATCGTGACCATCAACCTGTTCGGTCATTAAGCTGTTTGTGGTAACCCACAGCTTAACTAATGACCAGGAGGCCGCACTTCAAAAATAAAGTGGCCGCCCTCATTCAGAACGAGCGGTCGCTTCTTGCGACTGCCTCCGAATGATGTCCTTTGTGCTTGGCCTTCATGGGAGCAGTCTCATTGAGTTCCAAACTGCCTTCTCCCTATCTAACCTAGACTTGCCATCAAGATACAGAGAGTAACCTGTGAGAGAGAGTGAGTGTGTATACAAAGCACAAGGGAACCTGGCATGGAGAAACCAATGCCCATGCATCATAGCATTTATATACAGATTCAGATGCAGTCACACACAGATATAGAAGTGAGGGCAAACATGACTGCATGGAACCTGGCATAACAAGAGTGTGCTATTTGGCATGACTGCAGCAAAAGTGTATGAGGACATATTCATAGAAATTAACTATTGTTTTAGTCAAGCCAAATACCAGAGTCTTAATTCTGTTGTAATGCATAATGCTGCTTTGCTATATTAAGTGCTTCTCTTTTTTACAATATATGTAAGTGACTAACAAAATTAAAGAAAAGGAAAGTTGATGAAAATTGCATCTTCTCAAGTGTATTAACAACATTCTTCTCCTTTGATGAACTTACTGCTTCCCCAGTGATTATTCCGTAGGGTCCCTCATAATCTCTGGAGCTATCCCTTTGTACTGTATATAAAAGGGATTCATATCAGTGACAAATTAGTAGTGTACAGTATATCAGAAAAAGGCATATATCATGCCCTCACTTTTGTACAATAAAAAATTTATGTTTTATTTTCTTCCCTACATCAAGCTGCATATGACAACCAGAATTTATGTAAAAAGAGGATGAATGTTCAGCAGAACCTAGGTGATGATGATGTAAGTGCTATACTCTCTAATTTAAGATTTATATGTTCATCTATAATAAGAGACACATTTTGTTTTAGAATGATGCAAGTCATCAGTCATACCTTCAATGGCTGTAACATATATTTTCATGTGACTTGCTGATAAATTCATATTTTAATAAAATATTGTTTTAATTAATGATTTACTTAAGAGAACTTAAAATGAAAATAAAAATACTTATGTATAGGGCAAAATTTACTAAAAGTGCAGATTTATCAGGAATAAAAGCTGATATTTTTTTAAAGGGAAAAAACAACCTGGTTTTGCCTTAAAAAAAAAAACATTGCTACTTTAAATCTTGCAGAAAATTAAACAAAAAGATCTGTACCTATGCCAAACCACACTCTATTGCATTTGGACTGAAATGCATCAAAAAGTATTTTGGATCTATCTTTGATTTAAAAGCAGGCAACATTTGTTGTACTTTACTCTTTGGCATATCCAGACTTCATTTCTCAGTTACTTTCACATTTGTTTTTTTATCCTGTGCTCTATATCAGTACTATTCAACTATTAGTAAAAATATGACAAAATAAATGGGACATATTTCTACTCAGGGTATGGTTATTTTTCCAAAACATTAAAATATAATGTTTTTACAATGGGAGCTTTTGGGCTACAAAATACACTTTGTAGGTAAATTCAAAAATTAAACAAAGACAGTTAGAAACAAAAAATATAATCTATTTTTAATAATCTAGACAGTTTTTTATTAATTTGATGATCAGGAGTATAAAATATTCCTTTTTCGTTAAAATTTTAAGGAAGGTTGAGCTATATTGATAAGCTATCTTTATTTAAAAGTAAAGAGTAATGAATCAAAATGGACAATTAAAAAGATATTTAGCAAACATTGGTCCTTACTCAAGATCATATTTATTCAGTTTATTCTTAAAACACCTAGTTTTTTTACGGCAGCCAGGAGAAAAAATCATACATTTCTCCCAGTTTACTCATTTAAGTATCTACATGGCTGACAATATTTTTTGTTGTAATAACTTTAAAGCCTGTAAACATTGTCAAAATATGCTAAAAATTATAAAATGTGCAATATGAAACATAAAAAACGTTTTGTATATGAAATGTAAAACCATGTCTGTGTTTTACAGATTTTATTGGAATGCGGGTGTGCAATGAAACACATAGACAAAACAATAAGGCACTTAAAGATTCATGAGTGACTGCAAGGAGGGAGCAAAACTTGCAGATTGAGAACCCCTTCTCCTTTGTGAATTGTGCACTTTAAGACTATTTTATAGATAACACCTACCATGAATCCAGTCAGTCCACATAATTTACTTTATTTTTATGGTGATAGTGCAATATACACAATTTACACAGAAAGTTTAATTACAAATCATGACATTAATGCTACAAACGGGTGTCTGGCAGAGCAAAAAGGCCAACTTGGTAAGTTATATCATTCTAGAAAGTTGCCCAAAAATGCTTATTTTCTAGAATTAGACCCCAGACTGACAGGTGAGCAGGCTTTGGTGCATGGCCATAACTTAAGATACTGCACTATTGTAGATAATTGTGAATGAACACAGTAATGTTAAAAGAAGTGCCTGGCATGCACTTACAGCAATTAAGGTTATCTTGTAGCCAGATTATTGAGTCTTCTGGATCAGTGTATTGCACCAGTGATTGAAGCTGCCTGATTAACTGTGCATCCAACATAGGCTTGCTTCCAGATTTCATCTCTCTGCTTAATTACTTTGCACCAAACTCTGGCTGGTCTCTTGACCTCTCCTCTACCTGGTAATTCTGCTGTGCCCTATTACATTGCATCAAACGCTATCTAGTTTCCTGACCTATGCTCTCCTGATGACATTGTACCAAACTCTGGCTTCTTTCCTCACCTCTTCTCTACCAAGCTACTCTGCTGTGCCTGATCACAATGCATTGCATCAACCTCTAGTCTCCTGACACCTGCTCTGCCTGATAACATTGCAACTAACTCTATCTAGTGTCATAACCTCTGCTCTGTCTTATCACATTGCACCAGACTCTGGGTTCTCTCCTCTCATCTTGCCTACAATGTTACTCTGCTCTGCCTGATTAAATTGCATCAAACTCTATATCTAGTGTCCTAACCTCAGCTCTCCTGATCAAATTGCACCAAACACTGGCTTCTCTCCTCACTACTTATCTACCAGGTTACTCTGCTCTCCTGGTCACATTGCACCTAACTCTGGCTTCTCTCCTTACTGTACCTCTTCTATACCAGGTCAGTCTGCTCTCCTGATTACATTGCACCAAACTTTGGCTTCTCTACTCACCTCTTCTATACCAGGTCAGTCTGCTCTCCAGATCACATTGCACCAAACGCTGGTTTCTCTCCTTACCTCTTCTATACCAGGTCAGTCTGCTCTCCTGGTCACATTGCACCAAACTCTGGCTTCTCTTCTTACCTCTTCTATGCCAGGTCAATCTGCACTCCAGATCACATTACACCAAACACTTGCTTCTATCCTTTTTTCTATTCTACCAGGTCAGTCTGCTCTCCAGGTCACACTGCACCTAACTCTGGCTTCTCTCCTTACCTCTTCTATACCAGGTCAGTCTGTTCTCCTGATCACACTATACCTAACTCTGGCTTCTCTCCTTACCTCTTTTATACCAGTTTTAAACTGGCAATGTTACCAGAAAAATATATATGTAAATGTTGCCACTATTCCCAAAATATCAGACAATATTGATAATGTATCGGGTAGCGATGGTGCTCACTAGAGTTGGTAATATTCAGACTGTTAAAGTAAGAAAGAAAGAACTCTGTTTTGTGAGCACTCTGTATAGAAATTACGGTTTTATATGGATTTAAAACTTAGCTTTTAATATATCAAACATAATAAATATAAACTGTCGTACTGGACAAATAACTCAATACCAGAAAAACGACTGTTCTATAATAAATTATATTTTCTGGATACAGGTCCCTTACAGGTATTCACAAAATAAATATACAAAACTAAAAGAATTCAAACACCCTCCTGTTACTTACAGGATAGGAGGAGTAAGGACCATCCTTTTCCTGTATCAAAAAGATGGCGAAATATACAGATAACAATTTTCAATAAATGTCAGGCTTTGAATAGCAAAACCATAAAGACATCAGTTTGGCCCCCGTTGGTTACACCAATTCCTCCGTGACAAAGCCAGCATGGTGAAACGCGCCTCGGCAGCAGAAGGGTGTCCGTCGCTGTACAGCATGGAACACCCCACCATCAGGTTTTGTATCCCCGTGGATTTATCCTCTCAAATTGTATTACTTGTGTTTTGATTTTTGGCCTAATACCGATGTACAAGATGACATAGCTTCAATAAGCATTGTAAGGTAACCATTGGAACCATTCCACTTGTCATAACTTAGGTTATTTGCGGTTACTACTTAAACAGGCAAGCTTGCGTCAGTGTTGCATGCTCTGAAATCTTAACAAACAGTGCTTAATCTAGATACCTGTTACAATGTTGCAGATTACACATATCAAAGATCATTATATCACAAATGCTAAAATACCAGGTGAGTCTTATATTTAGATACCATTGCAAATTCTACTATAGGCTGTTATTTGAAATCTCACTTTGTGATAGTATTATATTATCTTAACTGAGGTAAATTGCGATTACTACTTAAATAGACAAACTTGTTTCAGTGTTGCACACTGCACGCTCTGAAATCTTAACAAGCGGTGCTTAATTTGCGATAGTATTATTTCATCCTATTATGGATTTATGCCTTGATTTCAGTAGCAGACGCCTACTACTCGCCATAATGTGCGTCTCTACAGTTGTGATAATAAATTGCCTACTTTGAGAATTACTGAAAACAATAAAGTGTTGACCCTTGAAATTTTCTTCTCCAATTTTTATGTTATTTACCATATGAGTGCATCGATAGTGAACACGTGTATTTGAGATCATTAAACGCATTATGCTCACTGCTTATTATAAACAAGATTTGGGATATTTATTCTACTAACTGATCAAAGATTAAAGTGAAACGCTGGCTGGTATAACAGCAGTGATTGAGATATATACAGTGGATGTGTGATAATATAAAGAGATTTACTTAATGGTGTATTTATTAGTACAACTAATTTTGAATGACAGATCAGATCAATTAGGAATATCCAATGGTCTGTTTATTTCACACTACACACTCCTACATACATGTTTTCTGGTCATATCTTCTATCCCTCTATTAACTGACAGCCATCTCAAGTTGAGTAATTCTCTCATTGGGGGTCCAATTCTATCTAGTAAGACCCTCAACAGCAGAAATGAAAACTTGAGGAACACTGCGGTAACACTGTTGTTTCTATGGGCAACCTGCTTTTCCAGTAATCTCTCACTCCTCATAGATAGACTTAGGTCTAAGTGAGGAGCAGCAGAATGAGGTTTAGTAGTTTCTATGCCCTGACTTTCCTAATTCTGTGATATTGAGAATGTTACGCAACGGGGGACAAACTGATTTATGATTTTGCTATTCAAAGCCTGACATTATTGAAAATTGTTATCTGTATATTTTGCCATTTTTTTGATACAGGATAAGGAAGGTCCTTGCACCTCCTATCCTGTAATTGGTTACAGGAGGGTTTTGGAATTTTATTAGAATTTCATATATTTTCTGTATATTTATTTGGTGAATACCCATAAGGGACCTGTATCCAGGAAATAGTGTGTACTATAGGACAGTAGTTTTTCTGGTATTGAGTTATTGTCCAGTACAACAGTTTATAATTATATGTATGACCTATTAAAAGTTATGTTTTAAAGCCTTATAAAATTTTTATTTCTATACAGAGTGCTCACAAAACAGAGTTCTTTCTTACTGTAACTGTCTCTTCTATACCTGGTCAATCGGCTCTCCTGATTACATTGCACCTAACTCTGGCTTCTCTCCTCACCTCTTCTATACCAGGTCTGTCTGCTCTCCAGATCACATTGCACCTAACTCTGGCTTCAATCCTTACCTCTTATATACCAGGTCAGTCTGCTCTCCTGATAACACTGCACCTAACTCTGGCTTCTCTCCTTACCTCTTCTATACCTGGTCAGTCTGCTCTCCTGATCACATTGCACCTAACTCTGTCTTCTCTCCTCACCTCTTTTATACCAGGTCAGTCTGCTCTCCTGATAACACTGCACCTAACTCTGGCTTCTCTCCTTACCTCTTCTCTACCAGGTCAGTATGCTCTGCCTAATTACATTGCACCTAACTTTGGCTTCTCTCCTCACCTTTTCTATACCAGATCAGTCTGCTCTCCTGATCACACTGCACCTAACTCTGTCTTCTCTCCTTACCTCTTCTACACCAGGTCAGTCTGATCTCCTGATCACATTGCACCTAACTTTGGCTTCTCTCCTTATCTCTTCTATACCAGGTAAATCTGCTCTCCTGATCACACTGCACCTAACTTTGGCTTCTCTCCTTATCTCTTCTATACCAGGTCAGTCTGCTCTCCAGATCACACTGCACCTAACTCTGGCTTCTCACCTCATTTATTTTCTACCAGGTTACTCTGCTGTGCCTGAATACAATGCATCAAACTCTAGTCTCCTGACTTTTGCATTCCTTGATTACATTTCACCAAGCTCTGGTATCTCCTTACCTTTTCTCTACCAGGTAACTCTGCTCTGCCTGATTACATTGCATCAAACTCTTTTTAGTTTCCTGATTTCTGCTCTGCCTGTTTATATTACACTAAATTCTAGCAAGTCTTCTGACCATCATAACTGCTGTCTACCAAACTTTTGATTACTTCCTGAAGACTGCTCCTTTATCTACTGTGTGCTGAATTTTGGCTTATTTCTTCACTTCTTATTGCCTTGAACACTGTGCACCAACTTAGGGCCTGATTCTGAATTGCACGCTATGGCCCGTATTCAATTGCCGGTGAAAAGTCCAAATACGTGATAAAGTATCGTGGATGACATCATTTCACCAGGCAGAAAACTATCGCCATATTCAATTGCAAAGACTTTTCGCATACGCGGAAAGTCAATGCAATGTAATAGGCGAAAAAGTGTCGCCTATGAATACCCAGCAGAAAAAAGTGCAGAGTTGTGGTTTTGGAGAACAAAGGTGCGGAAACCACTCTGCACCCTTTGTACAGACCCCCAATGAATATCTGCATTAAAAAAATGCAATAAACCCCAGGAAGACCCCCAAAAAACACTTTGAAAATGGGGGTTAAAAAGTACAAAGTGGGGGTACAAACTTAAAAACTAGCAAAATAGACTTTTGGGGGGTCTGCAAGTATGGGATAGGTGTTTTTTTGAATGCAGGTTATTTGCTGCAAGTGCATTTATTGTGGCACTACAGGACTACTTATTTTCACCAAATAAAATTGCTTAATGCTATTCTTTATCACTTGTGCAAAGCCGCTATTTTGGAGCAATTGACAGCACTTAAGTACCCCAAATAGCTTCAGTAGGGCTAATTGGGGACATCTAGATTGATCCCCAATGTTAGCGCATCTTTTGGGGGTGTCAGGCTGGTTTCCCCAATTCTGCCAACACTTTTTGCCTGTTAGAGTTTTGCAGGGACGCATTTTCATGTCCTTTGAAATTGAATAGGGCAAATAGCGGGGGCGCACCTGATACATTTCCATGGCTAAAACACGCATAGTCGGCGAAAAGAGCGGCATGCGAAAAAGTATCGTGGGTGCGAAGCTTATTGAATACGTGCCTATGTCGATATCTGACACAGTTAACCAATATTTTGCACTGCTCATTCGTCCCAAATGCGCACAGAGTCCCAGTAGTCATTTTAGACTCACACATGTAGAATTGTATTGAAAATGTATTGGGACATTCCTTGGTATTGACAAGTAGGTGGCAATTCAGATTCGCAGAGGTGAACCATCTTATGGGTGTGTCACTGAAGTGGTTGTGTAAACAGATGCCTAATCTCTCACATTGGAGGCTACACTCTGTAGGACAATCTGCACCTAACATGGGACTGGTGCAAGGTTTTGATGGTCTGTCCGAGGGTTGCATCTAAAGACATGCCAAACATGACTGAAGCATTTGAGGACACTCAAAGTGGACATCTAAGTCCTTGCACATTCAGAGACATGCTTATTCCTAAGGGAAAGGCTTTTATGAGCATCATATAGTCACAGACTCAACTATGGCAAAAGATAATAAAGCAGTTGCAGCATCATTCAACATTGAATCAGCACCTCTGTGTCATTCTCTTTGAGTTCCAGTTATGTCTGATCAACATCATTTTCATTTACCATAATTTGAGTAGAGTGAAAAGTGGTCTTCTTGATATTACTGTCTCTAACTCATTAGTAAATGTCATCAATATTTGTATTTGATCAGTCAGCTTAATTACTTGTGACACTGTCTCAGTAGAGATTGCACATGATAAACATACAAACTTTACACAGACACAATCGTTGTCAGGATAGAACCGAAGATCCCCTACTTTTCTTTCTGCTTCTTTTGTTACTGGTAAATATTTCCATTTATTAAAATATGTGCAGTCAAATGTGAGCACTCATTCAGTTTTACTTTATTATTATTATTACCATTTATTTATATGGTGCCACAAATGTTGCGCAGCGCCTTACATAGTACATAAACAAGTTGTAGACAAGCGACTTACAGAACAATACAATACAGGACGTGGATAATATATATTGCTACATTAGTGACCATAACACCCAGATAAGCAACAGAGCATAAGCAGCCAAGTGTTAGGTGCCCTGGTGGTGAGTAAGAAGTAGATGAAACTAAAGTATGGAGAAGTAC
The DNA here is from genome assembly GCA_031769625.1 of Taudactylus pleione. Classification (NCBI taxonomy): domain Eukaryota; kingdom Metazoa; phylum Chordata; class Amphibia; order Anura; family Myobatrachidae; genus Taudactylus; species Taudactylus pleione. Next base: position 3,028,359 of record JAUIMM010000267.1, read on the forward strand.
AAGAGGTTAGAGGGCCCTGCTCGTAAGAGCTCACATTCTAAAAGGGAGGGGAAGTCAGACAGGGGTGACACAGATGGGGAGGAAGCAGCATGTATCAGGGAGTTAGAATGAGAGCTGGAAGGCTTTGATGAAATAATGGGTCTTGAGAGCCCGTTTGAAGGATTGCAAGTTCATATGCATGTTCATATAAAACAGAAACACTTGTCAAGATAATAATGTAGTTAAATTACTTATTTCAGGCTCTCCATGTCGTTCTTATTCCCAGGTTATGCACAATAATAATTTCTCCACAGTATTCTTATTGGGTTTCCAATATTTGGACAATTTTAAAGTTCTTTTCTTCACTCTTCTCCTTTTGATTTACTTTGTGACACTAGGTGGAAACATCCTGATTATCACACTGGTGCCCTATAGCAAGAACCTCCACTCTCCCATGTACTTCTTCCTCTCACAACTCTCCATGTGTGATATCATGCTGACCACAGATATTGTCCCCAACATGCTTCATGTTGTGCTGAATGATGGGGTCACCATATCTCTTACTGGATGCATCACTCAATTCTTTTTCTTTGGTTTATCAGAAGCAGGAGAATGTCTTCTTCTGATGGTGATGTCCTATGATAGATATTTGGCCATATGTAACCCATTACACTATACTTACTTAATGAATAATGTATTTTGTCTTAAATTATCTATTATATGCTGGCTAATGAGCCTATCCGCATCACTATCCATTACTTTTGGCATAAGTCAACAGCATTTCTGTGGGCCAATAATTATCAACCATTTTTTCTGTGATTTTGTTCCTTTACTAGAACGTTCATGTTCAGACACGTCTGTGGTCCAAATTATATCTACATTTCAGGGCATTCCTTTGATAATCTGCCCAATATTTTTAATCATTGTTTCATACATCTGTATAGTCTCAGTTATATTAAAGATATCAACAACAACAGGGAGATGGAGATCATTTTCCACCTGCAGCTCCCACCTGACTGTTGTGTTCATACTGTATGGGACACTAACAGCTATTTATGTGCTTCCAAATAAAGGGAAATCATTGACTATTAGTAAAATACTATCAATGATGTACACTGTTTTTGCTCCTTTTTTTAATCCTCTCATATACAGTCTGAGGAATAAAGAGATCAAGGATGCTTTGTTAAAAATGATGTATAATTATAGTGGAAATTATTTAACTTAATCTTGAATAAAAATCACAAAATTATTCATTTTATGGTATTTTTATTCTTCTTGTAAAAATACAATGTCTCGGTATATCATAGATGCAACATAGTACTGCCAGAGCCGTAACTAGACTTTTTGGTGCCCTATTCAAGAGAGAGCATTTTTTAAATAGTGACATAAGATTGTGCATCTTAAAAAGGGCCATGGCCTCATGGGGAAAGGCCAGGAAAGAGATAGGAGAGGCCAGGAGATGCTGGGGATAAATAGGGACATAATATAGTGCACCGGAGAGAGGACCATGGCCTTATGGGGAAGGGCCAGGTAAGAGATAAGGGGAGGCCTGGAGATGCTGGGGATAAATAGGGACATAATATAGTGCACCTGAGAGAGGGCCATGGCCTCATGGGGATGGGCCAGGGAAGAGATAAGGGGAGGCAAGGAGATGCTGGGGATAAATAAGGAAATAATATAGTGCACCTGAGAGAGGGCCATGGCCTCATGGGGAAGGGCCAGGGAAGAGATAAGGGGAGGCCAGGAGATGCTGGGGATAAAAGAAGATGAATCTACAAGTAAGAATGATAATAAACAGGAAAATGTACTAACCTGAACAGCTCCCCCTGCCTTGCAGTGCCCTGTGCCATGGCACAGGTCGCACTACCCTAGTTACAGCCCTGAGTACTGCTAAAGTGCTCTTTATGCTTCCACAAACTGCAGTATCAGAAGATATTTTTACAATGTATGATAAATTACTTTATTCAACAATAAGACACTGTATTGCATGAGTTTGACAGTATTTTTGGTTTTCTTGATGAGACTCATCAGTCTTTTTCATGTGTGATAATGCTTTTGTAATACAACAATTTGAATGCATGCTGTAGTGACTAACGGGGTATGGTCTCAAATCATGCAAATAAATTGAAATGCTATTTGATTTAAATTGGTGGGAAGAATTTGAAAATTACACAGATAGCCTAATTTTACAAAGGGCACTAAATGAACCACAAATCATAAACTGGATAAAGTACACATATAACTGTGTTTATTTGCTGAAGTATAAATGCATGATGCAAAATATGACTAATTAAATAACAGGACAAGATCTGATCTTTGACAGCTGAGAGCTAATGGGCAAAGGGCTTTTATTGAGCTGATGGAAAACTGAGTGCTGTATAACCCTGAGAGGTTGTGTTATGCTGGTTCCCATGCCAGTTTGGATTGTAGAGATTAACTGGATGAGGACCAAGTTTTTTTGTGGAACAAGGGCCAATATGGATAAACTAGGATGGAGAGAAGATTTTATATACCCTAGCTGTCAAGGTTCGAACATCTTTGATCTGGTGATTTTCATACTTACACACTTAGACTATGCTTTCCATGTTGTGTAGATATTTTTTTGTTGTTGTTGCATTGTTTTACTAAAATTTTTCATCCTTGAATTCAGGAAATAATAGATGGAAAAGTACAGTACCTCAAAGCCTTAGATGGCACAATGGATTGCTAGGAACACAGGCCCTGATTCAGAGCCAGACACTCTGAAAGAGCGCTCGCTCTGATCAGGGCATTTTGTTTTATTTTTGGAGCCGCCTCCTGGCTGCTCGCATAGCTGTGGGTAACCACCCACAGCTATAGCGAGTGGCCATGATGATGGTCGCGATGGTCAAGACCATCGCGACCATCGGGCTTGCGATGAGACCCTTGTGGTAGGGTCTCGTGGCCGCAAGCCCCAGAGAGCTTTTGGCTCAAACAGAGCCGGAAGCTCTCCACTGACATCACTTGTGATGTCAGTGGGGCCGCCCCAAAATGGCAGGCGTTCTCATGGGAATGCCTCTGTTTGGGCAGCCACCCCCCCAGCCCACCCACCAAAGAGTTGAGCTGTCACTCAACATCGACAGCTCGCCCCCTTTGGTGCGAGACCCGGAGCAAAGGAGTGCCCATTTCAATGGAGTGCCCAGAGCCGGCTCCGTCGTGCCCATGCGCTGTGGGCCACCATCGACCTGGTTGCGAGGAATCAGCGCTTGTGGTCGGGTCTTAATCAGGCCCACTATCCTTTAAAGTGCAGCTGTAGTGGAACATTACCTTTGTAGGTCATAATGGGCACCACCCAAAAGAAGGTATGGTGCTGATCAAGGGGAAGGGATGAGGCTTCTTTGTGGCATGGGAAAACTGGGAGCATATGGCCTCTGACAATTATGTATTGGTTCAGTTTGGCTAGAAGTGATGCCATGTGCTAGCTTTTGTGGCCACCATGATTACTGCTACAGTAAATTAAGATGTAACCTCTTAAACTAAGTCCAATTGTGGGAAATTATTATGGGATGATAGACATCAACCACTGGTCAACTTCATGGCTGTATATTCCTTCAGCTAGAAAGGACTTCCCTAATATTACACACTATCATTATAACAGCAACATTACCTGAGAGGAAATCTAATGTATTCTCATGTATGCAATGCTCTGCTCTATATAAACTGTACACTGGTGTGCCTCCTTCATATGTATGAAGGATTATATCCAGCTCTATATCTAGCTCTTCCTATCTTCCTCTGCTTCACAAGCTCATCTATATACATCTGGAAGTTCTAAACAGACTCTGGTCAAACATATTTAATATGGTCCTGATTCAGAGTATAATGGCACTGAAATGTTTTTTTTTATCTGTGACTATGCAGAGATTAAATTGCGCATGTGAAGATCCTGCTTTGCTTTTTCACTTCCAGGGCCCCACAACTACAGCATGATTGACATGCTGTGGCCATTTGGGTGGCAGCGATGTGGATCACTCTACAAAATTGGGAACGTTGTCCCCATATTGTAGGCATAGCCGGGATCCACTTCTTCTGCCAATTGCAATGGAGATCCAAAGCTGCATCTTGAGATGCAGGCATCAAATCGGCAAAACTGACAGGAGGCGTCTTTTCCTTTAGACGCCTCCTATGGGATTAGCATAATTTAACAATAGTGGCTATGGCAACCATTGCACGTGCTTCTGTTTTCCGTGATACTCTGAATCAGGCCCAATGTCATTAAGGCTCTAACCCAACTTGAAATAAATATAAAAAATGCCTATAAACCTTTTTGATGCCTATAAACCTAGCTGTCCACTGAATTTACACCCAAATGTAGAGGATTTTTATATTTTATTTTCTGTTTGCATTAAAGGTTTTGTCTTTATATGTATTTTACATGTATGTTTGTGCACATTTCAATTGTGTTTGAATTTTATTTATTTTTTATTCACTTATTATAATGTTTAGGGGCAAAATTTTAAGCAAAATTATGGTCATCACTTTGTGGAGTCTTTTCAAGGGAGCTGAATTAAACATAATGGAGAATAATAATAATAATAATAATAATAATAATAATAATAATAATAATAATAATATTTATTATTATTATTATTATTATTATTATTATTATTATTTTAGAAAAAATAATAATGTATTATTTTTCTATAGATACAGGTGCTCAGGATGACTAAAGACTAGGATGAGGGTCATTGACACATTTTACAAATTTTAACCCTTTCACCTCATGGTGCTTGTTTGCTATATGTAGATCATTGCCCAGTATAGTCACCATTCCATGTGAACTTTAGTAAACCTGTGAAATCATTAACCTGGTATCAGTATAATAATAATAATAATAATAATAATAATAATAATAATAATAATAATACTTGCATTTCTACAAAAGCACTCAGAATCCTTTAAAGAAATTATGAACAAAATATAAAGGTTTATCTTTACAGAAAATACAAAAATCATAAACATAATAACGAGGATTAGATTTGCAGAAAAACCATAAACACAGATCATATTTGAGGCAGCTATTTTGGGTAATAAATTCCATGGATTATTTTTTCTGACCACAAAGGTGAGGCAGCCATGTTGGTTGCATTACATAAGTAACACTGGGTGGATTACTGTAGGTAATGCCAAGAAGAGATGACACATCATGGGCTACTAAAGAGCACTAAAGCACGAAACGGGATCCTTGCAAAATCTTCCATGTATTGTTCATCCTACATACAAGACTACAAGGTAAGGCAACCAATGTAGTTGAACTTTATAGGTTACAGGGGGCCTGATTCAGAGATGGACACTAATGCGATTGCAGTTGGGTTTTTGTATGCAACGTAGCTGTGACAATATGCTAATGTTAGCAAAGATCATCTTAGAATATAAACGCCCACTGCTGCCTTCTCATCTGCATGCAACGATGCATACCTATGTAAACATTAGTAACATTGAAGCACATCAGTGGCCATCTTACCCTTGTCGCAGGTCTGACCTGCTGCAGCCATGGGAGATCTTATGACACACAGAGCTGCGTAAGTAATCGCAGTGGCTAATTTATGCATGCCCATGTAACAGGATTTAAATGGACATCCACTCCTGTGTTTTTCTTACCACTCCTCATTACCACCCCCAAATGCTGGAAGTCTGTCACTCGCTTTTTTTTGGATTCCTCTGTGCGTGCGTAATTGCAATGCAATCACAGTGCACATGCAGGGGTGTAGAGAGCCCAGCTGGGCCCAGGTGAAGGGGGAGTGGCATAATCATGGTAGGCATGGCCATGCCCCCTTGAGCTAAAGAGAAAAAAAAGCACCTTTACAGCGCCATGCAATGGTGGTCCGTACTGGGGAAAGGGGTTCTGTGTGCCCCTCAGCCCAGCGCAAAGTGGAAGGTGGGTGTGATCAGTGTGATCGATCCCCCCCACAGGCATAGGAGACTGCTGTAGCTGCTGCTCTGTCTCCCACTGCAGCCCAGCACACGCTATGTGCTGGGTTGCTCCAAGGGTGGGAGGAGTGAGGGTGGGAGGGGGAGAGTGGTGCCAAACCTTGGTCACCGCCAGTCACCTCTAGCAAGCCTGGACATGGGTAAATAGTTCCCTCTCCCCCTTCTCTCTGCACCCCTGCACATGTGAAGTGCAGAGCATATACATGTGCAATGGCAAACTATCACTCTATCTGCGAGAAAATTGCATTAGTGTCCATATCTGAAACGGGCCCAGTGTGCACGATAACCATTACATGGAGGTAAGACATATAAGGGTAAAAAGAAAAATGACTAACATGATAACCACCGAAAAATTAGTTCTATGGGTTTGTTCAACCTGTCCATGGAAGTACCAGTGAAAAATCAAATTGCTAACACAAAAACAGTAAAGAACATAACAAGTTGGTTGAATGAGAGACCAAAAGGCTTTTTTTAAATGTTATAAATTATCCTGCAAGACATACAAGATTATCAAGCATAGGAGCAGTGAGTTTAAATCATCATCTAGAGGTACTATTTTTAATATTCATAGTTTTATTAATTTTCCACATATATTGTTTACCTAATAATGTGTGTGTAATGCAATATTTTAGGAGAACCACACAGAGCCTCAATATAAGGTTCCTAGAACAAAGGAGGAATGCCCTTAAATTCATCAAAACACACATGGCCTTATTCAGACTTGCTCATGAGTGCACATCGCTCGCAAGAGGGTCAATGGTCCCCGATTGTGCATGCGCAGCCTCCGGCGTGCGCATGCGTGAGACCCATACTGTGACAGCAGCTCCGTTGCATAGGGTAGCGCTACAAGATGGTGCGGCTGTCGATGTTGATTGACAGCTCGCCCCATTTTGTAGGTGGGAGGGTGGGTGGCTGCACAAATGCAGGCATTCCCTTAGGAACACCTGGCATTTGTGGGCAGCCATACTGACATCACTCGTGATGTCAGTAGTGGTCTTCCTGATCTATTAGAGCAGGAAGTCCACTCGGGCTTGTTAGAGCTGAGACCCTATCACAGGGTCTCCTTGCAAGCCTGGCAGTCGTAATAATTGCGACCATCGCCAAGCCACTCGCAAAAGCTGTGGGTAGTCACCCACAGCTTAGCGAGTGGTCTGGAGGCCGAAATAAAATAAAAAATCCCCGCCCTGATTCAGAGCGAGCGCTCGCAAACAGCGAGCGGCTCTGAATCAGGCCCACAGTCTATCCCAGCATGTTGCATTTCACAACTATATTTATGTAAATGTGTTAGCTTTGCTTTGCGGGTATCAAGCATGTCCCAACTATTCCAATAGGTGGGGATACAATAGGTTCAATATGCTGTGCAAAAGGAAGGCATTTTGGATGTTTCTCTAAATACTCTGTCACCACATGGGCTAAATGACTCTATTGAGTTGAATACCGTGTGACCCCCTAAAGTTACAAAAAATAAATTAGACATTAATTTAGTTTATACTGTATAATGTATATTATTATACCATGATTCATTTTACTCTTTTTTAATTTAGAGGTGGTGCTGCAGCACAGCCCAAAATGCAAATATGGGAGTCAAATAAAATGCCCTTCCAAACGCTGTCAAATATCGACGGCCGTGACTCAATGGCATTTGGTGCGGCTCCCCTATTTGATTATTGGACTGTGCTGCAGCCACACCTCTGGAGCTAATTTATTAGCTTTGCATTAGATTTAGTATAATTTCTGTCTAATTAAATTTAATATATTTGGTGTTCACTCTTGGTCCGGTGGTAGTCAGGGTGCAGGGCCTAGAGCTACTGCACCACTGCACGCAGGTGCCCAAAAATGGGGTGTGGCCAATGAAAATGGGGTGTGTCTTTATGACAAGTCCCCTTTTCGTCACTATTGGGGGCTTGTATGGCACTTATGGATTTGCCGGGCAGTCCCCAAGCGCCGCGGTCACCGGCGGTGACTGCTGCTCTACCATTTCCCCACCCACGGGACACTGCAGGTGGAGGACAGAACCCACAGGCTGTTTCAGCAGGGTGCTTCCCTGGAGGGCAGGATGCTCTCTGCCCTTCACAAAGAGGGCAGGGTGTGGCGCACCACTGAAACAGCCTAGTGGGAATGCCATATATATATATTTGGATATCAAAATAAAATGAAATGTAACTACACCAATTGGTTGATTTGGGAGAGGAACCTAGCCCCTTTTACGTTTATGGTTTAGTTTACAGAGCCATTTGGGCTATTTATATGTTTGATGTATTTTTGTTTGCTGTATTTTTGTTTGGTCTGTTAAATAATGAAATAATAATTAGTCTTGTGAGCCACCAGGATTTAGGCATTTACAGGCCTGTTTTTTCTTGTTTAAATCCTTAAATATGCTTCCTTTGAATGACAGATAGTATATAATCTTACCTGATGACAGTTATTTTTTTATATTTTACACTGTAATTTAAAATTTTAATACAGCAGTATACTATGAGGCAGTGGCGTAACTAGGGTATTTGGAGCCCAAGGCAAGATGAAAAATGGAGCCCCCCCCAACATGCCACAAGGGGTGAGGCCACTGAAAATGGGGGGTGTCAACATGACACACCTCCATTTATCATCAATCTGGGAACATTCCTTTCCATTCTGTATGCACCTTAATGCATAGTGTCCCGTATGCAGTGCCCCTAGAAATAGTGCCCCTTATGCAATGTCCCCAGCAGTAGTGCCCCTTATGCAGTGCCCCTTATACAATGCCCCCTGTAGTAGTGCCCATAATGCAGTACCCCCAGTAGTTACCCTTATACAGAAGAGGACCCACACACTATACACTATGTATGATAGGGACATACACAAACTAGACATCAGATATACACAATGACACAAAAGGAAGATCGCACCAAGGAAAATTATATCAATGATACATTCATGCAAAATAACCCATATAAATATTAATGAAAATAGCTCAGTTGCATATTTTATAATACTATGGGGTGCTATTCCTAGACCCGTAATGCAAATTAATCAAGAAACCAAGAAAAAGGGGTCCTTGCATAGGAATGCATCTATAGTTGCATGAACGTAATAATCAAAACTTAACCTTTAATAGTACATTTTAATAAACATATAATTATAAACAGATTCAGCTAAATAAAATGGGTATAGATAAGTGAAGAAAATATTCAAGTAAGGAAATAAGTATTAAAATAAATGCTGTAATTATCACTATGTCCCATTAATAAGCTGCTAATGTAGAGAAGATATAGGGCCTGATTCAGAGCAGTACGCTATTTGCGCTCGCTCGTTCAGAAAAAGGGGTGGTTGTTCAAATTAACCGTTCGCTCTTTGCGGTCTGTTGACGCCTCTATGTTAGAACGAGCTAACAAAACTTGCGGTCCTAATTTTGCAAAAAGCGCCCCCTGGCCTCTCGCATCATACGTCATGTCCGCTATTTATTAGATTAATCGAGTACATCGAAAGGCGTATGAACTGCTCGCTATTCTTGTGGTTGATTTTCCTACCGCAATCTTGCGAGCAGCTCTGACAATAAAATAACCAAGTGACGTGGTCGATGACGCTGCTGTATTAATTATGCACACCATTAAAATGCCCGTTTTGACCTTTTGGCGCGCCTGCATTCGGATCTCCACTCCCCGTTTTCAAGCACCTTCCCCTGTTACCACCCACATACGCCTCATCCTGTCACTCAAATTAGCAGGCATTCGCTATTTAGCGAGCACACAATTTTCGGCCCCACTGACTGGTTCGCGCATGCATATTACAATCCGTACACATGCACAGTTGTGCGGACAAAATGAACTCGGGTTTTGTATTGCATGTAAACTGGTCAAAACTACATGATTTTAGTTTTTTTTTAAATTTTATTATATTTTTAAAAATATATTCAAAACCAAAAACGTGAGGGATGTTTTGCAAAACCAAAACTAAAACCACAAAAATTAATCCAGGTTAAAAAACAAAAACAAAACACGGGGGAGGGCACACATTTCTAGTTTAGAATAGAAATGCTGGTTTACAGTTCTTGCAAGTTGAAACTTTTAACCTGTTCACAAATAAGAATCAATGTGAAAGCACGAAGAGGGTCTCCTTATGACTGAGTAGTCTTTGAGTGAGTATATGAGTATGAGCTCCTAAAATCAACTAGTAGTCCAAGGGCATGATTCAGAAATATATAATAATGCATTTGTAGCTGCAATCCCGCATGCAGCGGCTTTATGAAAATATGCCAATGCTGTAGCCGGCTATAAATGTATTGAGATGCCCAATGGCAGCTTTTCAATAACCAGCCATCTAAGCAGCTCTTTGTTAACGCACATTGGGCCTGATTCGGCTGTCCGCTCGCTAGTGGGTCGATGTTATGCACTGAGCATGCGCATGATGGAGGGAGCTCCGTCGTGCGCATGCGCCAGACGCGACGAGCGAAGGAAAGTCCTTCGCTCGTTGTGTCCGATCAAAGGGGGCGTGCTGTCAATGTTGATTGACAGCACGCCCCCTTTGGTGGGCGTGCCGGGGGCATGCCTCCCTGACGGGGGCGTTCCCATGGGAACGCCTCCCGTCAGAAGCCGGTCCACTGACATCACTAGTGATGTCAGTGGGAGTGATTTTGGCTCTGATAGAGCCAAAATCACTCCAGAGCTTGCGGTTGAAAACCTCAACCGCAGGCTCCGGCTCGCAAATTCGATGGTCGCGATGGTCTCGACCATCGCGACCATCACAATGCACGCTCGTATAGCCTGTGGGTGGTGACCCACAGCTATACGAGCGTCCAGGAGGACGCTCCATGAAAATGGAGGACGGCCCTCATTCAGAGCGTGCGCTCTGCTCAGAGCGTACGGCTCTGAATGAGGGCCATTGTCTGTCTGGACGGAAACATCAGAAATCAGTTTATCTGCATATGGGATCACAGGATTTTTAACCCTGGGTTATGGCTGGTACATGCCTGCATTTTTTGCCCCCATTCCCCATTACCTCCCCCCAAACAGTTCCTGACTGTCAATAACTTTGAGAAAAATTCCTCTATGTGAGCGGCATCACAAAGGTACTTTAGCAAGTGCACATTGTAAATTGGATGCGTGTGCCATCATTCAACTGCTTAAATATCAGAATAGAGTACATTTCTGAACCAAGCTCCAAGTCCTGAAAATCTGTGCATGACAAACTCAATTTTGTGGATCACAACCAAATAGTGAGAGTCAACCCAAGTTGCTTTACAGAAGAGATGTCATGTCATGGGTTTGGGATCTGTTTGTTACACATGAACCACTGAAAGTTGGAATGGTATGCTGCATCTACGTGTTTCTATGGCTCTCACAGCAGGATGTAGTCGGCATCCCTGCATGCAGGATGTCGATGGTCTAAGTCCCAGCACCAAAATCTCAACAGGTCGGGATCCTAGCACCAGTATCCCGACTGTCGGCATCCCGATAGTAAGTATCGGGGTGTTAGAAGGAGGTTTGGGTTAGGGTACGGGGACAGGTTTAGGCACTAGGGGAGGGTTAGGCACCCGGGAGGGAGTGTTAGGATTACGGTGTGGGGAAGGGGAGGTTAGGATTAGGCACTAGGGTGAGGTTAGGGTTTGGCACCGGGGGGTGTTAGGTTTATGGTGCGGGGAGGAGAAGGTAAGGCTTGGGCACTAGGGGGAGGTTAGGATTAGGCATCAAGGAGAGAAGGTTAGGGGTTAGGAAAACACTTATCATCAGTTCCTACGGGTGTCGGCATGCCACCGTCGGTATTCTGACCAGCGGCATCCCCACAGCCGACATTTCATACCCAACCCCTCACAGCATTAGGTTGGGTATATACAGCATGTGGGAAAGATTTCTGGACTGCACACCCTGAATATATATATATATATATATATATATAATGGCAGGTGCTACCTGATGAGACTAATTGCAGGCACCTACTCTTACATTATTGATAATAATAAATAATAATAAAGCTACCCTATCTTGTTTTCCCCTTGTCTTTAAGAAGCAATCAGCCCCAAACACAACTCCATGGTGGCTGATCACTATGATTTGAGGAACCTGAAATTGTGGATTTAACAAAAAAAATCAGTACTGTAGATCAAGTTTTTAGTGTAAGGGCAATTGTTCTTTTCACTGTGGACTCCCAACCATTCAAGGAATGTGAGATTTTTGGGATTCTAGAGTAATGCAGGTAACACTATTACAGCAGTCTACTACTAATACAGTAAAAATTTCTGTACCTAATGATGGACATTGTTACTGGTTGTCTCCAAACATAAACAAAGGAAGAGGGAAGCTTACAGAGGCCACTCTGATTAACTGTAAACTTATTAATTATCACTAACATTATACTGCACGAATAGAGCAGCACAGGCTGGAATTACTGTTTGCAGCTGATCCTTCCTTACAGATGTTACATTTTTGCACTCTCTTAAAAATTTCTAAATCTGTTAGAGATAGAAACTTCAAACTAATTTAATTTAAAGAAAATCACTCAGTGCACCAAAAAACATTCCACACATGCAGAAGGAGCTTTTCTGTCATACTTAAATTAGAAAGAGCTAAAAATCCATCTGAAAAAAGTACTGTAAAAATATATATTTTTTTATATTTATCTCTAACAATTGACTTATCGAATTTCCACTATCAACTCAAAATATTCACCATGCCAATACCTTTCTGCATGTCTGTGAAACTATTCCAAGTTATCAGGTGCATAAGAAAAAGGTCAGATAAACCTTAGCTATACTAATAGCCATAGGCAAATGCAGGGGGGGCTTCCATCTGCCTGGAAATCCCCCTCCCCTACCCACACCATGACCACAATAGAAATAGTAATATAATAGAATTTTACTAGTGCTGCATGTTCTTCTCAGTATCACAAATTAAATGTTAGCACCACCTGTGGATATTTTAACATGTATCAGCCAGGGATAAATAACCTGTGCACCAACTAGGAGATCTGGAAAACATTCACTGTTAAGGATGTGCTGCTATAGTGCCCAATATGTACATATACAGTATGTCCAGGGCAGTTCTAAGTTCCTCTGCTACTCTCCCAGACTCCTGGACTTGCTCTAATACTCTGGAATGGTGCCCACATCTAAAATAAAACCATTCAGCTCAGGCAGGATGGCCCTACTGCCACATTTAATGGGTTACAGTGATTGCTGGTCCTCTATATGCTGGAATTATGACACACAATATACTTTGTATGACGCATATTAAAGCTGGATAAGTGCTAATTATGCCCTCTTCATGGACTGGCCACACTCACTCTAAAATCAGGCATTTGGAAACCCCCCTCTAGAAATCCTGCATTTGCCATTGGATAGCTGTCACTAAAATATTTGGTGGTGTTTTTCCTTAAGAAAAAATAGTCATTGATTATTATTTGCATTGTTTAAGAACATTTATTTTACATAATGTATCTGAAAAATTTAAGAGAACAATTTTCCACTCACTATTTCAGTTACAATTATTACAACATAAATATTCACAAACTGCTTATCAATGGTATTCATTTCTAATTACAAAACTAATATAGGAAATTAATTTCTCAAATTCAGCAAGCCAGCATTTAAAATAGGAGTTATAGTAAATTTTGAGATGAACTGTTTGTAGGACATATTCTATGTTAAAAAGAATTAGGGAAAAAAAAAGCCAAATTAGACACAAAACAAACCCACAGTTGTCAATTTCTTCTCCAGGTGAAGGGCAAATGGGTGAATGTTGCTAAAAAGTATACATGTCCCTCATTCTCTCTAGCTTTTTAGAAAAAAAAAAAAAAAAAATATATATATATATATATATATATTTAAATGTTTTTTATTTAATATCAAATAAATTGTACAATAACATGCTGACTTAATACCAGTATTCGCAATGAGCATATGCTTGAAAGCAGTAGCACCACTAAAAAATAGGTATTAAATTTGAAAGAATTTCATAATCAGACAACTTCTTACTGACATCTTTAACTATCACCATTTCCTAATGGGCTTATTAAATATTTATTTTTCTTTTAACTGTGAAGAAGGGTAATGTAAAGGTCTTTCTAGATTGCATGTGGCATACATATGCCCAGGAATTTATTGAAAGCCTGGTTAATATCCCTGTTCCTCAGGCTATATATTATTGGATTAAACAGGGGAATTACAACAGTGTACAACAGTGATTGAACTTTATTCATATATTTCTGATTTGGAAATAAATAGATACTAATAAGGGACCCATAATATATAGAAACCACAGCCAGGTGAGAGCTGCAGGTGGAGAAGGTCTTCTGTCTTCCAGTAACAGAAGGTATCTTTAGGATAGTGAACACAATAAACACATAAGACATCATTATAGCAGTAAATGGACATATTAGTACAGGTATAGTTAGAAAAATACTTTCAATTTCTACTATTAAAGTATTGGAACAAGATAGTTTAAGGAGAGGAGCAAAATCACAGAAGAAATGGTCAATGATGTTTGGTCCACAAAACTGCAACTGATCCATTGTTATTGAAATCATCAGTATTATGGCACAGATAAACAGCCAACACAATAGAATTACCTTTAAGCAAAATGTACGGTCCATTACAGAAGTATAATGTAGAGGGTTGCAAATGGCCTGGTATCTATCATAGGACATCACTGTTAGGAGAAGAGACTCTAAAGTCTCTGAGGCTGTAAATACATAAAATTGAGCCAAGCAACCTATAAAAGATATTGTGCTTCCATCATACAATAAAACACGGAGCATGTCTGGAACAATACTTGTAGTTAGCAAGATGTCTGATAAGGACAGCTGGGTGAGAAAGAAATACATGGGAGAGTGGAGCTGGCTGCTGTATGACACCAACAAAATGATCAGGAAGTTTCCACACAGTGTCAGATAGAAGATGATTAGTAACAGAAGGAAGAAGAATATGTTTAAACTTTGCAGTCCCGGAAATCCCAAGAGAAGTATCTCAGTCACCGCACTGAAATTGTTATGCTGCATTTTTTGAAAACTGAAGAAAGGCCACTTTAACTGAATGATCCTAAAAAATTAAAACAGTTAATGCTAAAAATATTAAATATGTACTCACCATGTGAGAGAAAGAGAGAAAAAGGGAGACATTTTGTTTTACTTATGTATTATTTATAAATTTACATAATTTGTATACTTTTCTGTAGCAATTCATAGTCATGTTGTTCACATCTACAAATCTGGAAATATCATACCATCATCAACATTGTCATCATTATCATCATGTATCTTTACAAATGTGCTTGAAGTAACAAAAGTAATTTCAAAACACAGATAAAGTACTTGACATTTATACAATGTATTATATGTCCTTCATGGTTGCAATGTATTACTACAACATAATATGTATGATGGCAATTCCCAAACATGGCCCTATCATTGTAAATTTTATATGCTTTTGCCATGTTTACATGGGTTTACTCTGGGTGCTTCTGGTACTTACTGTATTGATATCAATTACAAATATTCACAAATAACAATAATAATAATAATAATAATAATAATAATAATAATAATAATAATAATAATAATAAAAATTGTAATCTGTGGTGGATGTGTTTGACCAGCCAGATTGCTGCTCATCTTGAACTTTTGGCCTGCCATTATCAAAAGCAGTGCACCAAACCAAATTTCTTTTCAAGACATGATAATATCACTGTATGTCTCAACAATTTGGCAGTAAATTTCAGCTGCTGATGTGCCCTTTAAATGCAAAAATTTGATCACACTACACACCTCAATGTTTGACAATATTTATGCCAGCCCTGCCATCTTACAACTGATTTTGGTACACTATGACTTATATGAGGCACAGTCTAATGGCCATAAAAGGGGGGAAGTAATCTACCTGCTCTGGCTTGGTGGGAAATTAGACTGAAATAGAGAACATTACACACGTGAGAGGTCTTGTTACCTTACACCTTGTCACCATTGTACAATGACAGTTGGATAACTGAAGGAGCTGTACCTAATATAGGACACAAATGTTGGGAATTGATTTTTTTAGATTTATTCAGCTTTAAAAATGTTATTAATTACAAATCACTGGTAATGTTTTTATCTGAAATATGATGTCCATTTGTGGGTATGACCTGAAATGTGTTGTATTAAAATTTTAAAGAGGCCTTACATGTTTTGGATTTTGAGGAAGGTCTGTCTAAGCAATATTTATTAATACTAATAAACACTATGTTGGGAATAAGGTCACTTATTACAATTGGAACTATAGAAAATGTTTCTTCATATATGACAATGTAAAAACAAATAACCGACTGTGCACACCACAAATGAGGCTGACTCTGTCCTTGGAATCAAGACTGAAAAGTATAAAATAAAAGGGACCACACTGTCATTTATAAAACACATGTGTTGATGTTAATTTATATGAATTCAGGATGTTTTCTGACTGATAACAGATATTTAGCATATTTTAATACCTTTTTATAATCTGTGTACTATACTTATAAAGTTAAACATTTTACAATATAATTTCTGCAGATTTATACACACAGTTAAAAATATCAAACATACAAAGGTTCCAAGAGGAATATAAATCCACTTTTACAACACCATCTCATTATTTATTTAATAAATAAATACGAATAAACCAAACAGTATTTTAGAAGAAAGTATTTTTGGAGCAAACAAATAAAAAAGTAGTTATGAAGAGTGACAAATGTTTCTTATCTTCTATTTAAAGTTTCTCCATTACTCACTTTTCAAACTAAAACTGCATACACACGTAAAGATTTTCTTTCCAACCATCCAACTAGTTAATTGGTTGGAGTGAAAATTTGGTAACATATGAAAGCAAATGACAATCAGCAATTTGCTCCTAAGTGCCAGAAAACAGATGAAAATGGTCGGTCAGACAAGTTTGTTAAATGTTTGATCTAAACAATTTGTTCAAACAACAGTTTTTGTCCATTTTCTGGCATTTGGAAGCAAATTGATGATTGTCTTTTGCATTCATACCTTACCAGATTTTCATACCAACCAATCAACTAGTTGGATGGTTGGACAGAAAATCTTTACGTGTGTAAACTACCTTTTTAAAATTACTATTTTGTAGTTCTTATTCAATATTCCCTTTTAGTATTTTTACTTTTTCACTATTCAAAATTTTCAGCCCTAATTAATACTCTTCTGCATTTTCACCATTATAAAAGCCACAGTGCAAAAATGTAAGAACTGCTATAATTTTTTTAAGTAAATCTGATTCTTAATACTGTATTTTAGAAACATAGAAATCACCTGCAACTTAATAAAGGTAATATATTTTCATATAAAATACATTAATAATGCATACTTACTGTGCAACAGGAATCTCTGTCTATGGTTAAGTGTGCAGTTTATAACAGCTTGTCCTGTTCAGACCAGAAGTTATGTTAAATAATGTTATCACATCAAATGTTATCATATTAATAGGCAAAACAAATTGATATATATATATATATATATATATATATTATATAAAATGTCAAAGATAAACTATATTTCGAGTTAAGCCCTTGCCTATTTTGTAAGATGGTATCAAAAGAACAAATTCTTTTCTACAAAATATACACTTTTTTATACCACTGTATCTTTATATAGATTTATAGTTGCAAGTGATGAGACAGTGAAGCTATGGAGATTTCACAGCCAATCCCTCAAGCACAATTTACAGTCCCACTTGAGTGCACAATTTACTTATTAAACTGGCTCTTATTCTTAATGTAAAATATTTCTAAAAAGTTATAAAACAAATACCAACAAAACAAATACCAACTTTAAATAAGTTGTTAAGTATTAAACCATATAAATCATTACAACTTTAATGGATGCTGTATAAAAAGCAGTAATCATCATCAAAAGTTTGTTTATAAGGCACAACATATTACAGAGCACAGTAAAATCAACAAATTAAAAGAAATACAATACAAATGAGTAAGGGGAGAAAGAGAAAAACTGCACCTGAAAAGCACAATGTACAGTATGATGAGACACAAGGAAAATGGTAAAAATAGTACATAGATACTCAAGTAGAACAAGGGATCCAATCCAATAGGATGAGGAAAAAGTATGAAAGAAGTGTCACGCTAGAGAACAGTAACATTCAAGTGGTTTGGGAAATCTATCAGAGATGATAGGCATAGAGGGAAATTAGTAAAAGTAGCATATAGAGCAAGAGGAATGAACAGTCTAGTAAGGAATGGAAAAGTTTTGAGAGAGTGCTTAAAAGTTTGGAGGTACTGTAGACTGATAGGTGTAAAAGTTGGGAAATGGGGAACATCACAATTCTTTAAGAGAGGAGTGTGAGTTTATAGGTAAGAGGGGAGCAGCAACATGCATTAAAAGAATTTAGTGGGAGAATAGGGGAATATTCCTTGATATTTCTTTTATGCAGCATGGTGAGACTTTAAAGAGTGGTTTATAGGTAAGTAAGGTGAGTTGTGTTTTACCTGGAATGGGGTGTAAATTGAGGACTTTGCAGAGAAGCACTCTAGGAGTGCAATGGAGGGAGAGCAATATTAACCATGACACTGCATTAAGTTTGTAGGAAAAACAAATGTGTGAAAAGCAGACCACAGAGAATGGGACTATAATAATCAAGGTGAGAGATGAAAAGAGAATGTATGATGTTAAGACATTAAGGAACAGGAAAGGACACATCTTGACAATGTTGTCAAAGTGAAGGAGACAGGATTGGGTGACAGACTGGTTTTGAATAAAGAAGTTAAGTGTAGTCAATGATGACCCTGAGGAAGAAAGCCTGGGGAAAAAGAGAGGGAGAAATAATAAATAATAAGAAATACAGGAGTAGGGGACATGAGAAATAATCAGTATTAAGGAAGACAGGAGCAGGGGACATAAGAGTGAGTATTGGAAACATGATTAGCTGAAGTTTGGATTTGATGATCTTGAGATTACATTTAGACATCCACGTAAAGAGTGCAGGGAGGCCATCTTATATGTGGGATAAAAGAGTAGGAGATATGTCAGAAGTGGAAATGTAGATTATAATGTCAATGGCATAGAGGTGATACTGGAGCCTGAAAGAGTGGAGGCATTGACCAAGAGGTAAATACTGCATGCAAGCATTATACACTCACCTACAATGCCCTCACTAAATCCTCCCCACATACATTTCTGACCTTCTCTCCCTTCACACTCCCGCCCATCCACTTCGCTCAACAAATGCATGTGGCCTCTCTTGCCAACTGATTACTTCCTGCCCACTCCCGCCTCCAAGATTTTGCCTGTGCTGCTCCCTACTTTTGGAATTCTCTCCCTCTCCCTATCAGACTCTCCACCTCACTGCATATCTTCAAATGGGCTCTCAAGACCCACTACTTCATCAAGGCCTTCCAGCTCTCATCCTAACCAACATAATACTCTCTCCACCCTATCTTCTCCTTCTGTGTCACGCCTGTCTGTCTGCCCCTACCCTTTAGAATGTAAGCTCTCATGAGCAGGGACCTCTTCCCTGATGTGCTCCTTACACTTTCTTCTACTCCTTACTCCTCATAAGGGCACCTAACACATCTCTGCCAACTCCCTGCTGCTTATTATGAGTGTTTTAATCACTATTGCAGCAATATATATAATGTCCTTCACTGTACGGTAATTTACTTGTTTGTTTTTTGCTGTTTTCTTGTTCACTTATTAGTTTTATGTACTATGTAAGGTGCTGCGGAACACTTGTGGTGCCATATAAATAAAGGATAATAATAATAATAATAATTATATGGTCACTTAACACATCCCATTTCCATTCTTGTATAGTGACATGGTTCTGTGAAGAAACTCACATTGAGTCAAGCTTTTATTATCTTTCTTTACATGCAATACCCTATTTCAACAATCAAAAGTCAAATTGAAGATATTGTTCAGCATGTGAACTGTATTTCTTATTAGAATGAATTGCAATGATCTATAATAAGTAAAAAAAATGCAGAACCAGTGACATCACTATACAATCTAGCTGGTTTCCACACATGGGTCCTGATTCTGAGTCACACGCAGAAGTGCACACAACAGCATCTATTGGGGTCATCAACCTGCGACTTTATGCAAATGTCACTACAAGCTCCTTTCCTTGTGTACATCTGTTCAGCCAAATGTGCAACTTTGACACTTTCAGCATCTGTGCACATTATTCTGCTGACTGTTTTCTTCCTTAGTTGCACATTTGAAACTTGCACCAGCCCTATTGAAGGTAAAGTTTCTCCTGACTATGGTCTCATATGCCTGGGAATGCAGTCACTTGCACTGAGATGCTCACAACACTCCCACTGATTGGATCTTTGCATTCACTACTAGCCACTTCCCAGTCACCGCTAAGGAATGGTCATCATTTTTCAGCCATATTTCTGATGCCACCTAAATTGATTTCAACAGCATCGTTGTGTGTGCACTCTGTAATGTGGGTTTCCAGAAATGTTCATGCATGTACAATTGCAAATAATTGCTCAACTGCATGATTATCGGCATTGCTTGTGGATTGAGAGCAACTCAGTATCAGACCCCATAGGATGGGACCAGTGCCAATCCATACTTCTAAAAGTTCCAAAAATATTTTTCTGTGCAGTTTGAAGCCAGTTGAGATGAGGAAGTCACCATTCAGAAATTGCATGTGATGTGGACTGTCTATGGAACATGCGGGTCGAGAAAAGACAAGTATATAGTGAACTGTTATTGCAAATAATAATAAAGGGAAAGTATGCCTTTTTGCAGATGACACAAAAGTATGCAACAGGGTAGACACACCAGGAGGGGTAAAACAAATGATTGAGGAACTGGGTAGACTAGAGGAATGGGCAAGAACATGGCAACTACAGTTTAATGTAAAAAAATGCAAAATTATGTAGTATCAAGGACACTATAATAGAAAATACAGAGGAGGAAAGGGATTTACTAGTCACTATTTCCGATGTCTTGAAGGCAGGCAAGCAATGCAAGAAAGCAATGAGGAAGGCAAGTCAGATGCTTGGTTGCATAGGGAGAGGAATCCGTAGCAGGAAAAAATAAGTGATAATACCTCTGTATAGGTCCTTGGTACGGCCTCATCTATAATACTGTGTTCAGTTCTGGAGGCCATATCTCCAGAATGATATAGAAACAGAGACGGTTCAAAAAAGGGCAACTAAAATGGTGCATGCATACAGCACTGAACTTACCCAGAAAGACTAAAAGATCTTAATATGTATAGTTGGGAACAGAGAAGGGAAAGGGGGGGCATGATAGAAACTTTCAAATACATGAAGGGTTTTAACAAGGGACTGGACGGAAGCATTCTTCAAAGGAAGAGATGTACAAGAACATGAGGACATGCATTGAAACTGGAGGGTGGTAGGCTCAGAGGAAATTTGAGGAAAAATTACTTCACAGAAAGGGTAGTGGATAAGTGGAATAGCCTCCCATCAGATGTGGTTGGAGCTAATATGGTGGAACAATTTAAACACGCCTGGGATAGGCATAAGGATATCCTTGATAGACATAAGGAGTAAAAAGGGTTGAAGTTGCCTAAAGGATACATGAAAATGGGCAGACTAGATGGGCCAAGTGGTCTTATCTGCTGTCAAATGTTTCTATCTGTGTATGATGATAAAAGAACTAAACGTTGAACATTTGAGGGTTTGCTCACCTATTCATGGATGGAAAAAAATATCATTCTGTATTGATATATATTTTTTTTTATAAAATAAACTTTTTCAGCTGTTTTAATAAAACTTAGTTTATTCGGCTTTTGAATGTAAAAGTCAGTAACTCAATGTTTATTTCATCTGAAGCATGATTTTTGACTATTCAAATTCCATAAATCCTCTCATGTTTATCCATCTGCTAATGCACAAGGCAAACTTCCAAATAGTAGTGGTGACTTCTAATGTAACAAACATCAAACGAGTAACAGCTTTTTACATTCTCAAACAAAAAGATTTTGTTTAAGTTCTGATGTGGGAACATTTCTGATATATTTCTCCAACTATTTATTTAGGATTTTTGTAAGCCATCTTTTAAAAAAATATATTTTGCTGTATCATCACCTAATTTATATCTGAAAGAAATCAAGATTAATAACAAGAGCTTTAAAAGTTATTTAATCAAGTATTCTGGGATAACAATACAAAAGTAGTTTTTATCTCATCACAAAATGGTCAACCTATAGTTATTTTACAATACACAGTGTATAATCTATACATTTATTTTCTCATACAATATGTGCCAGTAAGAGTCTTCCATCACAGTGTTACCACTCAAACAGGGTGCAATTATTATGGAATCCTCTCCAATTAAGTTGTATCTCACATAAGACTAAATAATCTGGATTGAATACCATAACAGGTAAACATGTAAAATTACACACCTATCATAATGGGTATCAGAACAAACTGGTCAGTAAGGGGATGGAGCCTCTAAGGAGTGGACCCAAACAAATAACAGCATGACCACTCTGAGACTAACTCTGCATTGAAATGTGTTGGAGCTCTTCACTGAACCTCTGAAGTGTTAGTGATGGGGAAAAATTAAAGAATGGGTTACCAGGAGTTTTATTTTTTCTCTAAGAGCATGCTCCCATTAAACTAAAATATAGTAGTAAAAATAAATGAATAAAATGCCAAATTAATATAATTTTTTAAAAATGCTTCCCAAAATGTTCTAGTCTTTTCTGTAGAGATCTACTGTAATTGGAGCCTTTTTTGAATCCATATGTTTTCATTATTAACATTTATTTATTGTGAACCATATGGTTCTAAAAGGCAGGAATAGTAACAAAATTACAGGGCAATTAGATATATGTGAGTTTTGAGAGAGTGTTTAAAGCAATGTACTGTACTGTAGTTTGGTCTAATGGAGAAAGGGAGAGCAAGCCATAGTTTCATGATAGAGAAGGAAAAGCCTTGGAGCTGGGTGTAACAGATAGTTATAACTAAGGAAGATGTTGGGGGAGGGGTATTAGCTAAATAGAGAGAACAAGAATTAATGTGGAGGGAGATCAGTTTAAATATGTAGGTAGAAGACAGGACTAGAGCATTATATGTGAGGATGAGGAGTTAAAAATTAATTCTGAAGTGGAAAGTGAGATGGTAAAGAGGTTATCATACAGTAGAGGAGGAAGAAAGATGATGCAAAACAAATATCTTTCTAGCAGCAGTGTTAAGGAGAGATTGAAGAAAAGAAGGACAGATGAGAGGAAGACCAAAGAGAGTTTTGCAATAATTAATGCAAGAGGTTTACCAGTGTTTTGGTGCTTTCAAGGGTGTGGAAGGGTCTAACTATGGTGGAGATTTGGAGTAAGAAGCAAAATGAGTCAGGAAGGGACTTGATGTGTTAAGTTCATGAGGGGGAGGAGTTGAGCATGACATCAGGGCAGCACAGTTTAAGAACTGAAGTATTGGTGGTATTGCCAAATATGAAGGAATGGTGGGAGAGGATAAGACAGGGGAAGAAAGGTACAAAATGTTTAGTCTTGGACATATTCATCTTAAAAAGCATTAGGACAATTACAAGAAGGCAAATTAGTAAGTTATCAATGTGAAATTGAAGAGATGAAGATATGTCAGGGAGTACAGATAGAGTTGGATGTCATTAGCATCCAAATGGTACTAGAGGCAGAAGTTTTCTAAAAAAAAAACCAAGTAAGATGATATATAATGAAAATTATTAGGTGCTAAAGAGAGAGCCTTTTGGGACTTCTACAGGACTCAGAGGAGAGGGGGAAGGGTGGATATAGAAGATGAGATGGAGAAGGAGTGGTCAGAGAAATTGAAGGAGAACCAATATAGGGCAATGGTTGGAATACCAAGAGAATCAAGAGTAGGGAATAATAGAGGGTGTTCTATGACATCTTAAAATTACCATTTAATATAGCAGAGAGAAGGTTGATAATTACTTTGGTTTCAGTAGCATGGAGGCATAAAACCAGATTGTAGATGATAAATGAGGGAGTTTTCAAGTGGTGGTAAAGCACATCTAGACAAGCCTCTCAATGGTTTTTGATTCAAAGGGAAAGGAATAAGAATGTATTCAGACAGAAATAGTGATTAAGGGAGGATTTTGGGGAATGGGAGAAAAGGTGCATTTTTTAAGGAGTAGAGGAAGATGCCAGTGGAGGGGGAAATGTTGAAGTGGGGAGTCAGGAGAATGCAGATACTGGTTGAGAAGATACTAGAAGATAGAATGAAGGAGTCATGTTGAGTGTAAAGAAAAAGAGTGAAAAGCTTGGATTTCTTCCACAGTGATGGGGAGGTTGGTGCACAAAGAGGAAGAAGTAGAAGGAGTAGATATGTACTGGGGCAAGAGGGGTCATACAGGAAGTATTTTTTTCTGATCTTATAGATTCTATTTTGGGGTTGAAATAGGGGGCAAAGAGGGAAGGAGAATTGGGAAGAGAATAAAAGGGAGTTGAATGTGGTGAAAAGGAGGGCTGGAGGATTGGCAGAATATGACAGCATTAAAGGACTGATCCCTACTGAGAGATATGTGCTGTAGGAAGAGATAATGAGTAAATTAATCAAGTAAGCAAGACTTCCTCTACATAATTTCCATGTTCAAGTGGATTTTTGGAGGAAATAAATTCATTTAGAGTGTCAGAGGCTGACTAAAGTGGGAAAGTCAGTGTATGACAGTGACCCAAATTGACCCAGAAAAGCCTCTCTAATATATTCAATTATTTGGTTCAATTCAGTTCACTGAACTCTGTGGTGTGCGTTGGTCAGTAGAAGTTAAAAAACTCGGTATTTGAAACTGTAATTTGAGTATGAAAACAATGGAAACAAAAATAATGTATTGAATTATTTATTTAAATGTAAAGATGTAACACAAAAAAATCCTGTTGGTGCTGGATCTGGATAAATTAAGGAAAATGTACTTAATAAAAAAACAAAATTGCTAACACAACATACACCACATGTTGTGAGGAGGACAGGCTCAGACCATGGCCTTTGCTTAAGTGGTAGTCCTGCTACTGTTGTATCATGCACTAAAATGCCTATTTAGTAAGCCAGGATGAAACACAGTCAGGAATCTTCTATAAATTCTCATGCTACACCTTCTCACTCTGAGTCAAGAGGTGTCATCTTTATAAAAGGGAAATCAGTGCAAAAAAAGAACATTAAGGTTTAAGAACAAACTTTACAGATCACTGATGAGAGTCTAAGGGAGTGCATGAGTGCTGTGTGTGAGTCTGACATTTCGAACATTGTAATGGAAGTCTCATTCCATCATATATGTACCCTCTGCAAATGTGAGATAGAGTAGTAGTAAAAGTAATGATGATTAAATAGAAATCGAGAAAGCTACTGTTGTACAACAGGATGAGGAAAATATCTCTGTATCTAACACTAATGAGGATTTTGATAATGAATGTGTTGGTTAAGACAAAGTTGATTCAATTATGGAGGAGAATGTTGTTTGTGTCAAACTAAGTTAACCACTAGTGACAGCAGTTCTTGTCAGTGATGGGAAGAAGAAGGTCATTGTCATGCCAGGGCATAAGATCAAAAAAGCCATTTATGGAATACTTTTTTTCCCCAAATCATTCCAACACTTTTCAAGTCATATGTGCCATTTGTGAGGCCAAAGTAAGTATAGGTAGGGGCGATAACCATCTATGCATCTCCTCCCTGTAATATAGTTTGCAGCAAGTTCATGCAAGTATTTGTCAAAATCTCAAAAATCCTGTAAGATAATAACAAGCAGCCCAGGATCAACTAGCAGCAGTATGGATAGATTCCGGCACATGCAATGTCCACATCTAACACCATTATTATCAAACTCCTCATGATTGGAGGTAATCCTCCTGCATCCAAATTGCCAAGGCTAACTGACACCTCCCCTATACAGAGTTCCCAAGTAGATTCCTTGCATGATAGGGCTGTTGCTGCTGCTGGGGGTAAATGTTCATCACAGAAGGGGACCAAGTAGACTAGTAGTTTTAAACAACAATTGATTTTGAAATAATCATGTGCAAGAGGAACCAGGAATGACAGCTAACATCCTGTTACACAGTGGATCACTGAAGCCATGATGGCTATGTTAGCATTGAATCTGCATCCAATATCCATCAACAATGCATCTGGTTTAAGACAATTATTGAGGTCATATGCCCATGCTACCAGATTACATCTCAATTTGATTTTAACATAACAACAATTCTTTATCTGTACCTGTACATTAAAATAAAACTTGGCCTAGAAAATTCCATTGTACATGCTATCCACATAACTACAGATATGTGGACAAGCATTACTGGTCATGCTAAAAATGACATGACTATAAAAGCCCACTGGGTGGGTGCATTGCCTTAAGCAGCAGCAACATTATCTAACACACAAAGCCAGCCCATTCAGTGGCAGGATACTCTCTGAATCACCTGCTTCACTAAGAGGCATACCAGTGTCTACTTTCTGAAAAAACTCAGGCAAGTGTTAACAAAATGGCTTACCATGCTAAGACTCTTCTCAGAATTTGACATCTTATTATATAAAATTAAATGTTCTGTTTGTATGTCTGTCTGTTCAGTTTTTCATTCGGACACCCCAACACTGACTGGGATGAAACCAATGTGAGGTGGTCCATTTGGATCCTGGGCAGGTTTTAGAGGGTTATAGGTTCTATTGGACCTATTGTTAGTGTATGCTGGGAAGAACTTTGACACTGGGAGCCTATTCTAAACCTTCTGCTGGATGGATGTGGACAGAAACTTCACAGAGTGGTAACATTGGATGCCAGAAGAAATACTAGTGGGTTCAGGTCCCAGTTAGATCTCCCATTGGTGTACACTGGGCAAAACTTTGATGCTGGGATCCTGTTCTTGGCCTTCCACTATATGGATTTGGATGAAAACGTCACAGAGGGTTGGCAATCGGTCTGGTCTGCCTAATGGAGAGTTTGAGGTCCTGGTTGGACCTATCAGGAACTTTGACTCAGGAAGTGTTTTCTGGGACTTCCACTAGATGGATTTGGACAACATTGCATAAGAGTGGTAACATTGGATCCCAGAAGACATACAAGTGGGTTGAGGTCCTATTGGGAGCTCCCATTGGTGTACTCTAGGCAGAACTTTGACCTGTGGAGTTTGTTGTCTGCTGGATGGATTTGGATGAAAATTTCACAGAGTAGTAACATTGGATTCCAGAAGACATACTAGTGGTTTGAGGTCCTGGTTAGACCTCCCATTGGTGTATGCTGGGCAGAACTTTGACCTGGGGATCCTGTTCTGGGCCTTCTACTGGATGCATTTGGATGAAAACTTCACAAAGTGGTGGCAATTGGTCTGGTATGCTACTTGAGAGGTTGAGGTCCAAGTTGGACCTATCAGTGGAGTGTGCTGGGTAGAAATTTGACCCAGGAAGTGTTTTCTGGGCCTTCCACTGGATTTATTTGGATGACATCACATCATGTGGATGAAAACTTCACACAGTGGTAAATATTGGATACCAGAAGACATAGCAGGGGTTTACGGTCCCGGTAAGATCTCCCTTTTGTGTATGCTGGGCAGAACTTTCACCTGGGGATGCTGGGTAGAACTTTGAACTGGGGGGCCTGTTCTTTGCCTTCCACTGGATGGATTTGGATGAAAACTTCACAAATGGGTTGCAATAGGTCTGGGATGCATAATGGGGAGGTTTGGGTCCTCATAAGACCTCTCAGCAGAGTGTGCTTGGAAGAACTTTGACCAAGGAAGTCTTTTCAATGTCTTCCACTGGATGGCTTTGGATGACATCACATAATGTGGATGAAAACTTCACAGTGATAACATTGGACCCATAAGACATAGTAGTTGTTCAAGGTTCCAGTTGGACTTCCTTTTGTGTATGTTGGGCAGAACTTTTACCTGGGGGCACTGGGCACAACTTTGATCAGGGAAGCCTGATCTGGGCCTGGATTTGGATTAAAACTTCACAGAGAAGTGGCAAATGGTCTGGGATGCATAAGGGAGAGGTTGGGGTACCAGTTGGACCTTACAGATGGGTGTGCTGGGCAGAACTTTGACCTACAGAGCCTGATCTGGGTATTCCACTGCATGGATTTAGATGACATCACATAATTTGTAAGAAAACATCACAGAGTGGTACCATTGGATCCCATAAGATATTCTAGGGGGTTGAAGCCTTCCCTGAGTGGTGACATTGGATCCCAGAAGACATATTAGGGGGTTTATTTGCTGGTTGTATTTCACATTGGGGTACCCTGGGCAGAACTTTGACCCAGGGAGACTGTTCTGGGACTTCCACTGGATGGATTGGATGACATCACATAATAAAACTTAATGACTTAAAGGTGTTAACCCGGGCATCAACGGGTACTTCAGCTATTTTCTAATAATGCAAGTAAAATTGTATGAGCATTAAAACTGGGTGAAGTTGAAGACATTCCATGTTTTGCGGACACAATAAACTTAGTTCAGAATTTCTTTAAAAATGAAAGTTGTGTGCAGGACATGCTCTCTTTGGCCTGAAAACTTTCCTGACATTTTAGACATTCAGTGAATGCATGAAAAAGATTGCAGCAGCTGCAACAACAGTTTCATTTGTCATGCCACCAAATTTAGCAAGAGATACTGCAGCAGCCAGGTGGACCACCCTTTATATGGTTCAGTGACTGGAGGAACAGTATTAAGCCATCCAAACATACAAAACAAGCCATGACATAGGGACTAAGAGAAAGGGGCCATTGTAACTAAGTCCAGCACAGTGGGGAATGTGCACCATTTTATGCAGGCCACTTAAACCATTTGAAATTGTTACCAATAAAGTGACTTAAGACACTGCCAGCCTGAGTCAGGTGATTTCCTTAATTAAACTACTGGATAAAAAACTACAGAAGCTGAAAGAGGAAATGTAAGATAGCAATTCCACAAAATATGCTTTACTTGCAGATGAAGTTCTTTGTTTGCTTCACTAGAACCACTACAGTTTGGCAACCTTGCTTGATCCCAGGTTTAAGTCATACATAATATCTTCCTTTCTAACTGGCTCATCTTAAGAGATGCAAAGAGATCCTTTGCAAGCAAATTGTCAGCTCAAGTGGAACATGACATTTTGACATTGCCTGCTTTAGTTTCTCCAGTAAATGCTGCTGCTAAGATAAAAATGACCTTTTCCAAGATAAGCAGTCAACTCAGTTTATCAGAGTGAAACATTATGATATCTGATCAGGCTTAAAAGAATTGGCCACAATTAATGATACCTCTACCATGGCTATTTCAGTAAGCATAAATAGAATGGCAGAATATTATTTTAATGATAATGTAACAGTTAGCATGTCACACAGTCCTTTAAAGACTAGGAGGAAAAAAAGACAATTTGGAGTGTAGGAGGCTAATTTCAACAAGGCAGCAATTACAACATACAGTAGTTTAGAGGCTTATGTAATGGTAGATTCCAGTGGGGAGGAGCTAATATTGTGTAATGATGATGATAGCAATACTTATGCAGGTGAGGATGATAATGACATCTTCTAACTGTGACAATGATTAATAACACTGTTAGCTGTCTTAAGCCCATTGGAATCTTGGTTTGTGTGGGCCCAAACAAAAAAAAGACTATAGCCACAAAAGTGACAATCCCTGTTGCTGTATTGCTTGGTTTGTTAAATTGTGCATGTCCTTTTTGATAAATAAAATAAGGGTGGGTGTGAAGTCCCAAGGACAATTTCATTGAGCACCACTTTTCATTATGGGCTTTGCCAAGATTGTTTGTTTGACAGGCAGTGTATATTACTGTACTTTATTGGCATGTTTCAGTTTCAGTCTTGAATCCTATTGACTGTGATTTGCTGTTTGAATTCAGTTTCCACTTTAAAAATCTCATTGGGATTTTGAAAACCTATTTTTTAAATACCTCTCTCCATGTCTCTAATTTGTTTTTGTTCTTTTATAGTTATATAGGTACTGTAATTAAAAAAATAATCAATTTGTCAATCACTCACTCAATCAATAAAGATTTTAATTGCCTTCCAGTAAAAACTCCACCAACATTTACCTGGACTGTTCTCAAGCCTCTCATCTAGATCTTGATTATTGAAAATATTCTATAGCATCATATAATTTATATTAAACTGACATCCTGTATGCCACTGCAGTTTTACTACGTTTCCTAGATGTGCTATATTCTTTTTCTAATCTGAAATGTCTTTGGTTTGCTGCTATGTCACTTAGTATAGCTATTAAGCTTGCTACAGCCTTTGGCCAATATGGGTGTACACAATATTGTGAGCTGTGAGGAATTTTCTGTATTTATTTGGGTGAACACAGCTGAATCAGAAGTAAAAATGCACCCATAAATACAAATAGAAATTAATACACCATCATCTAAACACTGCATTACTTCCATACACAGGAATACAATACAGGAATTTACCAAAAATTGTGATTATAATCACAGGTGTAAATTAAGCAAACACAGATAAAAAATAGATGTCTCCAAAAGACCCCTCCTGAGCAGCATGTTTTGCAGAAATATACTGTACACAGATCAGTGTGATCTGTGTATATTTCTGCCCATAATTAATAAAATAAAGCATTAATTTAAAACAAATGACGTGGGATTCCCTCACCCCCCAAAGTATCACCAGCTCCTGGCTTCTGAGCCAGTCCCGGTTCTAAAAATGTGTACAGTTCTTCTGTATTTTATGAACAAGCACTGGGCTCTGTGATCTAGTCCTGATTTAAAAAATATAGTGAAAAAATTGTGTGGGGTTCCCCATATTTTTAAAACCAGTACTGTACTCAAATTAGCTGGAATTTCATGCTACAGCCAGGGGACCTTTTCACTGGGTCTCCCCTGCCAAAGCATTAACACCCCAAGTTAATCATCTCAGGCTGGAAATCTTAGTAGAGATGGGGACCCCCGAATAAAGGGGTCCACCTCTTCTTAGCACACCAGGCCTAGGCTGAATCCCAGGGCTCTTCCCCTCACCCCTGGCCATTGGGTGCAGGGGTAAAAGTGGGAATAATAAATGTCTACTCTTGTCATTTATCGGGTAAGAGATGTATATGTTCATGTTAACTTTAATATTTTTTTTTGCCATGGCTAAACTCTACTGGAGCAGAGGATAGACCTGCCCTAGGAGGTAGGTGAGTATTTAAATATTTTTTTCGGGAAACCCTGGGATTTCTACTGGACAAGGGGACCAATCACTGGGGAGTAAGTTTGAGTGTGTTTATTGTGTAATACAATTTTATTATCTATGGTGTGTGTACTGTTGTTTTTTTACTACTTTTTTACATTGGGGGTATGGGTGTTGGCCGTCTGCTATCACTTGTAGTTCCACAAGGGTCAAAGGGCAGGCACACTGGTAGCTGTAGTCTCACTGTAAAAAACAATAGTATATATATATATATTATTCCTGCTTTTACCCCTGCAATGACTGGCCAAGTGTACATGGAAGAGCCCAGGTTTACAACCTTGGCCTGGGGTGCTCAGAAGAGTGGGACCCCTTTGTCCCCATCTCCACTGAGATTCCTGGTCTTGGCTGACTAGCTTGGGGTGTTAAAGCTTTGGCTTGGGTAATCCAGTAAAAGGGTCCCTTGACTGTGGCATTACACCCCAGCTAGCTTGAGTACAGTGCTGGTTTTAAAAATACAGGGACCCCCACACCATTTTTTCCCTATATTTTTAAATGTTCATCAAAGTCCTCTACATCCTGTGGAGACAAATTGGCCAAAGGAAGCCTTACCCAACAGTGGTCCCTTTCACTAGGTGATGCAATCATTGGCTGACTTTCAAATGATGCAGAACCACTTTATGGAGCATTAAATTCACAAATTTTTCAGTATCAGTACTTTAAGAGGCACAGTGACCAAACTCATGCAAGAAGCAGGGTGGCAAAAAAATTCCAAAGATGGGCATCACACCAGGTTTCTATTTTCATTAATTGTATAACAAGATATCCCTAATGTGAGGTTTCTTAAGTATATTTACTTTATATCACCTGCCTCTCTAGGGGTGCTACTCCAAATCAAATTAATGTACATAAAGAGAAATTAAGGAAAGTATTTTAATGGGGTGCACAATAATCCTGTTTCTAAAAATGTATATACATAGCTTATATTTATATAGTATAACCACTCAATACCAGTGTAGATATCTTAAACAGCTAAATAACATGAAATAGTAAAGTAGGAAAATATTGAAATTAAGGCTGTGCAGTGTCACAAAACTTTGCTTAATGTGGATCTTACATTTTTTATATTGGGCTTTATTGGAATTATCATGTCATAAATAGAGTACCCTACTGTAATTTATATTTCAATAGGGCCTATATATTAGTATTCAAATAATTGTCACAAATTACATTAATTATTAAATATTACAATTAATATTATCGCCACTTTTGCTCAATAAATATGTTATATTATTGTAGCTATAAACATCCATTTGATGTATTCTTCCAGACATAGTCCCATATTCAATTAGATGTGATAAGTGCCGTACTTTTCGCATGCTGGAGTTTCCACCATCATCGCTGGTTTTGCATGTGGAAAAGTATCACGCACGTCCCCACTTATGCCCGTATTCAATTCCAAAGGACTCGAAATGCATCCCGGGGTAACTCAAGCAGGCAAAAACTACTGTCAGATTTGGGGAAATCAGCATGACACCCCTCAAAAGATACACTGACATATTGGATCTGTATAGTTACCCCCAAATAGCCCTGCTGAAGCTATTTGGGGTATTTAAATGCTCTCAATAGCTGCTATTTAGCGTCTTTGCATAAGTGGTGAAGAATAGCATTTAACAGTTTTTTTATGTCGAAAATAAGTAGTCCCAGCAAATTTGGGGTACATGAAAATGGGTGCAAGCATGGTTAAAAATCACTAAAGTGAGATTTTAAAATACATAAAAAAACGCACCTTCAGCAATCACCTGCAATAAAAAAAAAACCTGGGGCATACTTGGGGGCCCCCTTGGAGTCTATTTTGCTCATTTTTAAGTTTGTCCCCAAACTTTGGACTTTTTTACTCCCAAAATAAAAGTCTTTTTTTGGGGTGATCTAATGTATTTTTTAAACTTTTTTTGAAACAGTTTACCCTAGGGTGGCTGTCCCAAGGCTGCAGGGGTGTTCCCCCAGATATGCACTCCAAACCCACAATTCTGCATTTTTTTCTGCCTGCATTCAGAGGTGAATCTTTTCTGTGGGTTAAAGGCGCAGACTTGAATACGGGGATAACTTCTCACCTGGCTAAATGACGTCATTGGCAAAACT
Organism: Taudactylus pleione; assembly: GCA_031769625.1. Lineage (NCBI taxonomy): Eukaryota > Metazoa > Chordata > Amphibia > Anura > Myobatrachidae > Taudactylus > Taudactylus pleione. The sequence continues at coordinate 3,061,479 of JAUIMM010000267.1, forward strand.
TTTTTTCCGAAAATGGCTTTTCGCCGCTAATTGAATACAGCCACTAGTGTTATATTTATACTACTGTTACAGGTAAAACAACCATTCCATTACCCTTTACTTAGGGCAATTTAAATAACTATATGTGGTGGTTAAGCGGGTGGGAGTGAATGGATAGTGAAGCTGGTGTAATGATTAATCCTGGACTCAAGACATGGCAGAGAACTGCATTAGGCTATCCTCATTCACCTGCTCTACACCGGATTCTCTTGCAGCTGTCATTTAAGTCTGCTGCCCACATGTGAGTAAACCCCTTTCTGGTTACAGACATTTACAGTACAGTATGGCTTACACAGCCTCCTGTCAGAGCCGTAGATTCATGGTTGCTCTTGTCCACTACAAGCTCCCTCACACAAGCCATGAACTAGTAATGTGGAGCATTGTGTTCGCAGACCCATTGCAGAGTAATTTACAGGAAGTACTGATTGGGGCTGGTGACTGAGGGATGGTCAGAGAAACGCAGACGTGCCAGTGCGTTTTAATGTCATTGCAGGGCGTTCATAAATTAGCCACTGCAACAGCATAGGCAGCTTGTGCACTCACTGCGTGCAGAAAAGTTAGCGATTTAGTGGTAGGGTCAGACCTGCCTTAAATTTGTGAGCGGCTCCGACGTACTTCAATGTTACAAATGTTTTTGATGGATTGCAAGGTATTACGGATGTGTGAAATGGGAAGTGGGCGTCTACATGTTGTCCATGCGAGTGTTTTGTGATTGCAATTATTAGCATACTCTCATAGCAGAACTGCCTGTGCAATTGCAGCTGCTATTGCATCAGCGATCCTTGCAGAATAAGGCCCATTGTTCACTAAAATGTATGGCTCCATAATTAGCTAATGTAAAACAAATTGCATAACCATCACTTGTGTAGCATATGACATAATAATCCATAGTTTTATGTTACCTTTAGCATTGGTGCATGATCAAACATCTCATCATGTCCAGCCATCTGTATACTATACTTATTGGCCCCAGTCATATAGCCTCTAAGGCAGAATACCAGGATTCAATAGAGCTGCTGATGTTATTAACTGTTGGGGAATATTTTCTTAATTTAATGACCCTTTTCTACAGTAATTCCTCCTATTCTGCTTATGGTAATTCATTACATTGCTACAAATGATAGATCAAGCTTCTAATAAGAAGTATCCCTTACATAGTGAGGATATTAAACAAAAAATGTCAGCTGCTCAATCATTCTAGCAGTACTTTTCAGGTGCATGAAAGGGAGGGGTCATACCAAGTAGAAAAAGGGGGGTTAACCCCAATTATACTTGCAACAATATATGAAGACTATATGGTATTAGAAATTCAGAGATATTGGTTGCATGCATTTGCAAATACATGGGAAGCTGCTAGGTGTCATCATGGCTTCTCTGTCACTAGCAGTCCCTAACACTAAGGGGTTCACATACAAAAAAAATGTCAAGCCCAGAACCTCCCAGGGCATCAAAAAAAAAATGGAAAAAGAGTGACAGTGCAGTGTAAAGTATAGCTGTGTGCGAGTAGTTAATAAGTGTTAAAAAGGGGGTTAAAATATATATGAAAAAATTACAAGAATAAAATACAAACATTAAAGGTGATGTGAAAAGTAACTATGTGTATTAAGTGCTGATGCCCTGAGGAGGCCCAGCCAGCCCAGTACCGGGAGCCGTATGCCCAAAAGCTTACCCCAAGTGTAATATATATAGCAATTATAAGGCCTCATGATAAAGACACATATACATTTTGTAAAATGTAAGGCCTCATGATAAAGGCACATACATAAATGCATCCAAATTGAGAGCCAGCTTACCTGGGAGTCACCCCAGGGAACTCCAACTAGCACTTCTAGAACCAGCATGCCCAGCTAATGCTAGCTCATTTATGCATCTCATGACAACAAACAAAAAATGGCAGCTGCTCAATCAATCTAGCAATACTAATCAGGTGCATGAAAGTGAGGGGTCATATCAAATAGAAAAAGGGAGGGTTTAACCCCTATTGTTCCTCAGCACACTGAATTATACTTGCAACAATATATGAAGACTATATGGTAATAGAAATTCAGAGATATTAGTTGCATGCATTTGCAAATACAAGGTAAGCTGCTAGGTCTCGTCACTGCTTACTTTTCACATCACCTTTTGTTTGTATTTTATTCATGTCATTTTTCACATATTTTAACCCCTTTTTCAACACTTATTAACTACTCGCACACATCTATACTTTACACTGCACTGTCACTATTTTCCATTTGTCATGTGATGCCCTGGGGGGGGTCCTGGGCTGGATGTTTTTTTGGGATGCTCTGTGCCGTGGACCATAACCCTTAGCGTTAGGGACTGCAAGTTACAGAGAAGCCGTGACAAGGCCTAGCAGCTGCCCATGCATGCAACTTAATATCTCTGAATTTCTATTACAATTTAGTCTTCATAAATTGTTGCAAGTATAATTCAGTGTGCTGAGGAACAATAGGGGGTTAACCCCCCCTTTTTCTACATAGTGAGGATATTGTTATCCATTGTCAGGGTGATAGATAGCTGTGTTTCTATTTTTCATGAGTAATATATTGTCTTTACTGAGCTCTGGTGTTTTTGAAAATGATGCTGAATAATATGATCATTTTGAAGGATCTCCAAATAGTGGCCTCTGCTTTTTGACAAATACAAATTATAATTGGGTTGACGGGATGTGGTAAAAAGGTCGGCAATGTCAGCATTCATAATGTCAAAACCACAATGTCAATAGGTCATGTGTCAACATTATCAGAATGTGAACAGGTGAAATAGTGACATTGTCAGAATGTCGTTATTAAGGTTAGTCTGTGGGTGGAAGGATTAGTGTTAGACTGGTGGAGGACACAATACGGCTGTGTAACATGGAAAAAGTAAATGCTTTTATGCAGGCTGCAATGCTGTGTACATCCACAGTGCAAGTAAATGGCTTTATCAGTACTACATTAGATGAGGTGATGCAAGCACACCTATTTTAAATACCCATAGACCATACTAAAATATGTGTTCATCCATTCTGACTAGAAACTGGATTAGAAAGAGGTTAGAGGCGCTGGATGGGGAAATGAGTATAGCTGAAGTAAATTAAATGTTTGATAATGATGATTGGGTTTGGTTGTTAGGTTGAAAGGGTTAATGATCTTTATTGAGCCAACTTAGGGCCGTATTCAATTTGAGGTTTTAAGTCTGGATTTGCGGTAATTTACCGCCGATGACATCATTATCACCTGTTTTAGTTTTCCTCCGTATTCAATTTGAAAGACTTTCCACCTAGGCGGAAAGTCAATGCAATGTAATAGGCGGTAAAGTATCGCCTATGAATGGCAGGCATTAAAAAGTGCAGAATTGGGGATTTGGGGTGCAACATTTCGGGAACCCCCGTGCAGCCTTCAGACAGTCCCCCAAAAGGTAATCTGTGTCAAAAAAAAAAATTATCGACACCCCAAAAATTTACTTTGAAAACGGGGCAAAAAAAAAAGTTTGGGTACAAACTTAAAAAATAGCGAACTTGACTCTGGTGGGGTCCCCAAGTATGCCCCTAGTGTTTTTTTGATTGCAGGTGTTTGCAGCAGGTGGGTTTTTCGTTTTTTTTTTAAGTCACTTTAGCAACTTTAAAATATGCTGAACCCCATTCTCAAGTACCCCAAATTTTCTGACCTTAGTTGTTTTGCCCCAAAAAAACCTTCTAAATGCTCTTCTGCACCACCTTATTCAAAGCCGCATTTATGCACCTGCCGAAGCTATTAGAAACCCCAACTTCCTTCAGTAGTTAAAAATGGGGGTACCCATAGTGATCCCCCATGTCTACACATCTTTAGGGGGGTCCCTAGAATATTTCCCGAAAATTTCCAGTTTTTACTGCTGATCCAAGTATCCCCGGGTCCCGTTTTTGCCTAGTTTCAAATTGAATACGCGGATACGCGGGCACGCGCGCGATACTTTAATGCCTGGAAAACAGGCGAAGCCAGCGTTAAGTCCGGGCCGTGTTAAGTTAATGCGGCATGGCTCAAATTGAATACGGGCCTTAGAGCTATGGTTAAGGTTAGGCTTACATTGGGTGTTGAGTTGACATTATTTATTAGTTTAAGTTATGGTTGTTTACATTATGAAGATGTTGACATTTTGTCTATTGACATGAAGTTACTGTATGTACTATATGCATCTATGTATGTATGCATGTACGTATGTATGTATGTATGTACTGTTTAAATGCATACAGATTGTTTTCAGATTTTTACATGTTTTATATTTTTATAAAACAGGGCTTTGAGTGTTTAAATAGCACTGAAAAGCATAATGAACCTCCTTTGAAATTGTCTGGTCGAATACAGTAAGCATGTACCATAGATGCATTATTTATGGTGGTGAAAGCAAATAGCCCAGTCCAGCCCAGCAAGAGTGTTGTCAACTGTACTAATCACATCTTAAATTTTAAGTCACTACCAAATCTTGACAACCACTTTTGCTGCTCTGTAATTTTGTTCCCTGAAATACATGCTTGTTACACAGGGGTGCCTGGAAAGGTGGTATGGTTGCTCTGCTCCTAATTTTAACTGCCACTGTACCAGTGCAGGACAGGTTGTAAATAATACTTGGACTATTGTGACAGGAGGTGAGTTATATGACACGATTAGTAAATGTTAAGCCCATAGAGATCCCCTCTCTTTGGAAGTAAGAGACATAAGCCCCATAGATCCAGGTGAACTCCATTAATTAATTGTGTGCAATTTTATTTTGTGTATATTTTTATGTTTTGCTAATGCAGAGACTGTTGCATGTGATGCACTCTCCATCTGCTATTTTCTTTTACATGTATTAACATAAATAAATACAGCATTCACAAATTGTCCCAAAATGTCCACACTTTACTCATTAAAATAGAAAAAAATGTGAATAGTCTTTAAAATACAGCAGACCAGAATTATTGCTTCTTATGTATTAAGTGCCTGTGCCAGGAGTGTAAGTTCATACCAGGCAAAAAAGATGACAGAGTCCACCTCCCTCCTGGTGGCTCTGGCTTGCTCCTGTCCCCCAGTGTCTCTAAAGCATCCCATTGTTTCTCCAGCTCCATCCGGTCCCCTTCTGTCTCTCCTGCACTCCACTGCCTCTCCAGCCAGCCTCCTTCTGTCTCTCCAGGTCACCAGTGTCTCTCCAGCTCCAGGCCTCCCAATGTCTCTTCAGTCCCCCCAGTGTCACTCAGCTCCAACCCCCTGCAACCCTGCTGCTCTAGCCCACAGACACTTACCTTCTTCTGGGTCTTCTGGCTGCTCCTCTGCATTTCAATTGTGCAGAGCAGAATGATGTCATGATGTCATATGAATTGCATCGCAAATCTTCAGGTAACCTTGGCAGTTCGATCACTAAAGTTTTTTTCATTTACTGCAACTCAAAATATAAAAAAAAACTTTTTGCATCAGCCCCCAGTGGTGTCTGAAGACAAGAGAGAGTGAAAACCCATACCCCACAGATAGTTCCATATATATCTACTGCAGTGATCAGCAGGGTGCAGACAGTGGTTATAGTATAGATTTTTCTATCTGCCTATTCTAACCCCCCTGTCACCAGGCATACTCCTTGGTGCCCCCCTGACAGCTGGCATCCAGAGGCCAATGACTCCAAGGCCTCCGGAAGTTCCACCACTGGCCTTTGTGAGGGCCACATTCTGGCTTGCTGAATAAAAGAGATGTCAAAAAAGCAGATTGGAAATTATATATGGTATTCACATTTTTCTAAATAAAAAATGTAAACAATTACATCTACAAAACATTATGTGCTGATAGTCCACTCTGTAAAACTCAAGTTGAGTTTTCTAGCTGTTTGGAAAAGTCAGTGGTTATACTGTACTAAAATTTTTGTAGATATTGTGATCCAGTATTCCTGCCACCTGGAATAAACTGTAGAAATGCAACAGTACCAGTAAACATGAAGGAGATATGTTGGATGCTTTCCATAATCATTAGCTATGTTCCTCTTATTTTAGTATGATAGTACAATGAGCCTAATGAACAGTTCGTTTCAGTTGACTAAGAAAAAAGGAAACCATATAAATCATCCTATGTGGCAGATATTTTATCCAATATTTTTTTAAAAGTCTGTTTAATATCCTTGTTCCTCAGGCTGTATATTATTGGATTAAGCAGGGGAGTTACAACGGTGTACAACAGAGAAAGAACTTTATTTATATATCCCTCATGTGGAAATAAGTAGATACTAATAAGGGACCCATAATAAATAGATACCACAGAGAGGTGAGAGCTGCAGGTGGAGAACGTCTTCTGTCTCCCGGTAACAGAAGGTATTTTTAGTATAGTGAAAGCAATATACACATATGAAATCATAATAACAGTAAATGGACATATTACTAGAGGTATCGCTAATAAAACACTTTCCATTTCTATTACTATTGTGTCTGAACAAGACAGTTTAAGGAGAGGCGCAAAATCACAGAAGAAATGGTCAATGATGTTCAGTCCACAGAACTGCAACTGATTCATTGTTATTGAAATCATCAGTATTATGGCACAGATAAACAGCCAACACAATAGAACTATGTTTAGGCAGAATTTACGGCCCATTACAGTTGTATAATGTAGAGGGTTACAAATGGCCTGGTATCTATCATAGGACATCACTGTAAGGAGAAGACATTCTAATGCTTCTGAGGCTGTAAAAACATAAAATTGAGCCAAGCAACCTATAAAAGAAATTGTGCTTCCATCATACAATACAACACGGAGCATGTCTGGAACAATACTTGTAGTAAGTAAGATGTCTGATAAGGACAGCTGGGTGAGGAAGAAATACATGGGAGAGTGGAGCTGGCTGCTGTATGACACCAACATAATGATCAGGAGGTTTCCACACAGTGTAAGACAGAAGATAATCAGTAACAGAAGGAAGAAGAAAATCTTTAAACTTTGCAATCCTGGAAATCCCAAGAGAAGTATCTCAGTCACCACACTGAAATTGTTATACTGCATATTTCAAAAAATTAAAAAAGGTGCTATAAGAATATAAATATAGTATAAAAAATAAACAAACTTAAAGTAAGAATATTGCATACAATATATGGATATTTTCCTCTCCTTCACTCTTCCCACATTGCCAAATAAAGTTTTCATGTACTAATATAAAAATAACATGTCTTTATAGAGGAAAGTTAGAGAAGAAAGGAAAGTTTTGGTGTTATTTTGGATTTTTAGAGATTATAAAACTATCAGACCACAGTTCTATAATAAGGGACAAACATGGAAAAAAATATGATATCATCATGCTCAACATGGTTAACAAAAACCATATAAAAATATCTTCTTATATTTAAAAATATAACAGAAATATATGTAGCTTTTCTAGTAATGTTACAATCATAAAATAGTCTGTCTACTGTATGTATCGTTAAAACGTTTATTTTACCAACATTTTTATTATTGGGAAAATATTTAGCTCGCTAATTTTTTATCAAACATTTTTCACTTTTAATTTAAAATATTAGACATTTTTTAGTGCTTTCTTCACAGTTAATTTTCCACTTTTGACACTCATTTTTTGCAATTGCCAATGAGCCACATTGAGGAAATTACTGTTTAAATAAAGATAGTTATATTCTATACTTCTAAACTACTGTACAGTATGTAGAAAATGTTTAATAACTATAAAACTATTGTTCTCTTATTTTAATACTAATTTTTCAAGACGTATGAGGGTTTTTTTTATAAAAAAAAATTAATTCAACATATTAAAGTGCCATAATATATCCTTTCCCCCACGTCTGTTATTTAACTATTTCTTGACTATTCCAGAGTTTATATTTTTTTTACCTATGTTGTATAAATTGATCACCACTAGTTCATTTTCTCATTCATAGTTTAGACAATACTGTAAAAACATTGCAATAATGTGACCAAAGCTTTAATTGATATGGTATACTTAATACAAATCCCAAACTCTTATAAATTTATTAGTACTTATTTAAGTACATTTTAAGATATGGATAACACATACCTGTACTTATAGCAGAAATTCACATTCTACAGTATTCTACAATATGCATATTATGTTTCTTCCATTTTTCCTATCTGTGTTATACCAGAAATCACATTCAATTACCTCAGATGAAATAAAAATTAACATATTTATATGTTTATCTACCTTGATAAAAAAATCTGATCTTTTTTTTTCACTTACATTTTTGCCTATCATGTAAGGCAGCAAAATAAAATAAAAATAATGAAAGGTAGTACAGTATTCTTTTATAGTTTAAAAATATGGGAACAATAAGAGAGTGAAACCATAGGGATTTCACTGTTGATCCCATATGAGAGCAACAATTATCTATGCAGAGAATATATTTATAATTAGCTCTAATTATTTTTTTGTTTTATTTAACTTATAAAATTTATATGAAATTAATGCTCCCAAAATATTTTAATCAATCATCTATTTTTGTCAAAATGTTACTTTTTACTCCTATGTTTGTTTGAAATACAAATTAACTAGAACATTTATTTAACAATTTATAAAACATATCAAATAAAATATGTAGAAACAAATAGTCTAAAATAAGTGTTAATCTGTTAAATACTAGTTCTAGTTATAAAAAGTACATTGAGCTATAGTATGTTAGTGATCAACTTCAAATTCTCTCTGTTATATCAATAATGACACAATTAACAATGATAGTGTGATATAATTTTATCAGAACATGCTTTGGGTGGGAATACTATAGTTATCAAACCAAAATAGATTAGCTTTGAACTCAGCATTAACTCAGTAATAACTTTGAACTCAGCATTAACTTTTTAGGCTTTTTTCAATAAGTATTATATTTTATGAAGTGCTTTGTTCTGTTTATAGACACCATTATTAGAAGTCAAACTTTACATTTTTAAACTATCCTTAACATAAATATTCTGTCACTAGAGGATTACTGTAAGTTAAGTGATTCCAAACCATACTGTAGGTAAAAAAAACCTTCTATACTAAAGAATATATTTATTACAAATATATATACAATTTATTTTTATTAAAATATAGTCTATAAAATAAATAGAAATGTAAATCATCAGTGCCCAATATGAAAATGTTTAATAGTTCAGGTTCTACAGTTTTTATTATATTCTTATTTTGTATTTTGTGATGGTACCAAAGGCCAAATTTCAGGATTTACAGAGGATGATTTGAAATGATTGGTATCAGAAAAAAAGTAAAATAAACTTACTAAAATATGAGACACTTTTTTTCTAATTGAATAGCTGTAAATATATAACAAGTATGGTATAATTGAATTACAATAATTAAATTACATTGAATTCTGGTAGTGTAAAGCTGAATACACATGGGATGATCTGTTCAGCAAATTATGTTGCTGAATGATCTTCCTTGAAATTCCCTGTGTGCTGAATGAATGATATTGTTCATCCACACACCAACAATTTCACCAATGATGAATGACCAACAATCATTCTCTCCTATAGACAATGAACAATCTCATCCAGGTTGGCCTGTATGCATGGCCATCCAATGATATTGTTATCATCTATGCAGGAATGCCCATCATTGGTCGTTGTAAGGTCACTGGCTGCATAAATATGAACAATATGAACGATTTAATGATGAACGATATTGTTAACAATTATATTGTTCATATATATTGTACTGTGTGTGCACACCATAAGATGTTACAGTAGATATCAACTAGAGACTACTAGAATATTCAATTGTACAAATTTAATTTATAGACAACTCCCTAACACAGTGACTAGCCATATCATACCAGAATATGTTAGCTATTGATATAGAATTTCACTGTAAATTGGAAAACATTCTGTAGCATCTACAGATGTGTCCTCATACAGCTGTCCTTTTGTGATATATTGCACTAGGTATCCCATACTGCATCCATTTTACTACATTTTTCACATTTTTCCTCAATGTTACAGCTTATTAAATAAATAGTAGACTAGGCACATATATTTATTTTTGTAGCAAATTATTTGATATTAAATTGCAAGTAAACCATAAGGCTGTATGGTGGAGGTCACTCATATTAGACCTATATTTTTCCTCTGCATTGTTACTCTTTTCTCCATTGTGCTACTTTTTTCCTCAACTTTGCATCTTCATTTACTTATAGTGTACTAGGCACTTAGGACTAGTGTTTTCTGTAGTTAAGTAGCAAAGTCTGTGGTACAATAAATGGGGCTATTTGGTACAATTTGAGGATAGGTGTGTGTGTGTGGACACATTTGTATGATGATCTGTAACATTTGTATATCACATTATCTGTCTAACATACTGTATATCTGTTTTGATTGATTACAACTAGAAGATATATTTATATATTCAGTACATAGAGTATATTGTTTTATTTTTGGTAAAAAAGAAACCATGAAACTTACAAAAAATGGGGCCAATGCAAACATGAACACAATTCAGTTTTGTGGTCCTAACTTGCATACTTTTACACTGCACATGCTACAAAGTCAAGTGTACATATGTACAGGTGATGCAGAGTCATATATAACTCAGCCACATCTCCACTTGTGGGTGATTGGGTGGTAATAGGGCATTATACCATAGGTAAAGTTTAGCAAGGGCACAATAACTGAATTGCATGCTATGTAGATGTATTCATGCAGATAGATGTCCGTTTTCAGATGGATCATTTGCAAGAGAGTGCAAGGGATCGTTGATGATGATGATGACTATAAAACCAAGTTTACGTGTTGGCAGTTTATTTAATGAGATGTCTATAACCCTGCATATGGGTGCATATGCTGTACACATTTATCTCCACGCACACAGTGTGGGAGATACTATATTGCATCCGACTAGCATTTAAACCTACCTTGGCCTCTACTGTATATGTTTTTTATACTATGGTGATTTATATTTTTAGCTATAAATAGGTGATACATAAATGAAGCAGCAAACCGTATGGTCAATATTTAAAAAAAAATATGGGCTACAGGGTAAAAATTAGAGAAAGGACACTCATACCGTGAGGTTTACAGTATATGTAAAAATAATGGCTTTAAAACACCATACAACATTCTATCACAGTGTGGTTTTCAGGTACATTGGTAGCTATAGTTGAAGAATAATTGGGGTAAGGGTTAAAATTTACCTTTGTTAAGTATTAGTTACAAATTCATATCCCCACCAGGAGTAAATAAAACAGCAAAGTATTTAAATGTTTTTTTTTAGAAAAAGTAATAAAAAAATAATAAGATTTAAAAATATCTACCAGGGGTCTCCATTCTATATTGTGTGCCACACTAATCAATAAGAATGTTATAATTTGTTATATTTGTAATCTACTTTCTACAGTTATAATATAAAGCATTTTATTAAACTTTCTGTATTGGCAGGGCCATAACTAGGGTGATGAGACCTGTGCCATGGCACAGGGCACTGCAGGACAAGGGGCGCTGTTCAGGCCTGTCAATTTTCTGTTTATTATCATTTTCACTTGTAGCTTCCTCTTCTTTTATCCTCAGCATCTCCTGGCCACCCCTATCTTTTCCCTAGCCCTTCCCCATGAGGCCATGGCCCTTCTTTGGGTCTTATGTCCCTATTTGAAATATTAGGGGGAGCGTCAATGCTCTTTCTGTCACAGGGTACCAAAGAGTCTAGTTACGGCTCTGTGTATTGGGTATGTATCACAATTAAACACACCTACAGAATATGATTAAATACAGGTTGAGTCTCCTATATCCAAAATGCTTGGGACCAGGGGTATTTTGGATAATGGAATATTCCATATTTTGGAATAATTGCATACCATAATGAAATATCTTGGGAATAGGACCCAAATAAACACACAGAATGCATTTATGTGTTATATACACCTTATACACAGCCTGCAGGTAATTTTATACAATATTTTCAATAATTTTGTGGATCAAACAAAGTTTGTGTACAGAAATTAAATTCATTTTTATGTTTCATACACACCTTATACACACAGCCTGCAGGTAATTTTATACAATATTTTTAATAATTTGTGCCTTAGACAAAGTTTGTGTACATTGAACCATCAAAAATCAAAGGTTTCATTATCTCAGTCATGCCAAAAAATTCCTTATTTCAGAATAATCCATATTTCGGAATATTTGGATATGGGAGACTCAACCTGTACACTGTATTAGGTATGCATCTCTCTATAGAACACACCTATAAGGACATACACTTATTTCATCTATGATATAAAGGATAAAATCCTTATCAACAATGGTTCACATCCTGATTCACCTATCAAGTGATTAACCAATGGCTTGACTGATAAATTAATCTGTCATTCACTGCCTTCTATACAAATGATGTAGAATTATATGATGCCATTAAATTTATGTTATTCATGGAATTACTATTGTCAATACTTGCCAAACAAACACTATGCCATATACTAGTGGTTTCTCTAACTAACAGTTATGCATTCACTGTACGTGATCCTGAATATCTTCTTTCAGGATTCCCCTGTTAAATCATAAAGATGGTATAAGCTGTGTCATCTTCTATATACATTCTTATAGCTTAAATATAGGAAGTTCTGTGTCTGCGGAGTTGCATAAGGGACATCTGACTTTCTTTAATATTTTAGAGCAGACTTTCCTCTCCATAAATCAGCTGCCTGATACAAGTGTAACAATTTAGATGTTACATATTAGCAAGATCACTGCTGTATTTGGTATTGAGTTGTTCACTCGAAATCAGGATCCAAAAGAGTGACAAAGGCCCTCATTCAGAGCCATACGCTCTGAGCAGAGCGCACGCTCTGAATGAGGGCCGGGCTCCATTTTCATGGAGCGTCCTCCTGGATGCTCGTATAGCTGTGGGTCACCACCCACAGGCTATACGAGCGTGCATTGTGATGGTCGCGATGGTCGAGACCATCGCGACCATCGAATTTGCGAGCCGGAGCCTGCGGTTGAGGTTTTCAACCGCAAGCTCCGGAGTGATTTTGGCTCTATCAGAGCCAAAATCACTCCCACTGACATCACTAGTGATGTCAGTGGGCCGGCTTTTGACGGGAGGCGTTCCCGTGGGAACGCCCCCGTCAGGGAGGCACGCCCCTGGCATGCCCACCAAAGGGGGCGTGCTGTCAATCAACATTGACAGCACGCCCCCTTTGATTGGATACAACGAGCGAAGGACTTTCCTTCGCTCGTCGCGTCTGTCGCATGCACATGACGGAGCTCCCTCCGTCGTGCGCATGCTCAGTCCATAACATCGACCCACTTGCGAGCGGACAGCCGCTCGCGAGTGGGTCTGAATCAGGCCCAATGTGTTTTGTAATAATGATCAGTAACTTGTGTTATTGCAGACACTGGTCTGTTTAAACATATTGGTAGTTAAAGATTAGCATTCTATATTGTTCCTGAGGCTTGTATTGTCTTCAGCTGCATGTTCTATCTTAACAGCTTACAGTAAAACAGGAACTTTTATTGTCAGATTCAGTGTTTAGTATGTTACTTTGCCACTTGTAGGGCGATTATAGAAGTTGATTGCAATAACTTGTAAAAGGTTGTGTTTATTTTAGGTGTGCATGTAATTAGTATCTGAGCCAATACATATTGATAGGTAGGGAAGTGTCATAAGCTTCCTGCATTAGACTGAATAGTGGATATACAGTATCCTTTCATTTTACAGTAGTACATTCAATGATGTGACACATGTCCCTGTTTCATAATTAAACAGGGTCCGTTTGTCAATTAACTGTAGCTGTAGTCTTAATGAGTGTGTGTATAGTAGTAAATTGATAAATGGTCACGATACCAGTACTTGGTTCCACTGTAAAGTGAAACATTGGTCATTACACATGTGTGCAACTGCCCCTTCTGTTAATCTTAAATATCAAGCTGACAAACTGAATTATGAGAGAGCTCTCACTAAGTAGAACCCTTTCACATATTGCACTTACTATGTGGCTGTCCTTTATCTGTTGTAAACCATTATTGTTCTACAGAAAAGTACAAATACTGCGGACATTCCTTGATTGCAAATATGATTTAACAGTCTAGAGTGCAGAGAGACCCCTGGTACAAGCACCGATGCGCATTTTGCCTATGGCTAAAGTCATGGATTCCTGTTGGTAGCTATGTAATAAGAAGAACATTTACTCATACCTACCTACTATCCCAGTTTTGGTAGGCCAGTCTTTGAAAAAAATTGAGTTCCATTCAAAAGTGGAAGTTTCTTTGCTGTTCAGAATGGATTCTGGGCAGGATAATGAAGGATCATGGGGAGGATTTAAATTGCCCCATTTTTGACTCTTTATCCATGGAAGGTAAGCATTTACTATAGAGACAATTATCTTTGCAATATCAGGAGCTTTACTTATTCCCAATGTGTGATCCTTACAGCTGATTAGACTGTCGATATAATTCTACTGTTTCATGGTTACCTTGTGTGCTTTAAATTATAAGCCAAAGTCTGTATATTACATTCCATTTAAGAGACCTTCCAAAGCATATCACAATATAAACTAAGGTAAATGCACCAAATTAATATCATATTATCCTGCCCTCAGTGCACAGTTTAAGTATTTTAATCACAATCAATATTAGTTACTAGTTCAAATGTATGCATAATTGCCAGAAGTCAAGTGTGGAGTTACTAAAAAAACTAGGAGACAGACTGACTCAGCTGTGAGATTGACTGGCAAACAAGCATTTGCAGTACTGGGAGACAGGCTGACAGGACAGACAGAAACAGTGACATAACTGGGAGACAGACTGACAGGACAGACATAAACCGTGACAAAACTGGGAGACAGACTGACAGGACAGACAGAAACAGTGACATAACTGGGAGACAGACTGACAGGACAGACAGAAACCGTGACAAAACTGGGAGACAGACTGACAGGACAGACAGAAACAGTGACATAACTGGGAGACAGACTGACAGGACAGACAGAAACCGTGACAAAACTGGGAGACAGACTGACAGGACAGACAGAAACCATGACAAAACTGGGAGACAGACTGACAGGACAGACAGAAACCATGACAAAACTGGGAGACAGACTGACAGGACAGACAGAAACCGTGACAAAACTGGGAGACAGACTGACAGGACAGACAGAAACCATGACAAAACTGGGAGACAGACTGACAGGACAGACAGAAACCATGACAAAACTGGGAGACAGACTGACAGGACACACAGAAACATTGGCAGCACCATGAGACAAACCGACAGGGCTCATCCTCTTTCTCTTGCTATCCCAGTAGATATGAATCCCCCTCCTACCTGATTGTTGAACTGGGCACATACTGATGACCTAAGGAAGACACTAAACACACAATTTTCTCATGCATAGTCCAGAGATTTGAATAATAGACAGTTGCTCATTCACAGGGTGATGCTCCACTCACTTACAACATTATGTAACTTTTGTGGTATAGGTGAAATGTGGTCCCCTCCTCAAGATTGTGCCTGGTACTTTATTAGTCTGCCAGGTATGAATTTAAACACTAATAAAGCAATAATATATATTGATTTGTATTTTCTTTTTTTCTATTGTTATTTCTTTTATTGGGAAATGTTACCAAACAATTATTAAATATGTGAGATTATGATGCAAATAATAGTCATTTTTAAATAGGTTGGTGAGCATTTAAGTAACTACAGTAGGAAGTAATTTACAATGAGCACACAATGTGCACTGTGACAAGCATTAGTATTGTGTTAGTGTGGTCTTTCCAACACACTGTAAATTGATCAATTACTATCCATTCATGGGAAACACCTCAAAAGCTGTATCTAGGTTTGTGTGGATATGTAATATTTTTAGATGTGCACTGGATAAATATTTAAACTTAAAATAGTTTTAAAAAAGTTTCCCAGAACACTTAACAGATGCTGCATAACAATTGGGATACAAAGAGGGGATTGTGCTGCACTAAATGATATATGCGGAAACAAGTGTGTGTTTGGCAATTTTCCTAATAAATGCAGTAAAAACAAGATATTGCCAGTATAATACAATAATAGTACAAATGTTTAATAATTATCCATCAATCATAATTTGTGAATTTGAAACAAATCACCATAATGTTGATGAATAATTATTAAGGCATTTGTACTATTATTGTATTATACTGGCGACATCTTGTTTTTACTGGATTTATTAGTAAAATTAGAAAAAAAACACTGGAATCCGCACGTCATGTAGTGAAGCACATTCCCCTCTTTGTACCTAAGCTTATGATAGAGTGCCTAATTCAGCAAGGAATGCACGGATGCAGATGCACACAGTTGACCGATGTTCGCAGTCCGCGCATGCATCTGGGTTGATGTGCGCGTGCGTGAACCACTCACTGCCTCCTGAAAAAGCGAGCGCAGTGAATATCCTGACTCAGGGATAAGTGATTGACAGGAAGTGCAATTTGTGGGTGGTGACAGGGGGTGGTTGGGCAAACGCATACGTGCCTGTGTGTTGGGATGCCGTTTTAGGGGTGTGCATAAATTAGCCACTGCTGTGCCGCACGCAGTAATGAGACTCCGTGCACACAGTTAGTTGTGTGAGGTCTGGTCAACCACTATTATGCAAACATGGTCAAAGGTTCTCGATGTTACCGATGTTTATGCTAACTTGCGTACTCATCAGGCTTTGGCCCTGATTCAGAGCCGTTCGTTAACAGCAGTACGCTCGTTGCGTTCCGATGTTGAGTAACCGCGCATGCGTCGGTGTTACACTGCGCATGTGTGTACGGCAGATTGCGAGTTTTATTGGTCTCGTTCGTCAAATAGCGTACAGGAAGTGAGATGTCAAATGTGATTGACAGAACAGGGCGTTTTTGGGTGTTGACGGGGGAGGAGATGGAAAAACGCAGGCGTGGCGAGGCATTTTTTGGGCATACATACATTACCAAATGCGAACGTCAAATGTGTTCGTACCAACTCATACGTCACTGGATGATCCTCTTTCCCTTCAAAATGCTCGCACAGCTTAGGGTCTGGATAAGTCGACCACAGTGGCGATGGCCTTCTCCTCCGTCCCGGCACTCCACGATGTTGCATCGATTAATCACGGCTTGTCAGAAAATCAATTAGTGTTGGATTGAAAACCGGCTTGGTATGTGTTTGGAAACCAGTTTTTTTGGATAGCACAAAACCGAACGCAGGTGGAAATCATAGCTGCTAATGTCTGGATTACACAATCAATTAGCGTACATTTGTGGGGGTGTATTTTGGCCGCAATGTGTTCTTTTTGGACTATTGTAACAATAATGTCATCATGTTTATGTTTTGTGCCTCATTTTGTGTTTGCAAGGTGATTTTTCCTCCTTAGGTAATGTTTTAAACGTTCCTTAACGAGCCCTTTTTTTTCAATGTGTAATTTTTTAGGTTGAACATTGTTGGCTTGTGGACCCGTATTAAATGTAACCCATTTTTACAATAATGTCAGAATACAAATTCGTACATTTGTGGAAAATTTATTGGTATCCCACAAAAAATAAATGCACATATTTAACTCAAACATTTTTGGCAGTGTTCATTCCACAATATTTATTAATTGTGCAAACAATAATATTTGGGTAAACGTAAATGCAAAAATTAAAAACAATTCCCAAGAAAAGAGAGGGAAGTTTTGGCCAGAAAGGAATATGAGGCAAGCACAGAAGGAGTGTGGGAAAAGTAGCCAATGGTGTCACCGTTTTTTGGCCCGTTTGGCTGGGGGAGGGAGGGCGCCAAACCGGGTCCGGGATGTCATTGGGCTGGCCTGTCCAGAGGCAGATGTTGTGGCCTCTGGACTAGGCACAGGGCTAGGCACATTTGGAGGATTGGCTGATGTTGTGCCAGAGGTGGAGGATCCTGATGTTCCGGCAGGAAGGGAGGTCGGCTCCACCATGTGCTGGCGAACGAGCTGCTCCAGGGCAGTGGCGATGCGGATGTTGGCCCTTGTATTTTCCGCCAGGGCCTGACCAATGGTCACGTTGGCCACAGCATTTTGCTCCAGGGCCTCAGCCACCCATACCAGACTGGCGTCCATCCTCTGCAGAATCTCCGTATGGAAATCCAATTTAAAATTGAGTTCTGTGAGGAGGGACACTGCCTGCGAGGGGGATTGCCCTGGACTGGCTTCTGCAGGGTCCTCAGCCGGATGTACTGGTTCCTCCCCTGCAGAGCCAGCAGAAATTCTGTGGCCAAGGCTCCCCTCTGGAGCAGACTCATCCGCCTGTGTCTCTGTTGGAAAAATGAGAAAAGAGTCACATTAGAATCTACATATTGGCACAATAACATTTCAGAGTTGGTGACATCACAATATTTACCTGGGACAACATGAGCAGCCGCAAAGTCTGGCATGTCCGTATCCATGTTGGACATGCCAAACACCTCCACAGGCTGCACACACCCCTGTGCCAGCTCTTCTAAATCAGTCAACTCCAATGACACAGGGGTGGGACCCCCACCTGTCCCCCTTGCATGCCTAGCCCTGTCCACCAGTTTTTGCTTCAGGCGATATTTGAAGTCGGCCCATCTGTGGGATGAAATTGGAACCATTATCCTTTTGTTTAAAATGGGTTTTGGTTTTAGGGGGGACAAGTGTTTACTTTCCGCCGTTTGACATCCCGGGCTAGACGGACATAATCACCCACCCTATTGACATCCACGGCTACCTCTTCCCACATTCTCCACTTCTGGCTTGCACTCATATTCCTGTCTGCCTGTGGCAGGATGTCCACACACTTCTGAATCAAAACCTCCATCTCCTTTCTTGTGAATTGTGGCTGCCTTTTCTTTTTGGCAGCTTTGCCCGGAATACTGGGCCCAGCAGCTTCTTCCATGTCATCCTCCTCACCTATTTGTGTAAATTTGCAGAATTCTCAACTTCACAACTTGAACAATATTATGTTTCTAATTAATCATTGAGTCAAAATGCATGAAATACTTACCGCCTGACTGTTGTCCATTGTTTCCCTGGTCTGTAGCTATGTCTGAGCTCCAAACAAGAAATACACCAGAATGTTTTTTTTGTCTCGTGACATATTTATACATGCGTCCTTATTTTGCGGCCGCATCATTGATTGTGCGTTCCTATGATCCCTCCTTAATTTGTGCGGGAAATGAAACACTATTAATGGCTTGGGGCATCTGAAGCGCTCCACCACTTGCCTGACTCACTTTGTGGCCCTGGTGTGGGAGCCAAATAAGGAGTGAGCAGCCAGGGCGTGCAAGGGTAGCCACTGTCTCCTGTGAAAAAGAATAGTCAACATCAGTCTCACTCTGTATGAAGCTTAACATTGTTATGTAATAAAGGTCTCCACTTACCCAGAAGCCACGCATTACCAGCTTGTAGGTTGGTTAATTTGTGCCATATCCCTGATTGCCGGATGACGAAGGAGTCATGTGCACTTCCTGGTAATTTTGCATTCAGGGACAGGATCTGGAGGGAGGCATCACATACCACCATTACATTGAGGGAGTGATAGTGTTTCCAGTTTCTAAATATTGCCTCCAGCCATGCTGGAGGCTGAAGTGGTATGTGAGTACCATCCACAACCACTATGATGTGTGGGAAGCCAGCTATTTGGTAAAAATTGGCCTTGGCCACACTAAGGGCACCCATATCCAAAGGCATTTGAATAAAATGATGGAGGTGCTTGAAAAGTGCCTCCATCACTGCCCTCAGGATCCGGGAAAAGGAGGATTGTGAGATGCCCGCCACTATTCCCATCGTTGTTTGTAACGATCCTGAGGCACAGAAATGTAACACCGCCATAAATTGCGTAAGTGGTGGTATTGCTGTAGGACTGTCAATTTGCCGCTCAAGATCACTCTCTATTAATGAGAGAGTGTCTATGATGATTTTTGGAGGAAGATGGTAGCATCTTAAAACCTCATCGGGCATTCCAAACAGGGTGACACATGTTCAAAATATCTGGGGCCTTGCACGCCTACGATGCCTACGCCTGGGACGAGATTGAGGTTGGTCGGCTTCCGGGAGCAGGGCCAGAACAATCCGACCCATATCAACCTGAAATGGCAAGATTGGAATGGCTTCGTAAGATTGGCCTAAGCAGCTTGCACACCAGCTAGGAACCTGTAAAATGTAGAAATATCTAATTGTGACTACACCAAAAAAGGGAAATTAGATTGTTACTGTTAGGTGTTTCTTGTGGCTGTTTTACTTAAAAATACAACACACAATCTTAGTGTCAAAAAATGGAAATCCTTGCAGGAACAGTCTACTTATGTCAGGGTAAACAATCTGTGATTTTGAAAAAATGAATGAGCCTGAACGTTACTTCGAAAATAACAATTTATTTTGATAATGGGACAAAAAAAAAAAAAACGAATCCCTAAGGAGGACCGACATATGGTCAAGGACCACCAGCACCCCGATTATATTGTGGCGCATCCCGGCCACACAGGCGGATAATTCGGTCCAACGCCTCTGTTCCTCTGTGGGTGAGAAAAGAGTGGGGATTAATACAACAGTAGTGAAACCACATTAAAAAACAAGCCAAAACCAAACCCCCCAAAAAATAAAAAAAAAATACAGCATTAAAACACATCAAACTAAAATGGTGTAGGCCAAAAATACAAGGCCTATGTACAAATTCCGACAGGTGTGAAATGTGTATGTGGAAAACAGCAGTAACAGGTAAAGGCAATCGCCCAAATCCCCAAAAGTGTAGCCAAAATCCCCAAAAAAAGGAACCACACATGATTACATACAGTTTGTGTCGATAAAAAAACGCAAAGAAAAACATACCGGAAGATCCAACGCCAGCTACGGAAGGCCCTCCATCGTCCTCCTCGGAGGTGGCTCCATTCCCCAAAGATCGGGGCGGGGTAATGACCGACTCCGGGGAGGGGGTAATTCTAAGAGGGGTGGTTGGAGGAGAGGGGGAATTGGGACAAAGGGGAAGGAGCCCCAAAATTTCTGCCTGAGTATCTTGGAAGGCTGGGAAGGAGTGGGGAATAGGGGAATTAGTGGGAGTGCAGTGTTGGCTGGGGGTTGGGGAGAGTGGCCATGAGTGCCGTCTGGCCAGACGCTGACGGCGTAGTCTTCGCTGGGCCCCTAAAAGATGTGAAACAAATTGTGGTTAGTTTCAACACAAATCCGTGCCAAAAAACTATTTCGAATCCCCCCCCCCAAAAAAAAACATGCAGATATGAGGACAATGAATAAATATGAAATACAGGGAAAACATGGGCATGCAGATATGAGGACAATGAATAAATATGAAATACAGGGAAAACATGGCCATGCAGATATGAGGACAATGCATAAATATGAAATACAGGGAAAACATGGGCATGCAGATATGAGGACAATGAATAAATATGAAATACAGGGAAAACATGGCCATGCAGATATGAGGACAATGAATAAATATGAAATGCAGGGAAAACATGGCCAAGCAGATATGAGGACAATGAATAAATATGAAATACAGGGAAAACATGGCCATGCAGATATGAGGACAATGAATAAATATGAAATACAGGGAAAACATGGCCATGCAGATATGAGGACAATGAATAAATATGAAATACAGGGAAAACATGGCCATGCAGATATGAGGACAATGAATAAATATGAAATACAGGGAAAACATGGCCATGCAGATATGAGGACAATGAATAAATATGAAATACAGGGAAAACATGGCCATGCAGATATGAGGACAATGAATAAATATGAAATACAGGGAAAACATGGCCATGCAGATATGAGGACAATGAATAAATATGAAATACAGGGAAAACATGCACACGCAGTTAGGGCCACAAAGACAAACATGAAAACCACAATCCAGAAAACTTACTTTCTGTGATCTGCATGCGTGAGCATGCGAGCAAGCGGGGCATCCGCCGTAGCAGGTCCGACCACCTGCGCTCCAGCAAACCCGATCTGGCGGTGTGAGCCGAAGGAGCGCAGGCGGGCCCGTACCTCCGCATATGCGGAACGCTTCTCGCGGTTGGTGATGGGTGGAGGCTGGCTGGTGATCAGCCTATCCATCACCTCCGTAAGCACCAACAGCTCGCGCCTGGTGAATGCGGAGGCTCTCATGATGGCAATGGTGTTTTTCTTCAAAATCATTTTTGATAAAGTGCAGCAAAATTTTATGATTGGCTAATGTATTTGGGTAATTAACAGGACCAATTCTATTGGTTAGTGTATGAGTCATGTGTTCGACAGGGCCAGAAATCTGTTGAGACTTATGATAGGCTTGATGCAGTGACATGCGTAAGCAAATTTAAATAAAGAAATGAACTCCGGGAAATATGCGGGCTGAAAAACAAATAGAACAATTATTTAATTGAGGCTAACATGTATTTTGACAATTAAAAGCGAATGTTTAAGCCGTACGTATTCTGCGGGTAAACACAAACACGGACATGAATAAAGTTTATTGCATTGTGTTAAAAAAAAAAAAAAAAAACAATTTAGCGAATTGATATATTGATTGGCATGATACGATTGAGGGAGGTAGGCAGAATAAACGAGCAGTTAATCGAAATCTGACAGTCCAACTTCCGGGTAGTACTAGTGCGTGCGTTCCCTTCAAGCCACTTCGGGGATGTACGCTCGCTATTTGGCACGCTCGTTAGTTAGAGGATGGGTCGCTTGAGTTTGGGGAGGATGTTTGTCTGCGTGCGAAAATACGAGCGTGTGCTTGAATTTAAATATTTTTTTACGTACGCCGAACGTACGAACGGTCACTTGCGTCCGGGTCTGAATGAGGGCCTTTGAGTAAAGGGAGATAGGCGGATTAATATGGGGCTTGGGCGGCTGCATCGTGTGCTGCAGTCCCCATACATGCATTGATTAGCATATTCTCGCAGAGGCCAGGTGCATGCATCTACTAATGTGCGTTCCTTGCTCTGTCAAACCCAGAGTCAGCTACTCAGTGCAGCAGCTCACCACAAACAACAGTACCATTAAGCTCAGTGTGCAGGTCCACTACACTATTTCCATAACTACTGGGAAACCATCTGTTACCAAACATCAAATTACAATGAAAATGACATTTAGTGGTGGCTTTTCTAATACAGGTTGAGTCTCCCATATCCAAATATTCCGAAATACGGAATATTTTCAGCATGACTGATATAATGAAACCTTTGATTTTTGATGGTTTAATGTACATAAACTTTGTCTAAGGCACAAATTATTAAAAATATTGTATAAAATAACCTTCAGGCTGTGTGTATAAGGTGTGTATAACACATAAATGCATTCTGTGTGTATATTTGGGTCCAATTTCCAAGACATTTCATTATAATATGCAATTATTCCAAAATACGGAATATTCCGATATCCAAAATACCCCTGGTCCCAAGCATTTTGGATATGGGAGACTCAACCTGTACTACATTATAAACACTCAACATTACAATATAAGGAGCATCAAAATGATAATTAATATATGTTAATTCTATGATATATTGTGAAATCTTCTAAATCCGAAATTATTTTATAAAAGTGAAAAGTTCTCAAAATACAAATTATAAAGTTTAAAAAATGTATTGAAACAGAGAGAGAGAGGATAGTGCAATGCTAATCGGGAAACTGTACAAATGTAATTACAGTAAAATATCACTATAAATAGGTAATCTTTTCTGCAACCCAGTTCAAGTATCTTGCTGATTCCTCTTGATAATGAGCAATTCTATCTGTGGCACACTTCACTCGCCAGTGACCCAGCATTTGCAGCCCACACTTGGGTGCTCCAGTTTAGAGAATATGTGGTATATTTTGTTGATCTTCATCATGTTGAAATGTATAATGTCATGATAATGATGACATGGTTGTGATATTGACATGCAGCAGGTCTACAAGCTTTGCATGTGGAGAATGACAATGTTTACATTTATCATGTTGACACTGATGAAATGTTGACATGATTAGAATGTGAACAAAAGGTTCCTGGTGCTCTTTAAGGGACTTACCTGGTCTGGCAGAACCAGCGGTGTCTTACAGGTCCAGCAGTGACATAATGATGACATTCGGTGGACACTGCAGTGCTTCCAATTGTGAGTATTGTTGACCACTAGCCCAAATTCATATCCCTCTGTCTAGTACCTAATTGGTCTCCCCTCCCACAGCCTAACCCTAACCCTTGCCCTAGTGCCTAACTCTCCCTCTCTATTACGACCCTGTCTAGTTTTCACCTTTTGCCTGTAGACTTACCCCTGCCAACGGTCTCCATGGATTTGTATGTGTAGTTTGCCTGGAGGACCTGCTCTGATCATGCTGGCTGCAGCACTTCTCTGTATGCATTCCCTTCCACACTGATTGTTTACCTGGGCTCTCCTCTGTCTATGAGCATTGCTAGTCATGATTGGAATCACAGGTGTGGATCTGCTTCTCAGTGCTGCAGAGATGAGTACTCCCTCTGCATATTGTGCCTTCCACCACTCAGAATGCTATTGCCAGACCGCCTGTCCATATCCACCAACTGCAGCCAGACCCAGGGTATATATATCCTCCCTTGATAGCATTCTGGGCCTGAACATATCTTTACTTCCCATGGTGTATGGTACGTGCTGCTTCTGTGTATAAGTGTATCCCTGGCTCCTGCTGACAGCAATCCTTGGTGCATCCAGAAAACCCACTACAGCAATACCTGGCAATCCAGAAAACATGCTACAGCAATACCTGGCAATCCAGAAAACCTGCTACAGCAATACCTGGCAATCCAGAAAACCTGCTGCAGCAAAACCTGGCAATCCTGAAAATCTGCTTCAGCAATACCTGGCAATCAAGATGTCCTGCTACAGCTATACCTGGCAATCCAGTAATCCTGCAAGTTCCAGTGCAACTCCTGTGTTTTCAGCTTCTGCTGTAAGTGAGTTCCTGTGCTCCTGACCTTAGTCCTGTGCTCTGCTGCTAGCCATACTCCTGGTTTGTCCCTGGCACCCTGCAAACCTGCATCTTGTTACCCTGCCTTGCTTCCTGCTGTGGATCAACTGCTGCTCCTTCTACCTACCCACTCCCTCCCTGAACTTAAACTCCCAGACCTACCCATTCCTTCCTGAACCTGTTATTCCCAATTACCCAAACCAGCCTGCAGTTGAGTTCCAGCCTTTGTCACAGCATTTCCGGATTATCCTGTTTAGCCCTCGTCTCAGCATTACCTGATTTCCCTTAAGCCATTGTCACGTTTTTCCAGTCCAGAGTCAAATTCCAAGTGCATTAGTTCAATCCACGTTATTCCAGTCCAGAGTCAAGTTCCAAGTAATTCAGTTCACTCCACGTTATTCCAGTCCAGAGTCAAGTTCCAAGTTCATCAGTTTAATCTACATTATTCCAGTTCAGAGTCAAGTTCCAAGTTCCTGTAATTTATCATCAAAGGCAATTCTCACTGCCACATAAATCTTGCAATAGAGCTATCTACATCATCTGTGGTTCCAGTCATGCCAGTCTCCGTTGAATCCCGATCACCACCTGAGACAGGTAACTCAAAGACACCAATCATGACAGAATGTTAAGGCCCAATGATGGTGGTGGATCAAGCACCTAATAAGGGACTAGATGCTTTCATAGCCTGGTCGCTCGCTTGGATTCACAGGAGGCCGTACAGCATCAGGTGCTACAGCTTTTGCAAATCCTGAATAATCGGCTAGATGGTACTCAAATCACACCTGAACCTATAACTACCTTCCATCAACTGCTGGAGCAGCTACAGACTTTACTCATCAAAATTTTTCAGATCATACCCGAGTTTCTTAGGGCTACCCCTGTCTCAACTAAAACCCCTGCCTTGGAATCCCTAAGAAACAAATATTCTTCCAAACCAAGTAATGTCAGACATCATAGTTACCCATGCCCCAAGTACTCTGTGGCCAGCGGCACAAAGATTTACAGCTCTGTCTCTATTGTGGGGGTTCTGACCACTTTATTAAAGACTGTTCCCTTTGCAATTCCAGCAGTAATACCAAATGTCAATGTCTCAGTGCCCATCCGGATTCTGCCCGTGTTGGTCTCAGCCAGGATTCTGCCCATTTTGGTCCCAGCCCGGATTCTGCCCGTTCTGGTCCCAGCCCGGATTCTGCCCGTCCCAGCCTGGATTCTGCCGTCCCGGTCCCAGCCCGGATTCTGCCTGTTCTGGTCCCAGCTCAGATTCTGCCCGTTCTGGTCCCAGACCAGATTCTGCCCATTCTGGTCCCAGCCCAGATTCTGCCAATTTCAGTCCCAGCCTGGATTCTGCCCATTCCTGTCCCAGCCCAGATTCTGCTTGTCCCAACAGGGGTCTCAAGTCTCATACCCCAGGAAGGGGTTTCAAGTCTTGCACCCCAGGAGGGGGTCTCAACTCTCTTACCCCAAGAGGGGGTCTTAAGTCTCATGCCCCAGGAGGGGGTCTCAAGTCTCGCACCCCAGGAGGGGGTCTCAAGTCGCGTACCCCAGGAGCAGGTTTCATATTCCAGTCCCCAGAGAGGAGTGTCGTGTACTACTAATCCTGATCATGGTTCCTGTTCAGCATCTCCTGAAACTATCGTTCCAGAGGACGACAATCTCTGTAGTCTGTTCTCAGCTTTGATTGTTGAGGCTGCTGTCTCTAGCTCCCCAGGAGTTCTTCCAGTTCCATCAATTGGTCCGAATTCCTAACATCTGTCAGCTTCAGTTATTTCGACTCCTTATCAATTGGAGCATCCTCAAGTTTCCTTCAGCACTGCAACTGAATGTGCTCCACAATCCTCGAACACACAGGATTCGTCGGATACTCTAGCATGTATTTACTTTAATGGGTACTAATTTCAATACTATGCTTTATTGAAACAATTATTCACTATGATGAATTCTTCTTTGCCATGTGGAGTCAAGCCTACTAGTATTGTAAAGTATATTATCCCATCTTTTCAAGGTGAAGCTTGGGACTGGGTTGCGCCTATTTACAACTCCAATGATCCAATGCTTTTAAATATAAAGACTTTCAGTGAAGCTGTTGTCAAAGAATTTGGTCCTTACCCTGTAAACCAATATTCTAGCAAAGTTCTCAGTTCCAAAATATTGTCCATGCAGTCTTTTTTTGCTACCTAGAATTTGTCCTCCACTCCTCTGAAATCCAAACAAGGTCAAGCTTTCAAGGGCCAGCGTGCTGAATTCCAGGCATCCCAAGGAAACAGCACTAAAGAATCTGTATCCCTGAACATGAGATGTGCGTCCACCTCCTTGTCCTCTTCATACTGTGGTTCCTCCCAAAACACCATCAAAATTGGTCATGTTTTGCTTAGTTCCTCCCAGGACTCCTATCAATGTTCAAGTCCTACTAAGCCTTCCATTTCACCTTTATATACTGACTCGGAATCTGAATTAGATCATGCACACGATGAAACTCTCTTCCTTGAAGACCATCTGTCATTTGACCCTGTCCTTCCCAGTCACATATTTCCTCAGGAGTTGCCCGAGAGAGCTATGGCTTTCCGGGGGAGATGATCATCTTCCCACCAAAGATACCAGTGAAATAATGCCGGTTCTACATCTTCTCATATCAAATCTTTGTGTACTACATTTCCAGAAGAGTGTCCTCATTTTGGGATCACTAAAGACTTCCTAGGTGATGAAGGTTCCATCTGTAGTGAGGAAGAATGGTCTACTTACTCTGAGGATGAAGATGTCTGAAGAGATGTTTTCAGAGTTATGGTGTCCCTGTGTTTGAAGCCCCTGGAATGTCATGTTTGGAAGAGTTATTTTTCTCGGTGTCCAGAGTCCACTCATAAAGAGGGGGGTACTGTCATGACCATGTCTAGTTTTCACCTTTTGCCTGTAGACTTACCCCTGCCAACTGCCTCCATAGATTTGTATGTGTAGTTTGCCTGGAGGACCTGCTCTGATCATGCTGGCTGCAGTACTTCTCTGTATGCATTCCCTTCCACACTGATTGTTCACCTGGGCTCTCCTCTGTCTGTGAGCATTGCTAGTCTTGATTGGAATTACAGGTGTGGATCTGATTCTCAGTGCTGCAGAGATGAGTACTCCCTGTGCATATTGTGCCTTCCACCACTCAGAATGCTACTGCCAAACCTCCTGTCCATATCCACCAATTGCAGCCAGACCCAGGGTATATATTTCCTCCCCTGATAGCATTCTGGGCCTGAACATTTGTTTACTTCCCGTGGTGTATGGTATGTGCTGCTTCTGTATATAAGTGTATCCCTGGCTCCTGCTGACAGCAATCCCTGGTGCATCCAGAAAACCTGCTACAGCAATACCTGGCAATCCACAAAACCTGCTACAGCAATACCTGGCAATCCAGAAAACCTGCTACAGCAATACCTGGCAATCCAGATATCCTGCTACAGCAATACCTGGCAATCCAGTAATCCTGCTAGTTCCAGTGCAACTCCTGTTTTTTCAGCTTCAACTATAAGTGAGTTCCTGTGATCCTGACCTTAGTCCTGTGCTCTGCTGCTAGCCCTACTCCTGGTTCTTCCCTGGCACCCTGCAAACCTGCATCGTGTTACCCTGCCTTGCTTCCTGCTGAGGATCAACTCCTGCTCCTTCTACCTACCCACTCCTTCCCTGAACCTAAAGTCCCAGACCTACCATTCCTTCCTGAACCTGATATTCCCAATTACCCAATCCAGCCAGCACCTGAGTTCCAGCCTTTGTCACAGCATTTCTGGATTACCCTGTTTAGCCCTTGTATCAGCATTACCTGATTTCCCTTCAGCCATTGTCATGTTATTCCAGTCCAGAGTTAAGTTCCAAGTTATTCAGTTCAATCCATGTTATTCCAGTCCAGAGTCAAGTTCCAAGTTCATCAGTTCAATCCACATTATTCCAGTCCAGAGTCAAGTTCCAAGTTCATCAGTTCAATCCACATTATTCCAGTCCAGAGTCAAGTTCCAAGTTCTTCAGTTCACTCCACATTATTCCAGTCCAGAGTCAAGTTCCAAGTTCATCAGTTCAATCCACGTTATTCCAGTCCAGAGTCAAGTTCCAGGTTCATCAGTTCAATCCACATTGTTCCAGTCCAGAGTCAAGTTCCAATTTCCTGTCATTTATCATTAAAGGCAGTTCTCACTGCCATATAAATCTTGCAATAGAGCTATCTACGTCATCTGTAGTTACAGTCATGCCAGTCTCCGTTGAATCCTGCTCATCACCTGAGACAGGTAACTCACAGACACCAATCATGACACTCCCTTCCCACAGCCTAAACCTAAACCTTGTCCTAGTGCCTAACTCTCCCTCCCCTCCCACAGGCTAACCATAGTCCACCCCTAGTGCCTAACCCTAACCATCCCCATGCCTAGCCCTAACCATCCACTCCCATATCTTTACCCTCCACTGCTGGCCCATGGCACTCTTACTAATAATAAAAGAGCTTGCCCAGATGCCAGCGTATTAGAACTCCAAAATGAAAGACACACCACTAAGGGATGACAATGCAGTAAAACAGAGTATTGACTGACAATTCAATGGATAATCCTTTCCCTCCAGCTCACAAAGAACATATACAAATGTATGCAGTTGCTGTAAAACAAATAGTTTCTTTAAAACTGGAGGGTAGAATACTCTGAGCATCCCTAACCCTAGCCCTAGCCCAAAATAACACTTATTTCATTTATTTTATTAAAATAAGTTGAAATTAAGTACATTTAGAATAAGAATATATTCCTTCAACTTTATGAAGAGCTTTTGATCTCCCAATAAGAATACCACACTTCTATGGGTTATTCTGTTTGATGTTTCCCTAAGGTAGCCAGGACCACCTCTAGGTTCTCTCAGACAGGGCTTTTGGCACTATACGTGGGAGATCCACAGTATGGTGTCCTCCCTCTCATAATTCAAAACCAGACATTTTTGTGCTGACAGCACTAGAGCTCTTCCCACCACCCTAGGCAGAGGGTGTGAGGTAATAAAGTTTTTAAAATAGAATAAAAGTGTTTTTGTTGTTGTTCTTTTTGATGAACTACAGGCCCCAGCAAGTAAATCATGGCCAAATTTAATCGATGGCAGGCCATGCTGGTACTTGGTCCATAAGTTCTAGAATACCTTAGTCTTTAGGGTTCACTGGGACCTGTAGCCCACCTGTAAAAACACTGTAATAAAAGACACAGACACAGACACAGGCCTCTTTTACCCATTTATTTTGCACCGACTTCCAAATAGAGATGTCCTTTTTGTCCATGTAGCACTTAATAATTCAAATTTGAAAAAAAAAAAAACTTGAAATGAGCTGGGTTGCAAATGACAAACCTAGTTTCTGTCAACCGTATGGAACATTGTAATTGGTCAGATAATGATTTTGCACCTTTTTATGCTTAGAGAGACATATTTTGTTAGTGAAGGGATGCTTAGCATAGCTTGAGTACAGTTAGGACATGTTTATGAAAAGTGAGGTGCTGATACACTTTTCTTACCTTACTTTGCTGGAACTAACCCATCCATGAGGGGTTCTAAGCAAAAAGAGGGTGTTGATTGAAAGATCTACTGCATTTAGATAGAGAGTCAAAAGGTCGACACCAAATGGTTGACAGGGTCAAATGACCAAAAGGGTCAAAAGGTTGACCATTAAATGTTCAATATGGACTAAGGTCGAGAAAGTCAAATGGTCGACATGGTAAAAAGGTTGCCACAAATGGTCAATTTAGAAAAAAATTACAAATGTTTTTCTTGTTATTTTAACCCTAATCCTCACCCTAACCCCCCTAGTGTCAAACCCTAATTCTATCCTGGTGCCTAACCTTAACTCACCACCTACAGCCTATCCCTAACTGTCCCCCTAGTGCCTAACCATAACTGTCTACTTCCACAGCCTAACCCTAACCATCCACCGTGCCTAACCCTGACCCTAAACCTGACCCTAAGTATCATCCTAACCATAAAAATCATGAAAAATCATGCTTCTACCTTTTATGTATCAAACATTTGTGTGTCGACCTTTTGAGCATGTCAACCATTTGACCTTATCAACCAAAGTCCATTTCCACCTTTTAATTGTCGACCATTTGACCCTGTCCACTTTCTGTCCCTGTTGATTATTTGCATGTTGACTAAAAAAAACAATTTAAACCGCTATATTGTTGTGTTTATGAAGGTTTATCATGGTTGCAGAATGGCATATAAGTATTAAACATTTATACTAACAGTCTCACTATATGAGGAAAACCTGTGCAATTGCTAAGTGATAATTGGTCATAACTATTAATCTGATATAGGAATACTGTACTGCTAAATTGATGTTTCTCAACACAACTGCTATATTATGTTTGAGAAAGATTACCGTGGTTGCAGGATGGCAAAGAACTACTAAGCATTTATAATGTATGTTTCACTTTATCAGCAAAATCAGCATAATCGCTATAGTGACAGCCTGCTGTAAATTACATTTTAATATCAGAATACTGTATTGCTAATTGAAGGTTCTTAACACAGCAATATATTTACTGCCATTCCATAGAACTATCTATATAATCTGGTTTAATTTATGAGCATAACCTGTGCCCAGTGGTGACCCTCCCCATGGTGTCACCTGGTGCAGGGAGGGACAATGTGCGCGTGGCACCGCAGCCAAAAAGGGACGTGGCCACATGAGAATGGCGTGGTCACACAAGAAGGGCGTGGCCATGCAGATCGAACCCCCATGCTTATTACTTGGGTGGAAGGGGGGAGGCAGGAGGTGCCTGTGTTGAGTGCCGGTCAGCTCCCTCAGTGACAGGAGCTGAGTGCTGCACTTAATGCTACAGTACATCACCCAGCTCCTGTTAGTGAGGGGGAGTCTACACCTTAGTGTCACCCCTCGGTGGGTGATACAAGGGTACGGACGCACACCCTTGTGACGCGACTGCCTGTGCCACCGTGGTTTGGTTATTTATTGTGAGCATCATCTGGATATAATAAATATCCTTATTTATGTGAAGGGACACAAATATTGTTATCTCTTTGGCTGTTCATGTATTCCTCTATGTGTGTACATATAAATGTATCAATATTATTTACCAACACTCTTACCTTGAATCGAGTCTTATAGAGTTTGCTTTTTTTTCAGGTGCCAGCATACCTGCCCTTTGGCACTTGTGGAACTACAAGTGCCAGCAAGCGATCGGCACCATACCCCCAATGTAAAATAAATAGTTAAATAAATACAAAACACACACACCATGCCAAGTATGTCAGAATACCTCGCTAGCCTGAGTTCTAGGGGATTCACATGGAGTGAGCTTTGGGATTCATAACATTATCTTTATCAGTGCTAAAATGTCTTCTTTGCCAACACTTGACTATTACTGTCATTCTGTGCTTCCTTTATAAATATCTGACACATTTAGAGGAAGATGTACAGGTGTTTTTAATTATATAGCCTCATTGTGCCATGCAGTGTATTATGTGTGGCGTGAGTGAGCCGACAGGTTCTATGCAACTCTGCTAGCATCGGGCATCTTATTCATGGAAAAAATTGGCTGCCGCTGCATCATAGCCCTTCACATGTTGATTGAGAGACTAAGTCACACACAAAGATAAGAGTGTTACATATCAAATAATTTCAGCACAGTCACCTGGTGCATCCTAGTCACATTGCATTGCAACTTAGACACATTTTCGGCAAAAAAGATACAAATAAGATGTCTGGTGCTAGTAGAGTCTCGCGGGACCAGGCGCACCGAGTGGGGCTTTTTGGCACAACTGCAGCAAAGACAAGTGAGGACACATTGGAGAAAGATAAAGTACCAACCAATCAACTTCTGTAATTTTTCAAACACAGCCTGTAAGCTGACAGACGCATTGGAGAGGTGAGTATGGATTTTTTTTTCAAGTACACCCCTATGGATTACTTTGGATACTAGGTGAGTATGTGTGAGTGTGAGTGTGAGTGTGCATGTATGTTTTATTAAAATTTTACTTTCACGGGGTATGTTTTGTCTATTTACGTATTTCTTTAGTTGTGGAACTACAAGTGCCAGCGGGCCTGTAATGCCCCACATGCTGGTATTTGTGGTTCTCCAAATACCAGCATGCAGGGAAGGCTTGCTGGTACTTGTGGTTCTACAACTAAAGACAATATGGAAACTTATTTTTACACTTTACACTATCAACCCGGCACCCACCGCCCTAGGGTGCCGGGGATAGCCCCAGGCTATCAGTCTAGGCCTGGGGTGCCCTGGAGAGGGGTACCCCTTTATTGGGGGGGTACCCAACTCCCCAGGGATCCCCAGCCTGGACTGACTAGCGTTCAGGGATAATGCTTTGGCTGGGGAAACCTGTGAAAGGTTTTCCCTGGCTGTGGCATTATCCCCCTGCTAGACAGAGTTCGGTGCTGGTTCTGGAATTTTCAGGGGACCCCTACTCGTTTTGTCCCCTAATTTTCCAGAACCAGGACCAGCTCAACAAAGCCCTGTGCTGGTTCTTAATATACAGGGGCCCCCTACGCATTTTGGCCCCTGTATTTTTAGAACCAGAACAGGCTTTATTAAGCCCAGGGCTGGTTATGCTTTTGGGGAGGAGGTGAACGTCATTTTTTTTTTATTTAAACACATTTTACATAAGTACACACAGAAACATGTGTGCATGGATATGTGCATGTCTCTTTGTTAATCTGACCTGCTCAGGATGTACTCGCTTGCCTGAAGCAGGTCTATTATTTGGGGACTTTTGGTAATCTGAAACAGACACTCTATTACATTGGGCGAGTTGATTGTTTTCAATGTGAAAACATCTGGATGCGAGTTTGAGAATGGAGAGTTTTAGTAACTCTGAAAAATGCGAGTTTTAGTGAACAGACACCCTATTACATTGGAGAGTTGTGAAAAATTGTGAGTTTAACACCAAACTCGCAATTTACCAAAACAGACTACCTATTACATTTGTCTCTAAAGACATTAATATTGAGGTGGCTAATGAAAGTTTCCTCCTTAGAAGCACTTGTTCCCTGTATAATAAGATTCACTGATTGTATTATGGACCTTATTCAGAGAACTATGCTGTGTAAGGAGCTGCAGTATAAAATAATGCAAATGTGGCAGCCGCCGGGGGATGTACGGAGACACCAACCTGCAGCTCTGCAAATCTCAGCATCTGCGTCATATGTCTCAGCATCAGGCACAGATTATTCAATTGATGCAGACCTGCATAACCCTATAGTCCCCCAGAATGACCGTAGGAGTGACACAACGGACATATATTTCCAGAGTACGGGATCACAGACATGGGCAGCAGCTTGTCCCCAAAATAGTCACAACATATTTTCGTATATAATAATACTACACTGGGACAAATCAGATACTTTATATTGTAAGACCAGCGAGCATGGATAGCCTCACTAACACTGCGGTGGATTCTACTGTGAATTAACTGAGATCTAAGGGTGAGCATATATATATATATATTTATATATATATATATATATATATATATATATATATTATATAGTAAAAGTGTCCCCATCAGATATCAGAGATATCAGCTTGGGACTGCCTGCACAGCAGTCACCATAGGATTCTAAGAAGCTGCGATGTGCTTATATGCAGCAAGCTCTGGAAAACGTAACTTTCTTTAAATTTTGTGTATTATATACTGTACATCGCAAAGCAGCAAAAATCTGACACAGTATACTAGAGATGATATGATGCAGCTTTAACTGGACAGGAATTGGTTTTAAACATGAACAGAGTCTCTGATTACGCACAATGGAACTTGGCAGGATGAAATCTGTGGCTGTTCGTATCAGAGCCCACTTTGCACAGATTCAGACTCAGTTGCACACGGATGTACAAATGTCACAAGTCATAGTGGTCTGCATATGCAACTAAGACAGCTTCCAGTAGTTTTTTTTGTGCGAATAAGACTCTTTTTTATCTGGTTTTATTGCTAATAACCATTTTATATATTATTTAATATAACTCAATTGCACTCTATAAGCTCTGATTTCTTTCTAGTTTTTAATATCATAAAGTCTGAATTGAAAACAGAACTTGGAGACTTCACCAAACATTATAGGAGAACATGTTGTAAACCATAATAATAATAATAATAATACTAATAATAATAATAATAATAATAATAATAATAATAATAATAATAATAAACTGGCCTATTCAGCTTTTTTATTAGATAGAGGGATCGATTTCTGGCTCCCAGCATTATATCAACAATTACATTTAAGGAGGGAAATGATTTTCTTTGTTCTCTCTAAATTTAACAATTCATCACAAATAACACATATTATGTCTTAAAACTTTCCATTATTAATTTGTGTTCCAATTCTTAAAGCTAAAATCTCTCCCTCGCTCTCTCTCTATATATATATTATATATATATATATATATATACATATATATATATATATATATATATATATATATATATTATATATATATATATATATATATATATTTATTTATAAAAACAAATTTCCTGACTGACTAACTCACTGACTCATCCAATGCTCAGCCCAAAACCCTGAACATAGAAACATAAAATTTGGGGAGTACAGTATATTCCTTTCATGATTGCAGTGATATTTGGAAATGTGACTCCTAAGGGGGTGAGAAGGGTTAAAATGTTTCCTCCCCTGTGTAATGTCCTGACTGACTGACTCATCATGGCTGCATCACAGTTTAATATTCAAATAGGGAAGCTACGCCAACTGCCACACCAAATGCTGCCAAAAATCACTGTCAGTTGGTGTGACTCCCCTATTTGAATATTGGACTGTGCTGCAGCCACACATATGGAGCTGCCACTTGCCTTTTTATAATGATGTGGCTTAATAAAGAACTGCAAAGGGGTAAAATGTGTTTTCACAGATTCCTCAATAGCTCTTACACCAAAGGTGAAAGAGGGTAATGTGTCACTACTGGTATGAGAGAAGAAATGTGTTACTACAGAGGTGAGGGAGAAATATGTGTTACAATAGCATTGCAAAGGGAATGTGTTACTATACAGGTGATGGAGGGGAATGTATTACAAATTAGATGAGAGAAGGGAATTTATTTCTACACAGGTAATGTCAAATGTGTTACTATGATTTGAGGGAAGGGAATGTGTTACAACAGAGAAGAGAGGGGGGGAATGTTTTTCTACATAGGTGAAGGAGTGTTACTATGGGTTGAGGAACATGAATTTGTTACAAAATGGTGAGGGAGAGGAATGTGTTACTACTGTGGTAAGTTGGGTTATTGTGTTACTACAGAGGTGTTGGAGTGGAATGTGTTAATCCATAGGCAAGGCAGGGGAATGTGCTACTACAGGTGTGAGGGAGGTATTTTGTTTCTAACAGGTGATGGAAGGGAATATCAAATGTGTTACAACATGGAAGAGGGAGGGAAATGTGTTACTACATAGGTGAGTAAGGATAACGTGATACTATAGAGGTGAAGGAGTGAAATGTTTTAGTACACAGGTAAGGAAGTATAATGCCTTACTATAGCAGTGAGAGAGGGGATGCATTATTATAAAGTTTAAGGATTAATGTCCTATATATATATATATATATATATATATAATATAATTTTCAAATAAATCAGTCCTTCTAACAAAATCTTCTTTTCTTAATGGCCTATTAAACATTTTGTGAAATCTTTTGCTACCTTTTAATGTGAGCATCAACTCATTTTTGAGAAGTATGCTTCATAGTAAAATATTGGCATAATAAGTCACATTTCCTCTAAACAGGTTATGATAGTGTTACTGCAAATAAAGTAAACTTTAATAGTTTGATCGCTTTTTTCTGAATTTTATATATTTTATTTTATATATTTTATTTTTATTGTAACTTATAAATTTAGAAATGTCATTGTCAATAATGTCTAATCTGCCATATTCAAGTTCCTTATATTTATAAACTGTGTCATTGTTTGCTAATGTTTTGGTACCTTGTATCTGTACTTACTGTACTCCTACTACTTTGGTTATATTAGGTGTGGAAAAATTATATGCTATATTAAATATAAACTATTAATTTGTGAATACAGTCTCTAAAAACATTCTCCTTCTATACAACAAAATTAATCTTTGAAATATTTGCTGCTGATTATTGAAAAGTTCTATAGCACTAGTTTTATTCTAATAGATGACATATTTTTATTGTTACATTTATTTATGTATATTCAAAATGTAATTAGTATTTTACAGAATCAGATACATTAATTACACTTAATTAAGTATTTAAGCACAACCAAAATTAATTAATCAGCTCTGGGTCTGAGAAATAAACTGTTTGTGTTGGACACTGTTTATAATTTGTAAAATTCCAGAATCCTGGGTATTATACATTTGTCTTTTTTGTGTACTGCACAGAAACTTTTCAGCCTATAAACTAAAGGAATAGTTTTGCACAGAGCTGCTGTATTAGCCTCTCTCTTGAAAGTGTCTAGACATAGAAGCTGTTCTCTTTTTATTTACCCCAGCCTCACTACTTTTAAGTGTTTAGGCACACTTTTTACTTGGAGGACTGGTGAGCAATATAATACAATCAGCAAACTTTCTTATGCTTAAGATATTTGAGACCTTTTTGAGCTGGAGTGTAAAGTATTTAAATTATGCAATAAATATCTAAATGCAATTGTAGAATTAAATCAAGAAAGCAAATTGATAATAAAATATATCCTAAAAAATATCTAAGCACATTTCTTTGTTAAACTGTGCATAAGAAAAAATGGGCATAGACAGGTTTTTTGAGCAGCATCTGGAAATATTCAGTACAGTATTTTTAATAATTATTTTTTTTAGTTAATATGCAGTATATTATGATTAAGTTTTACAATAAAAATGTATAAGATATTAGAACTGTTATAATGTGGTTATTATTATTATTATTATTATTATTATTATTATTATTATTATTATTATTATTATGCCCAAAATGCTGGTTTGTGATTTAATCTAAAAAATTAAATATATATCTTGAATCATTATGGGCAAATGTTTTAATTCAACTTATCAATTTCCAGCCACTTTGTCATATTTAATAAAGGTATACTTATATTTATGTATGCTATTGTATGTCTCATTCATTTGGGAACACACACACACATATATATATATATATATATATATATATATATATATATATATAGTTTCTATAGCTATAGGGAAATGGCATAGTGTAGGCTTGCACTGTTTAGCTGCTTGTTTCCAAATTGATTCATACAATTTGTACACAAAATAGAAAAACTTGGACCACCTAGCCTATCCATTATAGCAAAAAAATATATAATTTGCCAATCCTGCAATCATGCCAAGTATAATGACTTTTGACTGCTCTTGACCTGCCCTTATTCCCAGTACACCCTCCAACTGTTCACCTTTCCTTTTATTTTGTACACTCTTATGGGCCTGTTCTTCTTTCCTCTGGTTCTCTCCTTAGCACTATCCATGTCACCACTGCTCTATAGTTATTCTCAAAATCCATTTTACGGACTTTGATACTGTTCAAAATGCTACACTTCCTTTATTTTCAGGCTCATTTAGTACTTTACTGCCTCCCTTTCCTGTGACTTACCACCACTTGCCCTACATGTTAGTGAGTTGCCCTACCCTTGACACATGTCTGCATATAACCTACCTGTCTGTAAATGTATTGTTGTATGTCAATTTAAAGTGTATTGCACTTATTATATGTCAAGTTACACTGTGAATATGTATATTCCATGTCTGGTGCTACAGAAACTTTGTGGTGCCTTGTAAAATAAATAATTAGGCCACTTAGTAATACTGAAATAGACAAACATATATAAAAACTGTGGTCAATGAAAAAAAAAAATAATAATAGTAATAATAATAATCATGTGTCCCAAATTAAAATGAAAAGGGCAATAGAAGCATGTAGGTGTTTGTTTGGTGATAATGTCATTATTTTATATTTATTATTTTTTTCATAGCTATTCTGATCTCTTTGTTCCGCAAACTGTATATAATGGGATTGAACAATGGAGTCACAACAGTGTTTACTAGTGATAACATCTTATTCAAATTGAAGGAATATGCTCTTGATGGAGACAAGTAGAGTATGATCAGGGTTCCATAGTACGTGCAAACAACAGCTAGATGGGAACTACAGGTAGAGAAAGCCTTCTGTCTCCCTGCAGTTGAGGTCATATGAAGGATGGAGTAAAAAATTAGGACATATGTGACAATAATAAAAAGGAATTGGAGAAGACCAACAAACAAAGCGACAATAGACACTTCGATTTGCACCAATGTTTTATCAGAGCAAGCCAATTGAAGGAGAGGAGCAACATCACAAAAGAAATGGTCGATGATATTTGGGCCACAAAAATCCAGTTGTAGTATAAGTGTATGAGTTATTAGCGGTTGCAAGAAACCCACCATCCATGAATAAATAACAAGGTAATTAGGAAGCTTAAAGTTCATAATTGATGAATAACGCAATGGGTCACAAATGGCTAAGTATCGGTCATAAGACATTACTGTTAGGAGACAACACTCCAAAATAGTTGTGGCACCAAAGAAATATAATTGAGTAATACATCCAAGGGCAGGTATAGGTGTTTTACCTAATAATATAACCCGTAATGTGTTAGGTGCAACATTTGTGCTGATTAAGATGTCTGAGATAGAAAGGTGACTAAGAAATATGTACATGGGAGAATTGAAATTGGGACTTGAAGAAATCAGAAAAATGATCAGGAGATTTGCAGCGACTGTTGCTGTGTAAACAGAAGCAATAAGAATAAAGAATGGGATACGGAAATTGTTAAGATTTTGAAATCCCAGTAGTATGAAATCAACAACAATTGTCTGGTTTGTCTTCAGCACATCCTGCAGATTAAATGAAAATGCATACAAATTGTGTAAGTTGGAGTAGCTCTCCGACTGTATATACTCAATAACATTTATAATGGCCTATGTATTTTCCATCATTGCCCATGATGTTTCCCTTCCCGTTACATTGTTTTGCAGTGCTTCACATTGTGATGATAAAAGATCTATCTATCTATCTATCTATCTATCTATCTATCTATCTATCTATCTATCTATCTATCTATCTACCTACCTCTATTAGATATGTGTGGTTTGGTTCTCCAGAAATCTGAATTTGCCAAAATTTTGTAAATCCTGAAAGATCTTCAGAGAGGATCCAGACAAATTGCAGTTCTGATCTTCATGCAGTTCAGAATTAGGATTTTAAATCTGAATATTGGATTTTGGATTGCAAACATTACATGATTTTACCTGTTTTTATTTTTTTTTCTTTTAAAAAAAAAAAACATAGATCCAAAACCAAAACACTTTAAGGTGGTTTTGCAAAACCAAAACCCAAAGATGAATCCATATCCAAAGCCAATACATGTGGGTCAGCGACTCTATCTATCTATCTATTTATCTATCTATCTTTCTGTCTAATATCTATCTATGTTTCTATCTATCCATCCACCTATCATCATTTTTGTACATAAAATACATCTTTATAAAAAAAATGCTATAAAAAACATTTACATGAATCTAAAACCAATTATACCAAAATAATTAAAGATGAATTGTTCTATCTACAAAAAAATAACAAGTCATTATTGATAGGACTGGGCATTACTCAATTAAGTTATAACAAATAAATTAGATTATTGCAAAGCAAAATATGAATTACATGATCACATATTTTGACATTTACGCATGACAAAAAAAGAAGAAAATGCATGATTTCATTTTAAAAATGGAAAATATTTGTGCATACTAATGATGATAAGTAGATATTTGTCACATAAGGCCCACATTTTAATTGATGCAGTACTTACAATACTATCAATACCATTAGGTTCCATGCTTTTGTTTATGTAAATAATAGCATTAAAACAAATGTAATATGCCAAAAAATTTCCTTGATTGGGAAATGCAATGATGAACGCCTGCATTAATAGATAATGGTGCAGACCATTTTTCTCACTTCTTTTTATACTACATTGTTTAAAGACAAAAAGTCCATGGAGGCTGCACATTGTCTTGGGAGTTATGTGATGATTTAAATCTTATTAATATACAATACACTAGAAATTTACAGTTCAACTACTACATAAGGTTACACTTAACCCTTACTAGGTGCAGGTTCCATGTCTTCATGATTAGGTCATTCTCAACAATTGTGCAATAAATTTGCTAAAGTAAATTCATTGAAATAAAATAATGATAAGTAATGGCAATACATTTTACTGTTTATTATTTTTAGTATAGGTTTATTGTATTTAGATTGCTAACAAAAGTAATTGCATTACGGATCAATGTAAAGCAATGCAAATTAGCTTTATCATAAAACTTTAACAGTCCATTAACTCATGTTGTACTTTACTAATGTAATTCTATTTTGGACAATCTATTTGCCCTCTAAAATTTAGTATTTAGTTTACCTTTACCAAGGACAGCCACCCTCTTATCTGAAGACATCAGTCAGGATGCAGGTTGTTAGCAAGAATGGAAGAGAGAATCACTTGGCTGGGGCAGCAAGAAGAGACACGTCACATCCACCCAAGTCACTTAGTACTGAGAATTTGTGAGGA
The DNA here is from genome assembly GCA_031769625.1 of Taudactylus pleione. Classification (NCBI taxonomy): domain Eukaryota; kingdom Metazoa; phylum Chordata; class Amphibia; order Anura; family Myobatrachidae; genus Taudactylus; species Taudactylus pleione. The sequence continues at coordinate 3,102,936 of JAUIMM010000267.1, forward strand.
ATTTAGAGGGACAAAGCAGATGTCAATGTGTTGTAGAAGATGGAGAACATGGAAATCAATAGGATGGAGAAGGTAATATAGTGAAGAATGAAGCTAAAGTTGATAAACAATTAAGCAAAGTAAAACTCTTTGAAGCTCCAAAATAGAAGTAAATATATATTATTTTTTTTGCTGTGTGACATGTTATCTCTACTTTTTCCATCTGGACCATGTTGGCCTGCTGGAGTAAGCCTTATGTGCTAGCTGAGATCATCTGGAACCTCTTTAAGTTTTAAATTTGGGTAACTACATTATGGAGAGTAACAAATGAGCTTCCCATAAACCCACTGATTGTAACAGGTGCCTTCCAGAGAGTGGGTTGAGGAAGTGTGGTCAGATCTACTGAAGAACAATAGGCACCTATTTTAATACAATTAAGGGTAACTGAATTAAGTCTCTGTACCACCTCTTGGATAATATTTTTCATTTTTAGTTCTTTTCAGCAAGAAATTGCCCTGCAGCTGACCAATAATTCCAGCAGATCAAGGAAGACTGCTAGTGAAGTCTATTTCCAGTGGCGATGAAATGTCTCTGGTTGGATACAGGGGTCAGTGCCAGGGGTGTGCTGGATGTGAATTAATTGGGCTGTAATGCATTTCTGCCTTGTGGGCCTTGCTCAGAGAATTTAATACAGCACAGGCTGGTGGAAAATGTGTTAAAATGCCATCTTGGTGTCGGGCTCAGCACCGATTGGCTGTAATAGTGCTGATTCTGATTGATGGATGTCATTGTCCATTGTAGGTTAAATTGTTGATTGGCTGCTAATTATGTAACTCAGCAGGGATTGTTATGAAGTACCCTCAATGGTGAAAGTAGAAGGTAACAGTAAATGTGATGTGATACATAGTAAAGATGTGATAGTAGTATGAGTAATTGTGATGTTGTAGATATCACATTGTTGTGTAGTAAGGCAGCCTTTAACTAGACAAAGACCTATTCATACTCTGAAGACTATGTAATCTATTTTGCATTTATCTTGGCCCAGAAATGTACTGTGGCACAAACTTGCAGTGGAGCCCAGAGGTTACTAGGATGGCACAGACTTGCCTTTAGTTGAAAGCCAAGAGAGGATAGCCTTGACTTTGGTCAGTACTGAACATATTTTGCCTCTCCAAAAACTCAGTGACCCAAGTATTTTTCTGGTCAGATAATCAGACCTTCTATGCAAATACATTTTGGCACTTGGGAAATGTGCCTGAGATGATTTTCCCATTTCTCACTAAAGATAGCTATGTCATCTACAGTAGGAAGACATTGTCAAAGTTCTGACATGTTTTCAGGAGGTGATGCATGTCTGATAGAAGGCTACTGGGCCATAGTTTTTCTGCAAGATACTGCAGTAAACTTGAATAACCCAAGTTGATGTACCTGTACCTCCCTGGTAACATCTACCAGTACCACTTACTAAGGTGCATGGTGGACACATAGCATGCATCCCCAGTTATATTCAAAGCTCATCTACACAGGACATGGGATATTTGTCTGTCACTGTCACCTTAGAACTTACTGTTGTAACAAATGAATATAGTCCACTTTAACTGGGAGATCTAGTCATTCTGCATTCTGCTGTATAAAGTTACAATGAAACCAATTTCCAGCATCTTATCCACATACATATGTGTACTCATACACTGTGGCTGTAGTTTAGTGAAACAGTCCATCTCAGTGTTTCAGGTCATGTCTGACTTTCTCGCTCAAGTTTTAATCTCTTTAACTTCCCGAGAAATGGTAGGCCACCAGACTGAACTAGACAATAATTCCAAGTTTTTAGAAATCCCTGGGTGACCAGCCATCTTATTTGCATGAAACTCAGACAAAACAGACACCCATAGACATTCTGGAACATACAACAGATGTTGGGGAGTTTCTGCAGGGACCTGAGATTGCATAGATCTGAGTTGGCTGAAGATATGTTGTGCCAGTCCAGCATGAATGGAGGTTGCAGGAATGATTGGCAGTTTAGCGGAAGTGACTTCATGTTTCTGAAAATGGATGGAATTATTGCACACTTTCCAAGAGGTAGTAATGTTGTACAAAAAATATTAAATGGTTCAAATATGCACCAACACATTGTATCTGTTTATATGCATTTAATAACAATAATACTGGTTAAAATATTGCATATACCCCCTTTAGTAGCAGCATATGAATAATTCCACATATATCATTAGGTAAAAGTATATAGTCAAGGATTGAATAGTTGCATATCTCCCAAACAAAGGTTTATATTGTTTGAACAGAGTATGGTGGATTCAAATATCCTACTCCATGTAGTATCTGTTTAGTTGTCTTGATAATACAATTCTATTTATAACATTGTATTCATCTTCCAATTATATTGCACATATCCCACATGGCAGCAGTATAAGGTCAGTTAATTGCACATGAAGTAATCCACAATATTGCACAATTGTCTATCAGCAATCTGATGTTATAAACATCACTATATTGCACATATTCCTTAATGCAGTGGAATAGAGTCTGTTGAAAAAAAGGAACACTGACCCTTAAATGCATAAATCCCTGTTAACAATAGTTAATGTCCTTAATATTGCACCGGACCCTGTGGAAAATGTTATTGCATTCACTTATATTGCACATATCCAATGTGGTGGCAGTATAGGTTAGATAAATTGCATGGAACATATAACCTCAATATTGCACTTGTCCCTTTTAGCAGCACCAGCAGTGTAAATCTAAATAATGATACCAATAATCATTCCTTGACAATATCTTATTGCTCAATTTGTCTTAATAACATTCATTTAAATTATTAGTAAATATCACATTATATTTCTCTTAATAAGAACTCAGTATCCCAGTAATATCTACAGTTAAAAAAAGGAGATAAAGAAATTTGTTTCTTGTTGATTAAATAAAGGAAAGTCCACAAAGATATCTCACTATATCATTAGTAATATATAAATCAACATATAACTTATCTCCATATATTAGTAGAGTAGCAGGTAGGTCACAATAATTTAAAGATTTGTAGTTAGAATAAGTGAGAGTAAGACACCTCAAGTGTTCCCCATTTCTGCTTTCACCTATTATCTGATTCCTATGTATTGAACTGGTGATGAGAGAGTCGGGAAGCTTGTGTCTATAGAAAATGTAGTAAAGTAGTGGTTCGTGAAGGGTCTTTTAGTAGTGGGAGTTAGATAAGCCCTGTTGTCAAATTGGTATTGCAGGGGTTAAATTCACGCAGACCAGTGAAATCCACTACAGGAAGAAAGGACAGTAAGTATTGAAACCTGTATTGGATCCTGCCCAAATGTCCAGACTGTGCCGGGTAACGAGTTTCCATATCAGCTGTGCTGAAAATTCATCTCCCCTGAGTGCAGTGAGAATCACAACACTGCTCCTATCTGCCAAGTCCATGTGTGACTGGAAGTCAGCACAGGGCTAAGAGTCAGCGTGCAGCTGGGAGTCTGTCAGCATGTCTACCAGTCAGCTGACCCGTCTGACAATGGAAGAAAAGTAGTTGATGTGTGTTTTGCCATTAGGCTTGTTCACAACAAGTCACCTGATCTCCCATCCTCACTGTCCTGGTTAAGATCTATTGGTAACCAATTAGGTCAATCACAATTCTGATTGACAGTGTTCTAAGCCAATCAGATTTCTTTAACATCATGGCTAATCATCAAGCCTTTGCTGCTGATTGACATGTCATTGAACCAATAACCTTATAGCAATGAGAATTAACAGAGTACAACAATCCAGTATAATTGTTAAAAAATAATGATAATTAGAAAAATACATATTAAACGTAGATTATGGGATTAACATATCATAAATCATCAGAGAAAAAGAAGAGTAAATTGAGATAAATTGTTAAAATAAATGGTTCTAGACTATAATCAAAGATTATAGATATCAGTATACCTACTCATTGATTGTGATATTCTTTCAGATATTATCTGAAATTACCAATTTTTTTAGAATTTTGCCTAACCATCTTTTATTTCACAATCTATTCATTTATATAATATAAGAAGGTTAAAATAAAACTTTAGTTTTAATATTTTTGTAGTCAGGTCTAAATGTAATGACAAAATTAAAGTGAAGAGCCCAGTGTTCCTGTCTAGAATTGAGTCTACTGTCCAATTCAGTGTATAACAGATTTTTATGGTCAGTAATGACTGTGATAACATATTTAACCCATTCCAGCCAATGCATCCATTCTTGAAAAGCCCATTTTACAGCCAGCAGTTCCCAATTTCCAACATCATAATTCATCTCTGTATGAGATAATTTATGAGACAGAAAAGCACAAGGGTGCATTTTATTATCAACAGGGTCCTTCTGAGAAAGAACATCTCCAACCCCTACTTCATAAGCATCCACTTCTACAACAAAAGACAGATCAGGATTAGAATGGCAGAGCACTTGAGCAGAGACACAGACTTTCTTTAATGAAGGCTTCTCAAGGCCAAATGGAGGTATCTGCCCCTTTCTTTACCAAGGCAGTGATTGGGACAGCCAATATAGAGAAATAATGAATAAATTATCGTTAATAATTTGCCAAATTTACAAAGGAAAACTTTGCACCTACAGGGGACATGGCTTGTCTAATAAACTCTTTCCTGGGGTTCTCCTCAATATATTCATCCATTGCCTTAGTTTTAGGAATGGATAAGGCATACAATCTTCCTTTAAGTGAATGGGTACCAGGCATTATTTCAATAGCTTGTATTCTTAAATGGGAATGGGGAAGGGGAAAAACTTCTGCACTAGTGGATATTAGCTCTCACACACAGTAGCTAATACGATGGCCCCAGTATTGTCAATCTTGAACTGTAATGCTTTTCATCTAATTCTGGGGGTGCTGCCAGAGACACTAAATACACTCAAGCATAGAAAGAAGACAAGAGAATGTCTCTTTCTGGCGCACATGGTAAAACATATTAAAACTTAACCTTTATTGTGTTCAATTAAATTCTATACCTATCCAGTGAAATATTAAAGAAAATTAATTTTGCAAATAATTATATGAATTTTTTTTTTTAATAACAAAGAAAATATATTTTGTTTATTATTCAAATCTGTTTTTCATATAATTATTTACATAATTAAGACATGTTTTTCCCAAATGGAATTGGTTATGTAGAGCTGGACCATTCCATTTGCTATCAGTGGACCAATGCCTGAATTCAGTGCAATAGACTGTCCTTGATTTAGGGTATGCAGGCATCCACCAAAAACAAGGCAGCATAGTCAGAATTTAATCCAAAGGCTCAAGTCTGAGGATCTCCTTTCAAATATATAAATAATAAGATCCACATGCTGTATCTCTAAACCGAGGAATATGGCCTCAAATTAAAAAATAGCTTGCAGCTTTCCTTGAAAATTAAGAATTTTTTATGATTCCCAGTAAAATGGTCAGGTATATTCAACTTGGTTTAATTTACAGTCACCTGGCAGGTGGAGCAGACCTAAGATTATACTTTTGCACCTTTAAGTGCATGGATAGGTCCTGGACAATTTGAGACAATGGTTGGATCTGATTAGACACCTAAGCTGGATTTTGTGCAGCAGGATCCATTTGAGCAAAATACTATGCCAGTGGTGGGCTGGTGATAATGTTATGAAACTCCTCCATAATTTCATAAAAAATCTAGAGTCCCTCTATGGAGGGTATTCTGCTTATAACAACCACCTGCTGTTCCCTCAGTGTTAGATACACAAACCGGTACTTAGTCGGCCACCTGGTATTGTACAGTACCTCCAAACAGTAGGAGTTTATGCAACAGACAGGAGATTACTAGGTAATAACTGGAGTAGTAGTGAATAAGCAACAGTAATATGGCAAGGACAAAGTTAACTGAATTACTGACAACTGTCCAGTATACTGGATCAGGTAGTAGCAAGGGTATAATTTGCAGACAGTTCTGTTATCTAAACACTTATTCATACTGGATGGGACTGCCATCACCACACTCAACTCCATTATTCATATAAATTGTTCTGTGTATTCAATGATAGACACATGCAGTACACTCCAGAATTACAGCATCTCCCATGGGAATAAATCAGAAATTGATGTTGCATTTCTAGATTATATAAACAGAAGTTACTGCAGGGACTATTTCTGGTATCTACTCTTCAAGTGCACATACAATATGCCCACAAAAAATTATTCGGGGTCACGCTGGACCCTGGTCTGGTGATTGTAAGGGGTGAAGACATCAGTATCAACCCAATTTTTCCAAAATGGTTCAGCATCAAAGCATCATGGAATAGGGAACTCCAGGCCTGATTCAGAGCCGTACGCTATTTGCGGACGGTCGTTCTGAAAAAGGGGCTGGCTATTTAAATGAAGTGCTCGCTCTTTGCGGTCTGTTGCCGCCTCTAAGTCTGAATGAGCGAACAAAACCTGCGGCCGCTATTTAGAGAAAAACGCCCCCTGGCCGCTCGCATCATACGTCATCTCCGGTATCTACTAGATTAATCGAGGACATCGAAGGGCGTATGAACTGCTCGCTATTCTTGTGGTAGCATTTTCCTACCGCAATCATGCGAGCAGTTCTGGCTAAAAGACAACCAAGTGACGTGGTCGATGACACTGCTTTGTTAATTAAAAACGCCCGTTTTGACCGTTTGGCACGCCTGCGTTCGGATCTCCACTCCCCGTTTTCAAGCACCTTCCCCTGTTACCACCCACAAATGCCTCATCCTGTCACTAAAATTAGCAGGCATTCGCTATTTTGCGAGCACATGAATTTCGACCGCACTGACTGGTTCGGGCATGCACATTAAGAACCGTACGCATGCGCAGTTGTGCGAACATCGCTCGGAACGAATGAGCGGCCGCTTATGAGCGGCTCTGAATCAGGCCCTCTATTCACTTATAACCTACTGGTGAATCATATCCAGCTAAATATATATCACAGCTTACACTACATGTGCTGAATTTATGAATGACAGTTATTTCTTTCGGGTATTTGGTTGCATAATTTATTACTTATAATGTACCAATTCCAAATTTTACTAAATATTCCACCAAGTACATGTTATGTGAATTTTCAAACCATATCTAACAATCCTCAGTATCATACAACAGTTTCTTGATCATTCCTCCACTAAACTCCCTCATTTCTTATTCTCTCACCACATTTCCTATTTTATCCACTTTATAGGGTCAATTTAATAAAACTCATATTTAATCCATGTTTGTCTGAGATTAAACATGGATAGGAATGGTAATACAAGGAGGTATATTTTTAAATTAAATTCTGGAATTTACTAAGCTCCTGTGTTTGTCAGGATTGTGTTTTTCGATGGTGTATGTGATCATTCCTACCTGTGTTTAATCCAGTGTTTCCCTAGTCTAACACTCTCAAACAAGCAACCTGCAGACTGCTTGTTTGGGAAAATTAATAAAATAAATGTTTAATATTAAAAAAAATGGCAAAGGGTCATCCCCCGCCAAAGCATAACCATCCCTGGGCTTCTGAGCTAGTCCTGGTTTAGCAAATACAGTAGGAAAATGTGTAGGGTTCCCCCATATTTTATGAACCAGCACTGGGCTCTTTGAGACAGTTCTGGTTTTAGAAATACATGGAAAAAATGGCATGGGGGCCACCATATTTTTAAAACCAGCACTGGATTCAAACTAACCAGGCTGTAATGCCACAGCGAGGGGACACTTTCACCAGGTCACCACTGCCAAAGCATTAACACCCCAAGCTAGTCAGTCCAGGCCAGGGATCTCAGGGATCTCCCCCAATAAAGGGGTCCCCCTCTCCCAAGCACCCCAGGTTTAGGATTAAGCCTGTGGCTCTTCCCTGCCCCCCTGGCTGGTGGGGGCAGGGGTAATATGGGATTAATATATGTGTACTGTTGTTTTTTACAGTGGGACTACAATTGCCAGCATGCCTGCCTTTTGGCACTTGTGGAACTACAAGTATCAGCAGGTGGCCAGCACCCATACTCCAATGTATAAATTGTAAAATAATGACAGCACTCATGCATAGTAGAAACTAAAGTTTTATTACATACTAAACACACTCAAACATACGTAATTTCTTGCCTGTGATAGGACCCTTTGTCCAGGAGAATTCCCAGGGTTTCCCTAAAAAAATATATTTAATACTCACCTACCTCCTGGTGAAGGTTGGTCCTCTTCTCCAGTAGAGTCCTGGCCTTGTCAAAATAACCAATTGAACAGCCTGGACCATTTCAGACACTATAGAGATGTATGTATTTGCACATACATCTCTACCCCGGTAAATGACGGAGACTCTCGTGGTTTCTGTCATTAGCCTGGCCGCAAGCCAATCAGAGGCCATTCTAGACCAAGTGGCCACTGATTGGCTATAAGCTGCATGTCTTTCAGTCAGCAACCATGTGGGTTACAGCCAATCAGCAGATGCTCTAGAGCACTGCCGTGTTCAGATGATGGTGCCTTCATTTGTAGTTGTATTTATTAGTGTATTTTAACTTCAGATTCAGCTATGTTCACCTCTTTAAAATACAGAAAATACACCCATTTTTTACATAGAAAATTCCTGTATTTGTAAAAATGGCTAAATACTCCTGTAAATGCAAAATCAGACAAACACGAATCTTAGTAAATTTACTCCTAATACTCCACATTCTTCTTGTACATCCAAAGTACTACAGCAAGAAAAAGTAGATGCAGGTATACACTATAAGTACTAAGAATTCAAAGGTCAAAGTATTTTTAATAAACTCCACCTTAGACTTACCTTAAATAGAGCCCATTTAATCTGTGTACTGCAATGTAAAGGACCCATGTTACTTAATATAACCTGGGGCAGGTAGGAGGAGTGCTAGCCCAAGAAAAGGGGTCTCATCTTTAAATCTACCTTAAATGCACACAGAGAGGGAAAATGGGGGCTGTGCTACACATCCTAATCCTAAACATAATAAGATGTGCTACCAATCAGAGACCTGTAGTTCTAAAGCAGAAAAAAGGAGGGAGATGCAGGTGCACAATATAAGCACTAAGAATTCTAATGATCAAAATATTTAATAAACTCTAACAATTAACATATTTTTTTTAAGTAAAGTTTTTTTAGTACTGTACATATTTGGCCAAAGTTGTTTGCCCACTTATCACGTCATGGAGAATCTCATAAGGTGGGTCCATAACATCCCCAATAATGACACATTTAACACATTTATATAGGACTTACTTTTAATAGAGCCAATTTAAATGTGCGTACTGCAATGTAAAGTACTCATACCAATTAAAATCACCTGGGGCAGGTAGGAGGAGTGCTGACCCAAGAAAAGGCATCTCACCTTCAAATGTAACTTAAATACACACATACAGTACACAGAGGAAAAATGGAGGGCTGGGCTGCAGACCCTAATCTTAAGCATAATAATAGGTGCTACCATGCAGAGACTTATAGTGTGCACCTGTATCTCCCCTCTTTTTCTGCTATAAAGCTACAGGTCTCAGCATGGTTGCACACTTTTCTTGTGTTTAAGATTAGTATGTGCAGCCCAACCACCTTTTTGCTCCCATTTTTTTTAACTCCACCTTTTTGTCTCCCCCCACCCTTTTTGCCCCCTTCCCCTTTTTACCTCCAAAGTACTCTCTGTAACCTCTTTCTCTCTCTGTAACCTCTTTCATTGTCCTCTCCAAGTGGACTAGATATTTCACTAATTTGGATGGCCACTGCCTTTGATTTGTTTCCTATAGACCAAGGGTGGTTAATAAGTGGCCCTCCAGCTGCTGTGGAACAACACAACCAAGCATGCCCTGCTAATTTATGCATGCCCGTGCAACAGCGTTGAAACACCCTGGCATGCCTGCTTTTGCAAGGTCACCACCCCATCACCACCCACAAACGGCACTTCCTGTTAATCACGCTGTCATACAACTGCGTACGCAGTTCTAACCACAGCGTCTGGCTTGCATGCACATGCGAATTAATCAACGGATTGCATGCGTATACACAACTGTGTTCCTTGTTGAATCAGGCCCTGAGTTGATGTGAGACATAATGTAGCATATTTCTCTTAAAGTATTTTTTTTGTGTGAAAATCTTATACCTCTAATGACTTTCTTTAGCACTAAGTTTTATATAAATAAAATTGTTATTAATTTTATTACCACTCCTATCAAAATGCTCTGTACACTGCTAAACATACCATGTGTACCTGAGATGCTGCTGTAGGACTTGCAGTGACCTGGAGTCCTGTGACAATGGGCTGCAAGCTTAAATGTTTTGATCGAAATATGAACAAAATCCCCATGCTGTTATTTGCTAGGTGCACACAGATTTTGGAGCATATTATTGTTGGTGCGGATACCAAAGTCTGTCTGTTTTGTATACATATGTGGCATTATTATTGCCACGCAGCTGGTACCATGTACAATATGGGGAAAAATGAGCAGGGGCAAATTTATTATGTTACATTTCAAAATTTTGACATGTACTATCATTGTTGCTTCCAATCATGGCTAAAAATGGCCTACAGTTGCTGGGTGTGGCTCACAAGCCAACCCTTGTATAGATGTAACCCTCTACACCTGAGAGATGAGGGCATTTAACTCCATTTTATGGTGTGTTTGGCAAATATATTCTAGTGTAGAGACTTGCAGAGAATTGTGGTGCTTTGATGATGGGCTGCAAACTTCATTGTTTTGATTAAAATATTAACAAAATTCCCATGCTGTCACTGCACAAAATCTTGCTTCCTACTTCAAGGACAAGTTTGATAGGCTCTGACATGAAATAGTATGCTCCTCCTCAGCCAGCAACATGCTCAATACTTTCTTGAACCCACTCCCAACTCCCTTTCATTTGATCCCACAAAAGAATATGTAACTTATATTCCAACTCACCACCTCTTCTCTTGACCTATAGCCTCACAAATCACTTGATCCTTGTCACCTGTGCTCATCACAACCTTAACTAAAATATGAATTATCCCTGTCTCTCTTTCTCTCACTCTCTTCTTTTATATTTCCATAATTATTTTATCTTGCAGTGATTAATCCTGTTCTGAAAATAAAATACTGACCCAAACTCTTTTTAAATCGCTATCCCACCGCTAAACTCAATTGTCCTTCACTCAGCTTCCTAATGCTGGGCATACACTGCCATATAAAATTCCTGTCAGACCAACAAACATTATATCTGGCAACCGGACACCTGGCAGATAACATACTTTGCCCAATGCGAGCAACTTTCACTTTGAAAATATCAGATTGAATGGATATGCTGGACAATCTGGTATGCCATACTGATTGATATTTTCAGATTGGTCACCCGCATACACTGAGCAATTATTTGGCCAGTAGGCCAATATCGGGTGGATTGGCCAGATAATTTTATAGTGTATGTCCGGCATTAGAGGCTTGGAAGAAAGAATATACCAGCAACTAAGATAATGGTTCACTAGATGCTCTAGTATTTTTGCTGTGTGTTTTCTCTTTGTAATCAAAACATTTTATATATGAAAATAAAGTATCACCAGTTTGTTTATTAATTGTGAGTAGCAAATTCATATTGCTTCACACATTAACATATGCACAATACAATGTTAAAAACATGCATCACTTCGGATATTATTCTTGTACTTCACCTAAAATGGGAGTGTTTGATATGGAAGTATCTTGAGAGACTTGCCTTCACTTTCCTCACACACTTACTGGAACCACTTCAGTCTGGCTTTTCACTCCACTCCACATATACTGCACTTACTACAGTGGTCAATGATTCAATCAGTCTAAATTTAAAGGCCATAACTCACTTCTAAAGCTGAGTCACACTAGATGATAAATTGGTTGATTTGATGATTTTTGATTATTTGGAACAACATATCATCCACATCGTGTAGTGTATATGCACTATAGTGCATTCCCACGTGTCGTCAGTTACGTTGTGTGGTTGGCCATTCTGCACGACCAGTCACAGGTAATTGCATGTTGTGCAGAACATATTAATAAAGGATGGAACAAGTGATCATTCTGTCTTTTATTAAATCTTCTAATGTGTACCAGCAATCTTGCATGGTCTGGGGTGAAGGGAAATTGCCCTGACCATTGGCAAAATTGCTGGGTTGTTTAATTTGTACCACTCTGTTGTATTTGCAACAGTGAACTTTCTTCTCATGCAAATTAACAATTCCTAGGTCTTTATTACACTTTCATATTCATAATTTCATCCATACTTATCAAATCTTTCAGTGGTTTGATCTAAAATGATTTTGTAGTTTTTTTTAGTGCACTAAATGAAAGCATTGGAAAGCAGAAACTTACGGAGTTAAATTATCTGGAGAGGAAAATAGTCTTTCCATGACATTTATCATTGATTGAAATGGGGAGATATGTGTTAGAAAGAAGTCAGACAGTAGGAGATTGCAAATGTTAACATCTAGTAAATACGACATTTTATATTTATTAGATGTTCTTCCGTATATATTGATAGAGTATTTTAAAATAAAATGTATATTTCAGTGTAATAACTTGTAGTCCAGACTTGAGGAAATAAAAACATTTCTTTAACTTATTAAAATATAAAATTACAAGAAAATTCAATGATTCAATACAAATAGTACATGTCAATATATTTTTAGCTCAAGATAGCAGAATTTCTATCCAGAAACCCTAGCTCTCTGTCTTTCGAATAGTCTTTTATTAACCAAATCAAATCATATCAATTATTTAGTAGTTAGACAATTGGCAAGAATTCCAATGTTTATATGTGGTCAAATTAACATGCATTAAATTGGTAGGCTAATAATTTCAGTAGTAGACAGTGATTGATCATCATTTCTTTGGGACCATCCTTCCTCGATAACTGGTTGCCTGTCACTCATCTACCTAATTACTGTCAATAGGATGGGCTCCAGACCCTTTTTACTTGGGCTTTTTCCATAATGTTTTTCAGTTTGTGATCATCCATCAGATGTGATCAGGTCTTCACCTTTACAGTAGATAAAAGCTTAGCACACTTGTAAGTCTTATGTTCTTCTGCTTTTGAACATTATGAAAGACCATTTCCTAGTGAAAGGCAGAGGATACATTTATATTTATTTCAGTGGCCATTTTAAGAATTTAGAATTATTTTCTAATTTTCTTTTACATAAATGCCACTATATTTTATGACTTCTTTCACACCCTTATAATTACTCATATCAACGCATGACTATTGTACAAGATCTCTATACAAGTCTACATATTTATTAACTGTTCAAGTCCTGCATAATTCAGTTACTTGCTAGAAAGTTTCGGGACGCTACTTCTGTTTTCTCTCTTCATCTCTATGTACAATACACACAATATATAAGCGCTAGCGACACCGATAATATTTCATTGGCAATTTGCCTGAGAATGACTGCAGCTATCTCAATATGAGGAGCTGACCCTCAATAAACAATAATCAATACCCAGTTGAGACAGCGCTATCTAATCTCAGTTATAATTTATTTATTTGTGCATAAAAAAACACACAAAAATTCAAGTAAAAATGCATACATATAATAATAATATTGCTAAATAGCCTTAAAAAAAATATTCAAGTTGCTTCAAAAAGCTCCTGCTTATTCACAATGCTTTCTTGATAAACATTTTGAAATATATTAATGTACAGTATATAGCTTAGTTAATATACTTAATCTAAGGCAGCATATTGTGGACTTGCTGGAGTTTTGCTGGTGATCAATGCAACAACAGTCTAAAAATAACAGAAATATATACTTGAAGTTTGCTCTCAGGGCCCGATTCAGACCCGCTCGCTAGATACGTATTCTCGTTAGATGCATATGCAAAGTCGGCTAACTAACAGCAAGGCAGGCGATAGCATGGCAAAGCATAAGCAAGCCCACTATGTCTTGGCGTGCAATCGCACTGTGTATGCAGAAGCCCACCAGCCTGTCTGAAGATGCCCACTTATAAATGTCATCTCCAGGAAGTGTTTGCAACCATCGGTGCCATTGGATACCATCAGAAGTGAATGCAGTGCTTGTGGTTGACCATACCCTACCGCAAGCACTGCAAGCACGTCAGTGTAAAATCCAGCCAGGTGATGTGTGCTATGATGCAGCTCTGAAACAGTTGAGATGTACAGGCTCGCCTGCATTCGCACCTCCACTCCCCTGTTTTCAAAGACCAACCCCTGTCACCACCCACAAATGGCTTCTCCTGTCACTCAGTCAGCTGGGAAGTCTATGCGCAGCGAGCGAACGATTCCCGATCACTCGGTCTGCATACACATGCGCAGAGAGCAAACTTTGGCTGTCTGTGTGTGAACACATCCTAGCGAGCGGGTCTGAATCGGGCCTCAGTTCCCAGTTGTTAGGTTAGTTGCATGCAAACAAACATGTTTCAACTTGTTATTTCATGCTGTCTTTATAAGTTGTTATAGACATTAGTAAAAGGTCCTTTGTACCTGCAGTTTTGTAAGTTTAAATTAGTAGACATTAGTCATGACATAAAGTCCTCTATAAAATGGTTAGTTTCATGCAAGCAAGTATTAGTGAATCCTTTCAGCAGTATGTTAGTAACAATGTTTTACTTTCTACTGTCAGCCAGCAGTCACTCAGTGTTGTTTAAATATGTTGGTTGCCGTGCACAGCTACTGCTTTGAAAAAAGTCATCATTCAATGGGGGTGTAGGTACTGTAATACACTACCAGCTGGGTAATTCTTACCGCTACTATGTTCAGGACACCGGGGGATATTTGAATCTCTGTCTCATCTGGACTTTGAGTGGCTGCATCCCGGTGTATAGCGCGCTGGTCGGACAGCCTGTGTGTTTTTTATGTGCAGATAAATGAATTAGCATAGAGATTAGATAGTGCTGTCTCATCTGTTTTAATTTTTAAAGATAGCTGGCAGCCATTTTATAATTATAATGCTCACTTATACCTAAAATATACAATTCCTATATTTGAGCTATGAAAGACCTAAAAGACTATGGCCCTCATTCAGAGCCACTCGTTAGCGGCAGTACGCTCGTTCCGAGCGATGTTCGCACATCTGCGCATGCGTACAGTTTTTAGTACGCATGCGCGAACCAGTCAGTGCGGCCGAAAATCATTTGTACGCAATATAGCGAGTGCCTGCTATTTTGAGTGACAGAATGAGGCGTATGTGGGTGGTAACAGGGGAAGGTGCTTGAAAACGGGGAGTGGAGATCCGTTCGCAGGCGTGCTTAAAGGTCAAAACGGGCGTTTTATGGGTGTGCATAATTAATATAGCAGCGTCAATGACCACGTCACTTGGTTTTTTTTAACTCAGAACTGCTCGCAAAATAGCGGTTGAAAAAACCAACCACAAGAATAGCGAGCAGTTCATATCCTGTTCGATGTACTCGATTAATCTAATAAATAGCGGACATGACATATGGTGCGAGCGGCCAGGGGGCGTTTTTAAGAAATAAAAGAGCGTATGTTTTGCTCGCTCGATCAGACATAGAGGTGTGAACAGACTGCAATGTGCGAACGGATCATTTGCATAGCCACCCCTTGTTTTTGAACGAACGCAAATAGCGAACGGCTCTGAATGAGGGCCTATGTTCTAACTTGCATTTAATTTATTATTATTTATTAACTTATATTTAGCCTTAAAATATAATTTTGTACACTATTGTTATTGCCTTATATCTGCTGGTCCTAAAAACTATAGATGATTAATGTGTGAGCTTATATAATCATTCCTAACACATAGATATAATGAGAAAGCAGATTTATAGGTACAGCACATACATTTATTTCAGCTTTATCAATATGTTCTCCTATTTTTTACATGTATAGTATTGTGCTTTATGGGGACTTATTCTATTGAGGATGCACCATCTAAGGAAGCCTTTAATTGATTCTACCTTTGTCAGAGAAGTATCCTAGACTACACTAGAATACAGGCAGCTTCTTTTTATAAGTTCTGTTTCCAAAGTGTTCATCATTTTATTTAATTCATTAGTATTTTGAACAGGTAATTAACCCTATAATATAGCCCCCTAAAAAGTACACACAGCTGACATTTACCATCTGTAGCATTATAATTTTTTCTCCCTAATTGTTTTACTTGTACCAATTGTGTGTTGCTGTATACAGCTTATTATTTATACCCCATCATATTCAGTATTCAGTTATTACTACCGCTATAGGGGCTTATTCATCATCGATAAATGGCCCGGTATCCAAGCGGAAACACTAGTTTCCACATTTATTTTACTTACCGGCTATTCATCATCAGGGGTCTGATATTCAGCAAACTCCAAACTGCTCTGGTGTAATCTATCCCCTCTGCAAGTTGGATAATTAAGTATCCATTGCAGCAAGAACAATACTCAGGGCTCTGTTTATTAACATTATTTTTACTAAAATAAAGTGAAAAAGGGTGTTTTCACACCCTCTTCACATTATTTTAGATTCACCTAAAGTTACTACAGTCCGCGATCACAGGGGGCATGCCTTGATGATAGGGGCGGGGCTTAGTGCTGGGAGGGTAGCAGCGGCGACCGGTCGGCGTATGTGCAGGACACTTGTCACTGTATTTTTTTGCAAAAATACCGTGACTAGTGTGTGGAGGGGATTCGCAGAGACAGAGCTTTATCGCAAGCTCTGTCTCTGCAAGGGATTTGTAGTAAATCCCAGTGATATTGCCTGAATTCACAATGCGAATTCACTCGGTAATATCACACTACAATCTGCATTACCAATGCGGATTGTAGTAAATAGAGCCCTAAGTCATCAGAGGTCATACGACCTTCAATGATGAATAGGCCCTATAATTTCTTAAAGTATAGTAACTGGGGAGTCTATTTACTAAGCAGTGTTAAGAGACAGAGTGAAAAGTGATAAGAAAGTGATAAGGTGCCAGCCAATCAGCTCCCAACTGTTATTTTTCAAACACAGCCTGTGAGATGACAGTTGGGAGCTGATTGGCTGGCACCTTATCACTTTCTTATCACTTTTCACTCTGTCTCTTAACACTGCTTAGTAAATTGACCCTTATATCTGGGATGTGAGTAGTAGCAGAGCTGGAAGTAACCTGCTTTTAGCTTTCAGCTGCACACTTAGCTGTAAATAATGGGAGAATATTAGTGGTATCTCGCTTTATGAACAAGCCCCCAAGATATTTTGAGTAATTGGCTACACACTCTTTTTACATTTTCAAAAAAGTTTGCTTCATTCCAGAGTACATTTGATACCACAATGTTCTTGCATCAGTAAGACATGATCCTAACCCTGTGCTTTTGACCAAAATATTCCACTATTTGTACTATTTGTTAGGTATGTTATAGGTATATAATAAAAAAACACTATATAATGTTACTTATTTACGTAGTTTATTTATTTGTTCTACAAATACATTTTATTTTAGTACAGCATGGGGATTGCATCACTGATTTAAAGCACTATCCAAACTGCTTGTGAGTAAATCTGATGGTTTGTAGGTCAATCTGTCAGCAATGGGTAACAGACACAGTACAAACCAGCAGCAAACAGTAAATTTCCACTCAGGTCCAAGCTTATTTTAACCTTATATAACATAAAAATATGATACTACATTCAATAAATATATTGATACTGTGAAGAAAATTGTGATTATGGGAAATGCAGGTGGAATAGTTTTTGCTACAGACAGTAGGAGCATATGGACATAGAGTAAACTGTTCTCCTGGAGAAAAAATGTACATACAGAGCTCTAGAGACACATGGGGGAGATGTATCAAACCTTGGCTAGAGATAAACACCAACCAATCAACTAGTAATTGTAATTTTACAGGCTGTGTTTTAAAAAATGACAGCAGCTGATTGGTTGGTACTTTATCTCTCTCCACTTAATCTCTTTCCAAGGTTTGATACCTTTCCCCCCATGGAGTTATTCAACAGATCTTGTAACAATGTGTGAGAAGCTATTATAAGACAATGTACAAAGTATCTAAGAAAAGCATAATATAAGGAATAGAGGATGCGTACGGTTCGTTAGGAAGACCGTAACATTACTTAACTGTTTTTTTTAAATAAAACAACCATTACAATATATTTATCAAAGGCAGCTCGTATCTCTTTATTCCTCAAGCTGTATATTATAGGATTAAATAATGGAGTAACTATGGTATTAAGCAGAGATAGAAACTTGTTGAAATTGAATGAATATCCTTTTGATGGTGATATATACAGAGTAACCAGTGTACCGTAATAAATGCAGACAACAGACAGATGATTGCTGCAGGTGGAAAAGACTTTCTTCCTGCCAGAGGTGGAGGAGATATGGATTATGGATTTGAATATGCAGATGTATGTTACCACAACAAATGAAAATTGAAGGAGGCCCATTAAAATAGCTACGATGGACACTTGAATCTGTACGACTGATGTGTCTGAACAGGAAAGTTCCAGTAGAGGAGCAAGGTCACAGAAGAAATGATCGACTACCTTGGGGCCACAGAAATTTAATTTCAACACCAAGCAGCAAGTTACAAAAGAGACGACTAAACCAGAAGTCCAAGACCAAGATACTAGGGTTCGAGGAGCCCAGAAGCTCATTCTAGATGTGTAATGCATTGGGTCACAGATGGCCAAGTATCGATCATAGGACATCACAGTGAGAAGACAACATTCTATAACTGCAGAGGCACCAAAGAAATACAACTGAATGATGCACTGTGTAAAGGACATGTGGCTTCCGTTCTCCAGAATGACTTTCAGGGCATTAGGGGCAACATTTGTGCTGATTAGAATATCTGCTAGAGAAAGGTGGCTGAGGAAGAAATACATGGGGCTGCGTAGCTGCTGACTCTCAAACACTAGCAACACAATCAGAACATTACCTGCAATTGTAAAAACATAACATAATAATAAAAGCAGAAACACTGGGATTTGAAACATATGTAAAGCTTGGAATCCTAGAAGAAGAATTTCCATGGTCTTCGTCTGGTTTTCAGTTTCCTGCAAACAAAGAAAATCATGTTTTCTGAATAATAATAATACTAATAATACTACTACTACTACTACTACTACTACTACTAATAATAATAATAATAAAAAATATGTTTTGCATATATAAAATAAGTAAAAAATGTACATAAATGCAGCTAAAACTTGCAACTGAAAGTATAGTAGAGGCCATGTATAATGTATAATAATTAATTTGACTTCTTACTTGAAAGAGAGAGTGGGATTATTGTATCTACAATCAATTTAAATGAAACAATTATTGGGTGAACAGATAGAGAACAAAAATATTTGGTCTAATTACAGTATGTGACAGTGAAACAATAACACTAACATTAACAAAATACATAAAATATACTGTAGTAGAACAATTAGCACAAAATGGAAAGTACAGTAATAGCAAGTAAAGGAAAGTAATAAACAGATACTAGATGTGATATGAATTAAGCATGATTGATGCACAAGGGATAAATACTGTGATGCCTCTATTTGATCTATAATAATTAGTATTATTCTATTAATTCTACTAAGAAGGCCTTTGAATAATTTCCTACTAATTACCTCCATTTTGATAAGAGCATATCCACACACCTAATTTCACTTTTATAGACCAATCGTGTACAATGGTACAGAGAATGAATAAACATCCGACAGTATGTTATTCTCAAAAATAAGTTTTGCTTGCTTCATCTGAATGTCACATTATGTTTCCAAGATGACTTTTAAATGACTGTTAAGGAACATATTAAACACAACTGTATGAACATAGTCAATTACTCAATAAGTACTGAGAAATAGAGACAGATGTCTAACTTGTAATGTAATCAGCTGAATCTGTGGTGCTATCGATTGGTGCTATCCACATTTTTATGCTGACTGATGTAGATTAAGCAGCATCATATGGGAAATTATCACCTCCCTGGTGGCTTATTAGTAAAAAAGGTTTATTTCTTAATCATAATGACCTCTTTTCCTTTCAAAAGTATTTTATTAATAATATTTAACAGCATAGAATGATTTTTGAAATACAGTATTATATATGGAAATCTGATAGTAATTAGTTAATATATAAATAATAGATCTAAATGTTGTCAAAATTGCATATGAAATGGTTGCACATCAAGGGGTCTATTCATCAATACTTAATGTATGCATAAGTGTCAGGTCTATTCATCATTGCAGTAATGCAGGAGATATCACTCATATCTTCTGGTTACAAATTTACTCAAAACATTTCCACAGTCGGGGAAGTAAAAATTATGTAATTCATTACATTCCAAAAATGTTTTTTTTTGGTATTTGACAGTGAAGCTGTACGCTACCCTGAGATGATGTACAGCCCTCAAATCTCTTTACTACAGGGATGGTAAACCTCCAGCCAGTGGGCTGGATATGGCCCGCAAGATAATTTCATCAGGTCTGGCTGGCTGTGGCTCTCTCCCCCTTAGTGGCAGTGGGCATCCACTTCAGCAACCGGAAAGACAGCGCAGTGGGCATCCCCTTATAGCTGCAGCAGAGACAGCGCAGCAGGCATCCCTTTAAGTGGGAGACCTTCAGTGACAGGCATAGGAACCTGTCGGGTGGTCCGTGAAGGGCTGCTGGAAGGGGGCCATGGTGATAGTCTCATGTGGATTTGCTGCCACACTCTCGCACCGGAAGGAAGTCACCCAGTTTTTGAGATTGCAGGGTTCCACGGGCCAGCCTTGGCTGCTTTCACAGTCTGGCCAGCTGGATCAGGGAGGCACCAGCCAAAGTGGTCTCTAATCAGGGCACACCGACACCCTCAGTAGTGGCAGGTGGATCAGCAGGGACTGCAGTCATCAGAGGTAAAGGGGGGTGAGTGATCTCTGCGTGCGTGCAATGGTAGGAAGTAGACTGCTTCTATGAGTCAGTACACACTATTACTATACTGTTTTTGTGACATATCAAAGCTGCCTGCAGTCACCCATTAGCACATAATGGGCTGTTGGGAATTTAGGGGGGACACACCTGTCAACCTGTGCAAGTGTGTGTCCCTTATGCTGGGTACATACTGGGGTAAATTTACTAAAGTGAGAGTTTTTAGAAGTGAGTTTTAAAAGTGATGTGATGTTGCCCATAGCAACCAATCAGATTCTAGCTATTATCTTCTAGAAGGTGCTAGTTAAATGTTAAGTAGAATCTGATTGGTTGCTATGGGCAACATCACTTTTAAAACTCACTTCTAAAAACTCTCACTTTAGTAAATTTACCCCTCTGTGTCCACACAGTCGATTTGCTGGCACAGCGGCTGGTATGGCCTCCAACTGATGTTATAAATATCCAAATGGCCTTTGGCAGCAAAAAGGTTCCCCAACCCTGCTTCACAAGTTGTCAGATCCCTCCCCGCTATGACCCCATTGCCTCCACTGCCCACCACCACCCCCCCCCGACTGCCCAGCAAGGTGCGCTAGGCAGGTAGTCAAGGGGTCCAAGGGTGCACTGGATGCCCAGAGTCTGCTGCTCACTGCCCCCCTACCTCTTGCCCACAGCATCTCAACGGGATGAAGATCCTGCAGGACACTCCCTCCAGCCAGCACACTCAAAACAGCAGACACAGACAGGAGCCTGGACCCCACCTGCTATTATCATCCCTCCCCACTGTCCTCAGCTCTCCAGCATCACCTCCATCCCTGCTTCCTGCATCCTTTTTACCCTGGCCTGCATGCCGAATTAAACACTGGCAGGCTAGGAGGAGAGGGCTGTGGGGACACTTGTAGGGGAGTACAAACAGAGGACTGCAGAGACACTGGCAGGGGGTACAGGATAGAGGGCTGTGCAACACTGACAAACTCACTTCTGCTGCTTCTATCTAGCGTCTGCAGCGACTCATCTCCTCAGTACCTCCGGGTCACAATCATTGCCACCTGGCTCCCCTTGTACACACTATGGCACTTGAACAGCACAGCTCACACAGTGCTGGCCTCATAACAGGGCACTTGCTGTGTAATACAATTAGGAATTTAAATATAAGACATTTGTATATAAAATAAAATAATATATAGTTAAAACATTTAATAAAAATTATATTTATACAGTATATATATACAAAATTATATTATTTTTTATTTTATTTTGGTGTGAAACTCTTCTGGAATGAAATATATTTTTAGAATTCATTATTTGAATTATTTGAAACAGTAGCATGTAAGTCTATGTGAAATAATAATTATTTACCCCTCTGCAGCAAAAGAAAAATTTGGGACTTTAGATTGAAATTTGGAGCATATCCAGCAAATCTTGTCCTAATAACTCCCATTTACCTTCTATTGTCTCTCATTGTCCCCTAACTGGAGAATGTAAGCACTTACTGGCAAGTCATCTACCATATTTATCATTATCACAGTTTGTCCATGTCATGTCTTATTTTTCTATATGCAATATAATATATTTTAATAACTGCATCCCTGTATTTATTATTCTGCACAACTGTACCCATGTACCATGTATGCTATATTATTACATGCATTATCTATGTAACTATGCTAGGCACTACACAATCTGTGGCACCACACATTTAAATGATGATGATAATGATGATGCACATGTCACATATTTGTGTTTTAGTAATTTAATATAAAATATTGAATAGTGAAAAAGTAATGTTTCAGAAAAATATCTGCTTTTCCCAATAGCATTTGATGATCATTTCCAGGATTGTGTTTTTGGAAATGGTGCCAAGGTCCTTCTCTGACCTGAACAGTCATGCATGGTGAGGTATCTATTGTAAAATCAATGGGCTCTCTAATATTAGATGCCTGAGAACTACTACACCAATAACCCTACTACTGCACCATGCCTCCCCTCACTATTCCTGGAATTACAAATTTGGCATAGTGTCAACTTCTCCTGCTTGCTCTGTCCTCCTACTGTATCATTTATCCCACTGGCACTGTCCTCCCACTTTCTCATGGTCTCTATAGCTGATCCAACACCCGCTGGACCTCCAAGCAGTGATCATGTCTGGACCATGCAGCTACAATCAACCTGCCAACCACATATGCTTAACACTCCAGCTTTGTTCCACATTCCTGAGGTGTCCTGATCTGTGCTTTTGACTAACTTCTCAATGATACTACATGCAGTTCTGAAGTTTCTTCAACCATGTCTGCTGCTTCTCTACTTCTCTTTATTTTTGCTCACCTGGACTGTCTGTTCAATGCTCCAGCATGTTTCCATGCATTCTCCTGACCCTGGATGTATGATCCATCTTGGACCCTTGTTAACTTGCTAGATGAAACACTGCATTGTCCCTGGACTAACTCCCCTCTTTCTATGTCAAATATATGCAGCTAACCTTTGCTTCCCTGACCTGTACTTGCCTACCTGGACCTCATTTATGTATAGATTACTATTTTTATTAAATATACTTTTCTAAACATATTACCTTGAATTCATGTGCATCTAAGTGGAGCTTGGGACACAAGTGTGGTTCTTAAAAATGTCAATTGTGTGGCATCCTTTAACACATATAGAGCACTATTGTCAAAAACTTTTGGGTTAAACAGTATACACTAGGGCCTGATTCAGAGATGGACAGAAGTGCAGAGATGCACACAAGCAGCTATGCACATCCGTCCAGTTCAGATGCAAATTCAGAAGAGGTGTCAGACGCCTCCTACTGCAGCTGCATGATCCCAGTGCTGCTATACATGTTGCCACCTGGGGATACCATTGGAACAATCCTGACCATTGGTTGTGATTGTTGTCCCTTCGGCCAGGCTGTGGGAGCTAAAGCTTCCTGCAGCCTGGCCAGTGCCTGGTCACGCAAGAGGCCAGGAATCTGCATCCATCAATGGAGATCTTGGCCATGTCCCTCCCAGAAAATGGAGGTGACATGCCTCTGTTTCAGGGAACAGCACCCAGGCACGCCCCTGCTCTGACTCCCCAAATGCTGCAGCATGTCAATTACGCTGTGACTTGAGGGGTCTGCGAGTGAGATCGCAGGATTTGTTCTGCACCTGTGCAGAACAGGTCCTGCACAGACACAGACCCCAAAACTTTGGAGATGGGCATTCATCCTTGGATGAATGTACATCTCTGAATTAGGCCTTATGTTTGAATTTTTTTCACTTTATATTGGATTTATTATTATTATTATTATTATTATTATTATTATTATTATTATTATTATTATCATTTATTTTTATGGCGCCACAAGTGTTCCGCAGCACCTTACAAAGTACATAAACAAATTGTTGACCAGTGACTTACAATACAATACAATACAGGACCAGGACATGGACATACATTGCTACATTAGCGATCATAACACCCAGATAAGTAACAGAGCATAAACAACCAAGTGTTAGGTGCCCTAGTTGTGAGTAAGAAGTAGATGAAAGTAGAGTAAGGAGAAGCACTAGAGGGTAGAGGGCCCTGCTCATAAGAGCTTACATTCTAAAGGGGAGGGGCAGACAAACAGTTTGGATACAGATGGGGAAGACAGGGAGGAGGGAGCATGTATCAGCAAGTTAGGATGATAGTTGGAAGGCTTTGATGAAGTAGTGGGTCTTGAGAGCCTGTTTGAAGGATTGCAATGAGGTGGAGAGTCTGATAATGAGTGGGAGAGAGTTCCAAAGGTGGGGAGCAGTGCGAGCAAAATCTTGGAGGTGGGAATGGGAGGAAGAAATTAGTTGGCATGAGAGGCAGTGTGCATAAGTTGAATGAAGAGGGCAGACAGAAGAGTGCAGGGAGATGAGATCAGAGATGTAAATGGGAGAAGATTGGGTAAGGGCTTTGTAAGCAAGCGTGAGAACCTTGAATTGGGTTCTGAAGGGGAAGGGAAGCCAGTGGAGGGCTTGTAGGAGAGGTGAGGGAGATGTAGGGCATTTGTAGAGGAAGATAAGCCATGCAGCAGCATTAAGGACAGACTATCCATGAAAAAGACTGTGATGTTTGCAAGCAAGATTTTAAGTTAATCATTTATTTTGTACACAATTGTTTATAATTCACTCAGCACTAGAAGACTCTCCTCTTCCTTTCTTTTTTCCATGTTCTCTAGTTTGCCATCCACAACCATTAATTTACTTGATGTTAGCTGTCACTAATAACATAATGGGGAGTGCAATATATATATATATATATATATATATATATAAATATATATATATATATATATATATATATATATATACTCAGGATTCACATATGGAAGTTTTAAATGCAGTATTTACACTGTTTTGTTTTACTACTTACAAGCTGGAGTACCTGGCATTGCCCAGGATTTTAAGAATGTTTGTTTACACATCATACTCCATCCAACCTCTCCTTAGGCAGGCCTCACAAAAAGTGTGACAAACTTCCCCATCAGCAGTCCTAAGGTCTTCAAAGGAAGTAGGACCTGTAACCATGTAAAGCAAACTTCAGCGATAGAAGCATTCAAAATTAGTAGGATGTACAGTGTAAAGATGGTCAAGAGCTTCTGTTGCTCTGATACCAGGATGACCATCTACAGCGACACCCTGTTTTTTGTGCAGAAATACTTCGCGAGAAGCATTCTATGTGTAATATTTTGGCAGCTCACAGTACAGCTGGGTCCTTGCAAAGTCATCATTTTGACACAGTTGGAAGAAATAAGTAAATGTTGTTGTGTAATTTGGTATAGTCAGAGAGCTGAGAATGCTGGCAAAGCCTGCTAAATTTCTCTTTGATAATAAATATTAAGATCATGACAAAATATGACAATACAAAATGCTTGCTCCAAGGCCCTACCCATATGCCGTGAGGCCCCACAATGAGCATCCATTAAAAATGGTGGTTTTAAATTAATAAAAAATAACAGTAATTAATTTTGATTTCACATTTTTTTAGTTGCCTCCACCATGTTTTAATACGCTCGTATGTAAAATGCCATGATCTTCGCTTGTAAACTGTGGATTTGTATAAAAAGACAGAAGTACAGAAGGACAAATTTCCACTTTGATATAGTAGAGAAGATAGAAAAGAAAAAATAGTATATAAGCTAAATCATTTTGTAATTCTGTACCTGACCTATAGAGGGCGAATGTTATGCAAAAATTGTGGTATTTAATTAATTAAAAAGTAACAGTAATTAATTTCAATTTAGTAGAGAAGACAAAATAGAAAACCAGTAGATAAGCTAAATTCTTTTGTAATTCTGTACATGACATGTAGAGGACGAATGCTATGCAAAAATTGTGGTTTTTCATTAATTAAAAATTAACAGTAATTAATTTCAATTTCAATTTTTTTTAGTTGCCTCTACCGTGTTTTAATACGCTCATATGTAAAATTTCACGATCGTGGCTTGTAAACTGTGGATTTTTATAGAAAGACAGAAGGACAAATGTTCAGTTTTAAATAGTATTTAGATATTTAGTAACTAATTAATATTATAACTCTTGGCACTGGTAACATTTTCTTCTTTTTATGCATATATGGATACAAATAACCCACCAATGTTTACATGGAACCATCAATGGATTAACTATTTCTAACTTTCTGTTTAAAATCACCAAACAAACTGCAAATTTGCAAATCTAACTTTTTGGATGTGAAAACCACCAACAGATGAAAGGTTAAAAGTGAACCATTTCCACCAAATAGTGAATCTACCCTAATTTTTTGAAAACACAAATATATGAATTTGTCAATCCATGTGTTTAATATAGCTCTCATGTCTTGGTGCATCAATAAGTAACTGTACAGAAGTGTCCTCTTACGTCCTTGTCGATTGCTCTAAAAACTTGTGCATGCATCGCGCGCCATGTGATTACTCGTAGCAGTGCACGCTATGGTAGGCTATGGCATGCACTGCAATCAAGATATATTCATAGTATGATCTCTGTTTCTACAATATAGACTGTGCTTTGGGGGATATTAGACACCTTTGAATGTTCTTACAGTATAACCAAACTTGGTGCTTTTAATAGTAATTTCTCATATTTGCTCTCCTCCTAATTAAGCGCTTGTTTAGAAATACACTAAACTAATCATGGTATCACTCCAAACAATCACTGGAATTGTGCACAAAACAACAATGAACCAGGGTTAATTTATTTCCCTTTACAAAATATATTTGGTGGTCAAATATAATATTTCCTGAATATATAAATTTTAATCATCATGTTAGAAAATAAAATGTGAACATGCCAAAGGGGTTGGACATGTTTAATAGTTACTACTAGGGGTGTGCACCGGCCACTTTTCATGTTTTGTGTTTTGGTTTTGGACCTGGATCTTTCTTCATGTTTTGGATCTGGATTGGTTTTGCCAAAACCACCCTTCTGTGTTTTGGGTTCTGGGTTTTGTGTTTTGGATCTGTATTTTTTTTTTGAAAAAAGCATAAAAATGGCTAAAATCACAGAATTTGTAGGTTTTTCTGTTCCTATGCTATTATTAACCTCAATAACATTTCCACTCATTTCAAGTCTATTCTGAACACCTCACACCTCACAATATTGTTTTTAGGTCAAAAGGTTGCACCGAGGTACCTGGATGACTATGCTAATCAACACAAGTGGGCGACACAAACACGTGGCCCATCTAGGAGTGGGACTGCAGTGGCAGACAGGATGGCAGTTTGAAAAACTAGGCTCCAAACAGTACATGATGCAAAAAAAAAGGTGCAAGATGGAATTGTCCTTGGGCCCTCCCACCCACCCTTATGTTGTATAAACAGGACATGCACACTTTAACAAAACAATAATTTCAGCGCCAGGGTCTGCCACATGACTGTGGCTGAAATCATTGGTTCTATTGGGCCCCCACAAAACAAGCTGTCAATTAATCTGTCCCTTCACAAACTGGCTCTAGGGATGCAAGAAATCATCCTCATCCACCTTATCCACCAATTCCTCACCCTCTTCAGTGTTGTGTACATCCTCATCCTCACAGAGTATTAGTTTGCTCCGCTGGAATCCACCACCACTGGTCCCTTTTAACTTTCTGGAGGCTAGTCTCCCTGGAAGAATTGATAATTCATTTTGATGAACATCATCTTCTACACATTTTGTGGAAGCACCTTCCTACACCTTTCATTGACAAGGTTCCTGGCTGCACTAAACATTCTTTCGGAGTACACACTGGAGGGGGGCAACTTAGGTAAAATAGAGCCAGTTTGTACAGGGGCCTCCAAATTGCCTCTTTTTCCTGCCCCAGTACAGGTACGGACTGTCTGACATGCCTACTAGGATGCTGTCACCGATGTAATCCTCCACCATTCTGTCAATGGTGACAGTATCTTATGCATATGGCACTACTCTGTTGATGCACGTGTGGCTACAGTGCACATAAGTCACAAACACAGAAAGATATATTTTTTTTTTCAGGCACTTTAGGGTTACACCACCCTTCAACAGACGAGCCAGCTGGCCCTTTACTTATGACACAGGCGCATGCTTGGCACTACTTTGTTGATGCACGTGCGGCTACAGCGCACACAAGTCACAAACACAGAAAAAGATTTTTTTTTGGAGCGCACTTTGGTGGTTACTCCACTCTTTAACAGACGAGCCACCAGGCCCTTGATTTATGACACAGGCGCACGCTTGACACTGCTACTTTGTTGATGCACGTATGGCTACAGCACACACAAACAGAAAAAAAAGAATTGTTTTTTTGCACTTGGGGGGAGCACCCCTGATGGACAGATCACCCCCTGGACAACACTACAGCACCCCTTTAGGACTACAGCCTTTATGGGACACTGCACAACACAGCCCAGCCAGCCCCTATAGACTTTGGAGTGGACACAGCCCCTATGGACAACTGACTGCACAACACAGCCCAGCCAGCCCCTATAGACAACAGCAGAACAACACAGCCCAGCCATTCCTAACTTCCACCCTCCCTCTTCACTGTCCACAGCCGGAGTGAAAAATGGCGCCGACACGGGGACCTTTTATAGCATGCAAAACCCACAAGATCCGACAGCGGGATGATGACGTTTTGCCTCGATATCAGATCCGAGTCAGGCGGGAAAACACGAGCCTGACTTGTATCGGGGGGGCTCGGGTGGGTTCGGTTTCCGTAAATCCGAACCTGCTCATCCCTAGTTACTACTGTCAATGCACATAAACTTACCAAAGACTTGTCTTAGCAAAATGCAGAGTAGAGTGTTTCACCCCATTGAATCATGACATTATTTTATATCTGACTGTCATCCAAAAATAGCACTTTCAGGAAAAACCAGGAAGGCGCTATCACTATCAATGTAAATCTATGAGTATCAAGCAAATAAAAACATAGGTATTTGTTCATATTGGGATCAAAACATTGATGAAGCCCATCTTCGAAGGAACCCAAATCTCTGCAAGTAACCTCACTAGCAAATATTCTTAATAGACTATAAAATTGCAGTTAAATACACTCATCTCTCAGAGAGTAACAACTATACAGGGACTGGATTGTGAGCCATATCCAAATAGGCCTTTTTTAGCCTTGATTGAAAGCAGCCATGACACTGGGCAAATTGTTTAAAAAAAGTAAAGTTGGATGTTGAAGTGTTTAAACAGGGATCTCCAGAACTTTCAAATTATACACTATTAAGTTGTTCAAATGGGAACAACATAGTAATAAATGATAATTGGTAATAACAGAGAGATACAGAAGTGAGCGGGCCATCACAAGCTTCCAATCTATTGGCAAATAGGAATTTGATACTCAAGAACAACATGTTACAAGTTGCTACTTATTGCAAATGGTCCATCCAACTTGTAATTGTAATTTGGTGGGCTATTTGATCCAGTCATAAAGCAATGTTGGTCTGGGGTCAGCAGGATGTGTGAATCTAGAAATAGAACATATGAAATGTTATGTATAAACTGTACAGAGGGTATGTAATTGAATATAACAGCTTATGTGTGTGGGCTTTGTAGAGGGGGTGTAATTGGGTAGGATAGCTTATAGAGGTCAAGTGTGGACTGTGTAGAGGGGATTTAACTGGGTAAGATATCTTATGAAGGTTATGTGTAGATTGTATAAAGGGGATGTAATTGGGTAGGATAGCTTATGAAGGTTATATGTGTGCTGTATAGAGAGGTTGTAATTGGGTAGGATAGATTATAGCGGATATGTGTGGACAGTATAGAGGGGATGTAATTGGGAAAGACAGCTTATAAAGTTTATGTGTGTGCTATATAGAGGGCATATTATTGGGTAGGATAGTTTTTGGAGGTTATGTGTGTGGGTTGTTTAGAGGGGATGTACGGTGATTGGGCTGGATAGCTTATGGAGGATATGTGTGTGCTGTATAGTGGGGGTGTAAATGGGTAGGATAGCTTATGGAGGTTATGTGTGTGTGCTGTATAGAAGGGATATAATTGGGTAGGATAAACTATGGAGGATATGTATGTGCTGTATAGAGTGGATGTAATTGGGTAATATAGCTTATGGAGGTTATGTGTGTGTGCTGTATAGAGGGGATGTAATTGGGTAGGATAGCTTATGGAGGTTGTGTGTGGGCTGTATAGAAGGGATATAATTGGGTAGGATAAACTATGGAGGATATGTGTGTGCTGTATAGAGAGGATGTAATTGGGTAGGATAGCTTATGGAGGATATGTGTGTGCTGTATGGAGGGGATGTAATTTGGTAGGATAGCTTATGGAGGTTATGTGTGTGTGCTGTATAGAGGGGATGTAATTGGGTAGGATAGCTTATGGAGGTTATGTGTGGGCTGTATAGAAGGGATATAATTGGGTAGGATAAACTATTGAGGATATGTGTGTGCTGTATAGAGAGGATGTAATTGGGTAGGATAGCTTATGGAGGATATGTGTGTGCTGTATAGAGAGGATGTAATTGGGTAGGATAGCTTACGGAGGATATGTGTGTGCTGTATAGAGGGGATGTAATTGGGTAATATAACTTATGGAGGTTATGTGTGGGCTGTATAGAGGGCAGGTAATTGGGTAGGATAGCTTATGTAGGTTATGTGTGTGCTGTATAGAGGGGAGGTAATTGGGTAGGGTAGCTTATGGAGGTTATGTGTGTGTTGTATAGTGAGGATGTAATTGGGTAGCATAGCTTATGGAGGTTATGTGTGTGCTGTATAGAGGGGAGGTAGTGTAGCTTATGGAGGATATGTGTGGGCTGTATAGAGGGGAGGTAATTGGGTAGGATAGCATATTGAGGTTATGTGTGGACTGAATAGAGAGTATATAATTCTGTAGGATAGCTTATGGAGGATATGTGTGTGCTGTATAGAGGGGATGTAATTGGGTAAGATAGCTTATGCAGGTTATGTGTGTGTGCTGTATAGAAGGGATATAATTGGGTAGGATAAACTATGGAGGATATGTATGTGCTGTATAGAGTGGATGTAATTGGGTAATATAGCTTATGGAGGTTATGTGTGTGTGCTGTATAGAGGGGATGTAATTGGGTAGGATAGCTTATGGAGGTTGTGTGTGGGCTGTATAGAAGGGATATAATTGGGTAGGATAAACTATGGAGGATATGTGTGTGCTGTATAGAGAGGATGTAATTGGGTAGGATAGCTTATGGAGGATATGTGTGTGCTGTATAGAGGGGATGTAATTTGGTAGGATAGCTTATGGAGGTTATTTGTGTGTGCTGTATAGAGGGGATGTAATTGGGTAGGATAGCTTATGGAGGTTATGTGTGGGCTGTATAGAAGGGATATAATTGGGTAGGATAAACTATTGAGGATATGTGTGTGCTGTATAGAGAGGATGTAATTGGGTAGGATAGCTTATGGAGGATATGTGTGTGCTGTATAGAGAGGATGTAATTGGGTAGGATAGCTAACGGAGGATATGTGTGTGCTGTATAGAGGGGATGTAATTGGGTAATATAACTTATGGAGGTTATGTGTGGGCTGTATAGAGGGCAGGTAATTGGGTAGGATAGCATATGTAGGTTATGTGTGTGCTGTATAGAGGGGAGGTAATTGGGTAGGGTAGCTTATGGAGGTTATGTGTGTGTTGTATAGTGAGGATGTAATTGGGTAGGATGGCTTATGGAGGTTATGTGTGTGCTGTATAAAGGGGAGGTAGTGTAGCTTATGGAGGATATGTGTGGGCTGTATAGAGGGGAGGTAATTGGGTAGGATAGCATATTGAGGTTATGTGTGGACTGTATAGAGAGTATATAATTCTGTAGGATAGCTTATGGAGGATATGTGTGTGCTGTATAGAGGGGATGTAATTGGGTAAGATAGCTTATGCAGGTTATGTGTGTGCTGTATCGAGGGGAGGTAATTGGGTAGGATAGCTTATGGAGGTAATGTGTGTGCTGTATAAAGGGGATGTAATTGGGTAGGATAGCTTATGGAGGATATGTGTGTGCTGTATAGAGGGGATGTAGTTTGGTAGGATAGCTTATGGAGGATATGTGTGTGCTGTATAGTGGGGATGTAATTGGGTAGGATAGCTTATGGATGATATGTTTGGGCTTTATAGAGGGGTTGTAATTGGGTAGGATGGGGAAGGAAAATACATAGAAGCAGGTGTCATGGAGGAGGGCAGGGTGTGCAGGATGGCTCATGAAAAAGTGAAAAAGGTGAGAAATAGAATAGAAAATAGGAAAAAAGTGACAATTATAAATTGATAATTGGGGAACGGTGGGGTGGTAGTCAAAAACTTGGAAAAAACCCAAAGGAAAATAACTAATTAGAGGAGGGGAATGCAACGGCAATATGTAAAAAGGGACAGAGAAATACTTGAAAGAAAAGGTATAAAACATGATAAAACAAACCATAATATAACAATTAACCTTATATTAGGGCTGCAGCAAATCCTCTGACCCCAGGAACCAAAGTGACAGAACAAAATATATCCATCAGCTATATTAGCTTCCATAGCACATCCCTAACCCATTGTATTATAAATCAGCACAAATAAAACATAATCCTTTCTCACCCATCACAACAACTCATAAATATACTCAAACATAAAGATCCCAAAACCATGAATGTTTTTAAATCTCAGGCCAAATCAGCACCACAGTACAGGTACAGTAGGATAAAATGACTACCAATGTATATTGCTCACAATTGCAGCACATAACCACAGGTAAGTGGCATTTTAGATGGCAATATAACATGAGCCTTAGTCAGTACAATTACATTTATAAAATAGCTCCATAGAGTTCCCATCAGTATGCAATAGTCATAGTAATTATCCATCTCATTAATTTTACCAGCACAGGAGATGTCTCATGCAGCTCCATAACATGGGAATGCATTCACGCTTGACAGTTTGGGGCTGATTCTAAGATGTATGTAATGAGGTCACGATTCCACATGCCTCCAGCGGTGGAAAGTCTTTTGCAAATATCCTCCCATATTATGAGTCAAATTAATGTGACCTCACTGCCCCCAGAACTTTGTCCATCAAGAGGCCCATCATCACCAGTAACTGCACTTACAATTGTCCCATGCTTGGTGCAGAAAATGTGAATGAAAATAGGAGTGCACAACTCAGAATACTATAATAAGCAACTCAAACTGCACACCCACAAAATGGCTACTGGATGTTTATCTTACATGCAAATTACCCTTTTTTACCCAGTTGCCACTAAGTAAACCACATTCAGCTGTCAGTGAGAAGCGAGATATATATGACTCAGAATAGCGTGAATGCTCTAATTTAGATGCATCAGATGTGTAGGGTGTTAAAAATCTGTATTTTGTGGCCACATTTGGACTTGAGCACAACTCAGAATCAGACTTAGGGCTTGATTTATCAACGGGTTGTATCATTCACAATGAGTGATAAAACTCATTGTGCATGATAAATGGTGCTCCAGCCAATCAGCTTCCAACTGTCATTTTTCAAACTGTTTACAGTTGGGAGCTGATTGGCTGGAGCACCATTATCATATGCAACAAGTTTAGTCACTCATTGTGAATGATTAACATCATTGATAAATGAGGCCCTAATACCTATATTGAAAATATTGAATTGCAGATGTGACATATTTATTACATGTTATAGTTGAGCTAACCGTTCAATCTTTACTATGGGGATTATTTTTGGTGTCATGTACAAGCAAGAGTTTCCAGGAATGCTTAAGACAAAAATCTAAAAAGACATTGCTTCACTGCTTTGCAAATATTCACATGCCCACACACGTTATCCAATTCCACAGCTCTAGGGCTTACCATGCCATTATATTAAGTACAAAACATTTTTTTATTTTATTTTTTCTTAAAGAAATAATTGAAGAAATTATTCACATACCTCCAAATGCCATAACACTTCAGAGTAATCTCATTCTGCCAATGGCTTTCTTGATGTCATTGTTCCTTAGGGTATATATCAAGGGATTGAACAGTGGAGTCAATACAGTGTTTAGTAGAGATAAATATTTCTTCAAATTCAGTGAGTAACCCTTTGATGGAGTTATGTTTATGGATATTAAAGTCCCATAATACATACAGACTATAGTCAGATGGGAGCTGCAGGTTGAGAATGCCTTCTGCCGACCAGTAGAGGAAGATATCCGCATAATAGAGATGGAGATGCAGATATATGTTAGTATGACAAAACATAGTTGGAGAAGACTAATTACGGCCACTACAGAGACTGCATTTTGTATCAGTGTTGTGTCTGAGCATGAGAGCTCCAGGAGAGCAGGAAGATCACAAAAGAAATGATCAATGATGTTTGGACCACAGAAGTTAATCTCCATTAAAATACTATAAGCTATTAGAGAAATAATAAAACCAATCACCCAAGACCAAGCCATCAGATAATGAGGAAACCTGTTTTTCATAATGGACGCATAATGCAGCGGGTCACAGATAGCCAAGTATCGGTCATAGGACATCACAGTAAGAAGACAACTTTCTATTACTGCAGAAGCACCAAAGAAATATAACTGAGTGACACAGCACATGGTACATGTAAAACACCTACCTGCTAGGGCAACCTGTAATGTCTTAGGGGTGACATTAGTGCTTATTAGAATATCACAAGCAGAAAGATGACCTAGGAAGTAGTACATGGGGGAATATAACTCATGTCTCATTGATACCAATACAATGATCAAACCATTTCCAGCTATGGTTGTAACATATGTTATCATGAGCACCAAGCAGACAGGAATCTGGATGTTGTCCATTTCATGGAACCCGAGCAGAAGGAACTGTGCAACGGAAGTCATGTTGGTTTTAGACATCTACAAATAAAATAATTTAAAAACTAAATATTTTATATAATTAATTTGTGACATTCAAATTAAATACAACAGAAGACTGGATTATAAGCATCTTAATCTATAATGATGTTTGTGTCCCAATTAAATAACAAGGTTTCACAACAACTGTCTGGGAAATGTGCAGAGCTTTGCAATTTGAGATATGATTCCAGAACCAGATTTATTATCAGAATTAGGGCCATATTCAATTAGCGACGAAAACTGATGTTTTTTGACAAAAAAGCTAAAATTTTCACCAAAAAACTGGCAAAAACGGCAACATGTGAAAAAAAAACTGAGGAAAAGTTTTCTCCATCCCAGACCAGGAGAAAAAAAATGCAAAATCCCTATTTTGGGCTAAAAATGTGGGGATTTCTTTCAGAACCCTTTGGACAACCCCCAAATGATAAATTATCGGGGAAAAAATTAGGAAATTGCGTACTTTGACGCAAAAAGATCGTTGAAATAAGATAGAAAACAATTTTTTTCCATGAAATTACTGTTCCACGTAAATTAGGGGTAAGTTAAAAATGGGTGCAATCATATTTTCATGTTGTAAATATGCAATTTTAAAAACCGTTGAAAAACCACCTACTGCGACCGTGTGCAATGTTTAAAACACTTGACGCATCCATACTACCCCGAAAAAAATCAGACCCAATACATTTAAAATCATTTCCAACCAATTCTTTTTTCGCTTGTTGTCGTTTCTGCTTGTTGCCGTTTTTGCCTGTTTTTTGGCAAAAAGTTTGCAGGGTTTTTCTTTTCAAAAAATGGCTAATTGAATACGGCCCTTAGGCTTAAATGCCTTGTATTTTGTATTTTTTATATAATGTATTGATTACCGTATATACTCGACTATAAGCCAAGCTTTTCAGCACATTTTTTGTACTGAAAAGGCCCCCCATGGCTTATACTCGAGTGATACTCCAGGACCAGGGCCGCTTCTCCCGTTACGCAGCTGAGTAGGGCGCCACATATTGGAGGGCGCCTCACTCAGCTGCGTACCAATGTGGGCTGCGGTGCAGACTGTGTCTCTGTGACACAGCTGCACCGCGTGTGTAGCACTGACCGGACAGAGTTCGGTCAGCACTACACAGTGCCAAACACACAGCCGCCGGTGCTGGCAGCTGTGTGTTTGTTGTAATTAGCAGCCGATGAGAGTCTGTCAGACTCATCGGCTGCTGCTGCTCCCACTGTGGGAGCCATCTTCCAGCTCCCGCAGTGGGTAATGGGAGAGATGTCATGATGTCTCTCCCATAATGCAAAGTGGCCGGAGGAGCCGGTAGCAGCGTCGGGACCAGGAGCGGGGTCTCAGGTAAGTGTTTTTTTTTTTTATTTCCGGTATATCTCTCTCTACTGGGGGAGCTACTACTGGGGGCAGTACCAGGGGGGGATTACTACTTGGGACACTACCAGGGGGGATATTAATACTGGGGGCACTACCAGGGGGGATTACTACTGGGGCCAGTATAAGGGGGGGATTACTACTGGGGGCACTACCAGGGGGGATATTATTACTGGAGGCACTACCAGGGGTGATTACTACTGGGGGCAGTACCAGAGGGGGGGATTACTACTGGGGGCACTACCAAGAGGGGATATTACTACTTGGGGCACTACCAAGGGGGGATATTACTACTGGGGCACTACCAGGGGGGGATTACTACTTGGGGCTCTACCAGGGGGGATTATCTACTGGGGCAGTACCAGGGGGGGATTACTACCATTAGCTGCTGCATTTCCCACCCTAGGCTTATGCTCGAGTCAATACATTTTCCCAGTTTTTTGTGGTAAAATTAGGTACCTCGGCTTATATTCGGGTCAACTTATTCTCATGTATATACGGTATATGGAATGCTACCACACAGATGAATAGTAAATAAAAAAATTTAATTTGTGTACCATGGTGCAATTAGGCTATATTATTAACAGTTATTAGTAACAGTAATGTATATAGTACCAGCATATTCTTCTGGGCTTTACAATTATGAGTGTTATGCTATACAGATACAGTAGCCATATTATAGAAAAGGACAT
Source organism: Taudactylus pleione (assembly GCA_031769625.1). Classification (NCBI taxonomy): domain Eukaryota; kingdom Metazoa; phylum Chordata; class Amphibia; order Anura; family Myobatrachidae; genus Taudactylus; species Taudactylus pleione. The sequence goes on from JAUIMM010000267.1 coordinate 3,140,051, forward strand.
ACAGTATTTCTGCTGAAAAATTCCCTTTTTTAAGGGATATATTATAGTGTATAAGCTTTTAATTGGTATATTTTAACAGCAACATAATTGCATATAAAAAGGCCTCAAATAATACAATGCAAAGAGAAGAGACCTCAAATATAATTGTTTTCAGTTATTAAGATATTATACAGATAGTATTAATTATATCCTTTTATATTTCTAAGTTGGTCAAAGCTTTAGTGGAACATTAATAATTGATAGTTAGGGCTCTATTTATCAATCTTTTTTTTACTAAAATAATGTGAAAAGGGTGTTTTTTACACCCTTTCCACATTATTTTATTTTCACTAAAATGTATTAAAGGGGAAATTGTGATGCAAAAACTACATGGGAGCCCTGGTATAACAACACCATCTGGAGATGGCATTATGCATGGTTTCCACTGGTTCCCCGACTCCTGCTCCATTCAGATAGGCAGAACAGATTCGGGAGCTAGCACCTTGTGATCAGCTTTGTGGTTTAAATAGACCACCAACTGATCACTGTAAAAAAAATAGTTTTAAACAAAACCTCAAACAATTACCTGCAGTCGGGGGTCTGATGATCTGTGATCAGTGAGCTCTCTCCTCCGGTCAGCAGGTCACCAGGGCTCTTGCATTGTGACCCTGGTCAGCTGTGCTGTATAGACTGTAGCGCTAGCCTGCGTCGGCGAATGCTCGGAGGCACTCTCACATTTTTTTTTGTGAAAAATACAGTGAGAATTGTACTGTGATGATTTGGAGGGACGGAGCTATCTTGCAAGCTCTGTCCCTGCTTGAGAATGTTGATACATTTGCGTGATAATTCCTAAATTTGCAATGCAAATTTAGGTGAAATTATAACACTACAATCCGCATTTGAAATGCAATATAAATATTAAATAGAAATGCCTAGACAACATTACCATTTAATACCATTACTATTACAATTTAATATGGAATTGGCAAGACAATAAATATGTCGATACTACATTACAAGGGGATGCTGATAAATCCTCAGTATAACCCACTTCCTGTAATCAGAGCATTATTTATCACTGAGGAAGGTGCTGTCTTTTTTCAGGACAATGCGACTGCTTACAAAGCTGGCAAGACAATGGATGTTTTGAAGGATTTGGGGTTTGAGTGCATAGACCTTTCACCCTACTCACCAGATCTTGTTCCATCAGACTACTTCCTGTTCCCAAACCTTATAATACTTTGCCAGGGAAGCATTTTTCAAATGATTCAGAGGTGATATCTGCACAGCAGTATTTGAGTGCTCAAACACTGTACCAAGTGTGTTGAACTTCGTGGTGAATATGTGGAATAGTCTGTATGTTTCATGGCTCTAGTCCAGTGGTTCTCAAACTCAGCCCTCAGGACCCCACACAGGTCACATTTTCCAGGTCACCAAGCAGGAGCACAGGTGTAATCATTACTCACTGACACATTTTAAAAGATCCACAGATAGAGCTGATTATTTCACTTGTGATTTTTTTGAGGAGACCTTGAAAACATTCACTGTTTGGGGTCCCGAGGACTGAGGCCCTGATTCAGAGCCGTACGATCTGACAGAGTGCATGCTCTGAATCAGGGCCATCCCTCTGAATTTTAGAGCGGCCTCCTGGATGCTCGCATAGCTGTGGGTGACCGCCCAGAGCTATAGCGAGCGGCCTGGAAGATGGTTGCGATGGTCAAGACCATTGAGACCATCAGGCTTGCGATGAGACCCTTGTGGTAGGGTCTCATCTGCCGCAAGCCCTGGAGTGCTTTTGGCTCTATCAGAGCCAAAAGCACTCCCACTGACCTCCGTCTGGCCAGCCATGCCTGCAGCACGCCCACCGAAGGGGGCATGCTGTCACTCACCATCGACAGAATGCCCCCTTTGTAGCAAGACCCATAGCGACGGCTTGCCCGTCGCTATGCGGGTCTCGCGCATGCGCACGACAGAGCCAGATCCCTCATGCACATGCGCACTGGGCGAACATCGACCCGCTTGCGAGCGCTCAGCGCTCATGAGCGGGTCTGAATCAAGCCCTGAGTTTGAGAACCTGTGCTCTAGCCCATTTCCTTCTTGGTAAGCCCGAAGACTTTTCAGCATCCCCTCATAATATCACTAAGCTGCTTTTAATATTAAAGAACATTTTAGATCAAATTTCCATCAATACAGAGGGAGATTCTAAATAAAACAAATATTATTTACATTAAGGTTATAATGAATTAAATTGATTAGTCTGCCAATCAGCTATTTCCCATTTGTAATTGAATACTTACTGCAAAAGTGTGGCTAGGATATATATTTTGCTTACCTGGAAAAGGAAATATTATCTGTACCAATATAAATTCGTCCTCTTACCTGCTGGAAAATTTATTTTTTGCAAACAGAGAAATTAAAAGTCTAAAAGTAAAACGTAAATGGTGTAATTTCGCAAAGTGAAATATATCCGTTCATTTCTTGTGTTTATAAAACTTCCGACTATGCTGCAATTATATATAAGCTGGGGAGCAGGAGCAGTCTCAATGGGGTTTCCAAATGCTTGGGAAAGCTTTGAATCTATGCCAATAGGGATTAATTATAGTACAAATAAATGTTGTAATGAGAGATGGTTATAAGGATCTAAGAGCTGGTGCTAATTTATTACTGAGATAATAATGTTTGTAAAGAATGCAGGAATCAATTTGTGTAAAGTATGAAGCTGCTCAGTAGATATTATTAAGTGAATGTACTGTATGGTGGGAATTAGTGGATCTGTGAAAGTAAAGTGAATATAAGCACAAGTATAGGGTACAGTGCTCCAATCACCATCACTAAATGTTATAACCCTTTTACACCGGGGCTAAAACCCGGGTTATTGCAGAGTTAACCCGGGCAGCTCCCCGGTGTAAAAGGGGAGAGGGTTGGATCGCCGGGTCGAGTGACCAGGCAATCCAACCCAGGTAACTAGCAGGGTTTAACACGGGCGTAGAGAACAGCACACTCCTGGTCATGATGACCTGGAGTGCACTGCTAGCCGGCTGATTGGTCCGGCTTCAGTGGCGATTGGAGATGAGATGACGTCATCTCCAAGCGTCCACTTTCACGCCGGGAAAGCCGGGTCTATGCAGACCCGACTTCGGTGTGAGCGGCGCCGACTCGGGAATATCCCGAGTCGGCGACAGCAAAATTCCTGGTCTGAACCGGATAGGATCTTTGTTCCAACTCCGGGTCAGACCCGGAATTTAGGTGGAAAAGGGGTATAAGTGAAAATAGTAATTTTCACTTATACTTGTAAAATCCAGATATTGGGGCTTTTAATTACAAAGGTAATGCAGGCGATATCTCTTACCTACCCTTCATGTCTAGTCCTCTCCATCATCCCCAATGCTGTAGTATGGGGACCTTCATTCATAACACCATGACAACTGAACATTTGCAGAGTCTGACACCTAGAACTTATGTATTCAGATGATGTTGGTTCCTGGGACCCTGCTCCATCCTACTCATGCTGCTCCTCTCCAAGCGCATTGATGAACTCAGGTCACATGTGCACTAACACTGTTGGGTCAGTCCAGTAAAATGGTATCTGATGCTGAGTATTGTGAACATTAAAGGCATAATAATGAATATGCCCCATGAAAATTGTATTTAATATTGATTATTCTCTGTGATTGATATAATAGACTGACATGAACCTGTTAAAGGTATTGTTGTTATTATTATTTATTACCAGTTATTTATATAGTGCACACATATTCCACAGCGCATTACAGAGAATATTTGGTCGTTCACATCAGTCCCTGCCCCAGTGGAGCTTACAATCTATATTCCCTACCACATGCACACACATACACACTAGGGTTCATTTTTGTTGGGAGCCAATAACCTACCAGTATATTTTTGGAGTGTGGGAGGAAACCCATGCAAGCACAGGGAGAACATACAAACTCCACACAGTCAAGACTGCAGTGGGAATCGAACCCACAACCTCAGTGATGTGAGGCAGTAAAGCTAACCATTACACTGTCTGTATTGAGAAATGGTCCTTTTTGTTGGTGGGACATTTTTTAATGCTGAAATTAAAAAAGTAGTCTCATTTCAGAGTGCAGTGTGTAGTGCTAATTCTAACTTTTATCATTGTAGCTTAATTATGTGTAAGGAAGTATGGCCAATCTTACTGGAATTAGGATGTGTTTTATCAATAAAAGCTGTTCTATTTTAATGATCTACAGGTAGAGGCTAATTAAAAGCCAATTGTTAAGGTAATTTTCATCTGTGTAAACTTGGAATTTGCACAGCACAGGGGTGTGAATACTTTTGCAAGCAACATTTTAAATTTTTTATCTTTCAATTAAAAAAAATCTGTAGACAAATTTATGAGATAAAAAATGTACTTTGAAAGCAATTAAAATACTGACTGTGTATGTGTCATTTGTAAAGCAAACACTATGTAGTTACTGCTTATGTATATAAAAGATGGTTCTACCAAGCACTAGCAAAAATGAATTGAATACTTATGCAAGCATCAATTTGCCATTTTTATATTATATATATGTAAGAAATAAGTCAGGCACTCAGTGTGTCACTCCAGGATACTTCTCTCAGTTGCCCTTCAAAGATTCTGAGACAAGGTTCAGACAGCAAATGAACAGATGGACTCATGCTCATCCTTGCTGTAGTCACAGCAAACAGGCATCCTGGTCACAGCATGAAAATAACATGGGTTGCCGTGGTAAGATTTGCTAAGGCGCAAGAGGATACACAGCATGCAACACTTAGCTTCACCACTGGGTGGTGATTGCTCCACTAATGAAAACTACAGTGCTGAATAATACAGAGGTAGATGGATATGGCACTAAAGAACACTGTAGTAAGGCCTGACCAGCAGGCCAATCATGTACAGTACTGCACAGTGCAAACAGTCTTTTTAATATACTGTACTGTAGTGTTACTGCACAGCAGGCTATTGTATAAAAGACTGCCTGTGCGATTACTTGTGCCATGCATATTGTTCTGCAAGTGCCTAGTGGCAATTATGGCAGTGATGTACGGCACTCACACAGGGCTCACATGACTTACAAATGAATGGTGGGGTTGAGGGTTGCTCTATGAGATCACCACTCAGCTATAAGTGTCAGCACAGTATAAGGTCTCTTTACATTTGGGATGAGCGGGTTCGAATTTTGGAAATCCGAACCCCCCCGATCCGAGCCGGGAACCGAGTCCGACTCGGGTTTTCCCACCAGACTCGGTTCCCGGAATGAGGCAAAATGTCATCATCCAGCTGTCAGATTCTCACGGGTTTTGGATTCTGTAAAGGTCCCATTTTCACCACCATTTTTCATTCTGGCTATGGACCGTACATAGGGAGGGAGCTGGAAGCTTTTGGCTACTGTTGTGTGTTATAATAAAGTACTTATATTATATACATTACATACTGGGTTGGCTGGCTACTGTGAAGAGGGAGGGAGCTGGGAGCTGTTGCTGATGCTGACCATAGGGGCTGGCTGTCTACTGTTGTCTATATACATAGGGGCTGGCTGGCTACTGTTGTTCATATAGGGGCTGGCTGTTGTCCTGTCTATAGGGGCTCTCTGACTGGCTGTAGTGCTGTGTTGTCCAAGGGGTTCTCTGTCCTTCAGGGGTGCTCTCTTCACCCACCCCCAGTGTGAAAAAATATATATATATATTTTTTATGTGTGCACGTTAGCCATACTTGTCATCAGCGTAGGTGCGCAGGGGTGCTGTGTTCCTGTCTGTCAAGGGGCTACTGCCCAAAAATAAAAATAACTTTTACAGGGGCTGCCCTGTGTGGTGTAGGGTTACGCTGCCCTTCATCCAAATAATTTTTACAGGGGCTGTCCTGTGTGGTGTATGCTGCCCTCCATCCAAACATTTTTTACAGAGGTTATTCACTCCATAAAAATAATGCATTTCATAAAAATAATGGAATACAAAAATTTGGAGGAAAAAATAAGGAAAGCTCAATAACCACTGCCTCCTAGTGCAGAAGCTGCTGCCACTAGCCATGACACAGAAATGAAATGCCATCAATGTCGTCTGCCAAAGCCGATGCCCAATGTCATAGTAGAGGGCATGTAAACTCTAAAAAGCCAAAGTTCAGTAAAATGACCCCACAAAAAATTGTAAATTATCTGAGGAGAAACATAAACTTGCCAATATGCCATTTACGACACGAAGTGGCAAGGAATGGCCATGGTCCTGGCCTATGTTCATGACTAGTGGTTCAGCTTCACATGACGATGGAAGCCCTCCTCTTCCAACTAGAAAAATGAAAAGAGTTAAGCTGGCAAAAGCACTGCGAAGAACTGTGCATTCTAAGAAGATATCACAAATCCCCAAGGAGAGTCCAAGTGTTTCGGCGGTTGCAATGCCTTACCTTCCCAATACTGGACAGGAAGAGGTGGCTCTTTCAACCATTTGCACGGCATCTGTAAGTGCTGGAAGGAGCACCCACAGTCCAGTTGCTGATATTCAAATTAAAGATGTCACTGTTGAAGTACAACAGGATGAGGATATTGGTGTAGCTGGCGCTTAGGTGGAGGTTGATGAGGAGGATTCTGGTGGTGATGTGGTTTGTTTAAATCAGGTACCAGGGGAGACAGTTGTTGACCATGGGATAAAGAAGCCCATTGTCATGCCTGGGCAGAATACCAAAAAATCCACCTCTTTGGTCTGGAAATATTTCTATCCAAATCCAGACAACAACTATCTTGCCATATGAAGCTTATGTTAAGGTGTAATAAGTAGGGGTAAGGATGTTAACCACCCAGGAACATCCTCCATTATATGTCACCTGTAGTGCATTCATAAAATGTTACTGTCAAGTTCAGAAACTGTGCCTAAGACCATAAGCAGTCCAGGGACACCTACATCCCTTTGTCCTGTTGTATCCAAGCGCCTGCAAACCACACCAGCAACACCCCCCTTGTTAATTTCCTCCTCAATCAGGATTGGAAGTAGTCCTGCAGGCCATGTTACTGGCATGACTGACTCCTCTCCTTTCCGGGATTCCTCCTGAGGATCCTGCATTGCTATGCCTACTGCTGCCGCTGCTGCTGTTGCTGCTGGGAGTCATTCATCATCATTGCAGAGAGGAAGTTGGAACACCACTACTTCTTTTACTATGCAAATGACCGTACAACAGTCGTTTGCGAGGAGGATGAAGTATGACAGCAGTCATCCTGTTGCAAAATGGATAACTGAGGCCTTGACTGCAGGGGCATAACTATACCTACAGGGGCCCCATAGCAAAAAAATGTACAGGCCCCCCTCTGAGCCCACAGACCCCCTCTCAGCCTACCACCCCCGCTCTTGTCCCATGGACCACTCTTGGCCTGAGGCCTCTCTGCACCCTCCACACTCCTCGACTTACCTGATCCATAGTTGTGTTGTGCAGGGCAGGTGCACCTTCTCTCCCAGTCAGCTCCATCTCACTGATGCTGAGAGGAGGCAACCACACCTTCTTCCAGTATCAGTCAAGGGGAGAGTCGGAGATGGAGCTGACTGGGAAGACACAACCACACAGTGGGGGGCAGTGACCACAGAGCATGTAAGTGGTGTAGAGGGGAGTGAGGAGGGTGCAGAGGGGAGGACCACAGACAGAGGCCTGGCATCACAGGTGCAGGGGGAGGGCTGGGCCACGGGTTGGTCTGAGCCCCAAAGCAACTGAACCACCTGCACTTATGGTAGTTACACCATTGCTTGACAGCTATGTTGGTGTTGGACGGGCGTCCGGTTTCCATCATTAGTGCAGTGGGATTTAGACAATTGATGGAGGTAGTGTGACCCCGGTACCAAGTCCCATCTATATTCCACTTCACTAGGTTGTACCCAATGTCCACTTAACCACAGACATGTGGACAAGTGGAAAAGGGCAGACTAAGAACTATATGACTGTGACAGCCCACTGGGTAGATGTATCGCCTTATGCAGCAACAACAGCAGCATCACCAGTAGCATCATCTCAGAAGTGCCAGCTCATTCCAAGGCAGGCTACGCTGTGTATCACTGGTTTCAGTATGGGGCACATGGCCAACAACTTCTTAGAGAAAATGAGAGAAATCTACACCCAATGGTTTACCCCACTTAGACTCTCCTGGGGATTTGTGATATCTGACAATGCCACCAATATTGTGCGGGCATTACATCTGGGCAAATTCCAGCATGTCCCATGTTTTGCTCACACAATAAATTTGGTGGTGGAGAATTTTTTGAAAAACAACAAGGGCGGCAGGAGACACTTTGGTTTCGCCATTCAGTGACTGTGTGCCGAAGACTGGAGCATCAGCAAACACTGTTGAACCTGCCTTGCCATCACCTGAAGCAAGAGGTTGTAATGCAGTGGAACTCAACCCTCTATATGCTTCAGAGGATGGAGGAGCAGCAAAAGGTCATTCAAGCCTATACATCCACCTATGACATTGGCAAAGTAGGGGGTATGCACCTGACTCAAGTGCAGTGGAGAATGATTTCTGTGTTCTGCAAGGTTGGAGAACTCCAAACTTGCCACACGTAAAGTTAGTTCAGACACTGCCAGCTTGAGTCAGGTTAATCCCCTCATCAGGCTTTTGCAGAAGCAGCTGGAGAAAGTGAAGGAGGAGCTAAGATGTAGCGATTCTGCTTGGTATGTGGCACTTGTGGATGAAGCCCTTAATTGACTTTACCAAGATTTGAGCGCAGTCAATCTGTTGAAATTAGCCGGCTACATTTTGGCCACCATGCTCAATCCTAGGTTTAAAGAATATGTGGTGTATCTCTTTCTGGCGGACACAAACCTGCAGAGGTGCAAAGACCTGCTGGTGGAAACACTGTCAACTGAAGTGGAACGTGACATGGCAACAGCTCCTTTTTCATTTTCTCACGCAACTGGGGCAGCCAGCAAAAACTTAGATATCCTAGCAAAACCACTGGCGGTGATGCAGAGCAGGCAGGACCAAGTTCGGACATCTGGTTCAAACTGAAGGACCTGCCAACAGTTTCTGACATGTCTACTGTCACTGCATATGATACTGTCACCATTGACAGAATGGTGGAGGATTACATCTGTGACAGCATCCAAGTAGGCATGTCAGACAGTACACACCTGTACTGGCAGGAAAAAGAGACAATTTGGAGGCCCTTGTACAAACTGACTCTATTTTACCTAAGTTGGCCCCCTCCAGTGTGTACTCTGAAAGAGTTTTTAGTGCAGCCGGGAACCTTGTCAGCGAAAGGCGTAGGAGGTTGCTCCCACAAAATGTGGAGAAGATGATGTTCATCAAAATGAATTATCAATTATTCTGGGAAGACAAGCCTCCAGAAAGTAAAGAGGGACCTGTGGTGGTAGATTCCAGTGGAGAGGAATTAAAACTCTGTGAGGATGAGGATGAGGACAACACTGAAGAGTGTGTGGAATCGGTGGATGAGAAGGATGTGGATCACATCTTGCCTCTGTAGAGCCAGCTTGTTTTGTGGGGGCCCAAATTAACCAATTATTTCAGCCACAGTCATGTGGCAGACCCTGGCGCTGAAATGATTGGTTAGTTAAAGTGTGCATGTCCTGTTTATACAGCATAAGGGTGGGTGGGAGGGCCCAAGGACAATTCCATCTTGCACCTGTTTTTTTCTTTGCATTATGTACTGTTTGGGGCCTAGTTTTTCAAACTGCCATCCTGACTGCCACTGCAGTGTCACTCCTAGATGGGTCATGTGTTTGTGCCGCCCACTCGTGTCACTTAGCATAGTCATCCAGCTACCTCGGTGCAACCTTTTGGACATAAAAACATTATTCTGAGGTGTGAGGTGTCCAGAACAGACTGGAAATGAGTGGAAATGAATGTTATTGAGGTTAATAATAGCGTAGGAACAAAAAGACCCACACATTCTGTGATTTTAGCTGTTTTTATGCTTTTTTCGAAAAAATACAGATCCAAAACCAAAACCCGGAAGGGTGGTTTTGGCAAAATCAATCCAGATCCAAAACATGAGGAAAGATCGAGAACCAAAACCAAAACACAAAACACAAAAAGTGGCCGGTGCACACCCCTAGTTTACATTAAACACTGCTTGTGCAACTTCTGCATAACTGCAGTTGTTGTACACACAGAATAATTGATGCAGAAAAGTAACTGCAGGGCTAGGAAACACCAAAGTAAAAAAAAAAATACTGGAATCAGTAAAATTCAATAAAAGGAGGTTCTGACATTTATATTGTTGTGTATATTCTGCCTATTAAACTGCTACAACAAGCAATGAAGAGCAAATGATAAACAACAGGTCATGCCAGTAGCTCCATGGGTCAGTGGTTAAGGTCAATACCTAACAGAGCCGTCACCTTGGGTTCGATTCCCATTGAGGCCAGGGGCATATATGATTTTGTAATCAATAATATTTTATCTACAGTATACTGTATCTTTTTTTAATTTAAGCTTTGCTACCATACTGCATCTGCACATTGTTCTGCAATTACCTTGCTGAAATTTCGGCAGTGATGTACGGCACTCACACAGTGCTGCCATGCCTCACAAAATGAACAGTTGGGAGGGGCTCTCTATGAAATCACCACTCAAATACAAGTGTTAGCACAGAAAAAAAGGTATGTTTAGATTAAACCCTATTTGTGCGCTTTTTGCATACAGTAACTGAAGTTGTCAAACACAGAGAAATTGACATAGAAAACTAAATACAGGGTTTGGAAACATCAAAATAAACAAAATATATATTAAATTAAATTAGTGATATTCAATAAAAAGAGGTTCTGACAGTTGTAGTGTTCTGTAGCTTTGCCTGTTAAACTGTTACTACATGCAGTGAAGAGCAAGTCATAAATAACAGATGTAAAGCATCATGCCAGTAGCCTCTATGGTTCACTGGTGAAGGTCAATACCTATCAGAGCCATCACCTTGGGTTTGATTTCCATTAAGGGGCATATATGATTTTGTAATAAATTTCATTTTATGTATAGTATACTGTATATTTGTTTTTTAATTATCTTTTGCTACCACACTATGGGCCTCATTCAGAGGTGGTCGGAGGATGCAAGCGGTCGCTCTGAAACTGGCCGGCCACTTGCATCCAGACCGCCCACCTCTGTTGCGGTCGTTAGGCTGTGGTTTAACACCCACAGCTCTAACGACCGCTTGGGTGATGGTCGCGATGGTCAGAGACTATCGCGACCATCGGGGCTTACGATGAGACCCTAGGGTAGGGTCTCACTTGTTGTAAGCCCCGGAGAGCTTCTGGCTCTGTCAGAACCGGAGGCTCTCCACTGACATCACTAGTGATGTCAGTGGGGCCTCCCCCAAATGGCAGGCATTCCCATGGGAACGCCTCCATTTGGGCTGCCACCCCCCCGGCCGCCTTCCAAACGGGGCAAGCTGTCAATCAACATCGACAGCTCGCCCCCTTTGGAAAGAGACCCGCTACGACCGGCACTGTTGGTCGTAGTGGGTCTCACGCATGCGCACGAGGGAGCCGGTTCCCTCGTGCGCATGCACACTGGCAAAAAATCGAGGCGGCCATGTAGTCGTAGACCATACGGCCGCCTCTGAATAAGGTCTTATATCTGCCCATTGTTATGCAAGTGCCTTGTGTGAATTTCGGCAGTGATGTGCAGCACTCACACAGTGCTGACATGTCTTACAAATGAACGATGGGGTTGAGGTGCACTCTATGAAAGCACTCAGCTACAAGTCTCAGCACAGAAAAAAAGATCTGACTGGTATAGCAGCAAAAATAGCAGGCTAACTGCAAATACTGAAAGTCGCACACACAGAGTAATTAACGCAGAAAAGTGCTGTAAATGCAGGGTTGGGAAACACACCAAAATAAAAAAATTGCATATCCAGCCAGTTGGGAAGCTCTCTGCTCCACATTAACTCTAGTTACAGTTTTAATCCATTTGCTAGGGTAGCATAGTTACTGTAAGATGGTCCCATGCAAAATCCTGTAGAAACTGATGTAATAACAGTTTATACTCCTTGTCTTTTTCCTCATGCGTTTTTACCCATGGGTTTTTAAAAAAAATTTCATCAAGATATTTATCCAAAAAATTTCGTTCTTACAGCATCTTCTTTTGCTACCCAGAAAAGGGTCTTTTTCAGCATCTGTATTTTCACCATTTTCTCTCCTAGAGCAGACTCTTTTCTCTTACATTGCCTGCTTCATTTTTAAATTGCAGAGGATGTCATCAACAATAACAAAGTCTAGCTCCAAGATGTGGGGATAAGGTAAATTTGAAACTATGTTGGCTACTACCCTGACTGTGTTTCTTTTCTGTAACTGGTTACAGTGTTCTGTCATAAATATGTTATTTAGTGTATACAAAGAACCTGACCCTTAGGCAGTTTTAGTTACAGACTTAAGTGCTGTAGCCACTACTTAAGTAGCACAGTTTTGAAGACCAAGGTGAGTTCACTTCCAGAGTCCACTATGACCAACACCATTTTTGTCTCATGTATAATAGTCACCTCAAACAAGCAGCACATCCTGTTTTCAATACTCAATACCCAGAATAGACAAAAACCAGCATTAGAAAGTCCATGGGCTTCTGTAACATGGGATATTGGGATTTCAGAGGACCAACCTTCTACACTCAAAATATTCTGACCCAAGTAAAATGAGCTTTGACTAGTTCTTTATTATGCAAGCTGCTGAAGAAGCTTATTGTTGAAACAATTTTTAACTGTAGATGCATCAATTAAAGAGATTTTTGGGTTTTCTCAGCATCCAGAACTCCATCATGAGACAAAATGTATTGATTTAGAAATTTTGAGCTTTGACACACAAAAAAGGCACAAAAATATTGACCAGATTCACTTAGATCACTTTCATCAAATATGGTTCGATGTCATCCATCAGTCCAATTTTGTGCTGTATCACCATTTCCTGTGTATCTCAATCAAGGTTCAATTGTGCATGTAAGAGCCTAGACTTCTATTCCTGGGCCAACAACTGTGCATACTGTACAGCATTGACTTCCAAAATGCCTTACGTATCTCCTCCATTTTATTTGTTTGGTCAGCTGGAATTCGAAATCTGGTTTCCTTACGTATATATAATTTCATGCCATTTAATTTGACAATGGCACCTCCATGATGATACTCACAACATATATCTACTGCCTAATGGTTTATTGTCAGGATGTCAAATAATCTTACACTTAAATATTTCCTTGTTGATCCATAGAACCTAAAGTAGCTAACACAGTTCTCTCTACTAGATGAGTGAGCTTGTCCATAATTGATCAACCCCCATGAAGGAAAACAGCTCCCAAGGTCCACATTAGCTCTACCCTAATTGGTTGGTGTTGGAGCATTGTACTTAGTCAATCGCTTCTTTCTTATATAACTGTGGCTTGACCAGATGACTTGTTTGATCTAAATTTAGCCCCAATCCAAAGTCTGCCAGCAGGGGTGAGAGCAAGCTCTTTGCCAAGCACTTGAAGGTATGTCCCTAATTTTTCTGTAATGTATTAATTCAGAAGAACTCAGTTTGTATATCAGTTATTTATAGTCTACAATGATAAAACCAAGCAAATTTATTGTTTTGACTCAAAATCTTGACTATCAATGCAGAAAAACTCCTAACCTCCCAGTTGTCATGTCTTTGGGATTTTGAAGATTCAGGTCGGAAACTTTGGGATTAGCTTTAGTAGTAGTAGACTAGATGAAGTTTGGTATCTATATTTAGCTTGTTCTCATAAGGACCAATGTTAGTGGATAATGTTTAAATTCCTAAGTGCAAACAGATATGGGTTTCTAAATACCCTGAGTGCTGCACATGAGTGGAAGCAGGCTGCAGATTATATTTAACCTTCATGCTATAGGACGCCCATTGGTATATGTGTGGAGAGCAGGCACAGGATGTAGTGAATTTACCGATGGCCATGATGCCAGCTGTCAGAATACCGACATTGACTTGGGATTAAAGATAGGCATCAAAATCCCAACACCTACTGTATCTTTAGCCTGATGTCAAAATCTCGATAACCAGCATCCTGAATGAAAGTAAGCGGGGACAGGTTAATGTTAGCCATGGGGGAGAGGGTAATGTTAAGGCAAACCCATGGGAAAAATAGGGTTAGGCACTCCCTGAGAGGGTTATGGTTAGGCACCACCTAGAGGGGTGAGTGGCACCCCCTCAGGATTATTAGGTTTAGGGTGCTAGCAGGGGGGTTAGGGTTAGGCACCACTGGGGAGGAGTTAGGGTTAGGCACCACTAAGGGAGGGTTAGGGTAGGGAAAGGAGAGGGTCAATATACTTATGAGCCCCTGATGGGATGTTGAACCATTGGGATGCTGCTGTCAGGCTACTCTGCAGCAGTTATTTCACACTAATTCCGCAGGAACAGTACTGATGGTAGATAATTGGAATGTTTTCTGAATCTGTTGACTGTAGTTAGATACAGGAAGCAATTAGCAATACAGGTGACTGGTGACTGAGTCAGATGCAGGATGCACATGGTAATATGGGTAACTGAAAGCATGTGCAGACTTAAGACATTGTGTCTGACACTGACACTGTATCCATCTCTGAATCAGGCCCACTATTTCATATAAGTACAGTATGTCATTTATATAGTTACTTTACTTCAGTTGTTCACAAAAGATATATAAGATTATTTCATAGTTCTTCTTGTGCAAAGGTGAGCATATCCTAATGTCAGTATAAGATATATTATCATGGTGATGTTAGTGTATAGGTGTTGTTCATGCATGAACCTTCATTGTATTTGTATACAGAAAATGTAGTAACTGATAAGAATTAGCTGTTTTAAGCTAAGCAACATCTAAATAGACTAAAATTACTATTTATTTAATGATATAATTTTCCTGCAGTTGTGTCTGTATCTTTGGGTCATGCTGTGGCCAATTTATTTAATACTGAGATGCCCCCTTGAAGCATTTTGAGACAGTGTATTTCCATTGGTGCAACATCAGTTACTGATGATGTATGCATTATTATAATGTTGTGGTGTCCTTCCTGGTCTAACCTATTATATGAAAAGTCTGTGCAAGTCCCTTTTAGAAAGATCATTGCATTTGCACCAGTATAATCTGTTCAGCATTACCAGAGATTTTATTTTTCATGATAGTGATATTCCTACTGGTGAGAGAGGGTAAATCAGGAGTAACATATTTTGGTTGGTCCCTGGTAACTCTCTTCCACGTCTCCTCTTTTTTATTTTTCCTTTAAAGTAGTATAAGCTTTCCTCAAAATAAGTGGGTTTTTGCCAAAATAATTGTGGCTTACTTTATATGGGTGTTATTTGGGGTGTATTTGAGTGTGGTAACACCACACTCTATAAGTCTCCTCCTCTGACCGTCCTGACCCTTAACTTGGGGTAATTCAACATACCTATTGACAAACCCACTGATTTTGCCACTTCCACACTACTTCCCTCACTTTCTTTATTGGTCTCACCACATGGACCTGCCCAACCTCATGATCTAGCAGTCACTCTCTTGCTAATTACTAATCCTTCCACACTTACATCTCAGACTTTACCATCTCCTACTTCCCTCTCTTTGACCACCACTCTCGTTATTTTACTTTTCCCTTTCTTGATCACCTCCTCACAATCACAAGGCTACTTTCACCAATTTCAGTCTCATGTCCTAGCCTCCTTTTCACATCACTCTCCCATATGTACCCATTTGTGTCCTAACAAAGATCTATCTTTTTACATCTCTACCCTTAACATTTCCCTGGAAGCCATTGCCCTAACTGTTTCCCCTAGCCTACATACTGTAGGTGCACTTCTCAGACACGGTAATCCATACTCATTGATACTGTACCTCCAGAAATGCTCTTAAACTTCTAAAAGCAAAAGGAGGAGAGAAATGTGTGCTTTCTCATTGACTTACTCCACTTCAAATTAATAATTTCCTCCTGCAGTTCCTAGCTTTTTCTATAGCAAACAGGTTTCTCATTTTCTTACCATCAACTAATTCCTGCCACCTCTTTTCTATCTTCAATACCCTCCTCACTTGCGTTTTTCACTCTGCACCCTCAACTTTTCTACTTATTTTGCATTCAAAATTGATTTAATATATCTGGACATGTACTCTCTTCAGTTTCCTCATGCCTCAAGCCCTGAACTTGGTCTTCAAATGCCTATCCACCCTGACTTCCTTCTACTCTGCCAGTGAAGTTAAAGTCTGTACATGTGCCTCTTCTTCTCCTCCATCTAACAAAATTCTCAAAAAAGTAACTTGACCCATGATTTCTCTCTAATTACCTCCTTTTCTCATCCCCCCCTTTGCCTCCAAGATCCTTGAGTGCTTTGGGCCTGATCCAGATATGTTGGGCAATGTTGATGTTGGATGCAGCGGAGACCTTTTTTGCTAGTGCACATGTGCCAAAGCCATACTGTGAATGTACAGTGATTGGTTAGAAACTGCAGTCAAATAGAGGATTTATTCACAAAGTGAGTGACAGGTAGTCAGCATTTGGGGAAGTAATGGGGTAGTAGCTAATTTGAATTTGTATGTAGCTGGAGAGGCCCCAATGTCTTAGGTGAGACATGTCATTCTGAGACTGCATAGGCTTGCTCAGAGGTTCGATGTGCTATTGATGTGTGACTGATGTTTTGCATTTGTAAGTGGTAGATGTAGGACATTGGAGGTGGGTGTCTCTGTGCACAAGATGGTGATTGAATCATTACCATATTTTCACAAGTTCACTGCATACAGATTTGCATGCATCTCGGAATCAGACCCTTTGGCTTTCTTTACCTCACCACTTTACTCTCCTCATACACTAATCTAGATCCTCTTCAATGTGGTTTTGGCTCCTTCTACCTCACTGAAACTGTACTTACTAAGGACTAAGGTTCTTCTCTCTCTACTCATATTCTTTACTGCCTTTGAAATTGTGGACCTCTCTCTCTTATTTAAAACTCTCTTCTCATTTTGTGTCTGTGTCTCTTTTCGCAGATGGATGACCTCTTACTGTAAATTATTATTATTATTATTATTATTATTATTATTATTATTATTATTATTATTATGAGTATTATTATTATTTATTTATATAGCACCACAAGTGTTCCACAGCACCTTACAAAGTACATAAACAAAACAAAACACAAACGGTAATGTTCCTCAAAGTGCTGCTTCTTGTGGTCTTGTGGCATGTGTGTAATACACATCGAACCATAGGTGAGCGGTTATGGGGTTTCCCTAATGATCAGTATGAGTGTAGAAGGGAGGGACATCCATGCAAAGAGCTATCCCCACTATGCCCTGATGTATGAACCGACAGGGTGCGCTCTGCACTCTGTTCCCAGAAAAAGATACCTGTAGTGTGGAAGTCACTGCTCATGGTAGTCTGTCGATAGGAGGTTCCCCTGATGATCAATGGGTTTCCCTGGAGTACCCAGATGCGCATTTTGCCGGGAGGCATTTTCAATGGGTGGCCTGCAGAGGATGATGCCAGTTCCGGTTTTGAACCAGCGGCGGCCAATGAAATTGCAGCTGTGATGATTGACATACAAAGAGACCAACCAGGAGGAATCACGGGTCTGTACAATCGAGAGGGTATAAACTGACTGACATTTTTTAAAAGCCAATCATTGTAACGTCACTTTGAGTCATCAGAGTGGGTGTATAGGTAATTAGCATATGTAAACAAACAGACATAGGACATTTTATCTAGGTATAACATAAAAGATTTTCTCCTGTTAGGAGTCCCTACAATAGGGAACATCTTATGATATATGAATGGACACATACATATATGTAATATGTGTGTGTGCGCATCTACATATGTGTGCGCGTGTGCATGTGCGCATACACATGTAAGCATGTACATAGATTAATTGGTTTGAGAGGGAGCAACTTAATACATTAATGTGAAAATAATAATAATAACTGGGTTTCATGAGATGCATACCAGTGAAAATAAAGATAGTTACATAAAATAGAGTAAAATATATCTTACTATATACGTGTGTGTATATACACATGTTACATACTTACTTACACATACAGACATGTGTGGATTGCTCAAAGTAGAGTAGGCCGGGTATAGTATACTATACCCACTTTTATGGTTCAATGTGTATTACACACACACCATAGCAACCAATCCGATTGTACTTAACACTTATCTAGCACATTCTAGAATATAATAGTTATAATCTGATTGGTTGCTATGGGCAACATCTCCACTTCTAAAAACTCTCACTTTAGTACATATACCCCCTAGGTGCGACACTGGACTATGACATTTTTGCCTGGACTTATTCGCCAAGTAACATGGAGGAACATGTACTTAGAAGAAAGATAGACTCTTTTTCTGGGGCACTCTTATTGAAATTATTATGTGTTATAACATAACTTTACTGGTTCAGCTGCGTGAAACCACAGTAATCCGATGGTTGCTCAGTTGACTGATGGTCATGCAGAGTGATCTACAGGCTGCATCCCCAGATGCAGCTGCAGATCACAAAAGTCATCAGGAAGCATCTATTGCTTCCTGCTGCATTACCATATTATTGTACAGTACTGTATTAGCATGCAAAGTCACAACTACTGCACAATAGCATACTGTACATCTCTGAATTAGACCCACAGTAATTTTATATTTATTGAAATTAAATATTTTCCTTGTCTAAGTAAAGAGATAAAAGGTGAAAATTATATAAATGAGGCTTTATTAAGACATTTGTGCAAATATTAAAAAAAAGGAAATATTTTGTATTAGCAATGGTCAACAAACTTTGGGCGTGATTCAGACGTGGAAGCAAATGCCATCGCAGCCGTGATCTCTCACGGATCGCAATTGCAAAAATATGGTAATGATTCGCTCAGTTTCCAGTGTTTAGAGATGGCCAATGAAAGAAGCTCACATCCACCACTAACGCACATACTGGAAACATCAAACACATGTCAGGCAGCCACCTTCTGAGTAAGTCTAAGCTGTCGGAGACATAGCGGATCCCAGACACACACAGAGGGCTCTCCTGCTGCGACCAAGATTGCAATGGCTCATTTATAGATGCCCAGAAAACAGTGTTTAAATGGTCCAACGCGCCTTTGTTTTACTTACCATCCCCCATTACCTCCCCCAAATGCTGACTAACTGTCACTCACTTTTTGAATGATTCCCCTGTGTGAGCATAGTAGCAAATCAATTGCTGCACATACACAGAGTGGCTTAAGGCCCCCGTACATCAGCAATTGATTGCAGCAATCGTGCAATTTGCAATCGATTGTGTATAAAAATCTTTACCTTTTTCAATCGATTGTGGCAATTCTGCAGTCTGCAATCGATTGAAAAAGGGAAAGATTTTTATACACAATCGATTGCAAATCGCACGATTGCTGCAATCAATTGCTGATCTTGGGGGCCTTTAGACGCAATCGCTCAATCCACAAGTATGCACTGCAGCTTATTTTTTATGTTTCCGCTAAAACAAACATATTGATGTGATTCTTGATAAGTTATATTGTGATGATCAATTATGCAGCTGTTAGGTATATGGAAAATTTCGACAAAAAAATTATGTTCGTTTAATAGTTAGATTTCGCACAAGTTTTGAGCTACAGTATACTAATTGCTAATGTAGGCTTAACAATATTAAACACACACATTTTTTTTTACATTTACAGTTTATAATTAAAGCTATGAATTAAAGATAAGGTTGAGGTGATCATTTTTTGGTAACTGTTTATTTTGCCTTTGGCAGACACAAGGCTCACCTTGGCACAGAAAGTCTTTGTAATTCGGGATTACATGTTCTGCCAAGTCCTGAGGAAAATAAGTTTGGTCTACAGTGAGGCTATGCATAGTTTTTGAACTGTGAATATTGATATATTTAACCATGGGCATAACTACAATAGGTGCAAGGGGTACAGCTGCTGTGGGGCCCAAAGCTGTTGTGGGCCCATCTTCCTTGTCAAAGTTACATGTGTTATATACAGTTTTCACCATTTGGTGGTACTGTATATAGGGGACCTCATTCAGAGTCGGTCGTTGCGGCCGCACGGTCGTAAGGGAAAAGGGGCCGGCTATGCAAATTATGCACTCGCAAGTTGCGTCCTTAAGATTGGATCGTTAGCTGGCCGACCAAGGGGAGGATGCGGCCATAAGACAAAAAATACGCCCCCTTCTCGTACGCATTACACGTCATCTCCGGACATATAAGGATTAATCGAGACCATCGGGAACCATCAGAACTGGTCGTAGAGCTTAAGGTTGTCCATACCCTTTCTTAAGCACTATGATCAAGTCAGTGTAAAAACCTCCCATGTCACGTGTGCTATGACACTACTTTGTTAATTATGCACTCCCATAAAACACCGTTTGCATAGTCAGGCACGCCTGCGTTCGGATCTCCACTCCCCCGTTCATAAGCACCTTCCCCTGTTACCACCCACAAATGCCTCATCCTGTCACTCAAACTAACGACCTGGCCAAGTTCAAAGAGAGAGATATTTCCGATCATAACAGCTAGTTTGCGCATGCGCACTGCGAATTTTACGCATGCGCAGTTTAGCGAACATCGGTGGCGTACGACCGTGCGGCTGCAACGACCAACTCTGAATGAGGTCCAGGGTCCCTTACAAATTTTTGCTATGGGGCCTTGAAATACCTAATTATGCCCCTGATTTTAAGTACAGCATTCTAATATATTGCAAGATTTAAATGCATTAAGGTCTATTCTACTGTATATGTTATTGAATCTTGGTTTTGTTATAAATACAAGTAGGCATTACATGAAATAGGGTGTTGCAGTGTCCATGATTAGACCTTTGTAAATACTACTGAACAGTTTACAAGCTCATCCTCCCTTAAGCGCCCCCCGCCGTCGTATAGCTGGATCGTAGATCTTATGGCAAAACCGTAAGATTGCGATCTTTTGTGTACAATGTGATACACATTAGCATCTGTATCGTATGATCGTAACTATCAATCATACACCATTTGAACACATCATATGGATAATTTCTAGGGAAGAAGCTCAAGGGAAATCGTACAACACATTGTGACATTTCAATATCGCACCATGTATGGCCGGCATTAGCGTAGATTAAGTTATGTAGAAATGACTAATAACATGTCACCAGATGATAGGAACATGTAGGTTATTCATAATACCAGACAGCTAGAATAAAATGAATCAGCAGCTTAGTTTTAATTTTGGTGATATCTGGCCAAATGGTGTCATTGTTATCCAGGTAGTTATGCATTTATACAGTGCAACCTTGATCTCCTGATTCCTCAGACTATATATTATTGGATTTAGTAAAGGAGTTCCAGTAGTGTATAAAGGGGAAACTATTTTGTTGACATTATACGAGTAAAGTTTGGATGGAATCATGTAAACATTCATTAGAGTTCCGTAATAGGTGCTCACCACTATCAAGTGGGAACTGCA
This sequence comes from Taudactylus pleione, assembly GCA_031769625.1. Lineage (NCBI taxonomy): Eukaryota > Metazoa > Chordata > Amphibia > Anura > Myobatrachidae > Taudactylus > Taudactylus pleione. The sequence continues at coordinate 3,161,418 of JAUIMM010000267.1, forward strand.
TGTAGAAAAAGATTTTTTTCTCCCAAGATCTGATGAAATCTTGAGGATGTTAAGAAAAATAGAGACATATGTAAATGTTATAAAAACAAATGGAAAAATTATAAGTGGTATGGTTAGCAGAAAGTCTATAATATCCAGAGTTGAATGATTGGAACAAGTCAACTCCAGAAGGGGAGCTAGGTCACATAAATAATGGTCTATGATGTAGGGACCACAGAATTTAAAATTACTCACAAATGCAAGTAATAATAACGCTACCATAAATCCGATGAACCATGGCCATACAGCCAAGTGCAGGCGATGTTTAATGTCCATGATGGAATTATAGTGGAGCGGCTTGCAGATGGCCAAGTATCTGTCATAAGACATCACTGTGAGAAGAAGGCATTCTGCAGTTGTTATACCGCTATAAAAAAATAGCTGCGTTAAGCAGTCAGTGGCACTTATGAAACCTCCACCACTGTTTAGAATTTGCAGCATTTTAGGAGTGATGGTTGAGGAAAGTAGAATGTCAGAAAATGAAACGTGACTGAGGAAAAAGTACATGGGGGACTTTAGACTTTGAGCTTTTGCCACAAGCATAATGATCATGAGATTTCCAACTAGTGTCAAAAGGAAGACAATCAGAAAACCCACAAGTAATAAAGCATTTAATATATGATGATTCTGAAACCCCAAGAGGAGGAATTCAGTTACTGTTGTCTGGTTGGCTTCATCCATCTCCTAAAAACAAAGAATAAAACACAATAGTAAATAGAAGTACTTTGACAGAATTTATTTTAACCATTATTTAAGTCATCTTGGTCTTAATATTTTTTTTTAAAGATGACATAAAGCACCACATGTTTTTAAATCTATTCTCAAATATTAAATAATATCATCTTTCTGTTGTCAGTGACCAAGAACAAGCTTAATAATTTACATTTTAATTTTCCAAAAATATTGTAAATACATTTCTGCGTTTCATAGAGATCAGCTAAATGCTCCTGTTGTTATGTTGATCACTATTTGAAAACAAGTAAAATCCCTTTTTTATAAGTTGGGGGTTTGTAGAGTTTAGTATTTTGCAAACATTACAAAACTGCATTTAATATTATATCATGTGTTCTATTTTTGCCATATATTCTTATTTTTCTTGGATAAATATTGTATTAAATAAAGATTTTAAAAGCATTCACATAGAAGCCAACATTGGATGCATCTACCTTGCAAAGAGTTGTACCATAATTTGCCATTGGGACAGACAACATTTTTTCGACTTGGGTTTCAATAATATGTGGCATGGAGAGGATGATCCATATTGATTTCAAAGTGTATTATAGTCATTGCACAATGTTGATCCCAAAAATACTTAATTGGATTTTCTGTAAGTCTTACAGTATGACTGAAAAAGTAACTATATATAGTTAAAATAACTGTCACATTCTGGAACCATTCTGGGTAGTTCTTTGTATGACATATTTTCTTTGATGGAGAGATTACTAAAATATACTTAGAAAAAGGTGCTGTGTTGCAACAAAATCATGGAACTATTCATAAGGATATTAAAATTTGTGGTATTTAAGAGTTGAGCAGTAACAAAATTGAATGATTCTACTCATTTTATGCAGTTGTATACAAAATTATCTAAAATCCATGCCAAAATCACATGAGATTGTGTTAATGATAAACACTTAATAGCATGTAATCATTCATTACGCTTGTTGCATGATAATGAGATTTATATATGAAAATCTGGTTATTACTGTAGAGTTGGACCCTAAAATAAGAGTTGGACACTTAATAAAAATGTATACTAATTGTATCCAGAGAAATGCACAGTGCAAAGCAGGATACTGAGTGTCTTTGAAACTTTAGGTACCATGCACACAATGTATTCAGTAATGTGAATGTTAAGTCCATATCACATATGTAACTAACTTAAGAACCTCCAGTCCCCCTACATGGTTGTAGTTGAGAGCAGAAATTTTGACACTGGCTTAATAACAGATTAGGTAAATCGTGATCTCTTTATCTAAAGTACATTTCAGCTTTCATAATTGGTGATCAACCTTTAAAATGACTCCATTCAATGTCCAATAGAAACTTTATGCAGAATATCTCTTGCTGTCTCACTAACACCTTAGCCTCTTGCAGGTGTGCTGCCCTGGGGTGGCTGGCTTTCATTGGTTTTTTGGAGTTCTGTACCCCAGACTTTGACTAAATATTAGGGACCTACAGTAAACAGAGACACTGTGGAGTGACCTGGAGACTTAGCCTTAGTTTTGCAAATATATGCAAATTATATATCTGAATAACATGTAGTTTTTCAAATCTTATTGCTGATATCGTTCTGTGTGCTGGGGAATACACTTTGCTGTTTCTTGTATAGTATAGCCCCTCACTTTCATGCACCTGAGTGATATTACTGAAGTAATTGAGCAGCTACCAGTATGTACTAATGTACTCATTGTGATCTTGATATTGCATAATTGTGCTATGTATATTTATACTCAAGTTAATATACACTTAATACAATCCTAATCAGTCAGAAATTTTGAGTAGTATGTGTCTAATTTTTCATGCATGCTCACTACCATATTCACTAACATACATACATCTACTGTAAAAACTGCACAATAATACTTTTTGTTATTATTATTCCCCATTGTGTGTCCAATAAAATCTAGAGTCCCCTCTTTTTATGCAGTATGTTTTGTACTTTAAATAGTGGTGTGCTTTGTTGGATGACTAATTTCTATTAGACATTGTATGCATTTAGGGGGTCATTCAGACCCACTCGCGAGCGGCAGTACGCTCGCAAGTGGGTCGATGTTCCCCACTGCGCATGCGCATGATGGAGGGAGCTCCGTCGTGCGCCTGAGCGAGACCCGTCGAGCGAAGGACTTTCCATCGCTCCGGGTCTCTCACCAAAGGGGGCGTGCTGTCGATGTTGATTGACAGCATGCCCCCTTTGGTGGGTGTGCCAGGGGCGTGCCTGCCAGATGGAGGCGTTCCCATGGGAACGCCTACCATCTGAAGCCGGCCCCACTGACATCACTAGTGATGTCATTGGGAGTGATTTTGGCTCTGATAGAGCCAAAATCACTCCAGGGCTTGTGGTTGAGAAACCCGACCACAGGGTTTCACTCGCAAGTCCGATGGTCGCGATGGTCAAGACCATCGTGACCATCTTGTTGGACGCTTGTATATGCTGTGGGTGGTGACCCACAGTTATACGAGCGTCCAGGAGGACGCTCCATTTTAATGGAGGAGGGCCCTGATTCAGAGCGAGCTCTCTGGTCAGAGCGTCCGGCTCTGAATCAGGGCCTTGATTCTAAGCACCAAAAATAAGAACATAAAAAATTATAATTTTCAAGTACAGATTTTTTTTATGAAAACCTCTTTTTTTATAATTCTGCTATTTTCTGATTTTGAAAAGGTGAATTAATACAGAAGCACAAACAACAAAACGTTTATTTGTAATGTGATTAAACTCACAACATTACATATTTGCTTATAGGGCATCATTCAGCTTGGATCGCACGCACCCGCTTGATGTGAAATTATGCAAATGAATGTGATTGCAGCTCTATACCAAGACACCCACCAGCTTATAATGCCGCCCCCTTCCCATTACATATATCAGCAAGTCAGCAAAAGCATCGGTAACATCGAGTAATATCGAACCCATATGCAGAGTTGTGGTTGAGCTGACCCTGACTCACACACTGCAAAACTTCCTGTCGCCATTTAGATTGCTGGCTGCGTATGCCATCGCAGGGGCTTAATTATGCACGTCCCTGTAATGGCGTTCAAATGCACAGGAACGCCTGCATTCCTTCGACCATCCCCCCTCTCTACCCCCAAACAGCACTACCTGTCAATCATTTATCCATGTTTCTGTGTATCTGCTGCATTTGCTTTCGCAATTGCAGCGGCCAATTTGTGCATGTGCGCTGCAGTGCGTTCACATTCGCAGGGCGCAAACATCTACCTGGTGCGTGTGTCTGCAGACTTGCGATCCAAGCTGAATAAGGCCCATAATTCATATTCTTGTGGAAAAGTGGAATATTGGGCTCAGCACAAAGGAAAGAAAACTCAGAATCGAAGTGCATTAAACTGATCAATCACTGAAATTTACTAAATTATAAAAACGTTAATTATATTGGAAATTATCATATATTTTTTAATATTCAACTTCACAAAAGTAAGGACAATACTTTCAATCAGACTCACTGGTTAAAAATTAAACTGGTGGAAACTGATAACTCTACGTGCATATAAAACATGGTATAAAAGCAGATATTCCAGCAGATCACATTCAAAAAATAAATACATTTTCCAGTATATATCATAGAAATGATGTGAGGGCAAATTTAAATGACCCTACAGAGCTAAACAATATATCTTCATTATAATATCCTGGAGACAAATGACTACCAATAATCTCCCTAGTAGAAGGTAGAAGTTTGTAGCTGGAGAGCAAAGACCTCTGGAGTTTATTGAATATGTCATGTCGATCGCAGACAATGGACCTGATTCCGTGTTGCGTGTAATTATATGCAGCCACATTGGGTACAATTTGCCACCTGTTTGCGGAGTTGCAGGCACCTGCTGTATGTATCCGCATCACACCTATACTTCCCAGTGTTAAAGTAGCCATTATCACTTTAAAGGGGATATTTAATAAAGCTTGGAGAGAGATAAAATTGGAGCACCTACCAATCATCTCCTAACTGTCATTTTTCAAACACAGCTGTAAAGTGACAGTTAGCAGCTGATTGGCTGGTGCTATTTATTTCCAAAATTATCTCTCTCCAAGTGTTATTAAATCTCCCCCTAAGTGCACATTTGTACCTGCCCTATACTTGGTGTCTGAAATTAGCCAGATCTCTGCTTGTGCTCCCTCTGATTACCCCACAATTCCACCTACTGTACGCACTGATGATGTGAGCACTGAACAAGTACCCTTTGTGAAAATGCCCAGTAGCACCCAAGATACACCCCCTGCAGCAAGTGGAGATATAACTCAGATGTGTACATCTTTCAATGGCTCTTATTTTCCCAAAACTGCATACAGTATGCTTGGCTACAGGACATGTTCACTGGCTACAAATCCAGACATTCATCTGCAAAGTGGGTAAAAGGATCCTCACAAGGGATGAAATACAGGTTCTGAAAAAAAAATCACATCTGTTCCGACTCCCCACCATATGCCCAATATTATCCCCCCAACATACAGTACTTCTCATCAAAATCTAGCTAATAATGGTGTACAGCACAACTCTTCAATAATAATGAAAACAGCTTAATATATACCTTTCACTGTGCAGTATCTTAAAGGCTTACATGAAGGAACCTACTTTTAGAGTTTTGGGTAAGCAGTTGTAGAGTTCACAGGATTTCAAAAACTGTACAAATAGATATAACGCCCCATTCAACAGCTATGCTAAAATAAGAGTTAAAGAATGATGATATATATAAAGTGACCTCAACAGCCCTCAACTTCATTATTGCTTGTCTTGTAACAGGATTATCTGGCATACAGTAGAACATTTTTGAAAGCCATGGTGAAGTTAGAGATTTAGAATTCAGTATCCTGATCAGATCTGTGTTGTGTTAAGGTAAATACCATGGTCCTAATATAAAGACAAAACTTCCACCATAAATGATATACATTACATAGGGTGTACATTGGCCCTGTAGACTCATGTTGTGTACTGTGGTTATAGAGTCGTTCAAGCTTTTATCTGTTTCGTGAAAGCAATATTGTACATTTTTAAAAGACAGGATCAATAGGGATTTAAATCACAGGGCATTTATGAACTCTCATGTGTCTAACAGAATCTTCTCTGCAGACTGGCAGCAGAGAGCAGTAAAACATACATACTGTCAAATGAAAAAATTACAGTTCACAAATTGACCCTTATCCAGGTGCTCACTAGTAAAACCAACTCACTTTAGTCAAGCCTCCTCATATATTAAAGTATCAAACACTGCTCCCTATAAGTAACTCTGAATTTTACTTAAATATGCTAAACCACTTGAGAAAAAGGTTGGATATATTTTAAAAAATACAGATTGATTATTTATCTATATCTAAAATATAATAATAATCAGCCAAATAAAGGGTACCTACCCCGAATCCCCATCCTAACATATAAAAACATACACTTACTCCAAAATTATAAATTATATATTGATGTGTCTTAGTGGATATATATACTTTTTATTGTTGTTATGTAATGAAGAGTATGTTTCTCTTTAAATAATTAAAGTTTTAATAATTTTATTTGGAATTATACACCTGTGCAATATTATAACGTGCAACCTTTTGGTAGATATTTATCCTACCTTTATCTTAAGTGGTTAAACATACATACTCTACCACCCAATAAATTGGCATTTTGGGAGAGGATGAAAGACATACAGTATTTTTTTAAGTAAATTTAACTGATATTGACTATAACTATAAATTATATAACTTTCGGCAAAAAAATCCACAAACGTGGTGATTGTTCAGAATCAAAAACTAATTTACTTCCTATCCTAGGGATAAATTAAGTCATATGGTATCAATGTCCCATTAAACAACAAGACAGTCAAAGAGACATAAACATAATTATATCAAGCTATAAAAAATTAGGTGTCTGCCAAATACCACTTTAAATACTAGGACGTATCGAAAGTTACCCATAGCAACCCAATCAGCTTCTAGCTAGTATTTTCCAGTACATTCTACAGTATAAAATGATAGCTAGAATTTGATTGGTTGCTATGCTAGTTTTTCACTTCTCCTTTCATTTGATATGTCTCCCACTAGTGATATAAATTATTTAGTGGAGATGATCACTGTGGATTTGTTAGACTAGAAAGCTTTCAAAAGTGCCTTTATGATAGCACAAATCCATTAGTGGCAAACCCATATATGTTTCCACTTGTTATCAATACCAGTTCACCCCAGTAATTGTTTATTAGTAACCATAAAGACAACTTTATATAGTGTAATTTACTTGTTATCAAATCTGAGTGCAACATGTAGTGCCGGCTCCAGCATAAGGATCAGAACAGATTATTGGAAACCGCTGGGCATCTGTCCATCATCCAAGATGGCAGAACACACTGTATGGGTGATTGACTGATCTGTTATTGAAAATAAATCTTTATTAAGAATATTGGCATGTTTAAATATCATATAAAGGATACCCAGCAGTGACTAGTTTAATCAATCAGCAAAACATATTGATTACTATCATGAAAAATCATCATCACATTATCACACATATTGGGTACATAATCCAGTCACATATAGTAGCAATGTCCATTTGTGGGTCAGAAGGCAGTTTGTACTGTGTGAAGGGGTAATACTTGGGTAGAATAGAATAGAGACATGTGGGAGGCTGCGTATAATATGTTATGGAGGTTTGGGGGGTGGTTCATGAAGTTGAGGCAATGTTTTTCAGAATGATTGAAGAAATGGAGGCTGGAAAAAGATTTATGTAGGAGGAACGGCATTAATCAGAGTGAATGCAACCTAAACGTGCTGTAATCGGGAAAGAAGAATGGGATAAGTGTAGATAAGACATTGATCTTGGGCATAGTGAACAGAAAGAGCTGTGCAATATTTTGAGACCAGGGGCCAAATGTAATAGGGTAAGCAATTAGAAAATGTGAGAGTTTAGCTGTAAAACTCTCACATGAATACATTGATTGAGTTGTATTTTCAAAACAGATAACACCTGGATGAGTGTTTAAATCGTGAGAATTTTTTGAGTCTGAAAAACATGCAGGGATGCCTGTTCTGTGACTTTATTACATTGGCTGAGTTTCCATGTTCTGTGACTTTATTACATTGGCTGAGTTTTCATGTTCTGTGACTGTATTACATTGGCTGAGTTTCCATGTTCTGTGACTTTATTACATTGGCTGAGTTTCCATGCTCTGTGACTTTATTATATTGGCTGAGTTTCCATGTTCTGTGACTTTATTACATTGGCTGAGATTCCATGCTCTGTGACTTTATTACAATGGCTGAGTTTCCATGTTCTGTGACTGTATTACATTGGTTGAGATTCCATGTTCTGTGACTTTATTAAAATGGCTGAGTTTCCATGTTCTGAGACTTTATTACATTGGCTGAGTTTCCATGCTCTGTGACTTTATTACAATGGCTGAGTTTCCATGTTCTGTGACTGTATTACATTGCCTGAGTTTCCATGTTCTGTGACTATTACATTGGCTGAGTTTCCATGTTCTGTGACATTATTACATTGGCTGAGTTACCATGTTCTGTGACTGTATTAAATTGGCTGAGTTTCCATGTTCTGTGACTTTATTACATTGGCTGAGTTACCATGTTCTGTGACTTTATTACAATGGCAGAGTTTCCATGTTCTGTGACTGTATTACATTGGCTGAGTTTCCATTATCTGTGACTTTATTACAATGGCTGAGTTTCCATGTTCTGTGACTTTATTACAATGGCTGAGTTTCCATGTTCTGTGACTTTATTACATTGGCAGAGTTTCCATGCTCTGTGACTTTATTACATTGGCTGAGTTTTCATGTTCTGTGACTGAATTTCATTGGCTGAGTTTCCATGTTATGTGACTTTATTACTTTGCCTGAGTTTCCATGTTCTGTGACTATTACATTGTCTGAGTTTCCATGTTCTGAGACTTTATTACATTGGCTGAGTTTCCATGTTCTGTGACTTTATTACATTGGCTGAGTTACCATGTTCTGTGGCTATTACATTGGCTGAGTTTCCATGTTCTGTGACTGTATTACATTGGCTGAGATTCCATGCTCTGTGACTTTATTACAATGGCTGAGTTTCCATGTTCTGTGACTGTATTACATTGGCTGAGATTCCAAGTTCTGTGACTTTATTACAATGGCTGAGTTTCCATGTTCTGTGACTTTATTACATTGCCTGAGTTTCCATGTTCTGTGACTATTACATTGGCTGAGTTTCCATGTTCTGTGACATTATTACATTGCCTAAGTTTCCATGTTCTGTGACTATTACATTGGCTGAGTTTCCATGTTCTGTGACATTATTACATTGGCTGAGTTACCATGTTCTGTGACTGTATTAAATTGGCTGAGTTTCCATGTTCTGTGACTTTATTACATTGGCTGAGTTACCATGTTCTGTGACTTTATTACAATGGCTGAGTTTCCATGTTCTGTGACTGTATTACATTGGCTGAGTTTCCATTATCTGTGACTTTATTACAATGGCTGAGTTTCCATGTTCTGTGACTTTATTACAATGGCTGAGTTTCCATGTTCTGTGACTTTATTACATTGGCAGAGTTTCCATGCTCTGTGACTTTATTACATTGGCTGAGTTTTCATGTTCTGTGACTTAATTTCATTGGCTGAGTTTCCATGCTCTGTGACTTTATTACAATGGCTGAGTTTCCATGTTCTGTGACTGTATTACATTGGCTGAGATTCCATTTCTGTGACTTTATTACAAAGGCTGAGTTTCCATGTTCTGTGACTTTATTACATTGCCTGAGTTTCCATGTTCTGTGACTATTACATTGGCTGAGTTTCCATGTTCTGTGACATTATTACATTGGCTGAGTTAACCTTGTTCTGTGACTGTATTACATTGGCTGTGTTTCCATGTTCTGTGACTGTATTAAATTGGCTGAGTTTCCATGTTCTGTGACTTTATTACATTGGCTGAGTTACCATGTTCTGTGACTTTATTACAATGGCTGAGTTTCCAGGTTCTGTGACTGTATTACATTGGCTGAGTTTCCATGCTCTGTGACTTTATTACAATGGCTGAGTTTCCATGTTCTGTGACTTTATTACAATGGCTGAGTTTCCATGCTCTGTGACTTTATTACATTGGCTGAGTTTTCATGTTCTGTGACTGTATTACATTGGCTGAGTTTCCATGTTCTGTGACTTTATTACAATGGCTGAGTTTCCATGCTCTGTGACTGTATTACATTGGCTGAGTTTCCATGATCTGTTACTGTATTACATTGGCTGAGTTTCCATGTTCTGTGACTTTATTACATTGGCTGTGATTCCATGTTCTGTGACTTTATTACATTGGCTGAGTTTCCATGTTCTGTGACTGTATTACATTGGCTGAGATTCCATGTTCTGTGACTGTATTACATTGGCTGAGTTTCCATGTTCTGTGACTTTATTACTTTGGCTGAGTTACCATTTTCTGTGACTTTATTACATTGGCTGAGTTTCCATGTTCTGTGACTGAATTACATTGGCTGAGTTTCCATGTTCTGTGACTTTATTACATTGGCTGTGATTCCATGTTCTGTGACTTTATTACATTGGCTGAGTTTCCATGTTCTGTGACTGTATTACATTGGCTGAGATTCCATGTTCTGTGACTGTATTACATTGGCTGAGTTTCCATGTTCTGTTACTTTATTACTTTGGCTGAGTTACCATGTTCTGTGACTTTATTACATTGGCTGAGTTTCCATGTTCTGTGACTTTATTACATTGGCTGAGTTTCCATGTTCTGTGACTGTATTTCACTGGCTGAGTTTCCATGTTCTGTGACTGTAATACATTGGCTGAGTTTCCATGTTCTGTGACTTTATTACATTGGCTTAGTTTCCATGTTCTGTGACTGAATTACATTGGCTGAGTTTCCATGTTCTGTGACTTTATTACATTGGCTGAGTTTCCATGTTCTGTGACTGTAATACATTGGCTGAGTATACAAATGTGACAGTTTCTCTCACATTTTGTAATCTCTCACCCTATTGTATTTGGCCCCTCGTGTTTCAGGGGACTACAGCAGTTCCAGTGCAGACAGGTGCCGGCTGGCACTATCCTCTGTAATGTAGCCCTTATTGCTAGTGATTCCCCTCCTGGCTGCTGACATATCTTTTTCCTAGCTACTGATGTGCTGCTCTATTTGAAGGCAGCCATGGCTCACATAGGGGCAAAGGCACCGCTCTGTTTGAAATTTAAAGTGAGAGGTGCACCAATGATGTTACATTTGGAGCTAAATTCGATTCTCCTCCCTATAGAAGAGAATCTCTGAGCACCATTTTGTGCAAGAGTATTAGGCTCCTTACCTGTATACCAGTGTCTGTTCCTATGAAAGCTCCTGAGTGGAGATGTTGCCCATAGCAACCAATTTGAGCTTTCTCAATGCTCAAACAGCAACAAAACACTTGTTGGCATGGTGCCCGCCACCTTATTGACCTGACAAATGAGTTGTGTACTGAATATGTATAACCTGCATTGATAAGAAACAGAGATAACATGCACGGCAGAGAGCAGTGTGAAGGAAAAGCTATAATGCATGTGATATAGAACACTGTCATACTGTCATACAGAAGTGAAATATTGTATCAAGACTGGCGTGGCCTGACAGACTGTGCACAATAGAACACTTGTCTTTTTAGGAGAGTGTAACAATCTGTAATAGGAATGTGCGCCCTAAAACTGACAAATGTATATTTATACAGGTGAATGAATTGTCAACTTTATACAATAAATAACACAAATAGGAGGTCATTTAAAAACGTACATGATAAATAAAATAATATGTGTGGAAACAAAATATATTTGTGAAAATCCATATGTGGAAATGAGAAGTTTATTAAAAAAATACATGTGTGAAATTAAAAACACATATCAATTTAAAAAGGTAACATCTAACCAGAAAAGCTAAAGGGCATTAGCATGGATGAAAATCTACTTAAACACTGTAAATCTGTGTACAGTATATAGAGGATATACCTTTCTATGATATTACAAATGCCAACTCAGTTGGGTTAATCGCTAAAAGGATATCTAAGGTGCAGAATATATTTCATTACAAAAGAACATGCATAGCAAAAGAATTAGGGTTCCATAATTTATGCACATTGTAATTTGGTTGATAATTTTCTTTAATAAAAGTCTCGCACATACAGTATGAGGCAAAAATAACCACATTTGAATACAAATGCCAGAATATAAGGCTAAGTGTGGATGGATTTAAACTCAATAGCACAATGCACAATATATTTGACTTTTATCAACATCATTTAGGCAGTTTCGGAATGATTACCCATGCCTAAGAATATATTTATAAATTCACCTAAAAGGTAAAACACTGTGCATAGCAAAACACTGCATTTAACCCTTTTAAACTAAACTTAGGGATACAGACCTCTATTAACTGGACAAATCAAACATAACAGCACCCAGGTGTATGTCAGACAGGTGTTATTACACTATGACTTACGTGCACACATAGGGGCATATGTATCAAAGCTTGATGTGAGATAAAATTGTGAGATATATATCACCAACCAATCAGCTTCTAACTTACATTTTGCAGGCTGTGTTTAAGAAATGATAGTATCGAGCTGATTGGTTGGTGATATATATTTCACAATTTTACCTTACATCAAGCTTTGATACATATGTCCCTTAGTGTAACAAGTCTAGAGATATACACACATGCAAGTATCGAGCAATTCAGCTCTAAAATAAATATAACACAGCAGGACACTTTTTGTTTTTTAATTGCACTTTATTTTCCTTTAAGTTGATTTATATCACACTTTCATGTTGTATAACTTCCCATGTTTGTTTAATATTTCACTGGTCTTTGTCCTATTTGGACTTTAAAAAAATATAATTAAAAGTGAATTTTTATAAACCTAATAACTTCTTTTTGTGCCCACAACAACACAACGCTTTTTCTATCCCTTGACATATATATTATATATATATATATATATATACTATTATGATCACCTGGATGATCCCATGGAAGACCTCTGGAATCAGAACCTCTAGAGATCTTCTGCCATTAACAGTCCCCTGTTGTTCCCGTAGAGCTTTATATGCTCACTGGTACTTAGGTTGCCATCTGGACTTACGTGCTGAACAGTAGTGGCTTACACGGTAGTTTAGGTGACTTCAAGGTGTTATGCGGCTGGTGGTATATGACAGGTAATGAGAACAGATGGGATCTGGAGTGTGTCTGACTGTGGGTTTGATGGCAGACAAGGAATCAGGACACAGTATGAATGCAGAATATGCCATGGCTGAGGTCACTGGACAGAGTTGGCAGCATTGCGACCAAATTGGCAGAGGTACGGCAAAGGTGGCAGAGGTGCAGCCAATGTTGTATAGGTGGTTGTCACTAGGATGGCAAGGTCACAAGTAGATACAGCTTTTGTAGGTGGTATTAAGCAGCTTGGCTGTGAGCAGCTAGACTGAGAGCATGAGTTGCCGCTCTGAGGTGAACGTTTAGGCTGCAGACAGGAGTCACTGCTTGAGGTGATAGTCACAGGAGCTACTGCTCTGGGTGATATGAGCAGTTAGAATGTCAGCGGCTAGGTATTCAGCAGGAGTCAACGCAAATACAAGGCTGGAAAAGTCAGTGAGATTTGCCAGAATTCTGACAGGTGGAGACTTTTGCCAGACATGAACAGGAACCAGGGTTTGAATGTGTGGTCTAAACTATAACCCACAAGATGAAGCAGGATGGCTGCCTTATAAGAAGGAGCTCCACCAATCAGCATGCAGGTACAGGAATTAGCAGATTGCCAGCAGCTGAAGCGCTGAATGTCTATTTGGCAGGCCCAGCAGTACTCATGATTGCCAGGCGTCTTGGTCTCCAAGCAACCGCAGGTACCATCCCAGTTTGGTGTCTACACTGCCTAGTGACCAGGGAGACTGTCAAACCCTGCGGCTGGAAGACACGGCATCCCAGATGGCTGGCAACTACTGGAACCTGCACAGGTAACAAGCTGAGATGGCAGCTTGTGACATACTGTATATGAATTGTTATGAGGCAGCACTCCCAGCAGTAATGTATTTACACTCAGACCTAATATGGGGTAATACCATTTATTAAAAAAACAGATAATTATAATTGTGTGCAGAAGTACAATACTTGCTCTTTGTCAATTTTACCATGGGCCCAGACATTACTAGTAATGCACTTGAGAACTTCTTACTGTGAATAATAGTTATAAATTATCTTAACATAAAATGTAAGCAATATTTATGTTCCATTAGTTAATGTGGTAGTGTTACAACATTTACTGTATATTATATTAACACAACAACTTTTGTGTTTTTGTAACATGATTAAAAAATTAAACAATGATATCTTTGATGTGTTTTTGATATTTTCATATTGTACATCTTTAATTTTACATATTTAAGTGAAGAGTTAATTGCCCTCATACAAAACCAGGTCAGAGCTCAGATCTCTACATTTTTACAGTTCAAGCAAAGTGGTGACTTCACCAGCTCATTAGTGATAAACTTTGTATAAACAGAAGACATGAACTAATTAGAGATCTCTAGGTAGTTTTTGTGTAATGGAAATGTCTTTGTGGAATTATTTTGTTTGGATTGTTAAGTAAAATATTTGTATCACTATTTATCATCAATATTTTTTTCTTGCTGAAGAAAATAGTGTTTCACTGTTAATATGTTTAAGAAGCAAAAAAAAAACATTGTACAGTATATTGTTAATAATCTATCTGATTTAGTGTAAATATGTCATTATATTGCATTATACACTTTACAGCACCAGTGATACTTGCAATCATTTCAGTTTGTTTATTTTGCAGTATTCTAATTAAAGCTCTGAGTTTAGAGACCTCTCATTATTTCCAAAGGGAATTGCGGTCTCATTTTATTATATAATGAGAGCCATACAATGAAACATCCATCCCTCAGCTAGTTATGTATTATCAGTGGTTTATACTGTGCCAAGAGACTGGCAATGTCCTATTGATACTGTCATTAAGCCTGTGTCCCTAAGCTCATTTAATTTCAATGAAAATAAAAACATCTTAGTACTGATGTATTCAAATGAATAAGGCTATTATGTAAAAAAAGTGTTAACATGTGAAAATAAAGTTTATATGCTCTCCTTCATCTTCCCTTATAATTTATTGTTTGTCCGTCAATCCTGTCCCCTCACAAAACCATCAGTCACACTCTTCTGAGATCATTTTATTCTCATATAAAGTCTATAATCTCTCAGTCCCCTGTTATATTTCCATCATTACTCATGCATACTGTATCTTTTTATCTCTTATTTTTTTTAAAGTAAAGATCATTTTCAACTCTTTCAAATTACTGTCCCAGCTGTAGACTTAGCTTGATCTATGGACAACATTCCACTTCTCAAAACATCTCTACTTCTATATCATATGTGTAGACACTGGGTTAATATTTTATTTTTATATGGGTGTTTCCACACTTAAGGACCACCCTGTATTATATTCACTACAACAGCTGAAATGCAAGAACAGGCTCAAGGTGAGCAGCAAGATCATTGAAAACAATGGGGTAGATGTATTATAGTGGCACATTAAGTGCCGCTATAACGCTTCCTGTTTTGCCTCTTTACCGAGGCGAAGCAGGAAGCACTACCGGTGAGATGTGTGAACATCTCCCAGCCGGAGAGGGGGAGCGTTAACTCCCCCCTCCGGCGCTACCCGCTACAGACCACATCACATCAGCCTAGTGCTGATGCGATGTGTGTCAGACCAGGCCGGCTCCACTGAGCATGCGCGGGATCTCGCAAGTATCGCAAGATCCCCATGTGCAGCCCTGGAGCCGGTAGCCGCCACAGCAGGGACAGCGCTGTCCCTGCTGTGGGGATAGGCTAGCGCCAGGCTGTAGCTGTCGATAACGACAGCTACAGCTGGCCGAACGGTCAGACGATCTGACCATTCGTACACAGCCCAGGCTGTCGGTGCTGCTATCTTGTAGATAGCAGCGCCGATAGCATTTACCGCCCAGACCCCGGATCATACATCGGGGAGAAACGGTATAAGCGCACATAACATGCGCTGATACCGTTTCTGGGCTTCATACATCTACCCCATTATTTCTTGTTTTCCTATTATAGAATTACACACAAAGTATATAAACATGGATTGTCTAAGTGTCAGGATCTGCAGCTCCCAGCCTAAGGCACTGCTTTAATTACTGCCTGTCTGTGGGCAGTGTCAGGTGCATGCTAATTAATTCTCCTGTCTGTGCACAGCTGCACACTGGTCTATTAAGGGAGACTTGCTCTGTTTGGGCCTTGTTCCTGTTAAATTCCAGCCAGTCCATCTCTCCATGCCGGTGATAGAAGTTTTTTCTTACTTCCGGTTCGTGTTACCTGCATGTCAGTCGAGTTCCTGAGTCAGTCTAGCTGTGTTTCATGTGTGCTGTTTACTCCATCCAGGTGGCTTCACCTGCATCTCATCTACATATGCTGCTTGTACCATCTGGGCAGCATGGAGCGCTTCCTATCCCAGAAGCGCCTGTCACCATCCAGTGGCCAGTGTCATCCCAGCAGCACTGGTAGCAGCTCTGCATTCCAGGTGCACCACCTCGCACACTGTCGCCATTGTCATCCCGGCGGCACTTGTAGCAGCTCTACATTCCAGGTGCGCAACCTCGCACACCGTTGCCAGTATCATATCAGCGGCACTGGTAGCAGCTCTGCATTCCAGGTGCACCACCTCACACACTGTCACCATTGTCATCCCGATGTCACTGGTAGCAGCTCTGCGTTCCAGGTGCTCAACTTAGCACACCATCGCCAGTGTCATTCCGGCAGAATTGGTAGCAACTCTGCATTCCAGGTGCACAAACCAGCACACCGTCGCCAGTGTCATCCCGGCGACACTGGTAGCAGCCCAAAATTCTTGCTGCATACCTCACCTGAGTGTAATCAGCCCAAAGGCTGCTTCACACCATCAGACCCTTGGCGACGACTATAAAGGCCACAACCAGCCCCCAAGGCTGCTCGGACAGCCCAACAGCTGCAACCAAATACTTAACCCTTGGCCACAACTAGTACAATACATTCCAGCCCTCAAGGCTGTCATCAGTTTGCTCTACATTAATAACATAGATTCCCTCCAGGAATCATAACACTAAGGAGACATAAAAGAACATTGATTATTTATTTTGTTTTAATTAGAGATGAAACAGAACCTAATTTTGGGATATTGACGAGAACCAATTCATTGCTCAGTTCCTCCCAACAAATTTGGTTCTCAAAACAAAGCAAAACTGAATTTGCTTAGAAATGTCCAAACTGACATATTGTGGATTGCATATAAATCCATCCCTCATAATTTAATGTGCCATTTTAGATAGGAGAGAGCATAGAAAGGGTTGTTGGCTGTACTGTAGCTGTGCTGCAATAATGGCTATTTGAGAGAGTTGTAGGTAACTGGAGTGGGTGGAATAGTAATCATCTTTAATCTGCATCAGACACTATAGTAAGGAATCTGGAATACAGGCTCATCCTGTGTAAGCTTGTTTGAAACTGAGCTGTACTTTCATTTGTTTTCAAATGTGTACCTAACTACAGTACAGTATGTACAAGAGGGCAGAGATATTACTTGATTTAAGGCTTAGCTGACCAAAGATCTATGTTGTGTCTTGGTGGACAGAAAAACACAGTGGCCCATTTATCAATGAGTTTTATTATACGCAACATGATTTAAAATTTGTTACGTATGATAAAATGGTGCTGAAGCCAATCAGCTCCCTCTTGTAATTTTTCAAACAGATGACAGTTAGGAGCTGATTGGCTGGAGCTCCATTGTTATATGCAATGAGTTTTAAAACGTGTTGCGTAGAATAAAACTTGTTGATAAATGGGCCCCACAGTTTTTTAACCTGTACATGTTAATGAGAGATAAATGGACAGACACTTTAGCTAACAATCTGCACAGGCTCCTGTTAGTATTTGAGAGTCTGAGCTACACTTATTGTGTTCACATTTGAAGTTTATATATCTTGTGCATTAGGGACAGAGACTGTACTCTGATTGCAAGCTTAGCTGACCAAACATACTGTGCTATCTCTGAGTGAGCTGCACCCCAAAGAAGACATTTTTTCAGGTTTAAAAAAAATTCTCAAGTCTCTTAATTAAACTTTATTATATATATTTCCAAGAAAGATTGTGTGTGTGTTTGAGGGGCAGTGTATATCTGTCCAGGAAGGGGGCAAATACTCTATGGTGTTGTGACCCTCTCAGTTGCACCCAAAAAAATAAAGGCAGAGAAGACATTTTTTTTTTTTTTTAATATTTTCTTCTGATAAAACTGCATGGTAAAGGTAACAGTCCCTTCTGTTCCCTCATTGTAAGTTCACTTGGTGTGGTGGCAGTTACATGTTCAAGTACATGAGCATTACCCCTGCCCTGGTGTAAATCAATCATGGGTACATCTATAGAAGAACAGCAGAATCTCCTAGTAATAGTGCTGGCATTCATTGTACATCTTCAACATCTACTTTGAAAATAGGTCAAGCGGTAAGAAGACGGTGTAAGAAAGGGCACTCCAAATCTAAACAATGTTTGACAAACTTTAAGAAAAGTTCACATCTTTCTATGTAAGGAAAAGGAAGTACCAAAAATAAAAAATGGGCAACATGCTATGCACCACTTGCAGGGGCAAGGGAAGGCTCAGACTTGACCTTCCTTTGTCAGTTGTGGTCCTCCTACTGCTGTTTCATGCAGTAGAATGCATATTGTGGAAGCTAAAGCCAAAAAGTCATGCACTTCTATAAACTTGCATGCAACACCTTCTCATTCTGAGTCTAGATGTGTCACCTCTAAAACAGGCAAATCAGTGCAAAAAATGATCATTATGCTGATGAATAAATTGTGTGTTCACAAACTTTACAGATCCCTGAGGAGAGTCTAACTAGGTTCTTGAGTACTATATGTGAGTTTAATATGTCTGATTCTGACATATGTATATCTGTAATCCTAGATAATTTTAGCACCTGAATTTTATTTGTGGTTATTAATCCTAGAGAAGCCTCCTTACACATTTCTGAACCCTCTGCAAATGTGAAAATCAGTAGTAGTAAAAACAATCATGATGATGGTTTAGACAAAGAAATTTAGGATGCTACATTGGAAGTTGTAAATGTGGAACAGGATAAGGGGATAATTATGTATCTGACACTAATGTTGATATTGATGATGATTGTTTAGGACAAGAACAAGTTGATCAAATTCAGGAGGATTATATTGTTTGTGTCAAAGTAAGTCAGCCACCAGTGGTAGCACATAATGCCAGTGTAAAGAATCAAAATGTCAATCCTGGGCAAAATACCAACAAAGCCACCTCTGTCATGTGGAAATATTTTTACCCAAATCCTGACATTTGTCGTGGCATTTGAAGTGCTAAAATAAGTAGAGGTAGGGACATTACCAACATGAGTTGGGACATTAATAATCTATGTACCTCCTCCTTGCAGCTAGTTCATTCAAATTGTTCATCATAATCTGGAACATTATATAAAATAACAAGCAGTCTAGCATTAGCTACCAGCAGCCTGGATAGATCCCAGCACATGCAATCACCACCTTAATCATCTACCAGCTAATTTGTGATTGGCAGTAGTTCTCCTTTGTCCAATTTTCAAAGCCAAACTGACACAACTAATGCAATATATTAGTTAATCATTCAAATACTGCTGCCAGGAAAAAAAAACTGACCTTTTACAGGAGATGTGCTGATGATGATGATGATACCGAGAAAACTCAGTGCACCATATTGAAACATTATGACATCTGGTCTGGCTTAAATGAAATGCCCACATATATTGACACCTTTATCATGACTCCTGTTGATATAGTAAGCATCAATAGAATGGTGGTGGATATCTTTAATGAAAATTTGAAAATTAGCATGTCAAACAGTCCCTTCAAATACTGGAAAGAAAAAATTCAACTTGGAGCCCCTTGTACAAATTGGCTGTGGTGTGTATATATTATATATATATATATATGTATATATATATATATATATATATATATATACAGTATATATATATATATATATATATATATATATATATAATATATATATATATAATATATACACACCACAGCTAATTTGTACAAGGGGCTCCAAGTAGAATTTTCGCATATATAAATATATATATAAAATGGCAGCTAACATTGCATACTGACTTTCCTTCTATTAACAAAATTAAAGAGAAATACTATGGGGCATATTTAATTGGGCACAAGGTTTAACAAGGAAAAAACCTCACGCCCCTCGCGCCCAATTTTGGAATACTGCAGGTATGTGTGCTCCCGAAAATCTGGTAAGGTATGAAAGCAATTTGCTCCCAAGCGCCGGGAAATGGACAAAAACTGTTGTTTGAACGAATTGTTTAGATCAAACATTTAACAAACATGTCTGAACGACCATTTTCATCTGTTTTCTGGCATTTAGGAGCAAATTGCTGATTATCATTTACTCCCATATGTTACCAGATCTTCACTCCTAAAAATCAACTAGTTGGATGGTTGGACAGAAACTCTTTAGGTGTGTACCCAGCCTTAGGATGGTAATAGCTATCCAAACATATGATAACAGAATTATTATGCTTGGCCTGGCTGTATTGCAGTGACATAGGAACAAGAAAGAGCTAACAGGGAAGAAAGATCACAAAACAAGTGGTCTATAATGTTCCTGCAGAAATTGAGTTTACAGATTTGTGATGCAGTTATAACAATCATACTGGATGTCACTAGCCAGGAACTTACAACTAGTCTCATATGAAACACAGAGTCCATTATAGCTTTATAACGTAGGGGGTTGTAAATGGCCATAAACCTGTCAAAAGACATCACTGTCGGCAGAAAACACTCAACCATTTCTGATGTTCCAAAAAAATAAAACTGCGTGATGCAACCTTTTAGCAAAATTGCAGCCCCTTCTTCTAGCACAACGTGAAGTGTGTTCAGAGCTATGAGCTCAGCATTATGTCTGTTAGGGACAGCTGCAACAGGAAGAAATACATTGAAGAGTGGAGGTTAGGGCTGTAGGACACCAGTGCAATTATCGGGAGGTTCCCAAATACTGTTATACAGCAAACCATTAGTAGCAGACTAAAGATTAGAAAATTAAAGCTGTTGATATTCTGAAATCCTAGGATCGGGATGGAGGTGAAAGCAGTCTGGTTATCTGTACAAGCAGTGTTGGACTAAGGCATGAAGAGTCTACTAGGGGAATGCAGCAATAAAGGCCCATACTTAGGGGTGTGGCCAGCCTCCAGAGGGGGTGTGGCCTACCTCCACCGAGGCTTGACTAACCAGTAGTACATACTGCAGGTGCATGAAAGATAATGTTCCAGATTAATGACAGCAATGTTTTATAGAAAATACACAATAGTCCTGTGCAGAATATGTATGATGTATAATTCAAGTGCACAGTCTGGAATCTAAGGGGGTGGGCCCTCAAGCAGTGAGGCCCACCGGGGGTTTCCCCTGTACACCTATGGGCCAGTTAAACTCTGTGTACAATACACCTGTGCAAAACACAAACAGAAAAGCATATATTGCTGGATGCTGATTTGGACACATATTAACTGTTAATACCACTCAAACAAGCTGAATATAGGGTCTAGTTATGAGTGGAGTGTATGACCATTTATAGAGTGCATCTTGCACGAATTTGCCTGGAGCAAGTACGGCATTGTAGAGTCAGATGCATTTTGACTGCATCTACAGTTGTGACCAAAGATACAGAACTGAGGTGTATTGGCACATTCTCACCTAGGCATGGTTCATTGGGGGTGTTGCTGTAAATGTGTCTTACTCAGACATGGACATAAATGAATATACACTTGTTGAAGGTGTAGTTATTGCATACAGTATAGAGAAGATGCAAGCACATGCTGATGATGATAACTTGTAGCAATCCACTTATATATGCTTCTGAAGTAGATGCATGTTATTGACTATACACATTTTCCCCATGCTCGGTAGTTTTGAGAATTGGACATTCAATACACTTTTGACACCCAAAGCAATGAATTTGCCCAATATGATATGGTGTATGCATCACAAGGTGTTTTCAGGTCTATGCAAGTGACATATCTATAATGGATGCATATCTATAATGGATTCTGCTGGCAGTCATTGTTTGGGCAGGTCAAAGGACACAGTGGTCCAGTTCATATGTTCTCCTTGCTGTTCCACTTCTGCATTTAGCTGGGTACAGGCAGAAAGAGAGGGAGCCAAGTGGCCAGAACAATACATTTTTATCTAGTTCTGGGGCAACTCATACATCATGCCACTGGATCAGAGAGGAGAGAGGAGCTGAGCCACCTATGAAGAGGAGCAACAGTCACCACTGCAGCAGCCAGCAGGAGGTAAGTGTTGGCTAAGCTGGGCTGGAGAGACTTTGTTGGTCATGCAGGGATTGGTATGTATGGAACTTAATACACAGGTTGGGGAGACACAAGGGGCCATGCTGGAGAAAAACAACTGGTCAGGCAAAGGTTGGTGGGGATTGTGCTTAAGACACAAGGCTGATGAGGCACAAGAGGATGTGGTGGAGAGACACAGATTGACAGGGCAGAGATACATGGCAGCCATGATGCTGAAAGACAAAGGAAGAATGAGGCTAAGGGACACAGAGGGAGGATGATGCTGAGAGACATGGGGTGGATGTGATTAAGGGACATAGAGGGAAGATGTGGTTGAGAGACACAGGGGGAGGATGTGGTTAATACATGGGGAGGATGTGGTTGAGAGACATGGGGAGGATGTGGATGAGAGACATGGGAAGGATGTGACTGAGAGACACATGGAGAATGTGGCTAAAACACATAGGGGGAAGATGTTACTGAGAGACACAAGAGAGGGGATGTTGCTGAGAGATACTGGGGAGTGAATGAGACTGAGAGATTCAGGGGAGATTATGAGGCTGAGAAACAGGGGAGGTGATGAGAAAAAAGAGACACAGGAAAGATGAGGTACACAGGGGAGATGAGTGCATGGCTGGAGATGGAGAGACAGGGGGGTGAAGCTGGAGAACCATTGGGTAGATATGACTGGAGACACAGGGATGGTGCTTGAGAGATGTGGCAGTGATTGTGCTAGAGAGGCAAAGGCAATGATGAGGCTGGAGTAACACAGGTAAGGATGAGGCTGGAGTGGCACAGGTAAGAATGAGGCTGGAGTGGCACAGGTAAGGATGAGGCTGGAAGGCAGATGAGGCTGAAAAGACATAGATTGGATAATCCAATGGCCGACTGGCATGTTCCTACCAAGGATGGTTTGAGGATGCAAAAACATACTGTAAGTATCCACAAGATTTTTGTTACCAGTCCTGTGTTATATATTCAGATATGGTACCAGTGTAGGAAATTGCAAAGATGCTGACCCTGTGCCGGAACCTTAGTAATCTTCCCCGCATACACAATCTTTCTGAAAGTATCAACCAAAAGATGATCATCAGCAGAATGTCTAGGAGTGTGGAATAGAGAGATAGTATTGCTGCGCTCATGTATTAAAGCTGCTCAATAAAAAATAGAGTAAAATGTGATCAGGGTGATACTGAGAGCTGTGGGAGGTAAGTTGTTACAAGTAATAGGAGTAGATAAATGGGAGGTAAAAATTTTATGAAAAAAAAGTTAAATAAATTTTAAAGATACATAAAATTCAAAAGAAGCATATACAGTATAATAAAAAAATGTCACTATAATATAAATGGTGCATTTTAAAATGTTTATAGCCTTTATAGGAAAATGTGGGGAGCAGAGCTTGGGGCTCGTGGGAAGGTGAAAAAGTCTGCTAGGTTGAAGTCTGCAGAATGCAGCAACAGCTGGCCCTAATCTTACCCTACTGGGGGCTGCTGTAGTCTTCTCCTGTTGCAGCGACTGCCTGTGGTCTGTAGGAGCATGGCTCAAAAGAGTCGACATGCCTCTCGATGACTTCAGATACTTGCCTGTAGATGGTACTTGCATCCTGCTAGCTCCAGCTAGTGCCTTCTTGCCTGGTCCCAATTCAAACCAACATGTTTTGCACCACATGGAGTGCTTTGTCAAGGACGTGTGTTGGGCTTGTTTTAGCTCTTAAATAGGGTAACAACTTTATTGAAAAAAATGGAAGTTCATCTCCAGAAATCTTCAGAAAAGGCGGCAAGCACATGTTCCTGATATCTGAATTAAAATGTATATGCTTCAAGAGTAAAAAATAAAAATGCTAAATAAAGTAGAAATGAATAATAATATATGCTATAAAATAAGAATTAAATAAAACAAGATAAATGAGAAAAAATAAATAAAAAACAAATATTGTATCAGTACAAACCACTGATATTACATACTGTAACTAAATAAGTGAGAATGTTTCACTGTGTGGATCTCATTATACTACAGAGCTCATTATTTAAATTATACATAACATTGCCCCCTTTAGTATTTATTAAATATTATATTGTGTCATAAAAATTGTATTATTACATAATTATGTCCCATAACAATATTTTTTTTGGAGGGGATATTAATTAAGTAAATTAGGGACAATTTAATATATATGGCCTTTTTTAAAGTCTGGCTGGTCAGGCATTTCAAGCTTCATGGCAACTGATCTTCATGGGAACCAGTTTTATCTCAGTAGAAAGAGAGAGAGAGAGACAGAGAGAGAGAGAGAGAGAGAGAGAGAGAGAGAGAGAGAAATAGAGAGAAAGAGAGGGAGATAATGAAAGAGAGAGAGAAAGAGGGAGAGCGAGAGAGAGAGAAAGAAAGAGAGAGAGAGAGAGCGAGAGAGAGCATGAATATGAATCATTGTATCTTTATGGTAAGCATCTCTGTATTTACTGTATATACTGCAAAGGTCTCTTGGAAGTAATTGGGTTGTGTTCTGAGATTGGAATGCACACACTCTCCAGCAGTCAACCATCAATTACTGATTTTAGACTGACTGTAAAAAACAGGAAGTTATCTGTACCCAGCCCAAAATCCAGCATGTACAGAGCTCTCGCTTTACTCATTTACTAATATTTCACCTCACTATATGCTACTTAATTGCATTATTTGATACAAATTTGTCCTATTGGGCAAAATTTAATGGGGAGGGAATACTTGCTTTTTTGAAATACTTCCTGTTATTTTTATATGTGTTCTAAAGCATTCGGTATGATTTACCGCCAGCCGCATGGCCAGTGGTTCAAATCCCGGCAGCGGCAGCCCGACAGAGGAGGAAATCCCGATCGTCCTAAAGGTAAGTATAGCTAATCTAAGTTTACCCCCTAACCCAAACCCTCCTTTAGGGTGCCTAACCCTATCCTCCCCCCCTGTGCCTAACCCTACTCCCCCCTCTAAGTGCCTAAACCTAACCCCCCCTTACCCGCTGCCTAAACCTAAGTCCCCTGGGGGGTGCCTAACCCTAACCTCCCCCTGGTGGTGCCTAACCCCCCTTCCCCTAGCCTGACCCTAACCTCCCCCCAGGGGTGCCTAACCTCCCTTCCCCTAGCCTGACCCTAACCTTCCAGGGGGGTGCCTAACCCTAAATCCCCTCCGGGAGCCATTAACCTAACCCTCCCCCCCATGGCTGCTCACACTTGGCGTCCGGCATCCCAATCGATGCCAGTCTCCCGGCATCGGTAAAATGACAGGCGTCTAGATTTAGATGCCTGTCATGTAACCCTCGCTGGGATTAAGTAGTCTGGAAGCCAGCAGTCGGCATTGTGTCTGCCGGCTTCTCGGTTCTAAATGCCCTCTAGTTAACTCACATTATTGGGGAGCTCTAATTCCCCCAGTGTTTTAAACAGAAATACCATTAAAGACTTACATTTTATTATCCTCAATATTCAACAAACAAAAATATATTTTCTTCTAAATGCATGCCGCTCCTAATAGTCTTTGTCATTTAGTTCCTTTGCCCTTAGCAAATTTTTTCCCTTTTAAACTGTACATTGTATACCTTAAACCATGGGGTGCACAATAACATTTCTTGTAAACTTATACTCTTAAAATCAAACATACTGTTGGCATTTTATTAACATACTACTATGTGAAGAAGTTGGATACTTCCCTTCCCCTCAAACCATCAAGTGGGAGGAACTTGCCTGCAAAGACAGGAGAAGCACAAGATGGTTGTATAGAGGGAGTACATTTGTACTAGTCACACTCAGCACTGCAAGATAATTTTTACAGCTACTGTACCAGGTCTTTTGGAGTTGCATGAATGGTGTTTGCATCATTAAAAGCTAAGAGTGGTGATCAAGACAGCTGAGTCAAGGACAGGGCAGGGCAGAGATGATAAGTGTGTTTTTAAAGGGAGAAGATATAATTGGTGCAATCTAGGGAATACATTACAGAGAGAAGAGTGAGTAAAAAATTATAGGAGATGTAAGCGAGATACTGTAAGATGAGACAAAATCATGGGAGTTTCCATTACAGTGGTATAAAGAAGAAGTACACTGTGAAAGGCTAAGGAAAAGGAGAGTGAAATAAATGCGATATTATCAGTGTATTGAGGATAGTCACTATATATATTGATGACACCTGCAATGGGTGAGAGAGGTAATACCTGGTGAAAATGGTTAAGCCAAAAAGCAACATTATAGAGCAATTGGAAGACTGCACCAGGGGATGCTAGAAAATTGCAGTATATGAGGTTTCTGTACAAGGGTCAAATTAAGTTGACCATGAAGGAGGATGGATATAGAGAAAGTGAATGACTCTAAGCAATTTTAATACTAAAAGTTGCTTTTTGATCAATTTTCCTTAGATTTTTCAAACCTACCAAAAACGTACATTTACTAAAGCAAAACCAATGCTAAACCTGACTTTAGAACACTTTAGAAGATCAGATCTATTATCAATATATTTACATGACCAGATAAAAAAAACATATTTACTTATGGTCGGTTTTACAACCAACCCAAATTTGCCTGCAAAATGATGGCAAACCAGCCCAAACAATACATCTGCCTTTGACAAGTGAGTTTTTGAGATGCACTGCACAGATCACTATGATCTGTGCAGACTTCATTAGGTGTAAAATGCTAATAAATGAATAAATTAAAAAGAAGTGTGCCGCCCATGCCCCCAAATCCATAACAAGCCTTGGACCTCTTAGCCTTGGAAAATAGGGGGAAAATGGCATGGCGTTCCTCATATTCTCCAATAACCAGCATCAGGCTTATCTAAGCTAAACCAGCCAATGGGGGAAATAATGTCATGACAGGGGAACACTCAGGATGGGGTCCCACTACCATCACATTACCAGCCCAAAACTAGTCAGCTCAGGGCTGGAATTACTTGTAAAATATTGGGACCCCAAAAATAAAAGTATTCCCTCCCAAGGAACAACCAGCCATAGTGGCGGTGGGTTTGGGTTTTATGTGTAAAAAATACATGATGAAGATGTTCTTTTCAGGCAAACTAGGAGGAACCTACCACATACACTGCCATAGCAACTGTTCATTCTCTACCAATCAGTACATCACCATTGAAACCTATTGAGTAACTAGCCATAACCCTTAATATTGGGTTAGGTACTTGTACAGGATGGAAAAGTTTTGTCCATGTGGTCCACTATGTTGTTTTTATTTTCCAAAGACAGATTACTACCTGGACCAAAGAGGAGAACATTCATGGGTTTGGAAAGTATAATTTTTATGTATAATATAATAAAACATATGGGGGATATTTACTACAGTGCAGGTTTTAGAAGTGGAGTTGTTGCTTATAGCAGCCAATCAGATTCTAGCTATATCTTCTAGAATGTGTTAGATAAATGATAAGTAGAATCTGATTGTTTGCTAAAACCTGCACTTTAGTGTGCGAGTACTGTCTGTATTTTAATATTTTCTTTATTTTAATATATTTACAGATGGACTACAGGTGCCATCAGGCCCTGGCATGCAAGCACTTGTTGTTCCACAATTGACTACATGCCAGGAAGTTTATTTTCTCCCTGCCTCCTTACCTGGTTCTTTGCTTTGTTCCTCTCCTTCTCTGTGTTTGTTCTATGTCCTCCTCCCTCCCAAGGGTCTCTTGCATTTCTTATCACTTTTATTCCTTTACTCTTTTTCTTCTTTTCTTGCTCTTGTCATGTGTCCCTGTCACACTGTGGTGCCTCCTGCTCATCTTCAGGCTCAGGGATCCAGGAGTAGAGTATGCCATTTACATTCCAGGTGGACACTCTGGATGTGAGTTGCAGGGTCCATTCATTGAGCCCCAGACTGCCTTTCCCTTGCATAGAATGGGCCCCAGTCCTTAGGATCCAGGTGAGCTGGCTAGGGGCATTATATCTCCTGATTATTCCTCTTCCTCCTCTAGTGAGAAAAATACTTGTTTAGGTTTTCAGGAGCAGGAGGCTAGAAGGGCCTTAGATAGTGATGCAGATCAGCTGCAAAAAGGGTGTTTAGTGCGGCTGCTTTAAATAGGGGGTATGGTGCATAGCTTCTACACTATGTTACGGGGCCTGCATACTTGCACTAGAGCTAAAATCAGGGCTGGTCCTTAAGTCTGTGAAAGCTAAATGGTGCTTGTTAACTGTTTAACAATTGGCTGAGTGGTTTGCTGGTAATTTGCTATTTCTACTTAGAAATGAGACCCTCAGAATCCCTTAGCCCTGTGTCAGGTGCACCTCTGGGACTCCCAGGTTTGGGCGCAGTGCGCCTGACAGGCACCTGTTATAAAATCGTTGTTAGCACCTAATTAACTAAATTCTAACACTCTTAAAGTGATCAGTGACCTTCATTAGGCTGTACAAAGAGAGAATATATGGAAATCTGATTCACAAAACCACATTTATTAACCTTAAAGCAAGTAAAACAAAAAATACTACATTTTAAGAGATGCAGTGTGCCTAAGAGGCCACCCTGGACAAACCTACATAGTTCCACAAAATACCCACAACCTTTGTAATTTTCATTCATAAAATGAGCAAAATACACAAAATTGTGAGAAAATAGAAATACGTACTTTCAAAAGTCGGACGAGTTCGGGCGCAATGAGCCTGAGAGGCCAGGAAAGTCACTACTGCACTCCAGGCAGGTGGTGGGAAAACTGACTAGGGGGGTTTCAAACAGCACCTAGAGATAGGAAGGTACTAGGAGGGGCAGGCCCTTACACCCCCTTGCGGCGGAGAGGTGAGCGAGAACAGCTTTGTGGCGCCTGTCAGGCCAGCTGCACCTGACGCTGGGTTAATATTCTAAAGTACAATATGTGTCCCTTATGCATGGCCTATATCAGAATTCAAGGGGCAAGACATCGCTAGTGTACACTGGACAATTTTGGTGGAAGCAGATTGTGGGAGGTTCTGGCTGGATGTCACACAGTCTCACTGGGCTCCATCTGAGGGACAGACATTATCGTGCCCCACTGCACAAAGAGTCACTTGCAGTTGTTATATTTTTGCTTGATGGCATTAGGATAAGTGTTTCCCCTGTCAGAGTGGTCAGTGCATGAGAGATTTTTGATCCCCCAGCTGCAGAAGTTGCTTGGGTCCTGGCTAGGGTCCCCCCATGACTGCCTGTCTGCCTGTGCACAGTGCTTGGGAGTTTGGGCTTAAAATGCTTTTGATATTACAATCATGCAGATCCGGTGGTTCATGGCGCTTCCTGTATCCCATAGACCTGAGTAAAGGGTTTTTTTTTCATGGTGGTTCTACCAACAACACATAATTTGTCTAGGTGAGTATTTCTTATTTAATCATTCCGAATAAAATAGTATTAAACTATTAAGTGTTCTTTCATTCTCTTGGGTTTTCATTACCATGTGGATGTCCTGCCAATATGAGGGTGAAAATGTTTGGAGAATCTATTGTCATGTGTGGAAGAACCTAAAGATTTGTGATAGGCCCATGTAAGGTTATGAGAAAAAAATATATGAAGCCGCGCTTGCTCAAAATATAGACAAATATATGCTTGAGTCTTAGGAATGAAAATAATTATTTCATCTAAAGAAGAAGATCCAAAATACATGTTCTAAATTTAAAATATACATTTACTAAAGATAAAACATATTTCATATAAAAAGAGCCAGCACTAATGTTCAATTTATAAATGTTACAAGTGTGGTGCAATAAAATATTATTAATGTAGCAACAACAGTCCCAATATATAATGTGTGGGCAATACAATATTTAGTATGTACATATAACTAGTGTTCATCATGAACAAGTTACAATGTACTGTATATGGAGAAATAAAACCACAGGTAAGTAGATATTGATTGTATAAATTGAATGCAAACATACATCAGTGGTGAGTACTCACATATGTATACCAAGATCATCCAAAATACGATGAGGGATCCAGTGATTGTAATCTAAAGCTGATGTCTTGCTCATGTACAGGAATGGCTGGGAAGCAGGGGCATATCTATAATGGGTGCAGGGTGTGCGGTGCACACAGGCCCCCGGGTCCACACCCTGCACCCATATTATTTAAAACTTACCTCTCCAAGGTCCCGCACCGGGTGTCCATGCTGTACAAAAAGCCAGAAAAGTTGGCCACCGTGGCCATTTTTCCGGTGTTTTGCGCATGCCCAGTAGACTCCGGGCACACTATAGTGGCCAGAGTCTACTAATGCTCCGGTGGCTGGCCAGCTGCATCAGTCAGCTGCTGGCCACCATAAGAGAGGATGGGGCCCCATATGGGGAATGTACATGAGCCCCCTCCTCTCTAAAGATGCCCCTGCTGGGAAGGATCACATACTGTAGTAGTAACCAGTGTAGTACAGTATATTGTGAAGTGGCCACTAGAATGTAATGTTCTTATGCAGGGTTGGCCTGGGGCACTGAGGGTTAACATGGTAATGCAATGGCAGGGGCCTGCTTAAGGACATGACCATCAATTAGAGGGGAGTAGCCATTTATTATTATTATTATTATTATTATTATTATTATTATTATTTTATTAGATCAATAATTGGTGCTGCCTTTTATTAAAATAAAAATAATATGGGTTATTTGTTTATTAAAAATCTGTACCCTCTTTCATTCAAATATTACTTTGTGGTGAAAGGTGAATGTTATTTGTGCTATCATGTAAGTTCAGCTTTATGCCGCACTTATGGTGCATCTGGATTCGCACATTTCTCCTTGCAGCCACATAGGGCTATGCACAAAAATGTGCAAGTCCGGGTGAGATGGGACTGAAAGTGGGCAAACTGTGGTGCCATTTGCAGCATTTCTATGCCATTGCAATTGCAAATAAGCCCTCAGTATTTTGCTAACAGTATAATAATAAATGCAAGTTCTCCTCTAGTATATTTAACTATATAATTTGTGCAACATTTTATATTTTATTTTTCTATATTGCCGACTTTACTATAATAATAATGTCCCCTCATATTTTCTGTAGTGTAGTAATTTCCTCCTTCCACCTGACCTCCTAGTGTACTTCACTTGCCTTACAAGAACTCTGAGTCCGGCTCCTGCATGCCACAGGTCTCTCCTGAGTGCCTCAGTCACTGCAGTCTGCATCCACTTCTCCAGCTGACAGTGATAATCATGCATGTGCAGTACAGAAGCTCCGTCATTTGTAATTTCAGCCCAGCCATGGCACAGACTACCAGGGGAAATGTCTGATATAGGTGAGGATCCATTCTGGTGGCCCTGACAGTGACTAGGTGGCCCCTCCTACCCTGAGGAAGTGGCCCAACCAGGGGATTCAACAGTTTGAACCTTGGGAATCCTTATTTTCTTATATCAAGATATGATACTTTAAATAAAAAGAAAAAACAATAGCTTACTGTATGTACTTAGCAGTTGCAGAGGTACAGCTGCATGTACTCTTCTCCATTGAAAACTATCCTCTTTTCAGGCACTGCTAAGCTCCATTGAGATCAGCTCCATGTTATCTGGTGGGGCAGAGCTTATTTTATGCATGACTGAGTTGGAGAGAAGAGGAGCATGGGAAAGTGCACTGCACAGAGGCTGCTGCCTGCAACCACCACCACCTGCAGCATGTCAGCTGTGGACAGCCTGGGTGCAAATCTGTTCCTTAATGTGTAAAAGAAGCATCCATCCTGTGCTGTGAGTAATGTCATGTAGAGCTGCAGCTCTGTGTGATGATCCACAGTCTATGACCAGAGCTCCAAATGATGAGTTGCAGCCAACTGGAATACTTCAAAATAAATTTCACTTGTCAGGGGCACGTGTGCTGGTTAGTCTCTGGTGTTGCAGGTGGCAAGAAATTCTAACACATTTCTTTGTCTATTGGTGAGTTCTTCAGAGGGTGCCACTAAGATAGTGGATCTCTTTAAGTATATGTTCAGTAAGTGGAGGACTCATCACCTTTATTCCAATACAGTTTTGCACATACCTGTACAGTATACACCTAGCCTCAATATGCAATGTAGTGCAAGATGCTCATCGTTAGTGAGTCAAACTAAGCAGTGTAAAGATGCAGGAAAACAACACTCAATCTGTTCCAGAGATGCCATCCTCAGACTTTAACCAGACAGTTAATAGTTTAAAATAAGTAGAAAGTCACAGATGAAGCACAACTGAACTTGGCACGAAAAAGGCTGTGGCCACTACACTATAGCACTTCATGTACAGATTCAGGCTCATTCACACACTGATGTACAAGATCGCATATCATTTGATTCAGTAAAGTCTTGTTAAGTTGTTTTGTCACATCAGGTTGTGACTAAAAGGCACATTCTAGAGAAAAATACTTGGAGCACAAGTCAAGTCCCCCTGAACCTGTCATGCCAAGTAGAGCTATTTGCAGCAATAGTAAATGAGGACACATCTATACACCACTGGGAAATTTACTACCCCCTCCCCTTTCTGTTTTTTGTCTTGTTTGGGAACAGTTGGTGTGCAGTTGTTGATTGTATATCTATCTGGATCTGACCTATTTTGTCTTCTTCCTCCCTTGCAGGTTTGTCATTCCTATATCTTCTGGGTGACCAGGCAACCCTAAGCTAGGAATTTCATTTCATGGGGTGTTATTGTGTATGGTTGCTTGTGGTCCAGGGATTGAGTAGGGATGGTTTAAATGGTTAGTTGCTTAGGGATAAATAACATGTTGTTCTCAGTGAGTTGCTTCAACATCTTTAGGGAAAGTCCTTAGTAAGCACATGTCAGTTAACCTGATTTTGGAAGTATAGGCTAAGGCTGCTGTTTAGTTGGCTGGAGACCTGGGTGTGCCCTTTACCTGTTCTTGTTAGAAAGAAAGTTAATGTGATTGTGGGTAAGTGCATGAAGAGTTTATAGGGGTCTGTAGAGTGTCATCACATGCTGTGATATCAATGTGCTTACCTTTATTAACCAGAATGGGTTGACCTGACTGACAAAGGTTTGTTTGTTTGTTTTTTTGTATGTATGTTTGTTTGAGCAGCTATTGTGACAGTCCAGGCCCTAGTTTCCAGTGTCTTATGTTTAAGTTATTAGTAATTTTTAGCAAGCTTACTGTAGTTTAAGTTGTTAGTTCAGGTGGTGGGCAGCAGTTTTGGATGGCATGACAAACAGGGCCAGTGATGATTGAATGGGGAAATATGTGGTGTTGGGGAGATGAATGAGAAAACATAGACATGAATGTTTATGTATACCACCTGCATGAAGGTCCATATTTTTGGTAAGCGGCTAGTAGTCTGAATTTGTACAGTATATCACTTATGGGGTAAATGTTGTGACCCACCTTTTGTACCATGATGATTATAATATGTAATGATTCTGGTACACTGTTTGCTTGGGTGCCATCAGAATGTTTGGATATTTCAGAATTCAGTTAAATTTTAAAAAATCAAATAAATGAACAAATTTATTCAACACAGTTACAGTCTCATTGTCTTTATTTTATTAATAAGTTATAGTAAATAAGTTGACTTAATTAGTAAATAAGCAGTAAGGGTGTTTACCACTTATTACTTCCTGTAGACATCTGGTCAAACATTACTGGATAGATATTATTACACTTATTATTATTAAACTTTATAGGGTGCACAATGTGGTATGCAGTCCAATACATAGGGCATATAATACAGTAAACAAATAACAATTAGCACCACACTTCTCAATACACAATACTCTTGTGGAAGCAAGTGGAATATTATTTAGCATGGGCACAACTTATAGGTTTAGAACCACTGGGAAAGGTTCAAAGCAATGAAGGAGTAGACTATGGGTGCATAGAACCCAAGAATGAGATATAGAGTGTAGGTAGTATGTAAGAGAAGTAGGCTAAGAGAACAGGAGGGAGGAGGACCCTGCTCATTGGAGATTACAATTTAAATGGGAAGGGAGGAGACAGATAACATGAGAAGTGAGCTAGTATAGGAAGGAATGAGCCAGTGTAAGAGTATCTGAGGGCAGAGAGCAAGAGTGGTAGAGATAGGGGATACGGGATGGTGAAGCAAAAAGTATGATTGTGTCCACTCTTCAAGGGAGTAGCTGCTGCCTAGGAGTGCTACCCCATCTGTGGTCTATGGTGGTCTCCCTCCACACACAGATCCCCTAAGATCTCAGAGTAAGATAATTTAGGAGTCTGACTTTTCTCATTTACTTTTATCTGAAATCAACCTGTGCATTTATAATTTTATGTTTTGTTTATTCACCTGTATATTCCTTGTAATTTAACCCTGTCGATATTTTCTCAATAAATCCTAAAACGTTATCAGTGTTATCTCTGTGCTCTAATGAATTCACATGCCTGGAAAGGCTCATACTACATTTGTTTAATAATTGTGAGTTTAAGTGAGATTTAAGTGTCTGGCAAATGCAAGAGCGCTATTTTAATACTCTTCATTGTGGCAGCTTAAGTAAAAACCCATGTCACAACCGCCCAGCTGCGTCAGGTTGCTGTATCTGAGCATAGGCTGGGGCAAGGTGTCGTGACAAACTGTAAGCTCCGCTAGATTGTAAGCTCCTAGGAGCAGGGTCCTCCTCCCCACTGTCTCAAAGCCTGCTTCTCTAGAACTTCTATCACAGCCTTCACCTTCCCAGATGTATTGTGTATGGAGAATTATGGTGCTAATTGTTACTTGTGCTCTGTTTATAATGTAGTTACTGTATTGTAATGTAATGTTCTGTGTACCCTTTACTGTATGTACGGCGCTGCGGACCCTTTACTGTATGTACGGCGCTGCGGTGCACTATAAATAAAATGTAATAAATAATAAATAAATATTCACAGAAATTATTTAAATTTAAGATACACATTATCTATATGCTCTTACAGTAATCATCTGCTTAAAAACATTTCTGATCTCCTGACTTCTCAGACTGTAAATAATATTGTTAGACAATGGAGTTAGCATTGTGTACAATAACAATAGAAATTTATTTTGGTTACCCGTAGATGGGACTTCATAAACTGCAATTAAAGAACCATAGAACATGCTTAATACAAGTAGGTGTGACGAGCAGGTGGAAAGTGCTTTTTTCTGTCCAGTTATTGTATGGCTCCTGAAGATACTCAGGAGAATGTTGATATAAGTGACAGTGATTAGAGTAAGTGAGGATAAGGTTATGAGAGCAGATAAAGTATAATCTTCCAATTTTAGCATATATGTGCTTGAATAAGACAACTCCAAGAGGGGGGAAAAATCGCAAAAAATATGGTCAATTATATTTGAGCCACAGAAAGGCAACATATATATCTGGATAACCAAATTTTAAGGTTATTAAGAACCCTATAAACCAAGACCAGAAAACTAAAATGTTTAGAAGTTTGGTATTCATGATGGACGTGTAATGTAAAGGGTTACAGATTGCCAAATATCCATCAAAAAACATGATTGTGAGAATGAAACACTGAACTATTTCTGATAAAGAAAACACAAAAAGTTGAGCAATATAGCCCTCTAGAGTAATAATGGATCCCTCTTCTAATAACACATGCAGCATGTTGGGGACAATAGTTAATGTAATTAATATATCAGTTGTCGATAGGTGGCATAGGAAGAAGTACATGGGGGATTTAAGGTGGTCACTGGCAGCAACCAAGATGATGATAAAGAAATTCCCAGAGAGTGTCATTATATCAATCACTATGAATACAAGAAAGATTAGAAATTTAAATCTGAGAATAGTTTGAAATCCTAGAAGAAAGAATTCTGTTCTGGTTATGTTCAGTCATCTACAAAAGAAACATAATCTGGATCAAAGACACCGGAAGGATACTTATTTGAATTAACTTTAAATGTACTAATTTTATAATTAAATATGCAGATAATATTGTATGGTTATTTACTGAATATAGAATATTGATTGAAAAAAAACTGTTATTTATAAATAGACATACTGACTGTTTTACTATAAAGCTTAGGGTATGACTGTGCATCCTTAGAATAACTGAATCATTTACTAGTTCTAGATGTCTTAGAGACAGTCTTGCAAGTTGGTCATTTAAATTAGTTCTACCTCTATTCTTAAAATTGTTGCTCACGTTTGGACAAGGCATACTTTCTCTCTTTAGGTGTTTTAGGTGCATATCTATTGGCAATTAGCAGTTCAAAGAGTTGTGAGTCAACAAAATGCAATCATACATTCTAGTATCTACTGTGGAGATTAGGTACAGTACAATATTATTTCAGTTATACAGTACATTTTTAGAACAAAACTAGGAAAAAACTTAGTCATTGACATCATCAAGTACTATAGGACTATTATGTTTAAGTCTTCACTTGCATTACTGGGTGTGCTGCTCCATTCTTATCACAACTTTTTGGGATATGAAAAAAACTGTAATTTCAAAAAGTTGCCACAAACTTACTTGGTTAACAGTATTTTTTTAAATAAAAATAGACTATTTTCAGAGCACAATCTATATTTCAATTTGGAAACTTACCTTATGTGAATTGTTTGGTTTGTGGAGTCCAGATATAGTTGCTGAATGATTTCAGATTTCTCAGTAATCGGGCTTGTTTAATCAATTAGAATGTTGTAAAACCAAGCACTTTTTTCCTATAATACAGGTCTGATTAGTTAAGATGTTCAGCTAGAGAAATAAAAGCAAAACATTTGCCAAAGCTATATGTGTGGAGTTTATTTGTTCACCACATGTTGCAGGTACTGTGCTTTGTTTCTCTCCCATAATTAAAAATGTGCTCATTTGATAAAAAAGTGTCCCTTTGGTATGGAATAAAAACTACAAACTCCACAGTGGCCAGATACTAAAGCAAATGACTAAATACATACTGTAAAGTGCTGGGTAATATGTCTGTGCTATATAAGTACTGTAGCTATTAATATATAAAATATGTTGCTACTATAACTTTATGTTGGTGTTCAGTTTTATAATGGTCAAATTAATTATTTTAGTCCACCGACCATTTGGCCCCATTGATCATCTTCCTTATCAGATGACGGATCCCAATTAAAAGCAAAATGTTTCCTCACACCTCACGCAATTGAACCATCATATCAAATTCCTCCAAGAGACTCAATGATTGATCAAGAAGAGTGGATCACTTAGAGACACCTAGATAAGTGAATGCCTGTCTGCTACTTGCAGTAAAAACAAAGAGGGACTACCATTATCCTTAAGAAGGTGCTCATCTATAACATTATCAAAAAATAATGAGAGAGAGATACTGTACATTATGAACATTTATGCACCTACTCAAACTAACCACTATTTTTTTGCATGTTACTCTAGGAAGCGAAAAACTTTGTAAGTAATCGAGGGAGACTTTAACATGATCATGATCCATCCATGGATAAATCTGAGGTAATGCCAAACCCATACATCTATCTTATGGTATCTCGCTTGTATTCACCCACTAGGATCTAGAAGATCAATGGCAACTCTTCAATCTCACATTCTCATAGTGTACATTCCCATTTTGATTACTTACTCACAATATAATTGACAGGACAACACTGGTAATTAAACAAAATATCTACTAGCCAAGAAGACATGTGACACTAAAAATTGTATAGGTAATATGATTTACAGTGCAATAAATATTTAATGTTCTGTAAATCATATTGCCTTTGCCTTTCAGTGCAGAAGTAACACATATCTTCTTCGTTTGGATGGAGCAACAAATTGAGGAAGCTATAGGCATATTTAGTAAAAGGCCCCATGCCCTAAAATCATATGTTGCTCACCCTTTGAAGACTATAATACTGTACCATTTGCACTACAGACATAGACAACTGGGAGGAGGAATTAAATGTTACAAATAGGCAAACTGATTAAACATGCTCAAGAGGATGAATTCCTATCTGTACATAAAAGTATCAGCTGCTCTATATTTACCATGTATCCATCTAACTGCAGTAGAATTAGACATCCCAGTATGTCCTGCTACAGTTTTAGCATGTCCTAATAATACTGTTTCAGTGCATGTTGGGATGTGCACTTCCACATCAGTGAAGAAGCCACATGTTGAATACTCCTGTAATATTAAGTCACTCCCAAATCGTAAATATCCAGGTCCTAATGGCCAGAGTATTAAAAATCTTACTAGATTACTTATTTTCATCATTAACAAACAACAACTGAATAGGACATCTCAGTGCAATGATTCTGCCAGTTTGTGATTCCTTCAAATGCTGGAAGGAAATGTTTTACCAGTGCCCAGAATTATTCACATTTAATAGAGAAACTCTTTACTGTCCATGGTTTAGTATATTTACTTAACATATATTCAATACTGCCCATGGTGTAATTTAATACTAGACATATTTTCAGTACTGGCCATTGTGTACTTTATTTACTAAACATATCTTCAGTACTGCCCATGGTTCAATTTATTTACTAATCATATCTTTAGTACTGAATATGGTTCAATTTATTTACTAAACATACCTTTAGTACTACCCTTGGTGTAATATATTTACAAAATATATCTTCAGTAGTGCCCATGGTTTATTTTATTAACTAAACATACCTTTAGTACTACCCTTGGTGTAACATAATTACTAAATATATTTCAGTACTGCCAAAGGGGTAATATTTTCTAAACATATCTACATTACTACCCATTATGTAAAATATTTACTAAACATTTTTTCAGTACTGCCCATCGTGTAAATATTTACTCAACATATCTTCGGTGCTGCCCATGGTGTAATTTATTAACTAATCATATCATTAGTACTGCCTATGGTGTAATATATTTACTCAACATATCTTTAGTATTGCCCACGGTGTCATTTATTAACAAATCATATCAATAGTACTGCCAACCTGCCCATGTTGTAATATATTTACTTAACATATATTAAGTATTGCCCATGGTATAATTTATTTTCTAAACATATTTTAAGTACTGCCCATGATGTAATTTATTTACTAAACATATCTTCAGTAATGGCCATGGTATAGATTATTTACTAAACAGATTTTCAGTACAGAAGAAAGTGTAATTTATTTACTAAGCCTATCATCAGTACTGCACTTGCTTTAAAATATTTACTAAACATATCTGCAGTAGTCCTGCTGTTGGTGTAACATATTTACTAAACATATGTTCAGTAGTGCCCAAGGTGTAATGTTTACTATATTTACTAAACATATTTACTAAACATATCATAAGTACTGCACATACTTTATCATATTTACTAAACATATCGGCAATAGTGCCCATGGTGTAATGCATTTACACAACATATCTTCTTTAATGACCATGGTATAATGTATTTAATAAACATATTTTCAGTACTGCCCATGATGAAATTTATTTACTAAACATATCTTCAGTCCTGCCCTTGGTGTAACATATTTACTAAACATTTCTTCAGTAGTGCCCAAGGTGTAATGTAATTACTAAACTTATCATTAGTACTGCACTTAGTGTAACATATTTACTAAACATATTTTCAGTATTGATTATGATGCAATATATTTACTAAACATTTCTTTATTACTGCCCATGGTGTAATTTATTTACTAAACATATCTATATTACTGCCTATGGTTTAATACATTTACTAAACATATCTATATTACTGCCTATGGTTTAATACATTTACTTAACATATCTATAGTACTACCCATGGTGTAATACATTTACTAAATATATATATTAAGCACTGCTCTTGGTGTAATATATTTACTAAACATATCTTCAATACTGCTGGTGGAATAGTTATTGAAAAGTTCATCCAGTATAATCACTCTAAAATTAATTTACAAACATTATACATTCACTCAGAAATAC
Source organism: Taudactylus pleione (assembly GCA_031769625.1). Lineage (NCBI taxonomy): Eukaryota > Metazoa > Chordata > Amphibia > Anura > Myobatrachidae > Taudactylus > Taudactylus pleione. The sequence continues at coordinate 3,201,285 of JAUIMM010000267.1, forward strand.
TCACAGAAGAGTTAGAAGATAAAATATGCAACTTTTATAGTTTGTAGATAATTTCAGTCCACAATCAATGAAATAAAAACGTTGCCATGATTTGGGAGTTTTCAGCTACATGTATTTGAAATGTCTGGAATATTTGTTGAGATTTACTGTATATGACCCTAATGACAATTACTACAAAATGATCTGAATTGTGCCAGCCAGTGCACTTAAGCAATTACACAGGATAATATTGTAATGTATATTTGTATTTGTACGGCAATGCAGGTAATGTTGCATTGTACAACCTTCACAATTTTTTTTCAAGTAGCTTTCACTAAAGCAATATTATTGTTACTGTTCTTATTCCCTTTTGACCCCTGTTATTATTGATAACTACATATTTTTCACTTCTGTTCATTTTAGAGATGAGCGGTTCGGTTTTGTCTCAATTTTGGCTCAGTTAAGTTTGGATATGAAAAAGAATCTTATTGGCTGTCTGGCTATCATGTGTTTTGGATAACCAATTAAATAAATTGAATTTGTGTTAATTTGGTGGAAAGAACCAATTAAAATCAAACTGCTCATCTCTAATTTATTTACAGATGCACTGTTAGAACATATTATTATTGCCCAGCTTGGAAAATATGGCATCTGACAGGTCTGCCTCATTCTCTTTTCTTGCTTTGGGATTGATTGAGTGGTGGATGCAGATTATATTTGGTCACAAATAACCAATGCTATTTGCGAACACTAAACATCGTTATTGGAAAGAACCAATAGCAATGTTTAGTGCACTGTGCATTCATTAGAAACACAGTGCTCATGTGCGGCAATACTGGTGTAATTCCAGTTACGGTATGAATTAATTTGGTGGCTTACAAGCATTTTTGGGGTTGAGATGGAGAGCATTGTAGAAATTGGAGGCATGTCACGGTCATTTTGGGAGAGTGCCAAAGCCAGCAACTGCGTCTTTAGATGCAGATTCTCTGGCCTTAGCAGTTTAGTTGAGGTGGACATTCTGAGCATCACTAGGGTTACTGAGATGTCTGATGCTCGGTGAGATTATCTCAATTTCTCTACAATGCTGCATCTTCAGAAGCATACAGCGGATCTGAGATGCCGGCAGTAGACCTCTTCTTACACAAGACGCTACCTGCAGCAGTTACATACGTTCTCAGCTCTGCTGCAGCAGAAGACACAGCACAGACCCAGACAGTGTCCACCTTTAAATCAGGCCCTGGTTTATTTACCAATATTGCTAATAATTCAGTGTAGAATTATAAATGGATATACAGTATGTATTTCTCTTTTACCTTGTCAATATTATATGGTATAGTATAATATTGTAGTATATTAATTAGAGATGAGGGGCTGGGTTTTGGCTTGGCTCAGATCTGGTCTAAAAAAGGAATCTTATTGGCTATCGGCTTCATATGTTTTGGATAGCCAATTAGATAAATCAGAACTTGCACTAATTGGGTAAAAGAACCAAGTAGAACCGAACCACTTATCTCTAATATTAAGTGTTAGCAAAACTATTTATTCTGTAATAACTGAAAACAGCCTGAATGATTTATTGTCAATGAAGTTGTCTATTAATCCTCTATATCTCTGGTAAATTAATCTTGTCTCAATATATTTGCTGGGATGTATTGTTTACCTTCCGTAAGTACTTCAGTGGGATAATAATTTTTTTGTGAACTTTGGCCATTGTACTGTTATAAAAAACTCCAAATACACAAAAGTGACACATAATAAAATATCAATGTTCCTACACATGCAGGTGAGCAATTATCGGTATAGTATGCTTGTATCTGATACCCACTGAACATACGGCAAGTTCCATTAATGTTGTCGCTCGCAGTAAGGATTTATTTCACAAAGTGGAACTGTTTGTGGGCAGTAACTGGTGGCAATGACCAAAACAGTTATGTTGCACTCTGTTTTTGGGGCTGTGATCCTGTACACAGTAATAAATGTTCCTGTTGTCTCAGTTCTAGCAGCCATCCTGCATGACTATTGGATTACTGAGAAGTCTGATAATCGACCGATGCTGCATCTCTGTATGCAGTCAATTGAATTTGCAAAGCCGCCAGTGGGCATCTCACATTACAAATGCCGGTAGCTGCAACATTAGCACATTTTCACACAGCCACTGCATACAAATTTGCAACAATGGTGGCATTAGTGCTCATCAATGAATCATGCCTACTGTCATATTTAATAATGAGCTGTGCAGTATTATAGATGTATAGAAAAGCTCATGAAAATAACTTGGACTATGATTATTTATGTGCAGTTTTTCCACCTTGGAATATTTTTCAGAAAGTAATTAATAGAAACAGAATTTTTACATTAGCAACTTAAATATACAGTGTAGCTAACAGAATAGATCAGAGGCTCCCAATCTCTGCCATTACAGTCCAGGTTTTAAGATTATCCATGCCTGAGTCCAGATGGTTATATCTAATTGACTGAGGTACTTAAGGTAAATAAGTCATCGGTGCTAAGACCACAGCCATAAAACATGGACTGTAATGGGAAAATTTTGTAATCTCTAAGATAGATAAATAACTTTTTTTAAATTTTATTTCTCAGGAGTTGTGGAATTTACAGATAATGGGAGTCTCCTCAACATCTCCTCAAGTCTTTAGGAGATGAACTGAGAGGGATGTGTTTTTTATATGTTTTACACAGAACTGACTTTAATACTATAGGCAGTTTATGAAATCTCCTGGGACACTGAACCATGTAGAGATTTCCTCAAGGTTCCAAAGTGCTCATAAAGTAATTATTGCATTATTAAATAAATGTAAGAACTTTAAAAAAAATCATTCTGTGTTGCTTACTGAGAAATTAGATTGGCTATTTTTAATCTGGAGTCTTTGAGATTGGGTCATAATGACTTAGGACATTTTAAATGTATGTATATCTTTTTACTTAGTTATGCAATTTTGCCAAACCTTTCAGTAGCTGAGATTAAGACCCCTCCCTACCGGTTTCCCACTACCACTCAGTCAGAGGACATCAGCGCAGAGAAATAGATGAGCAAAAAAGGTTATTATGATCCAACCTCAGTGTTGGTGTAACAACTTTTTTTGTTTTTGTATTGATTTCATTTTCAAAGATCTCATACTTAAAGTCAATTAAAAAGTTTAATTTTAGATGAAAAGGTTTTTTTGTTTTTGTATTAGCAATATCACAGAAGTTGTGAATTTTTTGGATTTTGTTTTGAAGACTATGTAGAAATAAAAAAAAAGTTCCTCTATTTTCTATGACTATTTATTGGCTCAAAATACCTCATTCTATACTTCGTTATTCTAAATATGCTAGTAATCTTCTACAAATTATCCTTAAAATGTCAAAATCAGGCAAAAAATATACTCGGTTCATAATGACCTACCACAAAGTCCATGTAACAACTTTCCACCACAATGAAGCTGGGTTAAAAGGGTGTGACTTTGCAAAATCACAAAAGTGGCTTATTTGGGGTGTTGCAACTGTTCTGTCACTTACTTCTATTTTTTTCAAAATATACTTTCTCAGTACATGTAGTCTATGTTAATTTGTGTTTTACTATGAGCAATTCTGCTGCCATCACCTATGCCATGCAGTACTATTATCCAGACTTAGGCCCGTATTCAATTTGAGCCAAGCCGCGTTAACTTAATGTGGCCCGGACTTAACGCTGGCTTCGCCTGTTTTCCAGGTGTTAAAGTATTGCGCACGTGCCCGCGTATCCCCGTATTCAATTTGAAAGTAGGCGAAAACGGGACCCGGCGATACTTCAATTGGCGAAATCAAGCGGGAATTTTGGGAAATAATTGTAGGACCCCATTAAAGATGTCCAGACCTCGGGGATCACTATGGGTACCCCTGTTTTTGCCTGCAGAAGAAAGTCGGGGTTTTTAAATAGCCGCTGCTGGTGTTTTTTTTCCCGACATTGAAGAATTGATGCAGAAGAGCATTTAGCTTTTTTTTCATTTTTAAAAGTGGTCCCATCAAATTTGGGGTACATGAAAATTGGATACTAGCATATTTTTAAGTCCCTAAAGGTAATTTTAAAAATTCTGCAAAAATACACCTGCCGCTACTGTGCACAATAAAAAAACACCTGCCACATACTTGGGGACCCCACCAGTATTAATTTCATTAGTTTGGCTTTTTGTTTGACTTTTTTTTGTCACCCCCAAATATTTTTTTTTTATGGGGGTGTCCCAATTTTTTTATTTTTTTTTAGCTTTTTTTGCAACATTTAATTTTAAGGGGGTATTCCCAAAAGTACAGGCTAATTATTATAAGCCTGCACCCCTAAACCCCAAATCTAAACTTTATTTCACTTGCTATAGTTAATTAAAAAATTATCCCTGTTTTTTAAAAATGACCCTTGACGAATAAAATGGGAATTTTTGAGAAATATGCCTGGGACCCTCCTAAAGATGTCCAGACATGGGGGATCACTATGACTACCCCTGTTTTTGCCTGCAAAAGAAAGTCAGGTTTTTAAATAGCTTTTTTCCTGCCACAGCTATTAGAAATCATGACTTCGTTCAGGAGATAAAAATGGGTCTACCCATAGTGATCCCCCATGTTTACACATTTTTAGGGGGGTCCCTAGAAGATTTCCTGAAAATTCCCGTTTTTTTTATGCTGTAAAAAAAAATTGCAAAAATGTGAAAAAAATATTACATAAGGTCCCCCACCAAAAGCCAAACCAGCCCCAGGCTTGCCAGCCAGTGGTGGTTTCTAAAAATACAGGCAACAAAATGTGTAGGGTTCCACCATATTTTAGAAACCAATACCAGGCTGCAGGGATTAGTGCTGGTTTTAAATATAGGGGGCAAAAAAGACATGGGGTACCCCCTATATTTAAGACCAGCACCAGACCCAACAGACTGGGGTGTAATGCCACAGCCCAGAGACCCAATCACTGGGGCTCCAGATCCAAAGCATTACACCCCAAGTCGGTCAGCGCAAGCTGGTGATCTCGGGGGAATCAGGGACCCCCCAAAAAAGGGTCCCCCCTCTCCCGAGCACCACAGGCTTACGCAGTGAAATTACAGGTGCTGCTTGTCTGCTGGCACTTGTAGTTCCACAAGTGCAAAATGGCAGGAATGCTGGTACTTGTAGTTCCACTGTAAAGTACAATAGTGTTACATTATTTGGCCCCCCTATTACACCCATACCCACTGCTCCAGGGGTATGGGGATGAGCCCCAGGCTTCTGCATAAGCCTGTGGTGCTCAGGAAGACCGTTTTTTGGGGGGTCCCCGACTCCAGCAGCGGATTGGGAACATAAAGTGGCCCTGGAAAAAACTGTGAAAGAGGCCCCATGTGCGCACGCCGATGGCGTGCGGCCAGAAAGGTGGGTGGAGCCTAATTGCAAGGGGTGTGGCCTAATGTGAAATGCCATGCCTGCAAGCCACTCCCCCCATTTTGTCATGCTGGGGGCATGCCCACCGCTCCAGGAGCTGATAGCCACGCCCACAGTCCCTCTCTTTAGTGCATAAGCACAGTGAGCAAGTGAATGAGTATTTTCTTACCTAAGTGATTTCTCTGCAGCGGGGATCCTCGGAAGATATTGATCCTTCATGGACAGGTAGTTTCTAGTTTCAGAGTTGGTATTCACTATTGATGCAGGAGATCACATGGTCTGAAAGCCACCTGTTTGTGCAGCAATAAAGCCAATGTCATTCATCATGCAACATATGTTCAACCAGAAACAGAAGTTTTGGGGTGGGTCAAAATGTGAGTTTCCTATCTCAAACAATTTTATATTAATAAAATAGATTTGGTCATTTGGTACCATTTGCATCATCTTTTCTTCTAGAAGTACCAGTGGTCCTACCATACTATATGTGTGTCTCCAGCACCATCGCTTTTTTGTGTCTCCAGCCCATCCCCCCCATTTGTCTCTTCAGTGCTATCCCTTACTCCTCTTCAGTGCCACCACTCTGCTTCTCTCCAGCACCATCCTTCTGTGTCTCCCCAGTGCCTTCATCCTGCATCTCCAAGCACCATCATCCTGTCTCCACAGCTCCATTATCCTGTGCCTCCCCAGCTCCATTATCCTGTGTCTCCCCAGCACCATCATCCTGCGTCTCCCCAGCACCATTATTCTGCGTCTCTCCAACGCCAACATCTGGTGTTTCCCCAGTGGCCTCCTCCTGCCCTAGCACAGAATAGCCCCCCATTCTCTCAGACAGATCATCTCCCCTTAGCACATAATAGTCCACTTCCCCTCATACATCTCCCCTTAGTACAGAATAGCCTCCCTCCCTCTCAGACAGACAGATCATCATTCCCCCACCCCCCAGACTCATACAGAATAGCCCCCTGTCTCCCATCTACCTACCCGAGCAATCAGCTAGTCTTTTAAATAAAAAAAGAATAGCACACCCCACCCCATCTGTTTCCTCTCCTGGCTTTCCCTCTAGTTGAATTAATTTGGTCCCTGCCCTGGGGCGGATCTCGACTTTTCTTTTAGGGGTTTCAATTTAATAATTTGTGACTCCTCTCTCCTGTCCTGGCACCTCCCCTTTCTGGTCCCAACTCCTTCCCTGTACTGGTGTATTTAAGAAAAATATTTTTATTTTGGTGGTCACATGGATTATTCCAATTTCTGTATTTTTTTATTCCTTTTTGTCGTACTCGCATCCCACCCCTTATCGTATGCATATTGGCATTTATTGATGCCGTATGCATGATTACTTATAGTCAGGACAACTATTCCAATAATAAGCTGTCCCATGTGAAGTTATGACTTTTGGGTTTTTGACTGTGGGCCAACACATGCAGGGGGGAGGAGGGATCAGAAGGATGCCTCTCTGGGGATTTCTGCAGAAAGAAGCCTATAGCTTTCAATAGGCAATCGGATACGGTATGCAGTCAGGAAACCGGCGGTTGAAATGCTGACCACCGGCTTCCCGACTGTCAAATCCCGGCATGGGACTAAAGATAGGTGTCGAAATCCTGACACCTATCATTATCCCTGTGCCGGGATCCCGATGCCCGGCATACTGAACGAAGGTAAGCCGGGCGGCAAGAGTAGACAGCCGCGCAGGGGGGAGGGTTAGGTTAAGGGCTCCCGGGGGGGACTTAGGGTTAGGTACCCCCGGGAGGGTTAGGGTAGAGAAAGGGGGGGTTGGGGTTAGGCACCCACAGGGAGAGGTCAGGGACCCCTCTGGGAGGGTTAGGTTTAGGGTGCAGGGAGGGTGGGTAGGTTTAGGCACACCTGGGGGGAGGTTAGGGTTAGGCACTTGGGGAGACTCGGGAGGTTAGGGATAGGCACCCCTAAGAGAGGGTTAGGGCGGGGAAGGTTAGGGATATATGACATACTTACCTCGTCTGACTTCCGGTGTCGGTATTACATCCGCCGTGCTTACGTCTGGCAGTATATAATACCGATTCCATCAGATACGTACAGGAATGCCCAGGACAAACAGCACTAGAAACTGCTCAAAGTAGGCACAGGAAGGTGCCAGCCCATGTGCCCAAATCTGCAGCCACATATCTGAGTGAGGCAGGCCAGGTTGAACATATTACTTAATGTGCAGACTTGAGAGGGTGTAGTGTGGCCAGGGAGAGGGAAGGGACAGGTTCATGCCTGCTGCTGCTCCTCATTAACTTATTACAGAACTCAGCCTCAGCGGCTCTATGAGCTAAAAGTTCAGCAGCCTCCACCCCCGGCTCAGTCTAGCATGTTATGGAGCTGTGTGCACCCAGTTCCAGGTGGTTGGGAGTTGACTGCTTGCATGAATAACATTTTTTACACTGCAACCCTCCCCCATCACCTTCCGTTTACAGCACAGTCTAATAAAGCATGCAGGCTGATCGTAGATAAAGCACAGAGGGATCTTAACCTGTGCAGTGCAGGATTGACTTGAGGTAGGACTGACTTTGCTAGGGGGGGTCAGTGATTGCTCCCTCTTCACTCTATTTCCTCCCCAGGCTGTAAAGTTACAGTTTAACTTCACAGCCTGGGGAGGGGACAGAGTAGAAAGGACACAATCGGGGCTGGCTGGCAGGCAGGCATGGCGGACCCCCCTCCTACCTCCGTGACTTACCTGCTGCCGCTGTATGCTGGCCTGCTCCTCCTCCATGGTGCGTTGCATATGAATGAAGCAGCACCCAGGCTTAAAAGGAAAGCCTCTCTGCATAAGAGAGGTTGGCCGGTAGTTGTGACAGGCGGGCTGCCTGTCATGCACACACAAAACAGGGACAGCCTGTGACACGATTCAGGGGGCGGAGCCAAAGATAACAAGCCAATCCGCCCCTGCCTGACTCCCCCGAGATCATCGGCTTGCGCTGACCAACTTGGAGTGTAATGCTTTGGACCTGGAGCTCCGGTGATTGGGTCTCCGGGCTGTGGCATTACACCCCAGTCAGTTGGGTCTGGTGCTGGTCTTAAATATAGGGGGTACCCCATGTCTTTTTTGCCCCCTATATTTAAAACCAGCACTAGTCCCTGCAGCCTGGTGTTGGTTTCTAAAATACGGTGGAACCCTAAACATTTTGGTCCCTGTATTTTTAGAAACCACCACTGGCTGGCAAGCCTGGGGCTGGTTTGGCTTTTGGGGGGGGACCTTATGTCAGTTTTTTTATACAATTTTACTAATTTTTTTTACAGCTTAAAAAAACGGGAATTTTCAGGAAATCTTCTAGGGACCCCCCTAAAGATGTGTAGACATGGGGGATCACTATGGGTACCCCCATTTTTTACTACTGAAGGAAGTTGGGGTTTCTAATAGCCGTTGCAGGTGCATAAATGCGACTTTGCATAAGGTGATGCAGAAGAGCATTTAGAAGTTTATTTTGGGGCAAAATAACTATGGGCATCAAATTTGGTGTACTTGAAAATGGAGTTCAGCATATTTTAAAGTTGCTAAAGTGACTTTAAAAAATCGTGAAAAACCCTCCTGCCGCAAACACCTGCAATCAAAAAAATACTTGGGGCATACTTGAGGACCCCCCCAGATAAAGGCCCTCATTCAGAGCCGTACGCTCTGAGCAGAGCGCACGCTCTGAATGAGGGCCGGGCTCCATTTTCATGGAGCGTCCTCCTGGATGCTCGTATAGCAGTGGGTCACCACCCACAGGCTATACGAGCGTGCATTGTGATGGCCGCGATGGTCGAGACCATCGCGACCATCGAAATTGCGAGCCGGAGCCTGCGGTTGAGGTTTTCAACCGCAAGCTCCGGAGTGATTTTGGCTCTATCAGAGCCAAAATCACTCCCACTGACATCACTAGTGATGTCAGTGGGCCGGCTTCTGACGGGAGGCGTTCCCGTGGGAACGCCCCCGTCAGGGAGGCACGCCCCCGGCACGCCCACCAAAAGGGGCGTGCTGTCAATCAACATTGACAGCACGCCCCCTTTGATCGGACACAATGAGCGAAGGACTTTCCTTCGCTCGTCGCATCTGGCGCATGCGCACGACGGAGCTCCCTCCATCGTGCTCATGCTCTGTCCATAACATCGACCCACTTGCGAGCGGACAGCCGCTCGCAAGTGGGTCTGAATCAGGCCCAAAGTTCGCTATTTTTTAAGTTTGTACTCCAACTTTTTTTTTTTTAGCCCCATTTTTCAAAGTCAATTTTTGGGGTGCCCTTAATTTTTTTTCTTTTTTTTTTGACACAGATTACCTTTGGGGGACTGTCTGAAGGCTGCACAGGGGTTCCCAAAATGTTGCACCCCAAAACCCCAATTCTGCACTTTTTAATGCCTGCCATTCATAGGCGATACTTTACCGCCTATTACATTGCATTGACTTAACGCCTAGGTGGAAAGTTTTACAAACTGAATGCGGAGGAAAACTAAAATAGGCGATAATGACATCATCGGCAGTAAATTACCGCGAATCCAGACTTAACGCCTCAAATTGAATACGGCACTTAATCTTAATGTTAATCACCATACCATTCAAAAGTTCTACATACTACTTTGACTAACTGCATACTGATGTGTCCTCTTACATCTTTGCCGATTGCGATACAAACATGTCCATGCATCGCGCCATGCAAGTAGTAAAGAAAGCGTACACTATTCTATGCCATGCTGTGTGCTGCGTTTGCACCAGGCAATCATATGGAGTCGTGGGTGTGAATGCAGTGCGTGTACCCACTCGCAGGTGCAATTTGCCTCAAAAGCGGCAAAGATGCAAGAGGACACATCTATAGTTTGCTAAAGTGTCATTGTACAGTATTATATATGTCTACTAAAGTTGTCAATAAAACTTTTGGCTGAATGTGGGGAGGTCTTGCAGGGGAGGTGGGCAGTAAGACCTCTGACCATAAGGGACCTTATAACTATGGGGGTTGGTGATGTCAATGGCCTTTCCCTAGCTTTGACAAAAAGATCTGAAGACCCTTATAAACCAATGGGCCCTTATAACTAGAGATGAGTGATTGAGTTTTGACCTGGTTCTTTTCTCCAAAATACCACAAGTTTGGATTAGTTCAGATTTATCGTATTGGCTATCCAAAACACATGAAAGCTGGATAGCCAATATGATGCCGTATCTGAGATCTGATCATAACCAAGTAAAACTGATCTGCTCATCTCTACTTATAACTCTAAAAACCAAAGAACAAAATATATAGTCTGATTTGAAGTACTCATGCCAGGATGAAATGAGTTAGCTGTTCTATGCTAATTTCTTATCCCAATTCTGTTGTAATGCTATAGGGGACATGATTTAGAGCTGTGCAATATCTGAGATGCACTATGAGGATTTCAATAAACTACTTTCATTCTAATACATTGTGTGTGCAATACAGAATTTGTCTTTCCTAAAGCAATGTATAGTTTTGTTGACGCTATTGTGACTGCAATAACTTTGCTATAGAGCTTTTTAGAGATTGGGGATGCTCCTTTTGAATCTGAAGAAGATACATTATCTATTTCTAAATTCCATATTGGTTCAGATAAGAAAGTTTATTCTACTGTATAATATAAGGTTACATAAACCTTACTGGATAATATGAATTACATTTGGGTGTAGGTAACAAATATTGCATTAGGAACCATATGTGTGTATATTGTGGCAAAGATGATACTTTGCCATGTTCTGATGTCCAGTACAGAACTTATTTCCCAATAAAGGAGGCAGATAGAGTTAGGAGTTCTACTGATTACTACAGGAAAGGTTTCACACAGCTGCACTACCTGGGTGTGACTGATTTGCTGTGTGTGAAAGTATAATGGATAGTGGGATCCAGTGGGTGGGACTTCCAATGCTGATTAGCAGCCATATGAAAGAGTAGGTGTTGTGTGTATAGCAAATGTCAGGAACAAATGTGGTGTGACAACATTTGTGAAGAAGTAAAAGAACCCACCTGACTGTGAAAACTGTGTCTATAGTCAATCTTATACTGTATATATAAATATATATATCAAGGTTCAGCCTAGGATCAGCCATCTCTTACCTCCATGCTGGCTTCCCCTGACTTCTCATGCGGTCAGACATCTGGTGCGGTGACAGAAGATGTGCTGAGTATTCTGCCTTAGGTGCTTGCAGACTTCCATGGTCGGGTGTGTGTTGGGGATCGGAGTTCCCATCATGGGCGCTGCCATGACAGTTCCTTTTCTGTGACAAGTACCCTTGACCCAATGGTAGCATGGTGTGGGTCAGCTGACGCTATCCACCAATGACCTGCTCCCTTAGGGTATAAAGGAAGTCTCCAGACAGAAGGAAGTTGCCTGAGCAATGCTGTCATTTTCCAGTGTCTGCTGATGCTACTTCATCCCAGGTCCTTCCATGTATTACTCCTGTGAATACCAGTGCCAACTCTTGTGCTCCAGTAAGTACAGTACATCTCACCTGAGTTGCAGCAAGTACCAAAGCTTTGTGCTTCAATGTGTTCAGAATATCTCTCCTGAGCTTGCAGCAATTACCAAATCATTGTGCTCTAGTGTGTTCAGAATATCCCTCCAGTGTTTGTGGAAAACACCAATTATTTGTGCTCCAGTGTGTTCAGAACATCTCTCCTATGCTTGCAGCAATCACCAATTCTTTGTGCTACAGTGTGTTCAGAATATCTCTCATGTGCTTTGAGCAATTCCCATTCTCTCTGCTGTTAATGAGTGTCCTGTAATATATCATCTGTGTGACGAACCCCCGTATACTCATTGTGCTAGTGTGCATCCAGAACCTCCTAAAGTTATATTACCAGTGCCAATTCTCAGCACTATTGTGTGTCCTAGTTTCTTTGGTACATTTATTGGAGCTATACAAGGGTATAGTATACCCCTTACAGGAACATTCTCTAGTGCCACGGTAGCAAGGTTCTCAATTCCCGCGAGTACCAGTTACCTGACCAAAGGACCGTGACCTGCCAGCTGGGTGCAGCTAAACCCATATGGCTCATGTAGGGGTCACTGATGAACACCTCCTGGCCTGTTTAGACTCCAAACCTTTTTTCAGGTCTCACCAACGACTGGTATTCTCGGACGAGGAGACCTTGAGTACAGGCCCCATGGCCCTCCTCAGCCCAGAACCTTAGCTTGTATCCCTCAATAGGGGATGTCATGCAGCCGGTCATGACAATTAATATATATATATATATATATATATATATATATATATATATATATATTTGTTAACAGGATTACAGATAATGATTTCTCTTTTGCTAGGTACTTCTCTTGTTCTCTATTGAGCTGTTACCTGAGTGCATGGATTACTGCCTATTACCACTCACAACCAGGGAGGAGAGGGAGGATGTGGCCAGTATCCTTTGGGGCTAATGGATATGTTAATACAGGCTGTAATCCTTGAAATCCAGGTAAAATGTTGCTTATAAGTGAGACAAAATGTTACTTTTTGTGTGATGCTACTACTTTGCTACCTCATTCTAATGTTACTTTCCAAAGGGTTAATAAGAGGATCGATACAGCTTCAAGTGGAGAACTGCTCCGTCCATAGAGTCTCCATCCACAGCAGCAATTATCATGACTACTATCGGCACTTGCACCAATAGGTGCAAGAGATCCATAAGGAACAGGCTTCCCTTCACCATACACATAACTCCCATTACACTCCTACAAAAGATAATTGCATTTTCATCACCCAGTTTTCAGACCTAAAAGCCAATTTCATGGAAGGATATATCTGGCAAGGCTTCATTCTACTAGTAATAGGATGGAGATGTGGAAAAATGTGTAGCTCTGCATGTGCACAAGCTCTGTATGCTAAAACTCACTATTTGCATCCATTCAAAGAGAATTGTCAGATTCAGAATAAGCCCCTAAATAATCTTGTTACAGAAGGTGGATGTGTCCATGTATTATATATTTATGTTGTACACACACATTTAGCAGCACTAAGGACTGATTCAGAGGTAAGAGCAGCTGCTACTGAGTCTTTATGCTAAAGCAGCAGCCAATAGGAATCTTACTGAGATGTCCACTAACCACAGCACAAGTTTGCTGGTGTGTGTGTAGGTGCACCATAGATCGCACAATGGCAGCATTATAGGGAAATTAAAGCAACCCTGTGGTTGCATAGAGTGTCCATTGGTATATGGCAGCCAGTGTCCTGTCTTCCCACATGCCCGCTGCTGTTAGACACCTTCTGTCACCTCTCATGTCTACCGGAATTGCATAGATCTCCAAGATATTCTGATAGGTGTCCCCTGGCTGTAACCATCGGGACATATGCACAGCACATATCAGATGCATGTTTCTCCTTCATCCAAGTATTAATCAACTCCTGAGATACTGGTAGAAGTGTGTATAATATTTTTCGATAATATAATTGTCTATTATTTGTATATGTGAATAAAAACTCAGATTTTTAGCCCTATAAAAGGAAATTATGGCAGATAAAATACAATTGCTATCTATTGTCTTTCTAACTATTAATCTAACTCTTTATAGCTATTTATATCCATATGACCAATGGTGGTGGCAATACATACAGTAGGAATATTTAAATTCAGAATTCAGTTTATTGCTTTCAACAGGAACACCAAACAAACAACATGTACTTAACTTAAATATCGACTATAACATGTGCAAATAATCAATACCCAAAATAGTGTATGAGTGTATTGTTGTCTATTTTGGTAGGTACAGTATTTAATGTTAGCACATGTCATTTGATTAATACCCCTGATGAAAGCAATACATTTGCTGAAACATCATATTTAAATTTGCCTGTGGTTTGCTGATATTTTTGTGAGCTGAGTTTTGCCACCCTCATTTTTTATTTTTACTTCATGGAAGGCACAAGGACCTTTCATATATGGTATGATTCTACAAAACTGTGCACTCACAGCAAGAATAACAGTCTACATTGACATTTGTCCTGCTGGGAGTGTGAACTTGCAATGATATAGTATTAAATGTAAATACAAAAAATGCTTTGCACTTGCAAATCCATTCTCACAGTTTTATTAATTTGATGTGAACTGAGCCTTTGTTACCTACCAGGCAACCCAAGCCATAGTCTGAGAAGCCTAGGGTGATCAACATAACATCTCAACATACAAACAACATGTGTAATACACAATGGCCATCTTGAGAAACAGGAAGTAAAATAGAATATCTGACAACAGTGCACAGGCCCAAAGGCTCTTCTAAGATCTACTGTTAATTAAACATTACTATCTAACCTCTCTCTTATTTGCCTTAAACCATTTTTAAGCAGCAGCAGACCCCAGAAACACAACCACAACATAAGTGCAGACAGTATTCATACCTATCTCCAATGGTAGATATTTACCTCCTCCATTACATGTTTTAGGCCTGCTACAAGGAATCGTATCATTATTTATAGTAATCAAATCCAGTTTTCTAATACGATAACCCTTCAGTACTCATAGTTTATGCAGATTCTTTAGTAGAGACATTATGTAGAAAAAAATGCATGGCTTACTTTAATACCAAAGACAAATCAACTTTGAACAATATTGACAATTTAACCATGTTGGCCTAAATGCATGTCTACATTTTGATTGTTGACCTAATGACTGTGTTGACATTCAGAAGCTGTGGACATTCAGGTGTCGACATTCTGAAAATCATCAATTGACCAAATAGGATGAATCTCTATCTGAAGCATGGGGTATTTAAATGCATTCAAGTACATAAACTGTTTCTTTACCACATTATGTTTTGGTGTTCAAGTCTTAAATACTGCTGGTAGAAAATATACATGAGAAAAAAAATCAGCACATTAAACCACTCCTAGAACTTTTAATGACTGATACGCGGGCCTCAGAGAGTTTTCAAAAAGTTTGAAGGAACGGTTTACTATAGTGAAATTTTTTCTTATGTATATTTCTACTAAGTACCGGTATTTATGAACTGGACACCATAAAAAAAATGTGGTATACCGTAGAAACAGTTCACATACTTGAAAGTCTGTAAATGTCTCGGGTGTCACACAGCGAGTCACTCAATACCTTTAATAGCCATTAAACTATATTTTTAGTTATTTTTATAGTAAAGACATGTCTATGGTCCTATAAATGAATAAGCATTATTTTGAAACTGATACTATTACATACATCTTATGTATTTACTTTGCATGTCATATTAATAGAGGAAACTATGAGCTACAGTAATAAGAACATGTTTTGTTTCTGTGTCAAATTTTAACTTTCATTTATTTGCCTAAATTGTTTCTCAAAACAAACCAACACATTCCATAAATTTAAACAAATTGTAGCTTGATGTAGCAGATACCTGGTTGCCAACCTAAGAAGTTGCCCAAGGTGTGGAGTCTTTTGGGTCCCTGGAATTCACAAGATAACCCTGCATGTTAGTTAAGGCAATTTTGAAGGAAGAATGCTGATTGCAGCTCTTAGATCTGTCCTTTGGTGTTGCTAGCTGGTAGCTTAAGAAGGCATGGGACCAAATCAGTGAACAGAAGAATGATCGAGAACTCTAGGATCTGGAACAATTGGAAATATTGTGATACTGTAGATAAGAAGCAGTAAGATGAGCCACAGCAAACTGCAATCAGAAACATTGACACTGGGAAAAAGTAAGGAGATATAAGCACTAAATCTAAGGAGCATAATACTCTGGCACTGTAAAGTCAACACAGTGTACCAGTGACATCAACAGTCAGCTGATCTAAATAAGAATCAGGTCTAGAGTGTTATACTCAAGTACACAATCTTCAGGTCAGGTCTAGAGTTTTACACTAAAGGACACCATTTTCTTAAAAAATTCCAGCTTTACTATAAACACTTCAAACAATGGTCTGTCATTTTTTAATAGTTGACAATGCCACTTTCCTTTCCATTAACCAATGCTTTAAGATGCACTAGTGCCATGGCACAAGTACACTTACATCTGGAGAATTTACTAAAGGTTGGTTTTGTATGTTTTATCACTTTCCTGTTGATTTTGCAATCTATACGGGTTATGAAGGTGTAAAGTAAGGCAAAACTGATGAGAATCTGCCAAATAAAACAGATTTTAGAACACAATAGAACATAGGCTTAGCATCAATGATTTTTTAAGATATAAGAATAGAAACCCTACATTTACTATGCAGTCTATGCATCTGGTTAATATCCCACCTTAAAGATCCAAAACAGCTGCTAAATTTGTGTGAAACAGTGCACAAATCATTATGATCTGTTCAAGCTGCTTAATTTCTTAAATAATATATAATAAGTTAAAAACTAAAAAAAAAAAACAGAGTGAGGTCCCCCCAAAATCAATAATTAGCCCCCGATCTCTGGGCCTAAGCTGGTGCTGGAAAACCTGGGGGTAGGAAAGAAAAAGAGGTTGATGGCATGGAATTTTCCCTATTTTACTAATAACCAGCACTAAGTTGAACCAGCTGGAGCAGCTGATACTATAGCAGTGGGTCACCCAGTTTGAAGTCCCCTTGCCATGAAAGCAATCAGCCTTGAACTGTTCAAACCTTGGGGTCCTCCCTCTCCAAGAACAGCCCTGGGGCTTTGGGTGCTAAGGTAATGGTGCATTAAATATTATTATTCTTTACATGTGTACTATGCAGTAGATACCAGCAAAGATGCCCAGACATTAAGGCACTTGTTGAACCATCATTTAGCTTCAGACCTACTGTACATGTTTTAGAAATCCCCAAAAAACTATTTGTGGTTACTTAAATGGTTTGCTAAGAGCTTTTGGACTTTGGTAAAAGTAGGATAAAAATTCCTGGGGCTATGGAAGGAGAGAGTGGGTGGGCTCCATCTATTCAGTCCATTTGGGGTCTGTAGGACCTATAGCCTAAGAAAAGGCTACTTGGTGTAAGTGAACTATACTTGAGAAACTTCCAGTGGTTTTGTAGTCAGTAACAATTTATGTTTAGATTGTGCTGGACAGGCAATGTGTTTATTTCTCAGTTTTATTTCATTTCTCAGTTTTTTTAAATGGGCTGAGGTCAGCTGTACTAGAAACCTTGGACTATTGTTATCGCTTGGCTTACCTTTCCCCCTACCTGTCCCCATAATCATGATACAATATATACTTAAAAATGTCAAAAGTGGCACTTAAATTACATATACTGCAATTTTACTTTTTGAAAGCTATTTATTGGAATGGGGGCTCAGTCCATGAACATGCTCACAGACTGTTTATTGTATAACATGTATTTGGGCAATAGGCTGCCAGATCCCAATGCAAAGTAAATACAATTAAGATTGTTTGGTTTCCTTTGCTAAACGAGATGCAGAAAATTGCTTATATAATGATATGTAATAATATGTATGTTAAAATTGATGAGTTTTTTTTAGAAAGTAATAGATTGACATTTCTTTATTTGTTGACTCCTGGCTAGTCTGATCTCCTGGCTTCTTAAACAATATATTATAGTGTTGAGCAAATGTGTTATGAAGGTGTAAAGTAAGGACAGGCTTTTATTGAGGTTTGCTGAGTAACCATGTGAGGGAGCTGCATAAACAGAAAGTAAGGAGATGTAGAATATAGTTACAATAAGAAGGTGTGATGTGCAGGTGGAAAAAGCTTTCTGTCTCCCAGAATTGGTGTGTTGTCTAAGGATGGAGAAAAATATACTAACGTAAGTTAGAAATATGAACGATAATGGAAAAAGAGTTACAATCACAACAATTAGAACATCCTCTAATTTTACAGCGTAAGTACTAGAGCAAGACAGTTCCAGAAGTGCCACTGTGTCACAGAAGAAGAGGTCTATGGTGTTGGAGCCACAGAACTGCAACTTATATATCTGTACAGCTAAACTAATGGATGTCATAGTTCCTGTAAACCAAGACCAGAAAATAAGATGGTACTGAAGTCTGGTGTTCATAATAGAGCTGTAACACAATGGGTGGCAGATGGCCAAGTAACGATCAATAGACATAACTGTGAGGATAAAACACTCCACAGTCTCCGAAACACAAAAAAGGAAAAGTTGCATAATACAAGGTCCTAAAGAAATAGTGATTCCTTCTGCTAGTGTAACATGAAACATCGAGGGTGCTACGCATATTGAAACCAATATATCTGTAGCAGCGAGGTGACTAAGAAAGAAGTACATTGGAGAGCGGAGCTGTTGACTGGTTGATACCAATGCAATGATCATGAGGTTCCCTGTCAATGTCATCATACAAATCACAAGAAAGAAACTGAATATGGGGAATTTAAAAGTGCCAAGGTTCTGGAATCCAAGGAGAAAGAATTCTGTAGGCAATGTTTCATTCCCGATATATATGGTCTAAATGACCGAAGACATATGAATGATGAAAAGATATGAACATTATAATACATTTTTGAAAGATCACTTAAATCTTTTACAAATCTTACAATCTAACAAGTATTTATTCATATTGTTAATCTGCTTCAATGAATATATTTTTTTAACTGCAAATGTATATTATCAGCCACAATTTCCATTTATAGGGCTAAAAATCGGTGTTTTTCTTCACATATGTTATTGACCGATAATAATTGTACTAAACAAATATTATATTACTTTCCATCAGTATCTCATTTACACAGAGGCATCAATCTTCTGTAACATTCTTCTTGTATTCTTGCATACTGTATGCCACATAAGCATAGATAAGTGCAATGGAATTTGCTGCGCTTTATAAGAAACTGTTAATAAATAAATAAATAATAAATAAGGTGTATGTATATAAAAGTATAGTGGTAGTGGCCACACTTGAATGTCACATAGACCTAGGCCCGTATTCAATTTTGGAGCAAAAAGCTGAAATCAGCGATAAAAGTTTTGCCGATGACGTCATTTCGCCAGGTGGAAAAGTATCGCCGTATTCAATTTTAAATACTTTCTGCCTAAGTGGAAAGTCAATGCAATGTCATAGGTGAAAAAGTTTTACCTATGAATTGCAGGCGAAAAAAAGTGCAGAATTGGGGTTCTGGGGTGCAACGTTGCGGGAACCCCCGTGCAGCCTTAAGACAGTCCCCCAAAGGTAAACTGATTAAAAAAAATAAAAAAAACACTTTAGAACACCCCAAAAAAGAAGTTTAATTTTGGGGGCGAAAAAGCAAAAGTTGGGGGACAAACTTAAAAACTAGCAAAACCATCTCCAGGGGGGTCCCCAAGTATACCCCAGGTGTTTTTTTACTTTGCAGGTGCTTGCGGAAGGTGGATTTTTCACAATTTTTGAACTTTACTTTAGCAACTTTTAAATATGCTGCCCCACATTTTCAGGTATCCAAAATTTGCTGGGACTACTTATTTTTACCAAAAGAAAACTCCAAAATGCTATTCTTCACCACTTTTGTAAAGACTCTATTTAGCACCTATACAGCCCATTTAAAAAAACACCAAATACCTTCAGCAGGACAAATCGGGGGCACCCATAGTGATCCCCCATATCAGACCATCTTTTGGGGGGTGTCAGGCTGATTTGCCCAAATCTGACAAGACTTTTCGCCTGTTACAGTTTCGCTGGGTCCCGTTTTCGCATCCTTTCAAATTGAATACGGGGATACGCGGGGACGCACGCTATACTTTTCCGCCTGCAAAACAGGCAAAGTAGATGAAAAGTCCAGGAGGTGAAAAAGTATTGTGGGTGCGAATCAAATTGAATACGGGCCCTAAACGTAGTATCTGATGCTTCACTACATTTAATTACCATTCACCAGAACAATAGGTGAAAACTGTCTAATTTGTATGTGATTTAAACCCCTGTATATATGCATATGTAGCCACCTATTTTCTTAAATTAAGTAATATTTTGGTATTTAAAAAAAAAAATTACATAAAAAATAATAGAATAAAAAACAAATAAGACATATAATGGTGTCAAATACGTAGCGTGTATATCATCATAGTAGACAAATGATAGAAATTATGCAAGGTATAGAAGTAGAAATAATATATGTAAAAAATTAAATAAACAATATACTAAAAAACACCACTATCACCATCCCAGTGTCGAGACTGGCCCCAGTGATCCCAAATCTTATAATACTTATGAGCAGCATTCCTCCAGATGTATAAGTACCTTTTATGGTCTACACAGTGTAATTAACCAGAGCTTGCCATATATGTAAGGAAAAGAATCTGGCGCAAGCAAATTTCTAGCTATCACAACTATCGCCAGAGTGGTTCTGCACAAATCATATTTGTATAAAGCAACTTAACTGCCTTATAGTATAAAGCAGTGATCTCCAACCCATATCTCCTGAGCTACCGGTAGCTTGCAGCTGTAATTTGGGTAGCTCTCCTAGCTGCAGTACTGCTGAGTCAACTAGGAGGAAGTGATCTCTGACAAAGCCGTGGGTGGAGTGATGGGGATGGTGATTGCCATAGGGCGACACAATACATGACAGACACCATCTGTACATCACAGGAGTCGACTGCATTTGGGGCGAGTGACTCCTGCCCGGCCCTGATGAAAAATCACACAGCAGCCCTGCCTATATTTTTTATTCCTCTACTGTACTTGCCTCCTTGGAGCTGGTAATTAAAGTGAAATGTGCAACAATATCACTGTATTAATTAAATGCATTGTTTCTTTCTATTAAACATTTTTTCATTTTTATTAAATTTTCTTACATTTTTCGGTAAATAGCCAGATTTTTTTCTTTTTTTTTAAATGTTAGTAGCTCTTCAGGAGGTTTCAGTTTTCTCGATTAGCTCATATCCCAAATAAAGGTTGGCAACCACTGGTATAAAGCTTGTGTCACACTGTGGTTTATGATTGTTGTGTGTTTTAAAGTATAGAATGTAATGCTGCATTCTACAATGTTTACAACTAGAGATGCATAAACTCCCCCAAGTTTTGTAATATGTCATATTTTTCCCATGTTTATGTTTTCATTGGGGATTGTGCTACTAAGATTCAGCATGTTTTCCTGATGTAATATATAGGGCCGTATTCAATTTGAGGCGAAAAGTCCATTTCCGTGTGTTTTTGGCGGAAACTATTCGCCGATGACATCATTTTTGCCTGTTTTGACTTTACTCCATATTCAATTTGAAAGATTTTCCGCCTAGGTGGAAAGTCAATGCAATGTAATAGGTGGAAAATTTCGCCCTTGAATTGGAGGCGGTAAAAAGTGCAGAATTGGGGTTTTGGGGTGCAATGTTGCGGGAACCCCCATGCAGCCTTCAGACAGTCCCCCAAAGGTAATCTGTGTAAAAAAAAATAAAAAAACACTTAAGGACACCCCAAAAAATTACTTTGCAAAAGGGGGCAGAAAAAAAAGTTGGGGTACAAAGTTAAAAACTAGCAAACTTGACTCAGGGGGGTCCCCAAGTATGCCCCAGATGTTTTTTTGATTGCAGGTGCTTGCGGCAGGTGGATTTTTCACGATTATTTCAACTTCACTTTAGCAACTTTTAAATATGCTGACCCCCATTTTCAAGTACCCCAAATTTGCTGGGATAACTTATTTTCAGGAAAAAAAACTCCTAAATACTATTCTGCACCACGTATAGAAAAACGCTATTTAGCAGCTATTGAGCCCGTTTAAAAACGCCAAGTACCTTCAGCAAGCCAAACTGGGGGGTCCCATGGGGAAGTCCCATGTCAGAGCATATTTTGGGGGTGTCAGGCTGATTTCCCTAAAACTGACAATACTTTCCGCCTGTTCAAGTTTCGCCAGGTTCCGTTTTCGCGTACTTCCATATTGAATACGGGGTAAAGCAGGGATGGCCGCGATACTTTTCCGCCTACAAGACACGCATTGTAGGCGGAAAGTCCGGGCCGCTAAATAGTATCGCGGCTCGGCTCAAATTGAATATGGCTTATAATGTGTTACTTTTTCCTCATTTGAAACGTCTTGGACTGGCATTAGTGTGATTGGTGTGTGGTGTTTCTGATGAGATGTTATGTATCTTTTGGGCATGGGGAGATTTTTTTTAAATTATGTTCTTTAGTGTTTTCATCTGGTCCTTGTACTATGTTTATACATATGCATGTGGTTAAGTCTAGAGGATTCATGTATAGAATTAATAGTCTCTCTTTTGTGGCTTTTTTGTAGAGCGATTGTAGTTGTATTATTGTTTTATAGATGAGACAATTATCAACCTACAATATGAAACATATTTTGCAGAAAGCATAAACTATTTATGTCTGTATAAAAAGACATGTATAATCTCATATGATGTAATTTGTTTTCAAATTTAGAGAGAAATTTGGATATAAATGTGCACTGTTAGTTACTGTATATATTTCTAAGTGTGATATGTTACATATCAGACAATAGACTGCTCTATCCTAAATCTAAATTTTTTTGCCTTTATTTCCCTAAATGAATCTAATAAAAAGACATAAAATGTGTAAATCTCTGTCCATAGACAGTTTTCATTTTCCAGCTAAATTGAACAATGGGAGAGTAACAGAACTATGAACAGTTTTGATGCTGGTTCTTACTCTGTGAATGAATAATACTCAGCTCATGCCATAATGCAGACACAATATAAGAGGTCATTTCCAGATAGCACTCAATGTATTAGACAGCAAAGAGGTAATGTCTCCAATATTCAATCAATAGCTGATCTCCTCACACCAGTCAGTGCCCAGAAGGCGATGGCAATTACATTTTATAGTATAAATTCAATGGAATAACAAATAACAAGATACTAATAGGATTCGTCTTATACACAGGGAAGGCACCTTGAGAAAAGGCCTAGATTAATTTCTGGGACCTCATACAAATCCCAATGGAGGAAAATCTAAGAACAAATATAATTTTGAATTTTACTTGTGTGTTACTAAATAGCATGTTAATAATGAACTAACCCAAGCATTTGTTTCCCAAAAACTATTGTAAATTAACATGGAAGAAATGTATTCATTTATTAAACACATGTGTTAATATAATGGGTTAAACTTGCCTTACCATTGCTGTACTTCATTCCCCACATTAAATAAACTGAGGTCAGGATACTTTAAACCCCTTTGAGTTGCCCAGTTATCCACATGTTCATGGACAGATGGGTTCTGGGCATGTTTGAGTAATGTGTACCCTCTCTGCTCTATATAGCCAACTCATGTTTTCTTCATGTGTATGTGATACCTGCCCCCACTCTGTCTCATCCTGCCCCATCTCACTCTAGTCCCATCCCCTTCCCATTATTATTACCAATTCTCTTGTCCTCTCCTGTGGGATGGTTGTAGTGTCTCCATCACAATCATGGGGAGTAGAAAAAAATAGGGGACCCCTACACAATTTTTTCATGTATTTTTAGAACCAGCCCAGTGCTGGTTCATTACATATGGGGCACTCATACATTTATTTTTCCAGTGCTGGCTCAAAGAGCCCACGGCTGGTTATGCTTGGGAGAGGGAACCCCACATAAATGTATTTTTATATTTACTATTTAAAGACTAATTTAAAAGCAGAAGCATACATGGATCTCATTGACCTGTGTATGCTTCTGCTCAAAACACTGCAGGGATTTGGGAATTGATGTTCAATTTAGAGACAATAACAGTGAACTTGCACATTCCACAACACAAGCACTATCACCAGCAAATGACAATTGTCAGCCCAGCATGCTTTTTAGTAATTTTGAGTTTTATGTGGGAAACGTTCCGGTGATAAGCTACGATTTGTAATCACAGCCCAATATGAATGTTAGTAAATCTTCCCCTTGGTCTTTTGAAAAATGTGCCCAGCAACAGTAGGATGGCATTATAGCATGGGTATCCAGTCATGTAGTCAACATTCAGAAGGTCAGCAGTTAGAAAGTCAAAAGGTTCTGAATGTCGACAGTCAGAATGTCAACATGTATATTAGGTTGACAACCAATATGTAGACATACATTTAGGTCAACATGGTTAAATGTTAACACTTTCATAATGTCGGCATTTAATGTGTCAACACCATAATGTCAACATATGGTTTCTTGTTAATGGTTAGGGTTTGGTTTAGGGTTAAGGTTAGGGTTTAGAGTTATGTGTTAGTTTTAGGTTTAGGGTTATGTGTAACCACAGTCCTCAAGTCACACTAACAGTTTAGGTTTTAAGGTGTCTTAAATAGAGCCTCAGTTATTTTGATATAACCATCTGAGCGCAAGCATGTATATTACTAAAACCTGGACTTTTTAGTAGAATTTGAGTACCGAGGTTGGGAAACACTGTGCTAGGGTAAGCTTTAGGGTTATGCTTTAAGCAAAAAAATATGTTTATTTTAACCACGTAGACATAATGTTATGTCAATTTATTGGTTGTCTACCTGTTGACTGTCAACATTCAGAACATGTCAACAAAATGAAGATGTTTTTATTAAAATATTTATCTGGATGTCAAAAATATTTATCAATTCCACAATGCTGAGGTCAGTGGAAGGCTGAAACGTAGCAAGGTGAGCAATACAGTAATGTGGGTATCACTGCCAGTTAAGGAGTTGTCTCTTTTGCAAGTGATATATATATATATATATATATATATATATATATATATATATTATCCTTTATTTATGTTTCACCACAAGTACAAAAGACAGTAACAATATAAAAAAACAAGAAAAAGTGTCTTCTAGTGCAGAACAGTGCAGGACATGGACATGGATTATAAACATCGCTGCATTGGAAGTCATAATACTCAAGTTAGAAGTAGATAATCCATGGCTCAGGTGCCATTGAATGCAGTGGGGAAGAGTTAATGGTAAAAAGAGGATGTAGTTGGCATCCTAGCATGTGGGATTCGAACGGTCTGAATACCAGCACCAGTATCCCAACCACCAGCATCCCGAAGGTAAGTATCATGGTGTAAGGGGGAGCTTAGGGTTAGGTAGTGGGGTTAGGGCTAGGCATTAGGTGGAGGGGGAGGGTTAGGCTTAGGGTAGGTTGAGAGGGAGGTTAGGCTTAAGCACTAGGGGGGAAGATTAGGGTTAGGCACTGGGGAGGGAGGGTTAGGTTAGGGATTAGGGCAGGGTTAGGAAAATACTTACTTTAATTCCTGTGGGTTTTGGGATTCTGGCTGTTGGGGTGCTGCTGTCGGTATTCTGACCAGATGCATCCTGACAGCCGGGATTTCATAACCAACCTGGTAAAAAGTGAGGAGGGTAGATGGACAGGGCTGACACAGAAAGGAGAGACAGGGAGCATGGAGTAGTAGGTTAGGATGAAAGCTGGATACAGAAGTGGTCCTTGAGAGCTAATTTCAAGTTTTTTAGAGAAGAGGAGAGCCCCATAGGAAGGGGTAGATAGTTCAAAAGGTAAGTAGCAGCACAGGCAAATTCTTGAAGGCGGGAGTAGAAGGAATTAATTCCTATGTCCAAAATAGAACCCAGCTCAAGCACTCATAGACTGTTCTTCTTACTGCTAATGCAGGTTGGGTCTAGGCAACAAACACCAGGCTATGATAGGTTTGGCTGGTCACATTATAGCAAGGGTGGGCAATACAGTAAGTGGCTCTCCAGCTGTTGTTGAACTACAAATCCCAGCAAGCTTTGCAACAGTTTTAGTATGGCCATATAGGAAAAATGTAGCAGGGAATGCTGGGATGTGTAGATCTACAACAACTGGGGGCCACTCATTGCCTACCCCTACCCTATTGCAATGTGGGTAGTGCCCCTTATCAAAGTCACGCAGAGTTCTTGCCTGTTTATGATGAAGCTGAATTTGATATGGCAGTTTTATATGCATTAAAATCTGCTACACCACCTGAGAATAACAAGCCACATGCTGATACCAACACTCATTTGCAGTAGATGCTGGTGCTTGTAAATCTAAAATGTCAGTGTACAGTACCAATGACTGCTAAAGCATACTGTGTCTTAATACATTGATGTTACTTTTTTCTATCTTTTTCTAAGAAGGTCAATGGTTAAAAAAATAAAATCATGATTAATGTACGACTTACCTCTTGTGGATCTGTGACATGAATGAAAGGCTAGGGTCCACTGTATATGGAATCAATCAAGATCACCTTCATTCTGTATAACATATCTATTTTTACATATTTTTTTTATACTTTAAAAAAATAAAATAAAAGTTGATGATGGCAATCCTGTTAGCCACGGTGTTTGCATGCATTAATTCTACATAGCTGTAAAGTCCCAAAAATTTTCACCAACACTGAGCAGGTGAAAGTTGTGAAAGAAACCCTATTTTAAGGTAAAAATGTTTGGACTTTATCTAAAACCCCTTGGAGACCTTCCATAAAGACTAATTTTGCAAAATATAAAAAATTGGCTTACTTAGGCCAATAATGACATGTCATTTTGATGGTGAAAAAGTAAAAAGTGCTGGAAAATAAGTTTAAAGTAGTCTGATAGGTATTTTGGGGAGCAGTATGGATGTGCCAGGTGTTTTAAGCATTACAGTTGTCAGTGACAGGTGTTTTTTTTTATTTTTTTAAATACCTTAAATGAAACCCATTTTTATGTAACATCCAATTTAACAACAGCACTTATTTTGGCCAAAAATATTGCTTTCTATCATTTTTCAATGTTAGAAAAAAATTATAACAGCCCATTGACACAAATTAAGAACCCCAATCCCTTTGATTATGGCCACTAACAGTCAGTTATAATAGTATCTTATATTACGTTATTTTTTTTGGGGGGTACAGGCTAATTTCCCCATTTTCTCCTGTACTTTTTGCCCTGTTATCCTTGCAAGAATTATCATATGAATGTGTACTTGCGTCTTTTGTAATAGGATTGCACAATAAGCAGGAGTGCGCATACATGCAAAATGTGACATACTTGGGCGGATGGTGCGAAAAGTTTCCATCTGCAAAAACATAATGTTTTGCATCTATTTGGATGTGCCCCATAGTGGTCAGAGATGTCAGGTTAAAAATAGATAATAATTTAAGTAAACAAAATTGTTAATAATAATAATAATAATAATAATAATGATAATAATAATAATAATTTTATTTATACTGTATAGTGCTTTTCTCCAGCAGTCGTCAAAGTCACTGTACAACATCAGTAACAAAGCACAGGGGGTTTATTATTATAGGGAGAAGAAAGCCAACCAAAAAAATGAACATAATGCAGATTTCGTGGAGCCATTTTGAGTAATAACTTCCAAGGGTTTTATATCCCACTCATGAAGTGTACCAGGTGAGGCAGTCATTTTGTGCATGCTACATAGGTTACCCTGCATGGAATAGATAATAGTAAGGAAGATAACACAAATGAGGAAGTGGCAGCATACTAAATCTAAAACCAGGGACCTCACATAGCCAGCAGATCCAAGTATTTTTCATCCCATCCATGGGTGTACCAGGTAAGGCAGCCATCATTGGTGCACTAAGAAAGTTAGAGTGTGTGAGATACAATACAAGGAACAAATATGGGTCACTAAAACATGTGTGTTGTGATATGCATTGCATGAATAGATCCACAAGTTGCTCATCCTGCCCAAGTCCACGCCATCTAAAGCAGCCATCTTTCGCACAATGTGTAGGTTACAGCTTGCAAGATGTGCAACTTGTAGAAATATAACATAGAAAAAAACTAAAAGGCTGAATACAGAGACAAAAATGGCAGTATTTATACAAGGATGAGAGTCATATAATATCTATGGAAAGGTTAATCTAAACTTAAGAAGAAAAGACAAAGATTACACCAACACTGAACCAATCTTCTTGATTTGGAGACCACAACCCAAGGTCCATTTGTAGGGCCAGCTTGCTACTCCATTTGGTATGGGCCAGCTTGAGGGGTGAGTAGCTTGCATGGGGAGATCAGCCTGGAGTGGATCAGCAGGGTTGCAGACAGGATGGAGGATCCAGAAGCAGGAACAGTCCAGAGGCATGGTAGAAATGGGGTGTTAGATGAGAGCAGTCTTTAGGGGCAGAGATGGCTAAAATATTTTTTTTCTTCTATTATCCTCCTGTTTAATTCCTGAATAACTCCTCCTTCAATTCAAAAAAATCTTATAACACTTGTTCGGAATGCTGATTTTATGGTTATAATTTATGCAATGCATCAATTTGCATGTGAATGAAGTGTGGGATGACAAGGACATCTACTGTAGATATATGGGGAATCTTATGCTCTGTACTTTAGATTCAATCTACAAAATTATTATCATCAGCTACAGTTATGATTGCTAGTTCATCTGGTTTCTCAGTGGATATAGATATAATTATATATGGTTTATACTTATCTCATAAGATAATCTACCCCATAAACTTAGTCTTTTTGCAATAACTGCTTTTGATATTTTTGATATTTATGATTTAGGACCTGGCCGTGTCCGACAGAAGATTTTAGAAAAAAAAACAATGCATTGGAGACTATTGCGTAGGGGTGAGGCTTTGTCAGAAATACAGTTCTCTAATTGGAAATATCAGTAGGAGAATGGGATGTGAATATGAAACTGTGATGTCCAAGGATCTCAAAACTTAATAAAGTATTTAGAAGAGTAATGAAGTATACAGGTGATGTGTTCCATTTTATGTGTAACAGAGGCAGCTAATAACTGCCTGCAAAAATGGAGTACAGTTTTGTAGACATCCTTAGGCAAATTGAAAAGTAGCTGCAGTGATGACATGACAAATTCATTTATTTTGGTAGGCAAAGGTATGTTCAGGGGAAGGAGGAAGAACCTGGGAGAAAATTGAATCTTTAAATTCAATGGTGAGGACAGGAGTTGCCTTATCATAGACACTACTGCATACATTTAAGGAAAGTGCCAAAAAATTTGACTCAATTTGCCCTGTGCGGAGCAACCTCACCAACATCTAGAAGAAGATTTGGAGAAAATGTGTGCAGAATGGTGGGGACCAGGTGCCACATACTGTATATAGAAATGTATAGGCATTTTCTTTTTTGACACAAATGGAGCATGACGCAGTATTTTGCCTAATTTCCTCAACATTCTTTCCCACATTCTTCTGCCAGATCCTTTCATAAGATTATTTGTAGGGTCTGGTAGCTTCAGTTCAGAATAAAAAATAGGAACAAGTCCCTTAGTAAAGGACTGTCAAAGACAAAGTGATTAAAATATGGTGAGAGGTCTGTCCCACAAACTGAATGTGGTGTCATGAGTCATGGAAGTTACATAGTTGAAGACATTTGAAAAAGTATATATTTGGGATACGAAACCTTTCTTAAATGTTGGCAAAAGGAGGAAACATTTGCAGATGTCAGTGAGATACCTAATTCTGTCAAGGGAAGTCAAGGTTGTCAAATATTAGTACAATAGGTTTTAGCATCAGAGTTATAGTTAAAATGCCAATTAGCAGCATCACATAAATGAAGTGTATGGGAAAATTTTTAGATGTCTAGAGGCCTGATCAGGGTGTTTGGCTTTTGGCAACCATAGAAAAGAGGAGATAGATTCCACATCATTACTCTCAGACTCAAAGTCCAAACTCTCAATGAAGTGAGGCACTTCCAATCAACACATTGAACAAGTTGTGCGGGCAGATACTAATATTTAAAATGAGAAAACCCAAACTACTACACTGAAGGGGCCTCTGCAATATGCTGAGTTGGATTTTGGATAAATGAATTAAATAGAATAATGAAGATCACGATTAAATTCATAAGAAAGGACACAAATGGGAAGGGTCTGAAATATGTAGAGAAGGTATGAAATCACTTTCATCTTGTCGGCTGTGATTCGGCCCAACCAGGTATGAATACCCTTAAATTGCTAGAGAGAAATAATCGCTGTCCAGGCAATAATTGTGGTTCCAAAGCATAACATTTTTTATTGCATTGAAAAAGAAAGGTACACGCTTTCATCTAGCACAGTTAGCGCAAAGACAATTAAATACAGAATATACGATACAGCCCAATATATACGCGTGCGCACTGGTCCCAGCATACAGTCATCAGCCCAGAAGCCTGTGGTCATCCTAAGAGAATGGCTGTATACTAGAACCAGCGTGCAAGCTATATACCTTCCCAGAATAAAGAAACTAGTTAACGGATTTCCATTGGGTCTTGCTCGTGGACATTCTTTTACGATGCAGTTCATTGGATAGTTCATATAGCATCACTAGGGGTATGTCCCAGTTCCTCAGATGTTTCCTTGTGTGGTTTTCCTGCCGAAGAACTGGTTTAAACTAGTCAAAATACTTGATACATTTCACATTCTAACCACTATTTTGATATAGTTCATATCTTGCGAATGCATGATGCGATTTCCCAGCGGGTCGACAAGGAAATCTGCAAATAAACAGTGGTTTAGAATGGTACCAAACATGATATGTTTACTAGCTTATATACCTTAAATATCGTATACCTTGTATTTCACAACATAGGTATTTGCTAATAAAACCTCTAATATTTAGCTTTTAATGTGGAGGAACCTTTTTATAAGTTTTGGTATGTGTAAGTGTAAGAATATTGCGTAAAGTCGCTAATAATAGAGTGCTTTGACAAACAGTGCAACTGTGCGCTGATATTTTATGTTTTATTTAATGTGCGTATGGGGTATGGTTGGACTTTTAATAATATGTGGTAGCAATGCAGACGCACAATGCTAATAATCGCATATTAGCATCGCACGCAATGGCTTCACGCTGACGATGCAAGATAGCGTCGCACGATATTAATTTAAGATCTGGTCTCAGCCAATCATCCGGCTTTGACAGTCCACCCTTTGATAGCAAACAATACGCTATCACACTCTGGTTTTAAATTTATTCAGTCATATATTATGAATTAATATTTAAAGTTATATTAGGGGATGGCACAATTTGGTCTTTAAACTATTAATAATGTGTCCCTAGCAGGGTCATAAAACTACCCTTACATGCACACTGCAGATTTTGGAAGATCATGGGAAAGATGTGGGTATGCACCTATCCCAAAAATAAAGTCTTGAAGGGGATAGGGACTTACATTATTTAGGATATTTAAAATAACATTTAATAATACATTTTTGGGGCATGGGTCCCCTGGATTGCATTGGTTGATCTGTTTCAGGGCACCGCATTATAACACATTTTCCTTTATAACACATTTTAACCCTTCACTGTGTGTTTAATATATATGTACTTCACTTTTTATTTTCATTCTTTAAATGCAGCTGCAGCTGTTCTTAACTATCTCTTTACACTACACTTTTCTTACTATGGTGGTGCCCTGGGGCAGCTTGGCTGGGCCAGTTTTTGGGGGTCCTGTGCTCTGGATTTGAACCCTAGTATGTTAGGGACCAACCCTAAAGAGATTACCTGGATATGGTGGGTAGGCCCATAACCTTGGCCATGATTATGCTAAAAACCTCTATTGATTGCAAAATGTTATTGCATTTATATATTATTAATAATTTGGAGTTGTGCACCTGAGATTTGTCTTTTTCTGTGCCATCTCTCCAGAGTCCGGAGGACTCTTGCCCACATCCCTTGGATCTTCAGACTGCCTTTTCCTGAATGGAACACAAATTTTGCATCTCAACTAATTTCTGCATATCAATAGTTTGAAACATCATCATTTGATCAATTTGTGTATTCATTCTTAACCCTGCTGCCCATTTGGCAGCTTCATCTGCTCTATTATTGCCCAGTGACACCGGATCGTCCTCACATGTATGGGCTTTACACTTAATGATGGCCACTGCCTTTGGCATTTGAATTGCTGTCAATAGTCCTGTTATATGTTTTGAGTGTGCTACTGGTGTGCCTGCTGCTGTCATAAAATTTCTATGATGCCATAGAGCTCCGAAATTGTGTACAACCCCAAAGGCGTACCTAGACTCAGTGTGTATGTTAGCAGATTTGCCTTCTGCCAACTCACACACTCTTCTTAGTGCCACTAGCTTGACCACTTGGGCCGAGTGAGGTGGACCAAGGGGTTTGGCTTAAATAATGTCCTCATCATTTACAACAGCATAACCTGTACATAACTCTCCTGTGTCAGTTTGTCTATGACAACTCCCATCCATATAAAATGTCACATCAACATTTTCTAAAGGTTTATCACGTATGTCAGGTCTTGCAGTAAAGGTTTGATTGAGATATTCCATACAATCATGTGCATCAGTATACCTGTAGAACTCACCATCCACCAGCGACTCACCTCTCTCCACCCTTTGTGCATCCTGAGGCACATATGGTAAATACATTGCTGGGTTTAATGTACTGCTCCATTTAATAGTGATATTTGCAGGTGCTATTAGAGCTAGTTCCCATTTCATGAACCTAGCTGAGGATACTTTTCTGGTTTGGGCAGAATTCAGCAATGCAGATACAGCATGGGGTGTATAAACAATCATATCATGGCCTAATACTACATCCTCACTCTTACTGACCAAAAGAGCAGTTGCTGCTACACTTCTTAAACACATTGGGAGTGATCTTGCCACAGTGTCCAATTGTGCACTGTAGTATGCTATGGGTCTACTAGCATCACCATGTTTTTGTGTGAGGACACCTGCTGCGAAACCATTAGCCTCCATACAATGTAAATCAAAAGGTTTTTTGTAATCTGGTATTTCCAATGCAGGTGCTCTTGTCAGACTATCCTTAAGATTAAGGAAAGCCTGCTCTGTTTCCTCAGTGTGTGAGACACAGTCGGGTTATGAGGATGAAACTAAGTCCTGCTATGGTAAAGCCAAAATAGAAAAACCTGGGATCCATGATCTGCAGTATCCACACATGCCCAAGAAGGTATGGATTTGCTGTTGGTTCTGCAGCAGTGTCATGGTCTGTATGGCCTGTGTTCTGTCGGTTGTTAAGTGTCGTAGTCCCTGGGTTAGACAGTGTCCCAAGTATTTAACCTTAGTCTGGCATGGCTGTAATTTGTCCTTAGCAACCTTGTGTCCTGTCTGTGAGAGATGAAGCAACAGTAGTTTAGTATAATTTAAACATGACATAAACTAATCAGAACACAACAATAAATCTATATATTGGATTAAAACAGATCAATTGGCAGGTTGAAAAGATTGTAAACAGTCATGTAAGGCCTGGGAGAAGATACTGTGGCTGTCTATGAAGCCCTGGGGCAACCGTGTCTATGTGTATTGTACTCCCTTGTATGTGAAGGTGAATAAATACTGACAGTCAGGAAGAAGAGGGACAGAGAAGTAGGCAGAACAGAGGTCAATAATAGTAAAATGGGTTGCATTTGGTGGGATCTGCATGAGAATGACATCTGGATTTGACACTACAGGGAATTGGCTCTCAACTACCTTATTAACCCCTCTAAGGTCCTGTACTAGCCTATAACCCCTCCCACCACTTTTCTTCACAGGAAAGATGGGACTGTTGGCTACACTAGCTGTATGGACTAAAATCCCCTGCTGGAGCAATGTCTCAATTATGGGATACACCCCTATCTCGACCTCTGGTTTTAAAGGGTACTGAGGGATTTTTGGAGCATGTCTTCCCACCTTTAAGCTGATCATTACAGGATCTACATTTGCCATAAAACCAATGTCCTGTCCATCTTTGGTCCAAAGGGAACCCGGTATTTGAGATAACATCTCCTTTAACTGTTATGGACTTTGCTTTAGGATGGTAGAGTGAAGCATTAACCTTTGTGGAGTATCCAATATATCCCTTACCTTGTGTGCAACTCTCTCTGGGATATCTAAAAATATACCATCAGGCATACAATAAATGACACATCCCATTTTACACAAGCAATCCCTTCCCAGTAGGTTAGTAGGAGCTGCTGCTGCCAGGAGAAAGGAATGTCTGGTATGCAATGGCTCGATAGTAACATCTGCAGATTTGGTTAAAGGATAATGCTGCACTTTACCCTTTGCACCCATTGCTGGTACTGTCTTGCAGGTCACCTGTAAATTGGATGGAGATTTTAACACTGATCTGGTTGCCCCTGTGTCTACAAGAAAAGAATGTTTAGTACCAGCTACATCAACCATAATTACAGGTTCTTCCCTAGTACTCCCAGTTAACCTGACTGGCTGTAGACTACAGGTGCGACCTGACCCCTAGAGCAGACTGTCCTGCTCCAATAAAGCATTTATTGCCAAAATGTGATCAGGCGTTTGCTGAAAGTTTCCTGCATTCTGGGGGTGATTTGGAGTTCCCTGGTTAAGTAATCCCTGTTTCCTTGCTTTACAGCCCCTAATTAAGTGTCCCCTCTGGTTGCAGTTATAACACTTTTGTGGTGGGTATGGTTTGAAAGGTTGTTGTTGTGTGGGTTGGGGAGTGTGGAAAGATAATGGCTGGGGATGTGGATATGGGGGTTGTGACTGTGTGTGGAATGTGTTCTGAGGTAAGGTATGTATATGTGTTTTGTTGCCGAGTGTGATATGTGTGGTATGGCTGTGTAATTTGTGACTGTGCAGGATGATGTGTATTGTGAACTTGTAGCTGCGCAGGTGAGTAGGTGTCTTCTCACTCTGTGTTTCACACTTCCTGAGGATGTTCTTGTCATGTTCAATAGCAGTTTCCCTGAGGGTGTCAACTGTAATTCCCCTCCACCCAGGATGTGAGGTCTGAACCCTGGTCTTTAGATTGTCTTTAAATCCATCCATAAGTACTGTGATGACCATTCCCCTGTGGTGAGTGCTATCTTTTATATCCTCAATCCCAATGTATTGGGTAATAGTCTGCAGCACTCTGGTGAAACAATCTTCTGCAGACTCACTCTCCTTCTGCCTAACTGTAAAAATTTTACTCCAGTTAACTACCAATGGAAAATATATGGCCAATTGGGTGATTATGCGGGTTATGTTGTCCTGATTACTTTCATCCGTTAAGGGACTATGGACCTCATTCAGACCCGCTCGCAAGTGGGTCGATGTTTAGGCCCTGCACACACGCAGCGGCCACACTGCACATGCACAAGCCCCAGAGCGAGAGAGAAATTCTATCACTCCGGAGCTCACTACAAAAGGGGCGGCTGTCGATGTTGATCGACAGCTTGCCCCGTTTTGTAGGTGTGGTGGGGGGTGATTTCACAAATGGAGGCATTCCTTAAGGAACGCCTGCCATTTTGTGGGCAGCCGCACTGACATCAGCAGTGATGTCAGTGGGGTGCTTCCTGCTCGATCAGAGCAGGAAGCTCCCTGGGGCTTGCAGTTGCTGAGACCCAACCTTATTGTCTCATCGCAAGCCCCAAAGGTCGCGATGGTCTTGACCATCATGACCATCAACCTAGTCAGTCGCTAAAGCTGTGGGTGGTAACCCACAGCTTAGCTAGCGACAAGGAGGCCGCACTTCAAAATACAAGCGGCCGCCCACATTCAGAATGAGCGCTTGCATTTTGTGAGCGCCTCTAAATGAGGGCCTATCTCCATCCAATACACAAGCCGTGATAAACTTTTTAATGTCAGTATTGTGTGGAAGACATGCCTGTAATACCACTTGCCAATCTTTGTTGGTTGGCTCATGAGCAAAACCTAAATCTTTTATAAATCTCTGGCACTTTGCTAACTCTTTTCTATGGTCAGTGAAATCTGTCATTATGGAATGTAGCTCTGCTTTTGTCCATGGACAATGCATCGCTACCTCCATTATAGGCACTACACCACCTGCGTCCAGATTCCCACTGGGAACTATTATTGTCCGGACTGGATGCATGCCTACCACAGCGTTACCTTTGGCCTTGGTACTTTGGGGGTTCAGTTTATTACTGCAATGTATAATAGTATTAACACCAGCTGCCGCTACAGCTTTTGTGGGTGGTAGCACTTCTGCTACTACTATTGGTGAGGCCACTTCCTGTACCTGCTGTGGAGGAACATTTAACATCTGAACTGCATGGGAAAAGGCTGACATTACAACAGGTTAATTATGTGCTTCATAAACATTTTCTTTACAATTACTCAGGAGAAGTTACAAGTTACTTGTTAAATTTTTATAATTTTTGGTATGGACTGTATCTTCACCTTCCACCATGTACGGTGGTGGAGGTGCACCTGTGCTATTCACTGTACTTTTGGCAACACTATCTTGCTGTGCATATGCACTCCCTAGCGGCGCGCACACAATGCTATTTTGCATTGCGTGCGCGCTCCCTTGCGTCGTAAGCATGATGCTATTTTGCGCCACGTGCACACCGCTACACTATGTTTTTCTCATGCTGCCACAGTTTCAAACAATCATTATATTCTACTCTTTTCTTCAGAGATTTCACCACACAGATGCTATCTCTAACATTGTTCAATATTTGCTCATCAAAAATGCCAATCTTCGGAACCGGTTTCACACACTTACTCATCATCTTAACCCACACATTACAGTGCATAGTTGTGTATGCTACTTACTTTGTATGCATTTATATGCTGTACCGACCCTGTCAGCCCTTCCAAAAGCAGCGCATCGTCCACCATACCCAGCGCTAGCCTGGCACCCATCTGGGAAAATGCCAAGCACTTTTCTCTAGTATGTGGACAGGTGGATGAATTTTCACAAGCTGTGTCCACTCACCTTCACCCGCTCTGTACAACCAACTCGCTAATCATTACAGTTAACCTACACAACAGGCAGCAGAATGCCGCCTATACAATATCCTGCCTTCAGGATAGGGAACACAAAGTACCCTTAACCCACAGGAACACACAGTACCCCGTACATAAAAAGAAAATCCCTTTTCTAGTACACTCCACTGCTTAGCAGTGATTTCCTCCACTACAACTCAGTTCACAATCACGATCTGCCCCAACCGTGTGGTTCAATTGCAATGCCCTAAGAACCTAACTGAACAATGGATTTTGCGATCAAACTGAGAGCCGATTTTAACTCTTGGGATCACAAAGTACCCCTAGTAATAGGGAACACACAGTACCCCTAATCTACAATACACCTGCTATGTGAAACCTAGGAAACACACAATACTCCTAGCTCTAGGGAACACATAGTACCCCTAGTAACAGGGAACACACAGTACCCCTAGTAACAGGGAACACACAGTACCCCTATTCTCACCATACATATACGTCTATCATGCACCTTTTCTGCGCAGAAAAGAAATTAAACTTTTTTCTCAGATATGACAATATGATTAAGAGACCTTAAACAATGTATTCATGCTATCAATACAACAATGCAATCTTAAACAATTTGTTTGAAAACATGGCAGCAATACTGGAAACACGTATATGCTATTGTGCGACTAGTCACATACACAATAATGCGACTGATACACAAAAGTGCGGAAATAAAAATTACGCTATTTTGCGACTTCTCGCATACACAATAATGTGACTAATACAAAAAACACGGACAGACAATAAAATAAACAAACCTTTCTCTCTTGTCCCCAAGTTCCTAATCAGCACCCCTTAATATCACACAATAAAGGACATCGATTCCACAACCCTGAATGGTAGCAGGATTTTGAACACAGTGCGTTCTTGCCTGCTTATGGCGCCTTCCGCCTTATGTTGTTGATATTGTGCGAATCATGGTGGCATGATATCAACTGCGAGCCCGCATCTATGAATACCCTTAAATTGCTAGAGAGAAATATTTGCTGGCCAGGCAATAATTGTGGTTCCAAAGGACAAAAATTCTTATTGCATTGAAAAAGAAAGGTACACGCTTTCATCTAGCACAATTAGCGCAAAGAAAATTAAATACAGAATATACTATACAGCCCAATACATGATGCATGATGCAATTTCCCAGCGGGTCGAACCAGAAATCTGCAAATAAACAGTGAATTAGAATGGTACCAAACATGATATATCTTCTAGTTTATATACCTTAAATATCATATACCTTATAATTCACAATATAAGTATTTGCTAATAAAACCTCTAATATTTAGCTTTTAATGTGTAGGAACCTTTTCATAAGTTTTGGTATGTGTAAGTGTGAGAATATTGTGTAAAGTCGCTAAAATGCGTGGTACGTTTATGTGTAGATTGCTTTGATAAACAGCACAACTGTGCGCTGTGCGTCTTTTATATTTTATGTTTTATTTAATATGCGTGTGGGGTATGGTTGGACTGTTAACAATATGCGGTAGCAATGCAGACGCACAGTGCTAATAACCGCATATTAGCATCGCACACAATGGTTTCATGCTGACGAAGCAAGATGGCGTCTTCACGGGCAACACAAGATGGCGTCACCCTATATTCATTTAAGATCTGATCTCAGCCAATCATCCGGCTTCGACACAGGAAATAAAAAGATGGCTCAATTTAACTTAATAGTAGAAATGATGTGGGGTACTTGAATTGAAACAGTTGGTGATACTGGCATCTTATGAATGCTGATCCACTACTTCATTAAAGCCTTCCAGGTCTCATCCTAACTTGCTGCTATATACTCCTTTCTCCCTGCCTACCCCATCTGTGTCTTACCTTTTTGTCTGTACCTCCCCTTCAGAATGTAAGCTCTTATGAGCAGGGCCCTCTATCCTCTTTTGCTTCTCCATACTTTACTTTCATCTTCTTACTCCCCACTAGGGCACCTAACACTTGGTTGCTTACGCTCTGCTGATTGTCTGTGTGTTATGGTTGCTAATGTAGCAATGTATATTATCCATGTCCTTGTCCTGCATTGCATTGTATTATAATCTAAGCCTTTGGTCATGTAATTGTTTATATACTGTACTATGTAAGGCGCTGCGGAACACTTG
Organism: Taudactylus pleione; assembly: GCA_031769625.1. Lineage (NCBI taxonomy): Eukaryota > Metazoa > Chordata > Amphibia > Anura > Myobatrachidae > Taudactylus > Taudactylus pleione. Next base: position 3,240,114 of record JAUIMM010000267.1, read on the forward strand.
TGGCACCATATAAATAAATGATAATATTAATAATGAATATAATAAGGCATGGGCATAACTACCATAGGTGCAAAGGGTACAGCTGCTATGGGGCCCAGAGCTGAGGGGTCCCATCTTCCTTGTCAAAGTTACATATGTTATATATATTTTTCACCATTGGGGGTACAGAGGGGCCCTTAAAAACTTTTGCTATGGGACCTCCAAATACCTATTTATGCCCCTGTACCAAGTAATTTATATTTTTTTTAACATGGCAGTGGGAAGGTGTGTAACTGATTTTTCTAGAGAATACTCTGTACATGTCAAACAATACAAGTGGGATTTAAATTGGTGCATGCAAGAAAACGAATGATACTTTCTATATTAAATAAATGTCATATAGAAATATAATCAGTATCAAATTTCTAAAAATTAACATCAAAACAGTCCTTAAAACCAATAGATTTCATACTTCCTTAGCTGGGCTAAGCAGTCACTACTCTGGTCACCCAAGTGCTTCAATAAATGTTACATAAATAGGATTGGTATCATGGATTTCAATATAATTGTGGTATATCACATGTTAGTAAGCTTTAATCTTACTATATCTTGGATGCTTGCAGATTCACTTACTAATACCCCTTTTACACCGGAGCTAAAACCCGGGTTATTGCAGGGTTAACCCGGGCAGCTCCCTGGTGTAAAAGGGGAGAAGGTTGGATAGCTGGGTCGAGTGACCCAGGAATCCAACCCAGGTAACTAGCAGGGTGTAACACGGGTGTATCCCGTGAAACCCTGATGTTAGAACAGCGCACTCTGGGTCACGATGACCTGGAGTGCGCCGCATGCCAGCCGATTGATCCGGCTTCAGTGGCGCTTGGAGATGACGTCATCTCCAAGTGTCCACTTTCACGCCGGGAAAGCCGGGTCTATGCAGACCTGATTCCGGTGTGAGTGGCGTCGGGCATATCCCGAGTCAGCGCCGGCTAATTTCCGGGTCTGATCCAGGTAGGAATTCTGTTCCAACTCTGGGTCAGACCAAGAATTTAGGTGGAAAAGGGGTATTGTGACCTAGTAGTTCAAATTTACTTGTATGTAATAAAATGCCTGATAGGGCTTATCATGCATTTCCCATAAACTGCAAAGCCCTTGTGATAATCATTGGTTAGTTTCTCTCAGTGGTGGACAATTTAGTTTTGAGACTCTGAGCTTCAGTATATTGTATGTAAAATTTGGCTTTTCAGTTAAGAGTGAGACTAATAATGGAACCATTTTAATGTTTACTAATTATTCTGTTTTATTTGCTTTCTTTTTTGAGGTCCCTGTTTTATCTAGAAACACAGCTATAGTAAGTGTATATTGAGAATATATATTTTTGTTTAATTTTAGTAATACCCCTTTCACATCGCAAAAATAACCCAGGATATTGCCGGGTTGACTCGGGTCGAAGTGCAGTGTGAACGGACCATCAAGAAAATTCACGGGTCGAGCAAACCTGCAAATGAGCAGGGTTGAACACTGGACCAACCCAGGTCATAGTGCAGTGTGAATGGTTTCTATCTGGGTTATCCAACACGGGGCTCAGCAACGAGCACTGATTGGATATATATGGGTGTCACTTGATGATGTCAACAGCCAGACACACAAGCAGCACACTGCAGATGACAGCAGAGGCAGTATGAAAGGGGTTAATACACGCCTGTCACTACAGTGATGGCTAATTGGAGTGATGAAGAAGTGAACTGTACACTATGCTGTCAGAAGCTGCATCATGCTCTCACTGGCTGAATCATACAGCAGTAACAGCACAAACACTCATGAATATAGGGCTACACAGTGATAATTCATCAGCCAGGATTCCTGTACTTCTATGAGCAGTCCCCAACCCTCCCTTTTGTGACTCTATCTTTGAGAGCCTGAAAAAGTAAATTTTTAATTACACTCATTGAGTTTTACAGGGCTGACCCAGGTTCAGTGTGAACTGGACAAACCTGGGAATAACCCAGGTTGAAGGTGCAGTGTGAAAGGGGTCTGACCCAGGTCGCAGCTGGGTTACACCCGTGTTCAAAATCCTGGATCAGAGACGGGTTTGAGATGTGAAAGGAGTATATCAAAAGACTTTGGAGTAAATGCAACAGTCTGCGACTTGCAGGCATTGGTGACATCCCGGTGAGTCTTGGCAATGCTTTAAAGTGGCAATCATTTAAAAGTCACCACCAGGCTGGTTTTGGCTTTTAAATGATTGACACTTTAAAACATCACCCTGAATCACAGGGATCTTGACAATATCTACAAGTTGTAGGCTATAAAATGTACCCCTTTTTCTTGTTCATCATTTATTATCTCAGAAAACAAAGAAGCATCTTATTATTTCTCTTTAAATATCATGATAAGAAGGCATCATTTACTTTTGATAATGTGTCCAATGTTGCAGATTACATCATCAAGGGATGTTTCCCTCATTTTCAGATGATAGGTGATCAGGTAGCTCCAAGAGAAATCTCTATTTCTATTAAAATAGATGTAAATAGGGCAATTACATGTATAGTAAGTATGAATATGTTGCCACAATCTACAAATTGCCTTCCAATATTGCAAAAAAATAAAAATTAAAACCGTGTTTGAAGTAACATGTGTAATGGCTATAAAACTCTATATCCGAACCACTTATCTCACCCCTTATAAAATATACAGTCTAAACGGATATATTGATAAATAAATCAATGAAAAACTATATACAGATGTGTCCTCAGTTACTGACCATCTTTTTTTTTCATTTTTGTATTTTAGTGCAATTACAGATGCAGCAAAAAGCTGCTCACACTGTACTAGACATGCTAGGCTGCGATATTAACCACATATGAATTAATTTTACATATGTGCAATATTCCAGATGAAGCGTAATATAACTGCTAGCACCAGAGCCTTTTTTACACAGATTCGCACTATAGTAGGTTGCACATACATGTATACAAATGTTGCAAACCCCAGTGGTCAGTGTGTACACTAGCAATGCAATTTTGCCACTTTGAGCTGTTTTATTTGTGTGAACAAGATGCACATTTTGAGCAAAAACAAGTTTTGCAGCCCAGTCACATGGGTGTGCATATATGGGCTATTTTTGTGAGACTGATGCCACAGTATTAAAGTACACATCTGCTTTAATAGGACTAATGATTTCAAGTAAATTCAGTTATAGCCAAAAGCTTGTGAATGAGGCAGAAATTTAAAAGGAACGTTTTAACTATATCTTTTTTTCCAATGGAGAATGATGACATTTTTAAGGTAGATACAGTTAATAAGAATGTTTTTTGGAAGGGTTTCATGGATTCGCCTAATGTGTTTATGTGAAAAGGTTACTGCTGCTTTCACAGTTTATATGGCAATTACTTACCTAAATTCACAAACTAACTAAATATGTATATCCCATAAATCAGTTCACTACCCTTTTAAACCATTATTGTTACCACTAGTTTGTTATAAGACATTTTAACCAAGGAGGTGCACACAATTATTAAATTATAGTAAATTTACAGTGTGTAAAACTCACATTCTGTAATATAAGTGTAGTAGGTTTCAGCAATGCAATACCTAAGAGTGATACTTTTGAGAAAGTCTGTTGATTAGAAAAGTTTAATTTATAAATCAGAGCTCAAACACCGAAACAATAAACTGTTCTATTTAGAGAAATTATAGTCACAGTTTTATACAATAATATTTTAAAAGGACATACAGTAAGCAAATGATTACAAGTAAGAAATAAAATAAAAGAGAATTATGCTAGGAAACAGTCTAGAAATATGCCACCTAGCAATTTGGGGAATTAATCTTGTACAGGTATCTTAAAACGAGGGAGTGATTCTTGTTCAATTTAAATTGAAAAACAATTTAAAAAAAAAAAAGTTATTTCCTACTTATATGACTTATTTCTGTCGGGATTGTGAGGAAGAGATGAAGTATAGAAGACAGAAAATTACAGATATTTCATATAATATGGGTGACTGCATCTCTGAGTATTCTGGCTTTGGAACACCATTGTTCAACCCTCTAATACAGTATATAGCTGGAAAAGTCATGAGATCAGAGCAGCCTGGAAACTACTGTATCTCTTGGGCAGAGTGTTCTGAGTACATAACTTTATTGAGCCATAAACCTAATCCAAGAACTATTCTTAAGCATACCGAAAATAAATCTCTACTCCGATGTTGTCTATGGTCAGTGGATGTTATATTTAAAAAATATCAATATATGAACATTATGATGGGTTGAATGAGCAAGAGTTGGAACATTACACTATCTCTCCAAAATATTGTGTTTGTGTTGTGATAGGTAGGTACCATCATTGATATCTCAAATGAAAATTGCCTTATTACCAAATTCAACTTTTGTAACATTTTGCATCTCCCTACTTATTAAGACAAAATGCAAAGTGCACTAAATATTTATATACTTTCATTACTGACTAGTATGGTGTATAATTTGTGGTCAACTTTGTTTCCAAAAAATGTAACATCTTAGTATCTTACTTCACATTTTACTCCCTTCATTGTCAAATATGAATCTGTTTCTCAATTATCCCATCATATCTACCATCTTTCTGAATAACAAATTGTGATTGCTGGCATAAGCTCATGATAAAATGACTTACATAATTCTTTAAGAGCTGTGAACTAGTCTACAATATATATAAAAAAAACAAAAAACATAATTTACATACTATGTACCATGCATTAGAACAGTGGCTCTCAAACTTGGTTCTCAGGACCCCACACAGGTCACGTATTCCATGACACCCAGCAGGTGCACAGGTGTAGTCACTACTCACTGACACATTTTAAAAAATCCACAGGTGGAGCTAATTATTCACTTTGGATGCTGTGAGGGGACCTGAAAAACCTGCACTGTTTGGGGTCCTGAAGACAGAGTTTGAGAACCTAGGCATTAGACTCTCTCACACTTACGGTTATGTGTATTTGATAGTGATAACCCTCATCTCACTTCTATTTAGAGAACAACTCATTTTCAGAGGGTCTGGTTGACTATATAACAAAACTTCCTGCACAAAAATAAGTACTGTCCACAAGAACTAAATTAATAAAATTTCATATACTTAGTATAGTTTTAAAATATCTAACATCTGGTCATTCTATTTTTCCAGACTGCTCTGATCTCATGACTTTTCCAGCTATATATTAGAGGGTTGAACAATGGTGTCCCTAAACTAAATATTAAAGACAGACTTTTGGTCGGCCTAATTGTGTTTCCACATGATGGGATGCCATAAACTGCTATTAATGAACCATAGAATGTAGCCACAATGAGAAGATGGGAGCTGCAGGTGGAAAAAGCTTTATCTCTCCCAGTTGTTGTAGGACTCCTTACAATGGCCTGAAATATATTGATATAAGATAGAATAATACATGTTAATGAGAATAGTGTTATGAGAGAACATACTGTGACATTTTCTAACTTTACCACATATGTATTAGAACAAGATAGTTTTATGAGAGGGATTGTATCACCGAATATATGGTCAAAGATTATGGTGCCACAAAAATGTAACAAATATATTTGGACATATATAAACAGCACTAGAATAACTCCTGAGAGCCAAGACCAAACTACAAGATAACATTGAAGTCTTCTATCCATAATTGATGTATAGCGTAGTGGGTTGCAGATGGCCAAGTAACGGTTACATGACATCACCATGAGAATGAAACACTCAACTGATTCTGAAATGCCAAAGGTAACAATTTGAATAATGCAGCCAGGTAAAGAAATGTTGGTTTCACCAACTAATAAAGTACATAAAACAGTGGGTACCACACAAGATGAAACTAGTATATCTGTTGAAGATCGGTGACAGAGAAAGAAATACATCGGGGCATGGAGTTGGTGACTAGTGGATACCAAGAATATGATTATAAGGTTTCCAGTAAATGTCAGAATAAATATACAGAGATACAGTATGAAAATAGGAATCCTAAGTGTATGAAGGTTTTGAAATCCAACCAGGAGAAATTCTGTAATTATTATTATTATTATTATTATTATTAGTAGTAGTATTATTAGTATTATTATCATTTATTTATATTGCGCCACAAGTGTTCCGCAGCGCCTTACAAATTTCATAGACAAATAAGTAACCATTGACTTACAATACAATACAATACAGGACATGGATAAACTTTGCTATATTAGCGACCTTAATACCCGCATAAGCAGCCAAGTGTTAGTTGCCCTAGTGGGGAGTAAGAGATAAATTAAATTACAGTAGGGAGAAGCACAAGAGGATAGAGGGCCCTGCTCGAAAGACCTTACATTCTTTAAGGGAGGGGAAGACAAACAAGAGTGACACAGAATGGGGTGGGCGGGGAGGAAGGAAGATTTAGCAGCAAGTTAGGATGAGAGCTGGAAGGCTTTAATCAGCATCTTGTTTTCTTCCCCCATTTTCTAGATTATAAGACAAAACTTTGTTATACCTAAATGTAAATAGGTGCAAACCAACTCAAAAGAGGTAACCAGATTAATGACAAATCATTCTGCTCCACCTTGCTAGAACATGTAGAAGTACCAAAGAAGTTTTATAAAAATAGATGGCTTTGACTACAACATTTTCCCATACTGTTTCTGTTTGACAGAGCCAAAGTGAGAGTTGTTGGGTGGACCCTGAACCTTACACTATGCTTCAGTCTCTGACATAATGCGAGGCACCTCCACAATACCAATGGCCAAATACTACATTCAACGCATTTGTTTTCACATACTGCAGTCAGCACTTTGCTTACCATCAATTCAGTTAGGACTAGATACAGTAACTCACCTGACTGCAGCCATCACTTCTACTAGTCTCTGCATGAACAAAGATTGGTGGCAGGAGATTCTTGCTTTGGTTGCCTGTGTCAACTTCATCCTCATACCTCTTGATTCTACATTCTCCAACCCAGGGGAAGGCAACATCTGGCACTCCTGCTGATGTAGACCTATATATCCCCGCATGCCAGGCCACATGACCTGACAGGAAACTTTGGCAGGGCATGCTGGTATGTGTAGTTCCACAGCAGCTGAAGTACAGAATGCTGCCTACCCCTGCTCCTACATATGGACAATAGCCTTGTTCCTTGTGCCCTGTTATAGCTTGGAAAAACATCTGGTATCCCTGATATTGACCACAGCTATGTGGTTCTCTCCTTGGAGCCATCATCACCATGACACTTTCTGCTTGTCTCCATTTACCTACCATATGACATAATTGATCCATCCCATTCATCCTTGCTTTTAAACTATTCAAACACAACATTAATTAGGTGACTGATTCCCACAAGAGTTAGTACCGGTGCACTTGTCTTCTGCAAACATTCTGATTATCTTATTTGGTACATACTGTATTGTTCTAGCTCCCAGTCCTATTTAAAACAGCAGTTACACCTTTAAATACCAAATATAATTGTATCATTATGATAATTTACAGATGTGTCCTCATACACTGTAGCTTCGTAGTGCCAAACAGCCCCTCTCAGAGCGCTAGGTCCTGGGCATCTTAGCTGCAGGTGTAATGTGCACCTTATTTGCAGAAATAAAACAACTGAAGTGATAAAACAAGTGCTAGATTACACTGATAAAACTGGTGCAACTTTTGTACAACTGTGTACATGTCTGAATCTGTGTAAAAAGTGCTATGATGAAGCAGCAGCGGCTTTTTCTCAGTTCCATTGTGTTTTGTCTGCTATTTTGTATGACTGTAAAACCAATTCCTGTGTGGTGAAATATACGGCCCAGCATCTCTTGTACACTATGAGGGATTTTTGCTGCATCTGCGATTTATGAAAGATGCAAAATTTAAAGTCAAATATGATACTTCCTCTTCTCATTCAAGCTGGACATCCCATGCCATATGGCATATAGATGGTAGATTTATGAAGATACACTTGGTAACCACTTTACAGCATTGGCTTTTGTCATTTATCACCAAGTGCCGCTGACTATTATTATTCATATATTGACATCATAATGCACTAAGATGAATGTGAAATATGTAGAGTGGTGGTAATGGGATATAATATTTTAGGGAAGATATGAGGGAGTTATGGTCATTTTAAGAGCTTGTCTAAAGAGCTGGGTTTTCCTGATACACAAGTTTTGGTGGCTAGAGGATGGACTACATGTACATGGAAGGGAATTGAAAGGTAGTCTGAGTACAGCATGGAATTGTCCTGTAAGTAGGAATAGAAGTTTATGGACCTGATTCAGAGTATACTGCAACAGTTATTTTCCTCTGAAATATCACAATCAGCACACACTTGAAATAATAACCAATGCAATACACATAATGGTCAAGACTCCAGTGTTTTATAAGAATAAACTGCACTGTATTACAGGCTAGTGAACGCATAATGATTTATCATTCATTGGCTTGTAATACAGCGCAGTTTATTTTTATTAAACACTGTCAGAGTGAATGAAAAGATTTTCAAACACAAGTGTAAGAAGCGGCTATTACCTCTTATATTCATGTTTAACACATTACTAGATATTAGCAAATGTTATCTGGCATAATGTACAAATAATCTGCATAGCAGCTGAGTAATTTAAAGTGTCCATTGTTTGTGCTTTGCACACTCAGGCCCTCATTCAGAGGTGGTCGGAGGATGCAAGCGGTCACTCAGAAACTGGGCGGCCGCTTGCATCCTGACTGCCCGCCTCTGTTTCGGTCGTTAGGCTGTGGGTTTACACCCACAGCTCTAACGACCGCTCGGGTGATGGTCGCGATGGTCAGAGACCATCGCGACCATCGGGGCTTACGACGAGACCCTAGGGTAGGGTCTCACTTGTCGTAAGCCCCGGAGAGCTTCTGGCTCTGTCAGAGCCGGAAGCTCTCCATTGACATCACTTGTGATGTCAGTGGGGCCTCCCCCAAATGGTAGGCATTCCCATGGGAACGCCTCCGTTTTGGCTGCCACTCCCCCGGCCCACCTTCCAAATGGGGCGAGCTGTCACTCAACATCAACAGCTCGCCCCCTTTGGAAAGAGACCCGCTATGACCGGTGCTGTCGGTTATAGCGGATCTCACGCATGCGCACGAGGGAGCCGGCTCCCTCATGCGCATGCGCACCGGCCAAACATCGAGGCAGCCATGCGGTCGTACACCGTACAGCCGCCTCTGAATAAGGTCCTCAGTCCAATCCAATAAATTTGTCAGAACCTGCTACACAAGGGGAACATTGAGATACTTATATGACTACACAATTATGTCAATATACAAACTACAAGAGAATGGAGTTTTGACAAAGTCTTTGTAAAATTGCTCTGAGATCTTTTAGGTTTTATGTATAATCAATGTAATAAAAAATATTTCAACAATTTGGCTTCAATTTGGGTACAAAGTGATACCTGTATTAATTAAGCTTTGCACATAATCTGGTGACTTGTTGGACATCCCAAGTTCTCTCAACATTTGATATATAATGTACAGTAGCCTAATGCATTCACTATGCTGTGAGCACAGATTGAGACAGCTAATGTTCTGCAATGTTCTTTATACAATAGGTCTGGAGTATTTTATAGACCCCCTAAGATCTGAGTAATGAGGTTATGAATATACCCTGAAGATTTGGGAAATCTAATGACAAAAAGAAAAAGTGGCAAGGGAAAGGTTACTCAAATTGTAAAATACAGACCTCCATGTTTCCCAAAAATGACCTAAAATATATAAAATATTCCAAAAATTCACTAAACTTTCAGTATTCCACAAATTCACTATTAGATCTTTTGCTGCCATGGCCAGTCATATATATATACTTCAGTGGTGCAGTGAGGGTCTATTATTTCATTAAGAGAAAGAAAAACTGGTGCGCTAATCACTCAGGTGTTGTCTAATATAGAGACTTGCTGCTGACACCAGAGGGATACCTGCAAATCACCCTCCAAAAGGAACAAAAAATACAAATAAGGTGTCTGCGCTAATCACTATATAAAAAACATAGGCCCTGATTCAGAGCCGGTCGCTCTGACCAGAGCGCTCGCTCTGAATCAGGGCCCACCTCCATTAATATGGAGCGTCCTCCTGGACGCTCGTATAGCTGTGGGTCACCACCCACAGCATATACGAGCGTGCAGGATGATGGTCGCGATGGTCTTGACCATCGCGACCATCGAAACTGCGAGCAAAAGCCTGCGGTTGGGTTTTTCAACCGCAAGGCCAGGAGTGATTTTGGCTCTATCAGAGCCAAAATCACTCCCACTGACATCACTAGTGATGTCAGTGGGGCCGGCTTCAGATGGTAGGTGTTCCCTTGGGAACACCTACGTCTGGCAGGCACGCCCCCGGCACGCCCACCAAAGGGGGCATGCTGTCAGTCACCATCGACAGCATGCCCCCTTTGATGAGACACTCCGAGCGAAGGAAAGTCCTTCGCTCGTCGGGTCTCGCGCATGCGCACGACGGAGCTCCCTCTGTCGTGCACATGCGCAGTGGGGACCATCGACCCACTTGCGAGCGGACAGCCGCTCACGAGTGGGTCTGAATGAGGGCTATAGGCTGTGGAAATTATAAATATATTATTTTATTGAACATATGAAAAAATGAACTGCAGATCAACTCTAAAAACAAATAAACATTGCACATTGAATGAGAAAAGAAATTAAATGTTACATTAATAATCTAAACACATACTGTTTCCAATATATCATAGGAAAAAAGAGAGATGTTTTAAACTCTATGTAGAGCCTTGATGGTAATCAGCATATGTTGCTATTGGCAACCAGAATGATATCAATCTGTAAAGTAGGTATAGTCACTCTGTTGAAACCTGATATAGGGTATAGTGACTCCCAAAATATCGGAACCATGGAGCTAACAAAATCTTGGTATGGTGAATATAATAGTGGGGGGTCTTTCGACCAATACCCGCAGTCCAGTATCTCACCTGTCCCAGTGGACTCAAAGCTCCAAAGACTCCCTAGGAACCAATTGCTCCTGCGACTCCCAGACAAATAGAAACAAGTAGGTGTGATGTTGGTCCCTGTGACAGCGCCGCTCTGGCGGCTAACTGGGGGACTGTGCGTGACTCCAATTACTCACAAGCAGGGAAGTCGTGCAGGATGGTGAACCATTCGCGCCTCAGCGATTCCCAATCAGGCTGCAAGGGGTGAGGGCTGGACCGTCTGCCTCTGTGGGGAATCCCCCCATCCAGCGGAGGCAACAGATAGCAGAAATGATGGTCCGCAATGATGGTCCGCACAAACAGGCTCAGCAATGTCCGTTAGTGTGTCTCAGCAACACTGGTGGGTAATTAATATGCATGTAGTGCAAATCACCAAACCAAACAATGGTTCCACAAATTGAATACATTATTTCATTAGTTTGAAAAGCATTAATGATTCATTATTTTAATTGTAAATAATTTTTTTTTAGTTCCTGCACAGAAAAAAATTGTGTGGTCAACTTTACATCTCCATATGCAAAAATATAATTGGGATAGAACCCCAAGGCTCTCAAATGGTGTTTAACTGTTAACTTACTGTACAATCACACGAGCTGTTTTCCTTATACAGAGATTTATGGTAATGCCATTGTAGCTGCAATCATTACTGCTTCTTTTGCCATGCAAAAATATGCACATGTCGCAGATGCTGAGGCATGTACTGAGATGCCCACCTGTGGTTCTGCAAATTAAAGTATCTGCATACGGAGATGCAGCATCGGCCATGGATCACTTGACTATCGCAGTTCATTCTGAGTAACCCTTTGGTTACTGAAAATGGCCATGGGAACCAAGACACTGGAGCCACTTTAAATGCACATGGGATCACAGACACAGGATGTGACATGCCCCGAAAAAGGTTTTCGTCACACCTCCGTTCTTTGCTGCCACTGTCCGTTACCCACCACAAATGCTCCCTGGCTGTCAATCAAACTGCATGTAAAAAGTTGCAGTAAGAGAATATGGTAATGTATCTTGATGCATGCGCAGTACAGCATAGACGCATGCACAGTTTACCGATACTCTCTCAACTTTGTAAATATTGGCCTTGCTAAATAATAAACAAAAATGAATAAAATGAATATAATCCAGCACGAGACCACTAAAATACAATGAATGGATTCTACTTGCACAGGAGTTAAATCCACTCTGAAGTAGCTTGGTGTAACCAATGGCCGTGAGACAAATCATGTATGATCAGGCATCCCGGTGAGAGCATGTATGTTAACAAAACCAAAAAGTAGTAGTAGTCTTGCAATGTTGGTGCACTGCAGCATAGTCACACCAGATGGAATCCGAGAACACACTTACAGTACCTGGTGCTGGTTAGTAATCTCTGAATTTTTTATATGTAATGCCTCTTTATAGTATCCGGGAGTAGATTTCAGTCACTCCATATAATTTATCCAAACAGCTTTGGTTCCCTAATAGATCAGAGTGGGATGTAGTTAATGTAGCGAAATGCGGCATCCCGGCTGAAGAAATCCCTGCGCTGCAATGCCAATACTTTGCTAGAAAATTTTCCGCCCTTGCTCTTTGGTGGTAACCATAATGTATGCATTGGATTTCTGACTCAACTTCACCTGCAGTGTGAGATACAAACACAGAGCAGAATGGGACATGGCTGACAAGGTTTTATACTGGGTCTACACCATTCCACAATCAATGGAAGATAATATATTTAACAAATGGCAATGCCCCAAAAGTGGCACTTATTGAGCCTACCACCAGCAAAATCTAAACCAGAAGTTTTGCCCATGGAATATGAAGGTTACAGTATAATCTAGAACAAAAAGCAGGCATGTGTACTAACATCAAATAGAGAATGAGACCATCAAATTACCAAATGGCTGAGACATAACAACCTGCATACAATACACCATAAGCTGGGGATTTATTATAGACACCAAATAATTAACAATACTTGTTTTTTATGGTGAAGAAGGAAAATTCCCTAAGACTTTGCAACAACAATGTGGACCTGAATGAAATCTCAAGAATTGGTACCACCTCCCTTGAATCTCAACCCTATTTGAGAAGCTCCATGAGGCCATGGTCTTCCACAAACTGAACCTACAGTAAAATGGGCTTAGGACCTGATCTGTGTCTTCATTATAATGGAAGGTGACTAAAAATATTGAATTATTTCTTTCAGCCTGTGCAATGTTGCATCCATCTACTAGCATACTGTATGTGAGTTCCTTGATTAGGAACCTACTAAAGTCATCATCTACTAGGATGGTATTCTCATTTTCTTATCATCTGAGGAATATCATAATCACATAATAGAGGAACTGTAAAGGAAGGTTCAAGCATAATCAATTATTTGCCAAGGTGGATAAGTTTTCCTTATGAAAACTTATCCACCTTGGTGAAATTCATATAATTCCAGCACAGGGCATGAGATATGGAGACAGATATGCTATCTGCTGTGCTTAATTTGCTGGATTCCATACAGATCAAGGCAATGGATCATGGGGTTTAACAAATACTTTATTATCTGATCTTGAAATTGTTTTGTATCAATTATTGCTATCAACTAGGATCTGCAGAACCAATAACATAATTGTGGAGTATAACATGCTGATAGTTTTAGGTTTCGGAGTCTAACATACTGATGGTTTTCACCAAGGACCATTACAAGAAAGTTTGTACTTTGCTGTGGGATGTACTTTATATACCCATGCCAGCATCCCGCCTGTTGGCATCCCGATGGTAATCAGTGGAATTAGGGGGGGCAGTTAGGGTGAGGCACTAAGGGGAGGGCTAGGGTTAGCACTAATGGGGGAGGGCTAGGCACAAGGCAGGGAGGGTTAGGTTTAGGCACAAGGTGGAGGTTAGGTTTAGGGTGTGGGGAGGCAGAAGACTGATACAAGGTATCAAGATTATGTAGCACTGAAAATAGAGCAATGCATGAGCCCTTAGATGAGTGCTTAGAGTGAGTTTTAAAAGGTAGTCAAATTCAAATCTGGCACCAATGTTATATCAGCTGACCATCTTTATAGCTTCCTTATAGTGCTACATATCATTAGTAGATAAAACAATTTCTGCAAACCCAGTAATGTCCAGCAGGAGAAGAAGCAGGTAGCCATAAAAGCAGAGGACAGGAGGAGAGCAACCTGACCTGGAACCATCAGGGATAGACAGCACACTGCTGAACCCAGTAAAATGGAGAAAAGCTCAATGACAACTGACATCAATTCCTTATGATTTGTTAGTACTGTAGCCATGTTGCTAAAATAGGATATTCCCAAAAATGCATTTACTCCCAAAACACACAGGCTTTTGAAACTTTAAAATGTTTATTGTGCCTATACACTTGAAGTTGATGCATCCTAGAGTGAAACAGAATTTGTCCCCTTTCATACTGATAACATCCTTACTCCTGCATTTGTTTTTCAAAGTGTATCACCTCCATTGATATCAACTATGATATTTTGAAAATAGGAGTTGCGGTTCATTATCATGGCCATAACCTTCGGTAGTAGTTACATTTTACTCTCTCTATAATTACTGTCTACAAAACCAGCAACATTAAGAGTTTAAACTCTTAGGGGTTCATTTACTAAAGTGAGAGTATTTAGAAGTGGAGATGTTGCCCATAAAAAACAATCAGATTCTAGCTGTCATCTTCCAGAATGTGCTAGTTAAATGTTAAGTATAATCTGGTTGCTATGGGAAACATCTCCACCTCTAATAAAATCATACTGTAAGCTAGTGATATACAGCTGGATACTTCATGAGATGCATCGGACCAAATGTATGCTGTAAAGACGTATTTTCCTTTCATTTTTTGCAATATGCATTTTAAGTTTGAATAAAAAAAGTGCCAAAACAAAAAGAAAGAGAAAAGATTATTCAGCAATGTGGGCCAAGGAGTATCTAAAGAGCTTCGATAGATTTTGGTGCAAACTGCACCAGATTCAGAACCCGAAGGAGCTTATTGATTATTTAAGAGATAGGACTTGGATGGCAAAAAGAAGAGAGAGCCTAGAATCAAGCATTGTTGAGTCTACCACATTTTCCCTCCATTTTTGCTTGACTGCCATATCTAAAGGATAATTCTGAGCAGCTGGGCAGACTTTGAAATGCTATCGAATTTTCAATCTGAATTCAAGCACTAATAGGGTCCCGGCTCTCTAAGAGACTCTTGTTTGTCTCCTGTTCCTTACAGTTCATGGAACAGTATCTCACTGCTGTGCAAAGCTTAATTCATATTGTACTTTTTTTTTGTAACGACCTTGCTGAATTCCTGGTTTTGACTCCTGCTCCAATGAACATTAAATATGGACATATGACTGAGAAAGATGTACACGGCAGAATAAAGGCATCTAGTAGTAGAAATCAAATTGATGACAAAAATATTTCCAGCTAAAGTGGATCATAATGAAGACAACCAAGTGTAGAATCTTTGAGCTACGAAGGCCCAGGAAACCAAAAGTACATGAGTTCGTAACAAATCAGAATGGTTGTTCTCACACTCTGACCAATCAGAGCACAGCCATTAATTTCAATGAAATTTACAGCTTGTATGCCTGTTATTCACATTGCTGTTCATTAGGGATAAGTTGAGTGTCATTGTTGTGGGCTTTTTTCTTAACCAAACCATGAAGAGGATGCTATGTGGCACAACGAAAACCAAACCAGTGGATTTAAGTGTACTGTATAGATTTTCTAGGTGTTATAGAATTGCACTCATATTGAGAGACACAACTTAGTGTAATATACTGAGGGATTCCAGAAAACATGAACATTTGTAATGAAAAAGCCAAAAGACTACAAAATGACTAAACTAAAACAAAATAGGGCTAACATGTGATTGTAAACCACTGAAAGAGCCATAAAGCCACACATGAGTGTATTTGTATGTTTGAGTATAAATAAATGTATGTACAGTATTTCTTTATTAATTTAAAGTATTGTATGGCAAAAATGTATATATTTAATAGTGTCTAATTACTGCATATCTCCAATGAATTACTGTATATCTATTCTCATAATCCCTAAGGGACATACATCTCTCTCATGGCAAGTAGAAGCCTTTTAAAAGAGAGTGGCAGGCTGTGACATTGTGATACTTTCTCATGTCCTGTGATGTAGATCACCATTTATTTATTGGGTGCTGATTTGCTTGTTTGGGTGCTGATTTGCTTGTTTGGGTGCTGATTTGCTTGTTTGGGTGCTGATTTGCTTATCCAGAACTATCTACTCAGCATCATTATCTTGGCTGAAAGTTAACATTTTATATCTGAGGTACTGTAAGAAAATTGATATGTGAGGACAATTGTATCACTCATTATGTGAGAATAAAGGAAAAGTTCATGCTTTAATTGCTGTACAACTACTCAAGACAGCATATTTCACATGATCACTATAACAAATAGCAGCTTAACAAAAAACATGAAAAACTGACAAACTGTAATACAGAATGCTTAATTAGCTACAGTAAATATTATTTTAAGTTCATTTGAACATTTGATGCTATTTGATCTATTTATATGTTTTAAAATAATTTGTTTTTATTATCGTATTGTATTATTGTAGAAAACTAAATATTTAATTTTATTAAATCGACAAACACACTTTTATGATGCATTATTTTCAATTAACCTTAATGAAATCATATAAAATCTACATTTTATTTCTGATATCTTAAAAGTTCTTTAATTGATTTGTAGTTAATTTCAGCCAAAGGGACTGAACTAGAGTTAAGAGCAAACCGAGCTAAAGTACACAAGCTTGCCTCAGGACAAACCATGTTACGAGGGGTGATTTGATATTTATCTTTATTTCATACATGGAAAATACTGGCTGCATTTAAACTCCCTGCAGAGCAACATTGATACTAAATTGAAAAATACAACTGGATTTACTACTAACTCTAGGGGGTAAATTTACTAAGATTCGTGTTGGTCCTGAGTTGTTCCGAATATCAACACGGATCAGATCGATTATACACGGGGGATTTTTGGCTTTGTTAAACTGGGAATTTACTAAGAACCTGACTTTCATTGGAGTGGGTTGACCGATGGTGTACTTGATTGTACTTCTGCAGCATATTGTTTGCCTGAGTTCAGCAACTCGCCCATTTTTGGCTTACCTATGTTATCGGCCCATGATGTTCTAATGCGGCCACATTAGAATCAAAATGTCTGTCTACATAAATGGACTTTCAATGGTTGGAATTGTTATGGTGGGAGTGATACACCCCAGCCATTTAAAAATGCCCCAATCCAACCAAACCTTGTGGGTTCAGACAGAGGAGCAAGGAGAGGGCAGTGGTTGGTGTTTTTTGGAGTGTTTTGAAGAGTTTTGGAGAGTGTTCAGTGATTTCTGAGTGTTGTATTTTGTTTGAAAGTAATCTTGTCTCTTTTGTGGTGCTGTCATTTATAAATAAGTATTATTTTTGGGTCTCTGTCTGTTTTTAGTTTAGTTTATTGTCTTTATTTGTGTGTGTGTGTGTGTGTGTGTGTGTGTGAGGGCCAGAGGGTAGTCAGGTGGAGGAGGTGGCTGGGCAGATTGTGCAGTCCTCTGAGGCAGAGAGTGAGGTGGAGGAAAGGCCCTACAATAGGACCAGGACAGGTCATAATGTAAGGTTCTCTTTTCCTGAGCATATGGCCATGATGACAGAGATAATGCAGCACCACTGACTGTTGTTTGGCCAATAGGCTGCACGTTTGAGTATGAGGTGCAAAAACTCCATATGGGAGACGTTTCTGGCATCTGTCAATGCGGAGGGTCCTGTGCGGAGGATGATGGACATCTGCAAAAAGCATCTGTCTGATATATAAAGGAGGGTGAAGCAGAAGATGGTGGATGAGGCTAAATCAGCTGGTGGTACAGGTGGTGGTGCCCCATATATAGCCAAGTACCTCGAATATGAGGTGCCACTGAAGGCCTTCATTCCACCGGAAGTTGTGTGGAGGATGCATGTGCAGGACAATGATCATCCAAAGCAGCCTGGTAATTATTTACATTACATTTTTAACCCCAAAATATTACTTCCTTTTTTTGTTTTGTTTTTTAATCTAAAATATCACTTTAGTGGGTAAAATATAATAATATATTTCTTTAACATGTTAATTGTGCCATAAACATGCAGCTCTGAAGGTGGTTTTAATCATGTAATTGTCTTATTCTTTTATAATCTGTTTAAGGGGAGGTTTACAGTATGTGCATATGTATGAAGGATTTTCACTATGTAAAACTGTAGAAGTAGAATCTGCATTGTGTACATAATTGTAAGTTTCTAACATAAGCACAATGGCACAAAGCAGTAGTTTGCACAGTAATATCATTCAAAGTACTATACTTCACCTTTCAGTACCCAGTATTGTCAATGGGGAATACAATATGTACTGTGACACAGTTAGGTTAGGGGGTCCCTCTCCTGGGTAGAGGACTCCTTCCTTTCACACACAGCAGCTGGGAAACATTACGCCAGACTGGATGCAAGTACAAGCTGGTCGGCGCCAGTCTTTATCGTACAATGTCAGAAACAAAATAAAGAAAACATAAACATAAATCCTAGCCCTGTCGGGGCACTAACTTCACAGGTAGTTCCCTCACTACCAGAACCTGGCAGGGCCTAATGCCCTCACCAGCAACAAGGGCACAGCACAACACTCACAGTTAGGTTTTCAAGTGTCTCTGAGCAAACTCCCTGTCTGCTCTCCCAGGTGAGACCATCAGCCCTCAACACACTAGGCTTATATTGGCCACTCTCAGGTGGAAACCCTAACAAGCCTGTTACCAGGCTGCGAGAACCAAATCCTGGAGTGGCCGTGGGTGGAGCTCTCCCTCTCCTCTCACCCACAACCCCCAGGTCCCAAACCGGCTTTTCAGAAAACCGAAACTCAAGCCTGCTACACTGCAGACTTTCTCCTGGGGGTTTAAAACACATAAGACAGGAATCTGGGACAAATGTACCTGCCACCGACCACTTTACCAATGATCCTATCACAGTACCATATGTTGATATCTCCCAAATGCATAGCTTTTATTTATTCAATGAGTTGTACTGCACAGTTGCATAAGATGTGTTTCTTTTTTATTATTATTATTATTATTATTAGTATTATTATTATTATTATTATTATTATTATTATTATTATTATTATTATTATTATAAATTTTCATGCCTCCATATGCATTGTGTAGTGTAGTCATTTTTCTTAAAGTCAGAAAAGTGTTGTTGTTATACCAAACAGTTCAGCATTGCCACTCACAGTGAAAAGTATTAGCCCAAAACCAAATACACTGTTGATATAAATGACTTGCATGCTAGCACTTGTTGTTCCACAGCAGCTGAACAGGCACTGATTCTGAAGTAACTTTTTACCAATCTGTTTTTTTTTTATGAATCCTTCAAACTAAGGCCCTGATTCAGAGCAGGACACTCTGACAGAGCGCTCGCTCTGAATCAGGGCCGTCCTTCTGAATTTTTAGAGCAGCCTCGTGGCCGCTCGTATAGCTGTGGGTGACCACCCACAGGTATAGCGAGCGGCCAGGAAGATCGGGCTTGCGACAAGACCCTTGTGGTAGGGTCTCGTTGCCGCAAGCCCTGGAGTGCTTTTGGCTCTAAGAGCTGAAAGCACTCCCACTGACATCACTTGTGATGTCAGTGGGGCCGGCCCCAGATGGTAGGCATTCCCATGGGAATGCCTCCGTCTAGCCAGCCACACCCCCGGCATGCCCACCAAAGGGGGCATGCAGTCACTCACCATCGACAGCACGCCCCCTTTGTAGCAAGACCCGGAGCTCAGCGCTCGTGAGTGGGTCTGAATCAGGCCCTAAATGCACTCTTTTTATTATTTGATGTTGGTAAGGTTTTTTGGGCCTAGTCCTTATTGGCAGCCATTTTGTATGTGGTCCTGCAGCCTAAGGTTTTTGTTTTCAAAGTATGTAGAGAGATATAATTGTGTGAGCTAAAGTGTAAACCAATCAGCAGTGGCATAACTAGGGCAGGGCCTCCAGGGCATGTGCCCTGGGCACCAAAGGAAAGGCAGTGTGGGGGGTGCTGCTGGCCATGGTACCAGCCTGTCCTAGTTTGCCAGTGTAGTGCAGACCACAATGAGTGTGGTCAGCACTACACATATACACAGGATTAGTGCTTGGCTTCCCTGCACCTAGTGCCATCCTGTGCTGCACAGCCAAGCCTCTTCCCTCCTGCTGAGCGCTTACCTAATAGCACCAGGCGGAGGGTGGGAGGTGGGCTCAGGCTGGTGTATTTTACACACACAGACAGACTCTCTATGGCTGCTGCTGCTGCCCACACATCGCCACCCCGTGGCGGAGATGTTTGTGTTAATCAGCAGCCAATGAGAGTCAGACAGACTCTCATTGGCTGCTGCGCCCACTGCAAGAGCCAGGCTGGAGCTCACTCATGAGCTCTGCCTTCTGGCTCCTGCACTGGGAAATGGGAGAGATGTCATTACATCTTTCCCAAAATGCAGAGCTCGCCAGCCCAGGAGGATTGACATGTGGCGGCGGCAGAGCGTGGACTGAGGTAATTGTATTCTTTTATGTTTTTTACTTGTATGTGTCTGCACTGTATTGGAGGGGGGGCACCTCTACTGGGGGCACTACTGGGGGGACCTCTACTGGGGGCATTACTGGAATTGGACCTCTTCTGGGGACTACTGCTGGGAGCACTGCATTGGGAGGGACCACTACTGGGGTCACTACTGGGGGGAACCTCTACTGGGGGCACTACTGGGGGGCCTCTACTTGGAACTGCTCCAGGGGGGACTTCTACTGGGGGCACTATATAAGGGGCTTAATACTAAGGGCACAAGGGGCACTGCACTGGGGGGACCACTACTGGGGGCACTAAAGAGGGAGGACCACTACATGGGGCAGTGTATGTATAAGGGACACTGTATAGTTGGATCACTACTGGGGGCCTGCATAAGGGGACCACTACTGGGGTGACTAAATGGGGGGACTATTGTACTACTGTGGGTACTATATAAAGGGCACTGCATAAGGGGTTCTACTACTGGGGGCACTGCATAGGAGGACTACAACTGGTCGACTATATAAAGGGCACTGCAAAGGGGGTACCACTACTGGGGGCACTGTATAAGGGGCCCTACATGGGACACTGCATAGGGGGAACCACTATATGGGGCACTGCATAAGGGGAACTAATGGGGGGCTACTGGGGGCATTGCATACTGGGGGTACTGTATAAGGGGAACTAATGGGGGCTGTATAATGGGGACCACTACTGGGGGTACTATATAAGGGGCACTACTAGGAACCTGCATAAGAGAGACCACAACTGGGGATATTGCATACTGGGAGTACTGTATAAGGGGCACCACTGAGGTTAAGGTGCATATTAAAAGGAATGTTCTGAGTGATGAAAAAGGGGTGTGTGTCATCATGACACACCCCATTTTTCAGTGACACACCCCTTGTGACCATGCCCATTTTTCGGCACATACGCCATTGGTGCATGCACATAGGAGGGGGGCTCCATTTTTACATTTGCCCTGGGCTCCAAATACCCTAGTTACACCACTGCCAATCAGCCTTTTCGTTTAAAAAAAAAATAATTTAGGAGATGATTGGTTGGTGCTTTATATTTACATTTTTTTATATCTCTACAAACCAAGTTAAATACACCCCTGAAACAGTAACTAAATGTTTGCAGAAATAAACATAATACAATATGTCACCCAAATGTTTACTGGACAGATTATCCTCATCAATCTAGTACATGCATTATGATTAAAGAGAAATATAGCATGCATACATGTTACTGTGTGTAATATGGGAGATAGATTAAATAACAACATAAAGGACTAGTTTAACAGCAAGATCATTGTTTATGATAATTTTTCTTACAAAAATACAAAAATATAATCAAATAATAGTATGTGCATTGTTTTACTGTAATTAATCAAAGAAACAAATCTCATTTCAGTAAAAAAAGATGTCTGTACAGAGGCCTGCTTGGCCACAACAATATGTGGAGAATGACGAAAAACCTGGTAAGTCGTGCTGCAATCAAATATTGCTAACAATAACATACATATTGCAGTTAAATAATATAAATTCCGGTTACAGGCCGTTCTTATGTGCCGCAAGTTCCCCAACAGACACCATAGGTGGCAGCAGCCAGAATCCAAGAGCCATTGTCTGAAGAAGTAGTGGCTGAGCCACTCCACTCCCCATAGTCTCTTGGCGAGTCTGGCAGATGAATTTAAAAACATTGGCCCTCATTCAGAGCTGTACGCTCTGAGCAGAGCGCATGCTCTGAATGAGGGCCGCCCTCCATAATTATGGAGTGTCCTCCTGGACGCTCGTATAGCTGTGGGTCACCACCCACAGCCTATACGAGCGTGCAGTTTGATGGCCGCGATGGTCTTGACCATCGCGACCATCGCCACTGCGAGCCGGAGCCTGCGGTTGAGGTTTTCAACCGCAAGGCCCGGAGTGATTTTGGCTCTATCAGAGCCAAAATCACTCCCACTGACATCACTAGTGATGTCAGTGGGCCGGCTTCTGACGGTAGGCATTCCCTAGGGAATGCCCCCGTCAGGGAGGCACGCCCCCGGCACGCCCACCAAAGGGGGCGTGCTGTCAATCAACATCGACAGCACGCCCCCTTTGATCAGACACAACGAGCGATGGAAAGTCCTTCGCTCGTCGCATCTGGCACATGCGCACGACGGAGCTCCCTCCAGACCATCGACCCACTTGCGAGCGGGCAGCCGCTCGCGAGTGGGTCTGAATCAGGCCCATTATTTTCAGTAACACACACACTACCAATTTAGCACAAATTTCACGTGTCACCTTTGCAAAATTCAGCTTTAAATCCCATGCAAAATTTCCTTTTTAGGTCTAACTCATAGAGCAAATGTGCACAAAGCTCTATATTTGTTAATAGTGCCTGTATAAATTTCACTAAAGAGGTGTATCAGTTAGTATGCTAATAAACAGTATAGATGTGTATTAATGTATGGGTAATTCATACCTTAACAATAATTTTTGTTTCAATTTTGCAAAAATTAGTTGTCAATAGGGGTTGTAACCGAGGGTATATCACTAAAGTACTTAATTTTGGAACACAAATATGTTTGGAAAATGACTAAACCATCATCTCAGATATGACCAATACATAATAATCCTACGCTTGGTTTTTAGTGCTTTTATAAAATTATTTTTAAGTTTGTAATCATATGTATTTTTGGGACTAGATATTAAGCATGGTATCTAGTAATAGCCAATGTCGTTTTTTAAAATAAAAAAATCTGAAAAGTGCTAAATAGCAGTGCAGATTGCAGAGGCCATTACAGTCAATGAGGACTACGATCTGTTCCCTATGCAGAGAAGCTTTATGGAGTGTAACCAGATGGCTATGGTGCTCCAGGGGCAATCAATATCACCACCACAGCCCCCACCCAGTCTCAGAAGCTGATGCTGTGTGAACGTGGGGTATCTAACTCACATGGTCAGCATTGTACAAATAATATTGTCCCTGCAGGATTCTGGTACTACATAGTTGCAGTATTTACAGTTTAACACTAAATACTG
This sequence comes from Taudactylus pleione, assembly GCA_031769625.1. Classification (NCBI taxonomy): domain Eukaryota; kingdom Metazoa; phylum Chordata; class Amphibia; order Anura; family Myobatrachidae; genus Taudactylus; species Taudactylus pleione. The sequence goes on from JAUIMM010000267.1 coordinate 3,263,624, forward strand.
CAGTCAAATAAAATATTTCATAATTGTTGCTGTACGGCAAATGTAAAAACATTGCCCCCTTATTATCTTGAATTATACACAAATGCTCCCAAAAAATTAAATGAAGCCTTGACACCTATCTTTTAAAATATTTATACAGTAACATTGTACACAAACTTGGTCCTTTCAAAAATCCTTATTATAATGAAAAAAAAAATGTGAAAATTTCATAAAAAATACAAAAGATGCACACATAAGAGTTCTAATATTAAGTGGCATTCTAGTCTTTATCATGTCTAAATATGACCTAAAGCTTTAATTTGACTATGTAACAATTAGAGAATTGGTCAATAGGTTGACATCACTGTGTAAGCTAAACAAAGTACAAAACTTGGACTTACATAACCATACATAAAGGAAAAAATATCATTTAATGTTGTGTAATATGACACTTGTGTTGTATTTTCATCAACAATGTCAAACATGAGTAATGTACATAATAACATGTTTGCTTAGAATAAATATACTTACCCTTTCTTATTCTTTTAGTGTCTGAAGAGGACATCCAACCTGCACAACATGCACCTGCCATTGTGGAGGATCATATTAGTAAAGAGACATTCATGTTACATTTAGAAGCCATATCTCATGCCCTACACAACCACCAATGATGCCTACACCCCCCCCCCCACTCCGGCACAACAATTTAGTGACCATTCCGACGCAAGCCCAAATCAGGAGGATCAGGTTTGGTCTTCATGGTCACAACAACAGAGCCAAGAATTGGAATGCCTGAAAAGCCAGATGCAGCAGATTTGCTGCAGAAAACAAATTAACCCAGCATGTTAACAGAAATGTCAGCATATTAACACATAATTACCCAGGTGGCTAACACCATGAGTCATTTCTGAGGCTTCTGAAAGATAACCAATGCTTTCATCAAGCATACATACATCTGCTGGAGACCAATAGCACAAACCAGCAGACCAAAATTGCCCTATTACAATCGTGAAATGTGGCATCTCTGGATTTAAACAACACTATTAACTAAATATGGTCACATATAATTGGTCGACTCCCTAACCCCATATCCAGTACATCTGGTGGCACAAGACCTCAAAACACACCTGTTGTGAGTCCTGAAAGACAAATACTCCATAGAAGACCGGACCAAGGCTCACACCCTCCAGCTTCTAGATCCACTAGGGGTTGAATGTGAGATATTTTTTGTTGATTTACATTTTTGAAAATATATAATCATTGAAAATCCAGATTTTATTTTTTGAGTTAATGTTTACCATTACAAATATGCTTTTGGCAATATTTTGAAAAATATACATTAAGCATTGGCAGAAATCTATAACGATTAGTGAAAAGTGTCAGTTAGTGAAAAGTAACAGATTTCTCTTAAGAGTACCAATCTACCTTCTACTTTTTCAAATACTATATGCATAGGTACATTATTGTCACATGTTCCTAAAACACCTAATCAATATAATTGTGGTTAACCAGTTTTTGATTGTTGATACAATATGGGTTCACATACTTTCTTTTATCTGAACCTTCTACAAAGTGTCAGTAAGGACATTTCAAAACAATGCAAGATGTATGTCTTTCCTTTCCAAAGAGTTTAATGTAATGTTTTGTCCATTTGTAGAGCTCCAATTTGCATTGACGCTACAAAAGGTTTGATTTAAACTAAACTGAGAGTTTTTAACACGTGGTGATGTTGCCCATAGCAACCAATAATCTTCTACTTAGTATCTTCTTGAATTTGCTATTTAAATGTAAAGTACAATATTTGTAGTTTGCTATGGGCAACATTTCCATTTTAAAAAAAACACACTTTAAAAAATATATCTATAGAAGTTTATGGACATTTTACAAGTCACGGAAATGTGTTATCTAAATTGGTTATTTAGGAAACAAAATTATACTTACTTCTGAAGTGTTGCAGGATGAGGTTCTACCTTATCTGCCTCCCACTGCCTGATGTCAAATTGTTGCCAGAAACATCCAAATCCTCTGCCTGTTAACTGTCTCTTACATAATAATGTGCCTGAGGTTGGAACAAGCACAGATTATGTAAATTACAGCAGCTGAGCACAATGTCTGATATTTTAGATGGATTATACAACAAAATGCCACAATAACTGTCCAGACAGCGAAACCTAGTTTATAGAAGCCCAGCAAGTCTTTCTATCACCACTCTAGTGTACTTATGTGCATCAATATACTTGAGCTCAGCAGGGGATTCAGGAAGCAACAATCAGTCAGTATCCAGGAGCAACAACCGTACCCTGAATCCCCTTAAAAAAAATACATGAATCTTTAAGAAACATATATGTGTACTATCTTTCTAAATTACACTAAAATATAACTCACCCATTAGCCAACCCTCTGGCATTTCTTTGGCCTCAAATTTATCATGAAGGGCTGACTGACATGACATGCACCAGGGTAACTCATCACAATACTCATTGAATTCATGTTTGCATCACAAACCACCTGCACATTAGCGGAATGCTGATGGTGTCTATTCAGATAGACATGTTCACATGCCCTATGTGGTCTCAGCCCAATGTGTGTGCAGTCAATCACACCCAGTACATTTGGCATGCCTGCAATATGATAAAAGGCTACCCTGACTGCATGTCATTGTGACTCCTGGCTAGGGAAGCAGATATAGTTGGCAATCAAAGGCTGCAAAACCTGGGTCAGGTAGAGGGACAAGGCTGCCTGAGATCCCTATAACTCTCCCTGTGACACAGCCAGGAATTTTTGCAGGCCTAAGACAGAGCATGAGTGTGCTGGCTCAGGGTCTAGTCTGATAGTTTGACAAGGTCATACAGATGGAGTAAGTTATTACGATTGAGCCAGAACATCTGTATGACCTCAGCATCAACCAATGCTTTCAGGTTCAAACAACCTCTAAAAACTGAGACCGGTGCAGCCTCAGCAGAACCTGGAAAACCTGCTGACTTTGCTCAGTTTCTTGCTCTTGGATCCTTTCAGCCTGGTGGTAGAGTGTATGAAATCCCACAGCCCCCTGCATCAAAGCCATTCCCTGGTATTCAGTCATTATGTAATCAGAAGAAGGTATGCAGCTGGTTTTTCCCCTTTTATAGCATAATAATTGTGTGCTGAGTATTCTAAAGTCGTTAAACAAGCTGAACACGCTGGCTTAGAGGTGCTCTATTTTAAACTTCTATTTACTCCCCGATTTGGCACCAAAATTGGCCTATTTGAACAATACAAATAATGGTAATTTCCCATGTACTGCTGAAGTCTATGAAAGTACTTCCGAGTTGAGTCGATGGTGTATTCACTTCTAATTGCTAAATAGGGTGATTTATCTGAATAAACAAATGCTATGAAGCTATTTAAGACAAGAATGTAAATTAAAAAATCAATAACTTTGTAGGAAATACTTTAAGGAGGAAATTGTGACAATTAATATTATTGTTTTTGTTTCATTAGATGGATTCAAAACCAAATGGCACAGCTGTTAAAAACTTCTTTCTCCTTGGGTTCCAAGATCTTCACAGCTCTAGGTTTATCCTCTTCAATGTTCTTCTTCTGGTGTACGGGGTCACCATAGCTGGAAACTTTCTGATCATTACATTGGTTATGACCACTCGCCAGCTTCAACATCCCATGTACTTCTTTCTCAGCCACTTGTCCTGGTGTGATGTTGTTCTCACCACAACTATTTCACCAAACACTCTTTATGTAATATTAAAAGATGGTGCCACTATTTCTGTTGCTGGTTGCATCATTCAGTTTTATATTTTTGGTGTCTCCTCAGTTGTAGAATGTCTTCTTCTCACTGTAATGTCTTATGACAGGTACTTAGCGATTTGTAAGCCACTATGGTATTATAAGACCATGAATGTCCGATTTTGTCTTTGGCTAGTGGTCTGGTGTTGGGCTCTAGGTTGTGTTCTAACCTTCATTATTGCCATTATGATCTCAAATCTTTATTTCTGTGGTCCCAACACTCTGGACCATTTCTTCTGTGATTATGGTCCACTTGTGCAACTTTCATGTTCAAATACATCCATTCTGGAAATAGTGCTGTTGATTATAGCCACTCCAGAAACCATTGTTGAGCTGGTATTTATCATTTCAACTTATGTTTGTATTATTTGTGCTATACTTAGAATTGCATCAACCACTGGTAGGCAGAATGCCTTCTCCACTTGTAGTTCTCATCTTTCCGTGGTGTGTACATATTTTGGAACTTTAATTGCCATTTATGTTTCCCCATCCAAAGGACAATCATTTAATACCAAAAAATTGTTATCTCTGCTATATACCATGATGACCCCATTAATTAATCCAATTATTTACAGCTTGAAGAACAAAGAAATCAGGACAGCCATAAGTAAAATTATTTTTAAAAAATAGGGGCGTGGCTTGGAAGCCAAATAGAAAGGAAGCACCCTCCTGCAACTCCGTGCTTTGGAGGCTTATATAACAGACCTGCCACTGTTCTGTGATGGCCCATCCACTAGAGCTTGGTCCCCACATTCCAGTGCTGTGGCTGTGGTGAACCAGACTGGAAGGGGACTCCTCTGTCATTCTCCTTGTGAGGTAGTGCTAGAGATGCTGACAGCCATCTTGTAGACTGGAACAAAGTGATTTACAGAAACAGTACTTGCCTGCTAGTCAATGCTTCACAGGCAAAGTTGACTGCCCTCTCATTTGCCTCTAACCTTTCTCTACTGTACCTTGACTTCAGGATGTGTAAAATCATTTATATGATGCCATAGGTGAAGATGATGGGACCCTCCCTTCTCATTGCCAACATGCCTAATACAAATACATTTTATGGGTGCCCCCATCATTATTTCCTGATTTGGAGACTTATATTCACATGTTTGGGAATTTATATTACACTATTCAATCATTCTAACAGATATATAGGAAATTGAGACATTTCTCATGAACCCTATTCCAGGTAAAACCCAATGAAACAGATCTGGTAAATGGGGTGACACCTCCACATCTGCTGCTTCTATCCTTGCTGATGAGACATCCTCCCCATCTTTAGCTATGACTGTTAATATTGTTACTATAGAACTCCCTTCCATGTCATCTAGCACTGCTGCAATAACCCTGCTGGCAGGTCCTCTAATTTATGATGACATGTTGAGAGCCATCAAATATACTGTGGTGCCTATTCTACAACAACAATTGCTGCAATTAACTGAAGCTATTAAGGATATTAAAGCTAAAATGACTTCTATAGATTTCAAAGTGATAGTGAATGAGACCAATATTAGGGAACTTGAACAGGCCATCTTTGATCTGTCACAGAGGTTATCTGGATAAGTGTAGCCACTTCTAACAGCTCTCATAGCAGAACTACGGCTGTCGGCACATACCCCCTTATAGTTGGCGTGCAGAGGGGTCCCAACACAGACAGCTGATTGCGACCATCACACTAACAGGCTGACACTTACTACACACAGGACCTATGCTCCCTACTCTGAGGCGGCTTTCCCATCAGGATAACTGGTATTCATTTTCTCATTACTGTTTATACCTTTATCTGAACCTGGGGATGCCCGTACAGTTGCACTATTAGCATTCTATACTTAGGAGTTGATATTTTTGAATATACCTGTATGGTTGCTATTTGCCTACAAAACATTCTCTGCAAAAGAGATTGACTAAGCTTGATATATAATATCATTACATAAGGATCCCTATTCACTGGGAATACAGTGACCCAGATACGTCAACTGAGCACCCACTTTTTCTCTCCGAGTCTACTCTGACACATTAATTTTTATTAAGCTCCCTTTTATACATTTTTGATTTTCATTCTTTCTTTTTTATTTATCTTGAGGCTTTTTATTGTATATTTTATTGCATTTATCTGATTTATATATATTGTGTATATGTTATTAATAAATTCACCTAAACTCACTATGAGTATATATTGGTTTAAACACACGTGGTAAGACAACAGCACAGTCTTGTTTATCAAATTCTATCATTTGAGAGTGGTTGGACTACAGCACTTGAAAGCTTGAAAGACCCTGACTTAAGTTATCTTCTCTAAACAGATTTTGCTCAAGTATTAGGAGTAAACTAGGCTATCCTGGACTACAGTCATTTTTGTGGTGCCTCAATTTTGAGCATAAGGTCACTCTCTGGTCAGCAGCTTGCAAAATAAACTAGATCCTGTGGATGAACAATAATTTATTAATCTTCCAGAACTATTCTTCTGAGGTCACTGGAGCATGCAAAGAAAAAACTCCTATCTTCTCCAAATTGGTACAAGTATAACTCAACCTGTCCTCCTGCAGCAATGCCCTTGTTTCTTCTCAATTCCATATAACTACTATTGGCATCAAATATCTGGGTGTCCATATCACATCTTCCATATATAGTATATATTCTGCAAATTTCCCTCTAATTATAGATATAATAACAAGACTGACCCAGAAATGGATGTCTCTGCCTTTACCCTTATTTGGATATCTAGCAGCTATTAAAGTGTCCTGTTTCCAAAGCTAGCCCACCCACGTCAAATGCTTTCTCTTTTTCTTTCAACATCTGACAATATCTTCTGTAAAAAAAAATTTATAAAAATGTTTTTGGAACTGTAAAGAACCACGAACAGCCAGAGCACAACTCAACCTAAACAGAGAGGTGGCTTAAGGCTTCCTGACTTATTTACATTTTCCCATGCAGCAGCATTTCTCTACATATCTGACTGGTGATTTGGTTCTACACTTACTCTCTACTAGCACTAGAGAGTATATGGAATATGCCATGCTCACAAATTCCTAAAGGATTTATCAATAACATCTTACTTAGAGACACTTAAACTATAAGGCCTGGGTTACAATTCATAAACTCTTAGGTTCTAACTCCTGTTTCACTAAATACCTACTGCTATGGGGATGCCCCTTTTTTCTACCAACTCTAACTATTTCTAATTGCAACTCTTGGAGGCAAAATTGGATTACTGCATTCAATACATTTTTTAACCAGGAGGCAAGTTTTACGTTTTATTCCTTTTCAGGAACTCCGTACTAAGCATGATATACTTACTTGGCAAATCTTTTTATATTTTGCAATCCAGACATTATATTTTTTGAAAATTACCCCCCCCCCACCGGCACCGCCTGTCTTCCTGAGATGCAGTGCCCACTCCACTCTCTGTATACACTTCTTACTTCCTATAACTTTAAATTGTGGTTCTTGTATAGTGATTTTTTGCCTTCTAATGTTATGCAGCTATGGGCTAAAGTCTGGGCCTGGGGTACTGATTCCCCAGATTTTACCTCCTTTAACAATTTTTATTTACAATGTCTACTATAATACGTCATATTGGCTCTGCCAAATTACAGGAAATCCATGTTAAATTTCTTTATTAAGCTTTTATTTCACAAGCCCAGAGACACTGTCTCCCCAGATAACTCAAATGGGATTGGTAGTCTAGGAAATTACATTCATAATGTTTGGCAATACTCCAAAATAAAGAAATACTAGTATAAACTTTATAATTTCATTATAAATTTAAAAGGATTTATCCTACTGTTTTCATGGGAGACATTACTGCTGGTCAACATTGAGATCTGTATACATGCCTCTTTACCAAATAAATATATTGTTTATTTTAATATTAATTACAATGGCTAGAAAGGCTGTATAGCAGAAATGTCTCTCTCCAAATCCCTCTTCACTGACTGTAATTAAATGTGATTTGTTTCAGTTTTATACTTTGAGCACTGAATGGCACTTTTACATATAGAGAAAGGTATAGAAAAATTTTGCAAAACATGGGATCTATACTAAGAATACCTCCCTGATACAATCTCTTTCTATAAAAGTATAAAACCTTGGTATTGTGAATGAATATATTGTATAATCAATACTGCCTATATTTTTTTGTACATGAATATCTTACTAGAGGGCTAGATGATATGTTTCTCCTATATAATCTGCAATATTTTGGAAATTCTCACCAACATTTTGATGTATATTTTATTGCCTTCTGCTACTGTTTTTCTGATATTGTATATTTACATTCTCTGTCTGTATTTGCTATGCCAATACATTTTTTTTTTTAAGATTAAATCAAGTATTATTTTTTGTGGTGATCAGTATTTTAAGGGTTTTATTTAGATTTACACAAGTGCAATTGTGTGATGTAGATATGCATCAGTGGGGTAGCACAGACAGTGTAATGGTTAGCATTACTACTGCCTCACAGCACTGAGGTCATGGGTTAGCTTCTGTGGAGTTTGTATATTCTCCCTGTGGTTTTCTTCATGTACTCCGATTTCCTCCAACTTGCAAAAAATATACTAGTAGGTTAATTGGCTCCCAACAAAAATGATACTGGTAGGTTGACTGGCTCCCATCACAAATGAACCCTAGTGTGTATGTATGTGTGCATGTATTAGGGAATATAGATTGTAAGCTCCACTGGGCCAAGGACTGATGTGAATGGCCAAATATTCTCTGTAAAGTGATGTGGTATATGTATGTGCTATATAAATAACTAGTAATAATAATAATAATAATAATAATAATAATAATAATAATAATAATAATAATAATAATAATAATCTATACAGACCCACAACTTGTATACATATTTAGGGCTGCAATTATCCTTTACTTGTGGCCTCTGGTGCTTGAAGAGGTGATTCAGTGGCATAGCCATAAAATTACAATACAGTAGTGCACAGGTTCTCAAACTCGGTCCTCAGGACCCCAAACAGTGCATGTTTTCCAGGTATCCTCACAGAATCACAAGTGAAATGATCAGCTCCACCTGTAGATTTTTTTAAAATGTGCCAGTGAGTAATGAATACACCTCTGCACCTGCTGGGTGACCTGGAAAATGTGACCTGTATGGGGTCCTGAGGAATGAATTAGAGAACCACTGCAGTAGTGTATTGCAGATGCATATTATGCAGGCTTCTTTGACAATAATGCTATTACAAGTACCTGGATCTTGATATGGGATAGTTAGAAGTACATTTTGCACCTACACAAACCTGATGCAAGGTTTGAAGTTGATAATGATAATTGTGACATCTTTCTCAACAAGCTTCTGTATGCTAGATTTAAAGTTGACTGTATCTTAAAGCAGAGAATTTGACTAGTGCTCAAGTTGCAAGCTCAAAAAAATTCAAAATTGATATTGCATATGACAGTAAGGAGAGATTGTGATAATGCTGTGCCCAGGGGTGAGGAGGGGGCCCATGTGCATTCCCCATGCAGGGCCCCCTCCTTTCTCCCCAGTGGCCAGCAGCCAACTGCTGTGGCTGGCCGGCCACCACAGAAGCAGTAGACTCTGGGACCCGTGTACCCCACACACCCTGCACCCATTATAGATACGCCCCTGGCTGTGCCGTAAAGATTGTCAATTCAAGTAAAAATGAATGACAGAGATTAGGCATTTATAATAGCTCAAACAAAGATATACCAATATATCAAGCTATAAAGAAATTCTGGAAGATCACTCAAAAGAGAGTTATAGGAAATGTCCTACATTAACAGTCTTGTTTATAGAACCAAATAATTATTCTTTGCTTTCAAAATCCCAAAGGATGATAGGTGCACCACTAATACCAGCAGGCCAAGAGAGGGCAGGGATCTGTGCTTTATGTGAGACTGGCATATTCTTAGTTATTAATGCATATTGATAGTTACTCACAAAAGGCATAATACAAAATAAATATAAATGTAATAATGACAAAACAAATTAAAATTGGGTATAGTAAACATTTTGACATTAATGCACACATGAAAATGACATAAAAAAAAATTTATAAAAAAAAATATATATATATATATATATATATATATATATATATATATATATATATATTTAAAACAAGGGAGGTGCCGACGCCAGTTTATATGCTCGACAGAGGAATTCTATAACCACAGTTTGTAATACGTTCTCCCGAATGCAACAGGGTGTCAGCTGCACCTAGTGTGTACAGACCTTTGGATGAGGCCTTTAAGTGAAAATAGTGTAAATTTACTAGGTTTTGAGTGACTGACGTATACTTTGTGACAAAAGTGCAATTGTGCAAGAAAGATCTAGTGCATAAATTAATAGGATAAAATGTAAAATGTGACCAAATATTGAAAATATTATAAATTTAATATGGTATTTAAAAAACATATATCAGAGAACAAACAAATACACACAAATAAATACTTATACAAGCCTTAATCCTGATTATAGGATTTGGCAAAATATTTCATATACAGGCACGTTTGTGCAAATATTGTATATAAAGTGCAATCGTAGTGCTAATAAATAATCAATAAAAATGATTTGAAGAGTATTCCAATTAATATACCGCAAGCATGTAAGATCAAAATGAGAAAATAATATATAGCAGCACAGGAGAGTATACAAAAAAGATCAGCAATAAAAACTTTGAGGCTGGATTCAAAACATTTTAAAAAAATGCTTAAAATGCGTTTCATCCATACATGGACTTCATCAAGGGGACCCCTTGATGAAGTCCATGTATGGATGAAACGCGTTGGGGCAGCTGACTCTTACCTGAAATGAACTTAACACAGATAAGCATTATATGAACTCTTTCAAGCTATTCAAATATATATTTTAAGCATTTTAAAAAAAATGTTTGAATCCAGCCTCAAAGTTTTTATTGCTGATCTTTTTTGCATACTCTCCTGTGCTGCTATATTTTATTTTCTCATTTTGATCTTACATGTTTGCGGTATATTAATTGGAATAATCTTCAAATCGTTTTATTGATATTTTATTAGCACTATGATTGCACTTTATACACAATATTTGCACAAACGTGCCTGTATATGAAATATTTTACCAAATCCTATAATCAGGATTAAGGCATGTATAAGTATTTATTTGTGTGTATTTGTTTATATATATATATATATATATATATATTTATTTACATAAATCCAAGTAAATGTATTAGGGTCTGATATAGAGTGGAACACAAAAAAATATGAATTTTTGCTTAATCTGCACATTTTTTGTAAACTATAATAAAAGCGCAAGGTATGCTATCAGCAGAAGATACAATTTAAGCATTGAAAATGGTAGTGGGGTGTCAGTTCTGTGTAATACAAGGCAGATTTCACATAGTCTGACTTTCATGTTCATTTAACTTCCATCCTTATTTATATAGAGGTCAAATAAATGCCCAAAATCTTATAAACAAGATGACGCAGAAACCCTAGAATTATACTCATTGGAAACCTAAGTAATTATTTTATCTCTTTTTTCCAATACTGTTTTTATTTTACATATACAACGTTGTGGCCAATAATCCTAATAATTCCAATAACCTGGGCTCATAAAATAGAAATATTACTTAATCTAATTTGAGGCTTAACCTGCATATTGTTTATTACTTTGATATACAGGTACTTATAAAATCCATATATCTTCCTCATCAGCCACTGCAAAACTGAAAATGTGAAATATACTGTAGGTAGTCTCAATAACCCATCTTTGTTGCAACATGTTTAAGGGTATGTAGTTAATTTACCTACATGCGGCATTCCCGGTTGACAAAATTGCGGTGCCGGAATGCCACTACCTGTCCAGAAGACCGTCACTGGAATATGGAAAGGTGAGATGCCGACACCGGAATCCAAACAGCTGGAATGCCGAACGTAAGTATAGCATAACATGTTAGGTCTTAGCTGCGGGGGGAGGGTCATGTTTAGGCATCATGGGGATGGGGGTTAGGGTTAGGCTACTGTAGGGGAAGGTTAGGATTAGGTACCTCTGGGGGGTTGGGTTTAGGCAGAGCCGTAACTAGACTTTTTGGTGCCCTGTGCCAGAAAGAGCATTGGCACCCCCTCATTTTTCAAAGGGACATAATGCACCCAAAAAAGGGTCATGGCTTCATGGGGAAGGGCAGGGAAGAGATAGGGGAGGCCAGGAGATGCTGGGGATGAAATAAGAGGAACCTACAAGCAAGAATGATAATAAACAGAAATTTGACAGGCCCAAACAGCGCCCCCTGACCTGTGGTGCCCTGTGCGATGGCACCGGCTGCACTACCCTAGCTACGGCCCCCGGTTTAGGCACGAAAGAGGGAGGGTTAGGTTTAGGCACTAATGGGGAGGGATTGGGTTAGGATGGGGTGGGGGGCTGGTTAGTATTAGGATGTAGGAACAGAGGGTTAGGAGATGAAGGGGGGAGGGTTACTATACTTACCAGACCCTTGTTGGGATTCTGATCATCGAGATGCCGCTGTCGGTATATTGACAGCAGGCATCCCGACTTCCAAGATTTCAAACCCATTCCTGTTTAGTTTATAGCTATGGCTTCAGCAAACAGAATTTTAGGAGAAAAAACAGGTATTTTGTAATACATTAGAGAAACCAGCCAAGAACAGATAATAGGCAGTGACTGTTTAACTGTTACCAGAATGCACAGTCCAATGACTGGCCACAGTTTTGCAAATACTTAAGTTGACCATAATTACACTTGCATTGCGTGCAGTGACAAAGATGTGGCTATTAACCCATAGGAGGAGTTGTATGCCACTATGTAATCTCAAAGGGCCTGATTTAGCAAGGATCGCAGTTGCTTATACACACACAATCGGCCAGTTGTTGCATACTGCACATGCGTAAGCATTGCAGTGAGCGTCCGCAAACCGGCCACTGCAATCAGGACTGCGATCACAGCGGCTACGCAGACCCATTGACAGGAAGTGCCATTTGTGGGTTAAGATTGGGGGTGGTAGGGGAAATGCAGGCGTGGCAGTGCGTTTGAACACCATTGCATGGGCATGCATAATTTAAAGTAGAAAGTATCTGAAATGGATTCGCAGGGACAGACCTATATCGCAAGCTCTGTCCCTGTGTGTGATTTTTGATGCATCCCTGTGATGTATTCAGTTATGGTATTGTGATATTGGCCGAATTTATCACAGCCAATCTGTATCTGAGATGCGGATTGGGATAAATATGCCCTTTACAGTATTACTCACTACTTCTGCAAGACCAAGTGCTCAGCACCCTTAATATAACTAAATCAGATTTTTTTTCCAATTGTACTGGACAGGTTTACACTACCTTCCCCAATATTCTCCGTGCAGTGATACCCAGCTACACAATAACCTGCAATCTGTAATCAGACGTTAACTCAACTGGGTAGCCAGAAATTTTAAGTGGCCTAATAGAAAGAAGTCCCAACTACTCTTCTTCAACCACTCTATGGAAACTACAAAACAAACCTTTAATACAAAGAAAAAGAGGTAAGCCAGCTTACCATTTTAAAACTAACATCTCCTTCATTTTAAAACAGCTATGGCACAAATCGAGGATCAACCTAATACTGTATATGGTCAGCATGCTTCCTCCAGCAGCCAAGGTTTTCAGAACACCCAAAGCAGTTTTTTTTTATGTTATGACCATTATGCAAATAATTTCAGTATACTACACACATTGCAATACATACTGTATATACTACACACATTGCAATACATACTGTACATATAACACACATTGCAATACATACTGTATACACCACACACAATGTAATACATACTGTTTAAACCACAGACATTGTAATACATACTGTATACACCACACACATTGTAATACATACTGTATAAACCACAGACATTGTAATACATACTGTATACACCACACATATTGCAGTACACAGGTATATACCACACACATTGCAATACATACTGTATACACCACACACATTGCAATACATACTGTATATACCACACACATTGCAATACATACTGTATCAGTGCTCGAAGTGTGCCTGTATGCAGCGGTATGGCATACCGGCACTTCAAGCAATAAACATTTTTTTTTCCTAATTCTCCACCAATACTCAGTGACTGACTCTGTCCACAGGTTGACAGTCACTGAAGTACAGCCCCTAAAGCCAGCTCAGGGAAAATGCCACTGCCCGCCCAAACACCCTCCCGCCTGCATGTGCCGGGAGCATTCTCATTACAGAAGGACTCAGCCGCATCAAAGCTGCAGAGTCCAGCCTTGTGTCCCGGAACCCCTTCCCACCCATCCTCTCGCGTGTGCCGAATGACTGGCCGCCACTCGGTGTCAGGTGAGGGAAGGGTGCTGGAGGTGTCAGGTAAGGGAGAGGGCTGTAGGTGTCTGGTGTGGGAGGGGGCTGGAGGTGTCTGGTGAGGAAGGGGGCTGGAGGTGTCAGGTAAGGGAGAGGGCTGTAGGTGTCTGGTGTGGGAGGGGCTTGGAGGTGTCTGGTGAGGAAGGGGGCTGGAGCTGTCTGGTGAGGAAGGGGGCTGGAGGTGTCAGGTGAGGGAGGGTGCTGTAAGGGATCGGGCTGGAGGTGTCAGGTGTGGGAGGGTGCTGGAGGTGTCAGGTGAGGGAGAGGGTTGGAGGTGTCAGGTGTGGGAGGGGGCTGGAGGTGTCAGGTGAGGGAGAGGGTTGGAGGTGTCAGGTGAGGGAGGCAGCTGGAGGTGTCAGGTGAGGGAGGCGGCTGGAGGTGCAGGGTGCTTGGTGACTGTCCCCCGCCAGTAGGTCTCTGCAGCGTCCATTACACACTGCAGAGTCTGGAATTGTACCTCTGCCGCCTGCCAGTGTGTGCTTGTCCTGCGCTTTTAGAGCAACTAATGGATTTATGCTCGCACCCTCCTGATCATGCGAGAAAAAAATCCAACTAAAGTGCTGGACGCGATGCTGTTTTTCAGTTTATCGCGGTACTTCAGTTGGAAAATGCCAGTTAGCATGCCTAATCACCTGGCTCAATGCGCGCTAACCAGCAGTATGACTTCATAGTAGGGATGTGCAGGCTTGGATAGGTTCGAGTTTGCACGCAGAGTTCGGATTTTTCCCGCTAAAAAAACGGGACTCAGAAAGAGGCAAAACGTCATCTTGCATGGACAAACATCATCATTCCTGACAAAAGTCCAGGAATGATGATGTTTGTCCATGCTAGATGACGTTTTGCCTCTTTCTGAGTCCCGTTTTTTTGGATGGAAAAATCCAAACTCGGCATGCAAACTCGAACCTATCTGAGCCTGCATATCCCTACTTCATAGCATCTTCTTCCATGTGCAGTGGATCTGTTTACACTGTCCAGTACATGATTTCCTGACTGTCAGGATTTGCTATGTATACTGTAGTGTCATACCAATCAACTCAGTGCTCGAAGTGTGCCTGTATGCAGCGGTATGGCATACCGGCACTTCAAGCAATAAACATTTTTTTTTCCTAATTCTCCACCGCTACTCAGTGACTGACTCTGCCCACAGGTTGTCAGTCACTGAAGTACAGCCCCTAAAGCCAGCTCAGTGAAAAGGCCACTGCCCACCCAAACACCCTCCCGCCTGTATGTGCCGGGAGCATTCCCATTACAGAAGGACTCTGCAGCATCAAAGCTGCAGAGTCCAGCCTTGTGTCCCGGAACCCCTTCCCACCCATCCTCTCACGTGTGCCGAATGCCTGGCCACCTCTCGGTGTCAGGTGGGGGAAGGGTGCTGGAGGTGTCAGGTAAGGGAGAGGGCTGTAGGTGTCTGGTGTGGGAGGGGGCTGGAGGTGCCTGGTGAGGAAGGGGGCTGGAGGTGTCAGGTAAGGGAGAGGGCTGTAGGTGTCTGGTGAGGAAGGGGGCTGGAGGTGTCAGGTGAGGAAGGGGGCTGGAGGTGTCTGGTGAGGAAGGGGGCTGGAGGTGTCTGGTGAGGAAGGGGGCTGGAGGTGTTAGGTGAGGGAGGGTGCTGCTATAAGGGATCAGGCTGGAGGTGTCAGGTGAGGGAGGGGGCTGGAGGTGTCTGGTGAGGAAGGGGACTGGAGGTGTCTGGTTAGGAAGGGGGCTTGAGGTGTCAGATGAGGGAGGGGGCTGTAAGGGATCGGGCTGGAGGTGTCAGGTGAGGGAGGGGGCTGTTGGTGTCAGGTGAGGGAAGGGTGCTGGAGGTGTCAGGTATGGGAGAGGGCTGTAGATGTCTGGTGTGGGAGGGGCTGGAGGTGAGAGGTGGGAGGTGGCTGGAGGTGAGGTAGGGGGCTGGAGGTGTCAGGTGAGGGAAGGGTGCTGGAGGTGTCAGGTAAGGGAGAGGGCTGTAGGTGTCTGGTGTGGGAGGGGGCTGGAAGTGTCTGGTGAGGGAGGGGGCTGGAGGTGTCTGGTGAGGGAGGTGGCTGGAGGTGCAGGGCACTTGGTGACTGTCCACCGCCAGTAGGTCTCTGCAGCGTCCATTACACACTGCAGAGTCCGGAATTGTACCTCTGCCGCCTGCCAGTGTGTGCTTGTCCTGCACTTTTAGTACAACTAATGGATTTATGCTCGCACCCTCCTGATCATGCGAGAAAAAAATCCAACTAAAGTGCTGGATGCGATGCTGTTTTTCAGTTTATCGCGGTACTTCAGTTGGAAAATGCTAGTTAGCATGCCTAATCACCTGGCTCAATGCGCGCTAACCGGCATTTCCCAGCTAAGAGCTGTATTCAATTTGAGCGGATCCGCGATACTTTTCCGCCTCCCGGACTTTTCGCTTACTTCGCCTGTTTTGCAGGCAGAAAAGTATTGTGCGCGTGCCCGCGTATCCCTGTATTTAGTTTGAAAGTACGCGAAAACGGGACCCGGCGAAACTTAAACAAGCGGAAAGTCATGTCAGATTTGGGGAAATCAGCCTGGCACCCCCCAAAAGATGCTCTGACATGGGGGTTCCCTATGGTACCCCCCAATTTTGCTTGCCTAAACGGGCTCAATAGCTGCTAAATAGCGTTTTTGTACGAGTGGTGAAGAATAGTATTCTGGAACTATTTTTGCAGAAAATAACTTATCCTAGCAAATTTGGGGTACTTGAAAATGTGGAACAGCATATTTAAAAGTTGGTAAAGTTAACTTTATAAAATCTTAAAAAATCCTCCTGCCGCAAGCACCTGCAATGAAAAAAAAACACATGGGGCATACTTGGGGACCCCCAGAGTCTAGTTCACTAGTTTTTAACTTTGTCCCCCAACATTTTTTTTTTTCACCCCCAAAATGAAAGTAATTTTTTTGGGTTGTTCTTAAGGGTTTTTTTAAAAACATTTTTGACACAGTTTACTCTTTGGGGAACTGTTGGAAGGCTGCACAGGTGTTCCCGCAACGTTGCACCCCAAAACCCCAATTCTGCACTATTTTCCGCCTGCTATTCATAAGCGAAACTTTTCTGCCTATTACATTGCATTGACTTTCCGCCTAGGCGGGCAGTCTTGCAAATTGAATACGGCGATACTGTTCCGCCTGGCGTAATTACGTCATTGGCGAAACTTTTTCGCCGATTCTGGCTTCTCGCTCCAAATTGAATATGGACCTAAGTGCAGGGCACAGGGGAAACAATTGAATAGCTCTGGGAACTTCTTTTTTGAGTGGCCACACCCATCATGACACATAGCCATGCTCCTTATGTATTGTGACCACGCACATTTTTTGGTACGCACGCGCATTAAATCTAAATACCCCCACTTCAAAATCTCCACTTCGACCACTGTACTGTATATACCACACACATTGCAATACATACTGTGTATACCACACACATTGCAGTACATACTGTATGTCCCACACACAATGCAATACATACTGTATATACCACACACATTGCAATACATACTGTGTATACCACACACATTGCAATACATACTGTATATACCACACACATTGCAATACATACTGTATATACCACACACATTGCAATACATACTGTATATACCACACACATTGCAATACATACTGTATATACCACATCACATTGCAATACATACTGTATATACCACACACATTGCAATACATACTGTATATACCACACACATTGCAATACATACTGTATATACCACATCACATTGCAATACATACTGTATATACCACATCACATTGCAATACATACTGTATATACCACACACATTGCAATACATACTGTATATACCACACACATTGCAATACATACTGTATATGCCACACACATTATAATACATACTGTACATACCACACACATTGTAATACATACTGTATATGCCACACACATTGTAATACATACTGTACATACCACACACATTGCAATACATACTGTATATACCACATCACATTGATGCCCTTCTACAGTACGGATATGTGCCATTCTTGTAGCCACCTTTCACAATAGCTCTAGCAATGCATGACTTTTTGTTGGCTTTCAGTAGGTGAGGTATCTGTGGGGAAGGATTGAGGTGATTGAATGTACTAGAGACATTATGGGGATGATATAGGAAATAGGAGATTTACTAAAGCCTCCCAAACAGACAAGTCGAGATGTTGCCCACAGCAACCAATCAGATTCTAGCTATCATTTCTCTATTGCATTCCAAAAATTGATACACAGAATCTGATTGGTTGGTCAACATCATCACTTGTCTGTTTTAGAAGCTTTAGTAAATGTATCCCCTAGTCTTAGTTGTATCCTAGTCACTAGCCCATCTGGGAAAACTGATCATGATTGGCTGAATAGGTACTGACCCACCAAGTTATTTCATTAAGCATATTGAATCCACAAGTGATAGTACTGATTTTTGTGGGGTTCTTTATATTCTATATCTATTTATACTATGGCAATGTTGTTATTTTTTGGGTGTAATTTCATTTAAAATGTTTTCAACCCTTTTTTACCTCCTTTTAAGTCTTTAAATTATTTTAATTATATTCCATATATTTTGAGCAACATGTCCGCTCCCCCTCATACACATATATATATATATTTATATATATATATATATATACACATATATATATATATATATATATACATATACATTAGGGCAGCACAGACGGTGTAATGGTTAGCGTTACTGCCTCACAGCACTGAGGACGTGGGTTCGATTCACACCAAGGCCCTACCTGTGTGGAGTTTGTATATTCTCCCTGTGCTTGCGTGGGTTTCCTCCGGGTACTCCGGTTTCCTCCCACACTCCAAAAATATACTGGTAGGCTAATTGGCTCCCAACCTGAAATTAACCCTAGTGTGTATGTGTGTGTGCGCATGTGATAGGGAATATAGATTGTAAGCTCCACTGGGGCAGGGACTGATGTGAATGGCCAAATATTCTCTGTAAAAGCGCTGCGGAATATGTGTGCGCTATATTAATAACTGGTAAATAAATAAATAATATATATATGTTATACCTGCTAAAGGCAAATCTAAAATACATAAACTTCTTTAAAATAAAAATATAATGTTAAAGTCAATAAGCTGTATGTTGCAAACTAAGTGAAGCCCTTGTGCATATTGCTGAGAACTCTCAATGGACTATAACAATCCCTACCACACTATAAAATGACTTCAATTCCAGAAATATGTTTTATCTTAACATCACAGTTCAGGCAGAGTCCTTTCACCACAGAAGAATAGCAATATAGTGATCGTTTGAGAGGGTGCGTCTTGTGTCACCTTTTACTGCTTCCAAAAGTGTGAAATCTGGATCCTGTCTGTGGGAAAGTCTGCAGGATCCTGAGGTGATTGGGAGAGAAATGGCATTATGGTGTCATACAGTATGAGTATTGTAGAACGGATTGATAATTCATCTAAAAAATCAAGCTAACAAAGGGAAACGTATAATTCATTATTATATCTGCAGGTGACATCAGGAAATACATTTTTGTTAATGCTAGCAAAAGTCACTATTTATAATATGGGCCTATTAAGTGCATCACTGGGGCAATATTGTTACAGATGGAGAAGCATGGAAAGTATCATTTATATGTCTGTCGTTATATTTGATGTTATGTTTAGGCATTTTTTGTACTTGGTCTCTTTTTATGATTTCCTAATTTATAGTGCTGGATGAGGCTCTCTTGTTACCAGGATAAAGCAAGCTGAACGTTATCAGACCTTTGAATATACCTCCTACCACCTAGAGCACAATGATTTGCCCTTGAACTTCCTTCCCTACTTAAAACTTCAGTGTCCAAGGATGAATGAATAATTGATTTTCAATTGTACCCATCTCCCCAATTAATGAATGTGGCCCAGATAACATGAAGGTCTTTTTGTACAGGGTATGAAGTGTCTGTGAGGGGTATATAATGAGGCAGATAACGTATACAGAAAGTTATATAATATTGTAAGCAGGAAATTAATGTACAGGTAAGAACTGTAAATAAGTGCAAAAGACCTTATTGGTAAGAATAATTATGCTTAACAACATATAAAAGTGAACATGTACAAATGTGTGAGGTACTTTGAATAAAGGAATGGAAGGTTGTCATTTCAGTTATTACACCAGGCATCAGCATTGCAAGACACCCCATTGTATAATATATTTATTATACAAATAAAGATAAACCTTGCGCACTGGATGGTCCTATTTGTTTCGGGGTGTGCTGCTGATATGGGAGGTAGCCCATAAGCCTCCAGGTAAGTACATATTGTTACAAAGGTTATCGCGCTCAGCCTCTATAAATGTCATTTACACCATACACATAAACAGACAATCGTAAATTACATTAATAGGGGCTGAGCGTGATATATTATATTCATAAAAAAAAATTCTCATTTGTGTTTATTATAGACAAAGAAAGCAATTAAAGAACAGTAACATTATTTTTTTATTTCATTTTATGTTTAAACAAAACCATTTAAATCATTGGGCTCAATACAATTAGGAGCAAAGGGGGTGAAATGCTGTTACAAATGCATAGAAATGCCAGGAATGGAACAGCATTTCGCCCCCCTCGTGTCCTTTTCTCACCCCACACTTGCACATTTTTGCTTGTAGCACTATGGGCTGCTAACATAAATGTCCGAGACAGCAGGTACCATAAGTGCGGCTTACAGCTGCACTTACTCAGAACATTGCTCCTAATTGGATTGACCCCAATAGTTGAAAGCTATAGTTAGAATAATGATTAGCATTACTGCCTCATGGCCCTGAGGCCATACTGTAAGTTTAATTACTGCTCAAGACCCTAACTGTGTGGAGTTTGTATGTGTGTCCTCCTTGTGTTTATGTGGGCTGCCTCCATGTGCTACAGTTTCCACCAACACTTCAAAAACATACTGGTAGGTTCAGTGGCTTCTGTGTGTGTCCAGGTAATGGGAAATATAGATTGTAGGCTCCACTGAGGCAAGGACTTATGTGAACGACTGAAAATATTCTCTGTAAAACGCTGCGGAATGTGAGCACTATATAATTAAATTGTCTATTAATAAATAAAATCTCTTTTGCAGTAGGCAAACACTAACAATAGCAGGTTTATGTAATATCGCAACACAAAAAAAATCTCTTAGCAATTATCCAATTCAGCAATGTGTTTAGGAGCTGCATAAAGTTTACTAAAAATCTAGAGCACTTGTATATCTCTCCGATATGAGAGAGTTCTAATTTCAGAGGAATGTCCTCTTTCCCACGGCCAGGAAGTTTGTGGTAGGTATTTTGCTAACAACACCATAATAATAGTATCTATATGTGAAAAATGATTACCGAGGGATGTCCTCTCTGATCATGATGCGGTCATACCCACCCCATTCAGATTTTCTATTGGCCGGTGATGGATCTATGCTTATATCGTGTTTGGGAATAACTTTCTGTATTTCTCTAATTACATTTTAGTGGTTAGTTTTGATTTCCATAAAATGGTCATCACATCAATATTAATTACAGTTTAGCAAATATTTGTGCCTTTTGCAAAATTATTAATTTTGTTTGCAGTCCATTTTTACAAAAATTATCATACAGTATGCTGTACTGTAGGAATTTGTAATTGTTGGAGAGGGCAAGGGGGATCAAATATACTACAAAGTAACTTGAAAAATCTTCTGCCAGCTAGTTAGATTTTTTGACAGGAGACTTTTCACCTCTTTATGATAAAACTAAAAATAATGTTTTGCATTTCGTTAGCATTTATTGGAAATTTAATTCATTTTCTTTTCTAAATTCTTGTAGTCCTCAATGCAAATTTTAACTGTTTTTCACAAGTTGTTAAAGCCACTATTTCACTGCTGATATTCCAAAAAATAATGTTAGCAATGGTCCTGCACACAGACTGTTTCTGACAAGTGCTCATTTTGCTAACATTTTTGATGACAAGAACTAATACTTAGTTAATATAAACTGAGTACTATGGGAATGACCCTAAAGTGCTAGGTACATTATGCTGTAATCCTGGAGAAGGGATTTATGAAAATACTTCTGGAGCTGTTAAAGTGAGGACAATTCAATCAGGTGGGCATTCCAGTTCAAGACATGTCCGCATTGTCCAAGTTCTAATGTAGGTATAGAGGCCACTGACAAAAAGTTTTAATTTCAGTTTTAAGTTTTATTCGGAACTCTCTCTCTGTCAATGTTATGCCACATTCAGGCAATTGGAGGTACTATATGAAGTATTTCTGCACTAATCCATAAATGCATGATAGCAATGTAAAATCCAATTGTGTTACAATGAATATGTTGAGGCAGTTTGGATCAATTGGGAAAGAAGGTGGGAGCAGATATTTTTTGTTTTAGCATTTCAAAAACATTTTTACAGGGTATCATGATAGTAATATTTACCATTTTATTTTTATTGAATTTGACATTCTATTATTACTATTATTTTATTATTATTAACATATATTAATATGTGCCTGAAAAAAAGGTTAATAATAAGGTTCAGAGTTCCTACAGACCAAAACACCTCTCACTTCCTCCTGCCAATGTCTGTGGAGTGCACATGTGAGAGGGTGTTTAGAGTAGAGTTGTTCAAACTCTGATTAATTTAGATTTTTCTGCCAAATTCAGATTTTTCTCACAAATTAGGGTCCTTAGAATAATGCAAACAGTCATGTTTCATGGACAAACTTCTTCTTTTATGGGCTTTTATCCATGAAAGATGAAGTTTGTACATAAAAGATGAGGTTTTGCATCTTTCTCAGACCTGAAATTTGGTGGGAAAATCTAAACTAATCCGAGTCTGCACATCTCTAGTTTAGAGACACTGATTCTGATTAGGAGTAAAGCAAAAAGAGACAGTATCTTTGCACCTGGGTAAAACCATGTTGCACTGCATATGGACAGATATAAAAGGAGATTTAGATTTGGTAGGAGAGTGTCCAAACTAAATTCTAAACTGCAGTGTAAAGCTGGGTAGACACTATACAATGTGTGTGCCAGTGATGGAATTCGGTAACAGTGCAATATATTGTTAAATTCTGCATGTCGTCATTAATTGTCATCAGCAGATGGCATGGAGAGCAGGACGACCATCGCATGCAATGGATCAGGTTTACACACTGCCTGATCCATATGATATGTACTTCACATCCATGACTGAATAAATAGTGTACTATGGATCATATAGTGTACACAAAGCTTAAGAATGAAGCTGTCCAGCACTTGTGGACAGCAATGGTAGCCAGTATTTATGCTGGTCACCTTTGATATCCACAGTATTTTCCCCCTTGCATTGCAGTATGGTTTGTCCGGCCACAAAGATACTAATTACCACATATATGATTGAATGTGGTTATCAGCCATTCAGAGACTCCACACAAGCTTCTAAAAATGTGATTGTATTCATTGGTATTGTTAAAAAACACTATCATGTTTGGACAATACATGGAGCATCTTTAGGGCTATTTGGTAAAATATATAAATAAATGAAATAACTTATAAGAAATTGGAAGTTGCAAATCAACATTTGTTAAAAAGTCTTTCAAGTTATCACAAGGAAAGATTATTGACAAAATTATTTCTGTGTTAAACTACAAGGTACTGAGCACTTATAACCAAATTGCAAAGTTTTTCCTTGATTCATTTTGCACATTATAATTCTGTAATGATTCTTGAGATTGTGTTTCTTATTCTTCCATTAGATGCTTTCACAACAAAACCAATCCATGATCAATGAGTTCTTCATTCTGGGGTTTGAGAGTCTGCACAGTACCAGGATTGTACTCTTTACCATCCTTCTTGTCATCTATGTGGTGACCATGGTTGGAAACCTTCTCATCATCATGTTGGTGACAACTACCCATTACCTCCATGCGCCCATGTACTTTTTTCTCAGCCAGTTGTCCCTTTCTGACATCACACTTACTACAACCATTGCCCCAAGCACACTTAACATCATTTTAAAGCAAGGTGCCAACATTTCATTTGCTGGTTGCATTACACAACTTTTTACTTTTTCATCCTCTTTAATTACAGAATGTCTTCTTCTCACTGTGATGTCTTATGACAGATATGTGGCCATCTGTAAGCCAATGCATTATTCTACCACAATGAGTTTCTCTTTGTGTTTTCAGTTAGTTGTGTTGTGCTGGGTCTTAGGTTTTTCTCTAACCTTGATAGTTACCGTGCTGCTCTCCAATCTATATTTCTGTGGTCCCAACATTATTGACCACTTTTTCTGTGATTATGGCCCCCTTGTACAACTTTCATGCTCCGATACATTCATTTTGGAAATGGTTGTATTTATTATAGCCACGCCTGAAACCGTCATTGAAACAGTGTTTATTGTTTCAACATATGTTTATATTGTCCATGCTATACTTAAAATATCTTCTATAACCGGGAGGCAGAAAGCCTTCTCCACTTGTAGCTCTCACCTTGCAGTGGTGTGTATCTGTTTTGGGTCCATTATTGCCATCTATGTTTCTCCATCTGGAAAACAATCATTAAATATGAACAAGATATTATCACTATTGTACACTGTGATAACGCCTTTATTAAACCCGGTTATCTACAGCCTGAAAAACCAAAAAATCAGGACCAGCATTAGTAAAAGAATTAGTAGACTAAGGAATATTATCCAATGCTAATTATAAAAATAAATGTTATGTCCCTTTACTCAGTCAGGACACTTATATGTCATAAGGGCTTATGTAATAGGGTGAGAGCTGGTCACGCTGTGGGAATTTATGAAAGTACTTCTCAATTTTTTTAAAGTGGCAATTGTTTAAAGGCAAAACCAGCTTGGTTTTGCCTTTAAACTGCTGCCACTTTAAAAATACTTTTTAAGAATTATTTAAATTATTGCCACTTTAAAAATACAGGAATACTTGCATGAATTCTGCAGCGCTGCCAGCTTGCACCCTATTACATGCCCCCCAATATTGTAATCATGATACCTGTAATACTGTGGCTGCTTTGTCTGGTGATTTAGAAATTGTATCACTATCTTAATCATGAATCTGTCCTACAATGTGTTCTCTGTAATTTTTAAATGTGTTTTATGTGTTGAAATGTTGCCTGAAAACTCACCTATTCAGACTGCTTATCAAATTCCAGAACCACCCATATAACCTCCATAGACTATTGTATGCAACTATCTCCTATTTATACAGTCCACACATACAGAACTTTACAAATGATCTCTTTTGACACACACACAACCCACTTACCCCAGGCCAACATTAATGTTTAAATGGAATATACTGCCAACAGAGAACCTCGACAATCTGGCTAGAACCATTTACAATAGGTAGCACTTATCCTCCTGTATCAGAAGCCAATTTTCCAATTTATTCTAAGCCTGCAAGCAGGGCTCTCTTACTTTTCTATTTGTCTATTATTACAAAGTATTTTTTTATTATTGATTTGTTCCTACTAGTTAAACACAATAGAATATGCTAGCACTACAAAAATAAATGTTAATAAATAGCAAATAAATGAAAGAATTAATTAATTGATTAAAGGTGCAACTTTATTTCCAGTGGTGCAGAAACCATGGTGCTTTCCTTCCAATAATCTACCTTCTTTATGAATTCTATACATATTATCTATTTTGGACATTAATGGAAAATTCTAAATTTAAGTGACTTGTTTTAAAGGAAATATTTAAAATAAAATTGTAAATAATATTTTATTTTACATTCTGTTTAATATATCCAATTTCCAAAACTACAAAGAAATTTGCTTTACTAATTAGCAGTGATAGTCTGAAATTCAAACACATGATTTTATGGGTTCAGAGTAGAACCGGGTCAAGGTTTGGATTCACTTTTGTGTTCTAGTTTGAACTGAGTCCCAGTTTAGATCATTTGCTGGTAAGGAACTTTGTTTTAAAAACCAAACTTGGGTTTTTTATTCTAACATTTTTGCTGTTTTTTGTGATTTTGCATCGATTTTTATAAATTTTTTATCGATTTTCATGGATTTTTATCCAAATTTGAGGGTGGTTTTGCAAAACCAAAACATGAAGATGAATCCATATCCAAAACCAATTCCAAATCCAAAACACGGGAGTCTGCGCACATCTCTAATTCTTAGACATATTCTAAAAAAACTATCTGGTTTAGACATAATCCCCTCTGCACTTTCCTGTGTGGAGATGTAGTGCTCTTCAATCAAGGTCTCCTTACACCTTCATATTGCCCAGTATAATGATGTACAGTACTACATGCCAACATATTGAAGGTTTTAAAAAACATTTCGCTTGAGCATCATAGAAAAGACAAATGTTTTGGAACAGAACAATGGTCCCTTTTCCTAGCGTAATATGATGTACATTGTACTACTCCTAAATGCTTACTATATTCTTATACATGGTAAGGGTCTTAAAAAGATATCATGGGGTGATATAAATGTAAAATTTTAACAAATGTTGACAGAGACAATTTACATATACATCTGTCTTAGTTTGTCTCAGATAAATTATTATTATTATTATTATTATTATTATTTTATTTTTATTATTAATATTATATAAGAGAACACCTGAGGGCCCTGTTCATGATCAATCTATAGGATAACACAAATAGCACTGACTACTACTACTACTACTACTACTGTATTTCACAACTGCTTTAACACAGAGGGCTCTATTCAACATGTTAATTATAGGGTTTTAACCTAGATAACTAATGTTCCTACTCAACGTGAGCTCTGGAGCAATTCATCATTGCTTCGTTGCAGAGACAGCTGATGTGAAAATCAGCTGTCTCAATGGAACTTTTCACTGCTTCTTTCAGAGCAGTGAGATAAGTGCACATGCGTAACTTATAGATCACGCATATGCACAAGAGCCCAGGGGAGGAGGGATCTGAAGCCATCCCTCTTCACAACCAGGGACTCTTTCCCATAGGAAAGGAGCAGATAGCAGGAGCACTCGCCATCTAAAAATGGCAAATGCCCCCACAATGAAGCTCCGAAAATATAGTATTTTTGAAACTTGATGAATTCTGTCCCCTTACTAGTGTATGGGGAAAGTGGACCATTCCACTAAGCAGGAGTTATCTGTGATATCTCCTGCTTTACCCTTTTGATGAATGGCCTTAAAATAAAACATGATTTATACAATTGTAGTTGAAAATCAAAATATTTTATGAACTGAGAAAAAAGCAATCTGTTCCCATTTTGCTCCCATATAAATAAAATTTCCTAGATATACTGTTTTATAAATGGAGAATAATGATAATATCAACTATTGTGATAATAAATATGTCAGTTTATATTAAATTCTGTTGTTTTAGGATCCCTACATACCTGTCAACCTATTCATGTGCATTAATGCATGTCTTTGTCAGATAAACTACTGTGTTTTGAGAAAATGACATATTCTGTGAATACAACCCACCCAATTTATGTACAAAGTGTATTTGATGTGCATGCAAAGGACTATGAGAAGATCTGCCCAAGGCACATTAAAGCACATGTCTTCTCTGCATTCTTGGGAGGTTCCTCAATTACTAGAATAAATGGTGCACTTACTGTTGGTCTGCAAGTAGCTGATAAATCCAATCAGGATCTTTGTGCAAATGTATAAAGATAGTATCAACCATCTCAAAAGTCCTTCCATCAGCCAGTGCAAGCTTTTATCCCTTATCAAATGCCACCACTGCAAGGAATTCACCACCTAAATTAGAGGATTGTGTGCTTTGCTTTAGACTCTTCATATTCCCAACATTTTCATACAGAATGTAGCTTTTAGCCATACAAATGTAAACAATTGAGAATGATTTTATTTAGATTAATTATTATCACTTTCAATGGTTGAATTACATAAAAGAGCAGTTATTAGAAGATAAATATAGATTCATATTTAAATACAACACATTGTTTATGGTAAAACCTTACTTGTCTAACTGGGCTGTCTGATAGAGATATAGGCATAATAGCAAAACCCTAGGAAGCCCAATACCAAACTCAGGTTTTAAGGTTGGGATCAGGACCACCTGTACATTGAGGGAGAAAAAGTGATGGCTATTGGAATATACAGTACTGTGCAAACGTTTTAGGCAGATGTGCGGAAAAAAAGCTGCAAAGTAAGAATGCTTTTAAAAAATAGAAGTGTTAATCATTTATTTCATTTATTTTTATCAATTAACAAAATGCAAAGTGAATAAACAGAAGAGAAATTAAAAAAAACATAAATAGGTGTAACCACCCTTTGCCTTCAAAACAGCATCAAATATTCAATTCTTCTAGGTACACTTCCACACAGTTTTTGAAGGAACTCGGCAGGGAGATTGTTCCAAACATCCTGGAGAACTAACCACAGATGTTCTGTGGATGTAGGCTTCTCAAATCCATCTGTCTTTTCTTCCCAGATAGACTCGATGATGGTGAGATCAGGGCTCTGTGGGGGCCATTTCATAACTTCCAAGACTCCTTGTTCTTCTTTATACTGAAGATAGTTCTTAATTACATTAGCTGTAACTTTGGGGTTGTTGTCCATCTGCAGAATAAATTTGGAGCCAATAGGATGCCTCCCTGATGGAATTGCATTATTGATAAGTACCCGCCTATATTTCTCAGCATTGAGGATGCCATTAATCCTGACCAAATACCCATCTCCATTTGCTGAAATGCAGCCTCAAACTTGCAAGGAACCTCCACCATGCTTCACTGTTACCTGCAGACACTCATTATTGTACCAATCTCCAGCCTTTGGCGAACAAACTGCCTTCTTTTAAAGCCCCCATAAGGCACACTTAAAGGATTTGGAGGGTGATGGAAGACAGTTAGGGGTATATTTACAAATGTTTAATTTTGAGATTTGGGGGATTTCACATTTGATTTGCATTCAATCTTGCCTTCTGAGATTTAATAAAGGCAAATCAAATGTCAAGTCGAACATAAAACCAAATCTCAGTCAAATACCACTCAAACTCAGACCTTGGCAAAACATCTGTACTTTTACATAGACCAACATACAAATCCCTGATCTACTTATATTCCATTTGAAAAGGAACACCAAATCAAACTCAAAATTGAACTTCAAATCCCCAATATAATAGACCTGATTCATGCTGGTGATTTTAGCATGAGCGGGTATGAATTACACAGATGCATGCACATATCAGTGAGATCCGTGCATGTTTCTGTGTTTGAAAGGTTGTAAAGTGTTAACATAAAAAAAAAATGACATGTGGTCCCCCCTTAAAGCACAATCAGCACCAGGATTTTCTGAACCAGTCTTGGATGTGAAAATTCAGGGACAAAAGATGTAGGGGTCCCTGTCAATCTCAAATGACTGTGGACCTTGGTCACTAATATGTATCCTAGCAGTAAAAAAATACACAGATAACATCAATTCTTGACCAGCAATTTCCACTGGGTTATACAGAATCAGATTTTGTGCAATATCATTTTATAGTTATTCAGACAGGTGCTATCATATTGCATTTATTGTTACAATATATATTCATTCCTTGTAAGCACAGTTCATATAATGTGTTAGGGGGTCCCTGTATTTTCCAAAACCAGCACTGGACTTTTTCTAGTGGGGGTATAATGCCACAGCAGAGGTACCCTCTTACCAGGTCTCCTGGCCAAAGGCGAAAGCATTATACCTGACCGCCGGTCAGCCCAGACCAGGGATCCCTGAGGAGGTGGGGATCCCCCCAAAAATCTGTGTCATTCATACCTGTTCATGGTAAAAATTCCAGCATGAAGCAGGTCTATTATTTTGGGGATTTAAAGTTTGATTTTGTGTTTGATTATAGGATGTATGTGTATGGGACATGTGGGGAACCTGGATTTGGCAATATATCAGCAGCTAAAATAAGCAGAAGGACAGAGAGAGATAAAAAGATGTTTGTGAGGTGGGTGATCTTATTTTTTGGTAGCAAGTTGAGGATGTTATAATTGACACAGAGAAGAATAAAGTTCATGAGGGTTAGGGGAGTAGTGAGGAGGCAATATTGACAGAGGTGTGTGATTTGGGGAGTAGGAAGGATGCAATAGACCTGGAGATAATGCCATGGAAGTAAATACAAAATTACAGAATACTGTAAGTCAAGATACTACCGCTCGGTACACACTATAAGATTTAGTCCAATTATTGGCCGTATTCAATTACTAGCGATATTATCACACCCGCGATAATTTATTCGCTGATTTTTGGGTAAAAATGTGGGGATTTCTTACAGAACCCTTTGGACAGCTCCCCTAATGATATGTTAGTGAAAATTTTTTTCGGAAATTGCGTACTTTGGCAAAAAACGACTGCTGAAATTTCGGTATTTTTTTTTTGTGAAAAATGCATTTAATTTATTGGGTACGGTATTTTGGAGGGACATAAAGATGTGCCAAGTGTTTTAAACATTGCACGTGGCTGGCGTAGGCAATTTTTTTAGCGGTTTTAAAAAACCACCTGCGCCAGCCACGTGCGATGTTTTAAATAGTTGGAGCATCCTTATGGCCCTCTGAAATACCAGACCAAATACGTTAAATGCATTTTTCACAAAAAAAAAAAATTGACTGAAATTTCAGTGCCTGTTTTTCGTCAAAGTACGCAACTTATGATTTTTTTTTTCTGCTAAACTATCATTAGGGGGACTGTCCCAAGGGTTCTGTAAGAAATCCCCACATTTTTACCAAAAAAATAGCGATTTTGCTAAATTTTTCACCTGCCCGAGGCTGGAGAAAACGACATTTTTAGGCGAAAAACGGCCGTTTTTCGTTGTTCTTGGTGAAATCATGCGCAAAATCTGCTGATCATGGCCGATATACGATATATCGGCCAATCGGACGGCCGATTCGCAAATGATGGTGAAAACGGCCGATTTTGCCTGTAAGCTTACAACTAGACCAATTCAGACCAACCTGATTGACCCCAAAAATGGCTGATATACATCATACACACTACCCAATAATTGTTTAATTCAAATGATCTTTTCAATTCCAAATCATCTCACTATTATAGTGTCTATATACAAAGATGTCAGACATTGGTCCAAGGTCCACACACAATGTACAGAGAAGGGAAAGGGGGGACATGATAGAAACATTCAAATATATAAAGGGTTGTAGCAAGAAAGAGAAGTATTAGAACAAGAGGACATGATCTGACACTGGAGGGTGGTAGGTTCAGGGGAAATTTGAAGAAAAATTACTTCACAGAAAGGGTAGTGGACAAGTGGAATAGCCCCCATCAGAGGTGGTAGAGGATAAGGCAGTAGAGCAATTTAAACATGCATGGGATAGACATAAGGATATCCTTCAGAAGAAGTAAGGATCAATAAGGGTTGATGTAATAATATGTTTAAAAATGGGCAGACTAGATGGGCCAAGTGGTTCTTATCTGCCATCAAATTCTATTTTAAAATATTATAGAGTTTATTTACACAATATAGGATGAGAAGAGCAGGTATCCTCAGGTGTTGTTCACAGTTTAACACTGATTTTTAACTGGGATTTTTCGAACACCTAATACATCTGCCTCTGTAGACTGAGTGTTAATATATAACGTTTTCCAGGCAATTGGTATCAGCATGGACAGCTTGGTTCTAGTCCCGACAGCAGAAGTGCCACTGCTACTATCCTTCACCCCCGTTCGGGACCCCGCTATGCTCTTTCATCTATCATTCTCTGCTGTTAAAGCAAGGCGGTAAGAAAGCAGAAGCAGGTGGGCTAACCTGGTCAGACCTTGTTCTTAGACAGCAATGTTTTGTTTTGTTTTTGAATATATGGAATTAGAGTTTCACAAAATATCCACCTATTGGGCTTGAAGTTTTTGGTCTAATGGGCGCTATGAATATTTGTGTACGGTTCAAATAACAAATCCATCGATTAAAGATATAGCATTATGTGTATCACTGCTACTAGGGCGAATTTGAAAACAACACACAAATGCCGAGCTGCAGCCCTAAGTGAACATATTTTAAACAAGTGCAATGCTCCTGGGTTAATAACACTGTTTAGAAAATAGTTTTTTGTTTGAAATGCATTAATAGTTGAAATTTGAACTATAAATTTCTATTTTGTCTGTGATTAACCTCAGCTTTGTCTATTGATGCTCTGCAGTGAGCCACAAAAATTCATAGAACTAAGAAAATCCTGTGATATACATTAGCTCAGTCAGCTGGCTGTTAATTGAGCATGGCCTGACATACCTCTATGTCATCAGGTAAATTGTATCAACTGAGTATTACTGGATACTAACACTGAGATACACAACATTTACTGGTACTGTTTGATACAAATGTATCCTCTGTGATTGAGCTATTTTCTCTCTTTGCTGTAATAAAAGCCTAAATAGGTTGAGACCCGGTTAACATTATCTCAACACCTGAATAAGGAGACCTTACAGACAAGTCTCTTTGACCTTTAACCGTGTAATCTATTTATTTAACCTGGCAGCAGGGAGCCCCCCCTTTTTACATGCAGGAGTCATATTGCAGCAATTTGTCTTGACATATAATCATAAGAAGATTATATAATTGCTTAAGATTGACACATCCTTTCCTAATATGTCTTAAAACAAAAGTTTAATTATTCACAGAATATATATTCTGAGTTCATTGTTCTAGGGGAAATCGACACAATTGTTATTAATATTTTCTCCATCATTATTTATTTTTGGTGCTGACTGTGCAGCACAAGGGTACAGTTATCAGTTTTTTCACAGTGCATATATACGCAAAATATTTCACCTTGCCAAAACGGCACTGCATGATGGGACATTTACCCACATAAGCAACTATCATAATTTTTTATAAAAAAATATACCTATACTTTTTCGTGTATTTTTCTACCTTCTTTGCATTTTTCAAGTTTTGAAACTAATAATCTTCTACTTATTTTAAGTGTTGCTTATTAAAAGCTAAGTTTTAATCACATCATTATTAAATAAGTGTACCCCCAAACTAGAGTCTTCTGTCTCTTTTCTCCTTTTTGAATGCATTTGCATATTTGCAAGGACAGAACAGCAAAGCATTGCAATTCCATCCTCTGCTGAATAAGCCCCTTCAGTTTATATAGCTTTTTCGTCTTTGCATATAATTTTGATAGTTTTTTGTGCTTCGGTTTTCCTAAATGTACAAATGATATCAAAGAGATTGACTATAAAATGTCGTTGATAATAAATTAACATGTCCAGGACATGAAAAAAATGTAAACCTGATTGGTGCAGTAAGCCACTGTAACATGAATGTATTACATTGTGTTTTGATCTCAGTACATTTTCTCTTATACGTAAGGAGTAAAAGGGAATTACAGAAAATAAATTACAAATTGTCAAATTGTCAACAATAAATGTACAGGTTGAGTTTCCCATATCCAAATATTCAGAAATACAGAATTTTTTTGGCATGAATCAGATAATGAAACCTTTGATTTTTGATGGTTCAGTGTACACAAACTTTGTCTAGGGCACAAATTATTAAAAATATTGTATAAAATTACCTTCAGGCTCTGTGTATAAGGTGTATATAAAACATAAATGAATTTAATTTCTGAATACAAACTTTGTCAAGGGCACAAAATATTAAAAATACTGTATAAAATTACCTTCAGGCTGTGTGTATAAGGTGTATATGAAACATAAATGAATTTCATTTCTGTACACAAACTTTTTTTGAGCCACAAAAGTATTGAAAATATTGTATAAAATGACCTGCAGGCTGTTTTTATAAGGTGTATATAACACAAATGCATTCTGTGTGTATATTGGGGTCCTATTCCCAAGATATTTCATTATAGTATGCAATTATTGCAAAATACGGAATATTCCATTCTCCAAAATACCCCTGGTCCCAAGCATTTTGGATATGGGAGACTCAACCTGTAGTAGGAAAAGTTATCATAAAGAAATTTAATAAGATATGGTAGATTATAATAATAATAATAATAATAATAATAATAATAATAATAATAATAATAGCTCTGGTAAAATGTAGTATCTGTTAGGAATTTGGAAAATAATGGATGGTTTGGTGACGGGTTATCAAAGATGTTTAGTGGATCTATATAATATGTGATGTGTTTTACAGTAGTTACAGTGGTAATTTATGTGGTAATTGTTCATTAATTGCATCATCATTGTATTAAAGTCCAATTAGGGTAAATGTTGTAGAAAATGTATGAACACAACCATTGTGTATAAAAATAAGTATTTGTAATAATAAGATTGCGGTAGCGTAAGTGTTATAGTTTAGAATATTTAACTCACAGAAAATATTATCCATTCAGCACCTTATTAGTTTCTTACATTTCAGGGGCTCTTTTGTTCAGGAAGCCGAGTGCTGGGTGCTGGCCCAGTCCAAATGGAGTTTTTTATTTCCCTTGGAAAATTCTTTATTTGCAGGTGTTGATTTGTTTTGTGAATGGGTTGTTTATGAGCAACATAGAGGGGATTGTGTATTCATTAAAGGAAGCTGAGAGCCATCTTATTTACAGGTAAAAGACAAACAAATTCTGTTTGAGAACATCCTGGACAGGATGCATGATGCATTGCATTTGGGATGTGATGCATCCAGTCACCCTTCACATGCATCAAAAAACGGGGGGGATGGGCTGCACAACCTAATTACAACATTATCAGAGGTGCTACCATGCTGAGACCTGTAGTTCTATTGCAAAAAAAACGGGAGAAGCTGATGCACACTCTAAGTACTAAGAATAATAAATATAAAAAATATATAATAAACTATCAATTAACATGGTATTAAATAGAGGTTCTTAGTACATGTTTGGCCAAAGATGTTTGCCCACCTACTACTTCACGGTGACCTCATCAGGTGGGTCCCTAACATCCCTAATACTGACACATTGTATAAATTTATCTAGGACTTGCCTGTAATAGTGCCCATTACATGTGTATATTGCAATGCAAGGACCAATACTAATTACTATCACCTGGGGCAGCTAGGAGGCATGCTAGCCCAAGAGAAGGGGTCTCGCACCTTCAAGTGTACCTTAAATACACATACATGGGAAAAAAGTGGGGAAGCTGATGCACACTCTAAGTAGTAAGAATAATAACTATAAAAATATATAATAAACCCTTTATATGCATGCTGGCATTAGTAACGCCGGTATGAATGAACAAAAACACAAAGGACAGGTCTTTCAGTAAGAACTGTCCTTTACTGAATGAGGGACTTCCGGGTCTATGACCCAGAAGTCCCTCTGGTTTCATTCTGCGCATGTGCAGAATGACACACATGCCACAGGGGGTGCTGTGAGGGATCTGATTGGATACCTCTCACAGCACGCTGTGGAGAGAAGCCCATAGGCCTTTATAGGGTAACGCCATCTGAAGATGGCCTTACCCACCACATCCAAGAGTTGCATTCCGAGGCTTGGTGCATATGAGAAATGTGGTCAAACCCGCAATTTCGTGGTTTGACGGCATTTCTTCCGATGATGCATCCCGCCCACTGTGTGAAACACTTCCCGATATTATACTATCATGTTTGTGTAATATAATGTGTTTCTAATGTTCTCCATCTACTTTCCAACATATTATGATAATATACATTATGACTACAGAAGTGTAGAATGCTGGGAATTTATTAATTCCATAGGAGTCTGACATAAGAGTTTATCCTTCTCTTTGGTACCTTTCTATTTTTCTATAAAATTAAATTTAATGCGATTGGCTTACAATTAATGAAATAGTTAATACACTGTATGTATCAAGATGTTATAGTAAGTTTAATGTTCTGATACATTGTATCACTTTCTGTCAATCTCTGCACAACTCACTCATTGAGACTGTGGGCCGGATACAGAAGGGGATGTAGTGATGATGGCCGAGCCAATCACTCAATGTTTTAAGTCTGCACATGTTACCCTACACAAAGGATTTATTGATGGTGCATTGGGCACTCTAATAATGTTTATGCCCAATATTTCAAAGGACAATGCTTTATCTAGCAAGAAACGGCCAGTAAAAGAATTGTCCTTTGAAATATCGGGCAACGATCAGAAGATTTAAAACCAGACACTTAGTAAAAAAAACAAAGAAGTATGCACATGGACTTATGCAAATATGGGAAATACTCTCCAATTTTTATCCACCACCTGAAACACAATATAAAACCACTGCTTCTCCCCAATGCAATAATATCCCAGAGCATCAATGTTGCTCAGAGTCTCATGTATAAAGTACAGTACTGCATTTAAATAATTAGAATTCACATTATTGAGCTGATAATGGATATTGGGACTGATTCCATAATTTACGCTAATGTAATCGCAAAGTGTAAATGGGAATAGCGCATATAGGTCTAACCGGACCAGAGAGACACACTATACTGGTTCATATATTTATTAAGAACACAAGTGACAATGCACTAAAAGGTTGATCAACATTGGTTAATACAAATACTGCAATAACCTAGGCTTGAGATTGTAACATGCACATATAGATTAACAACAAAACAACAAAATCCAATAAACTGTAGTTCAATGCACAAATCTGATCATATGACCATAAAAGTTGCACATATAATAATAAATTGTGTACACTAATCTCATATGGATATAGGCCCTCATTCAGAGCCGCTCGCTAGCGGCCGTACGCTCGTTCCGAGCGATGTTCGCACATCTGCGCATGCGTACGGTTTTTAGTACGCATGCGCGAACCAGTCAGTGAGGCCAAAAATCGTTTGTATGCTATATAGCGAGTGCCTGCTATTTTGAGTGACAGAATGAGGCGTTAGTGGGTAGTAACAGGGGAAGGTGCTTGTAAACGGGGGAGTGGAATTCGAACGCAGGCGTGCTTAAAGGTCAAAACGGGCGTTTTAAGGGAGTGCATATTTAATACAGCAGGGTCATTGACCACATCACTAGGTTTTTTTAAACACAGAACTGCTCGCAAAATAGCGGTTGAAAAAACCAACCACAAGAATAGCGAGCAGTTCATACGCTGTACGATGTACTCGATTAATCTAATAAATAGCGGACATGACGTATGGTGCGAGCGACCAGGGGGTGTTTTTATCAAATAAATGAGCGTATGTTTTGCTCGCTCGTTCAGACTTAGAGGTGTGAACAGACTGCAATTTGCGAACGGATCATTTGAATAGCAACCCCTTATTTTTGAACGAACGACCACAAATAGCGAACGGCTCTGAATCAGGCCCATTGTTTGTAAGTCCATGAGACTGAAAAAAACCCTGTTTAAAGGGTATACCAGTCCTGCAAGAGTATCAGTTTATATCCGTATTGATTTATTGTGTGACAGTTTTAAGTAGAAAGTATTAAGTACTGAACTACAGTTTATTGAATTTTGCTGTTTTGTTGTTAACCTATATGTGCATGTTACAATCTCATGCCTAGGTTATTGCAGTATTTGAATTAACCAAAGTTGATCAACATTTTAGTGCATTGTCACTTGTGTTCTTAATAAATATATGAACCAGTATAGTGTGTCTCTCTGGTCCGGTTAGACGTATATGCGCTATTCCCATTCACACTTTGCATTTATTCCTTTATTGGAATTAGGGATTTGGAGGACCCCTAGGAAAGCTGCTGGTCACGATCTGATTGAAGAGAGGTGGGCGCCCTAAAACTCTCTTTCTATGCTAATGTAATCGCAGCTGCATTCTCTCACGGATCGCAGTTGCTAAAATATGCAAATACCCCCCAAAGCTTCACGGAGTATAGGGATGCCCACTGCAGCCTTCTCATATCCATCTAATGATGTGCAACAGGGCAAACATCAGTAACATCGATGCACATCGAACCACCATTCAGCATATGCAGCAAGTCTGACCAGCTACAAACACTGCAGCTCCCCTGACACTCAGAGGGCTCTCATGCTGTGTAGGAGATCACAATAGCTAATTTATCACACCCATGTAATGGAATATAAACATTTAGGCACACCTGTGTTTGCCTAGACACCCCCAATTATCTCCTTCAAATGCTGGCTACTGTACCTGTGACTGACTTTGCGAATGGATCCTCTGTGGGACATAATTGCAAAACAATCACGGCACATGCACAATGACAAATATTGGCAAACAATCATTCGATCTGCGTAAAAATCAGCATTGTATACATCTATCAATCAGATCCATTATCAACACTATTTGAAAAACTGTGAAACTCATGAATTTCCCTTGAAGAGCTGTGTTCAACACACAATAAGGATTCATTTAATTTATAAAGGTTTTTTGAATATCTGATTGTAGATTCTTAATTCCACATATTATTTACAACCTTTACTGAAAATATTGTTCTCATTAGGTTTACG
Source organism: Taudactylus pleione (assembly GCA_031769625.1). NCBI lineage: Eukaryota > Metazoa > Chordata > Amphibia > Anura > Myobatrachidae > Taudactylus > Taudactylus pleione. The sequence continues at coordinate 3,301,965 of JAUIMM010000267.1, forward strand.
ATTTCTTTTCTGTTTACATATATTTTCCCATTTGAACCTTACATAATTTCCCCAGATTTTAATATTTCTCTCTACAGACTCGTTGACTTATCAATATTATTGCAGATCCATAAAAGTTTTTTTAAGTTTTTTTTGATTGACCAGTCAGTGTATCTTAATAATAAAATGTTATGTTTCTTTCTTTGTAGGGTTTAGAAGAAGAGCAATGTTCTGCAGATCTCTAGAGAGTTTAGTGATATAATAGAATGAAGACAATATTAATATGTATCTGTCAGGGGGCAGATGGAACAGAACAATGTTATGAAAAACTCTAAAGAGGTCAGAAACTAATAATCTGCAAAATATTTAAATGTTTATCTTTAATCTGTAGATGGAGCAGAGCAATGTTCTGCATACAGATGTGCCCTCATACACTATTGCTGTAGTCATGCCAAACAGCACTTTTCAACATAAACCAAGACAAACATTGGAAAACCAGAGGAGTAAACATATACTGGAGTGATCCCTTACACCACAAAATCATTGAAAATAAAAAAAGAGTGTATAATAATGCACACCTTAAGAAAATCTGCTTAGATAGTTGAAACGCGTCAGTGAAGATAAACACGTCAGACAATAACCAGGAGATACATCTGGGGAGGCTATTTTCCAGATTGCCAGCTGTCACTAAGGTCCATTGCTGTGAGGTCTTGGATTATTATGCTTATGCCAACTTGGATGTGTGGTATAGTTTTCTACTATCCTAAAAAGTGCACATTGGTATACACTATGTTTTTACCACTTCGTAGCATAACTGGTACCATGTGATTTGACTTGTGCCGAGCATCTTTTTTGCCCAAAAATGCATCTTAGTCAGAATATGATGCAACAAAACTGCTTCATGAAACTGCTCTAATTTGATATGAGAGAATTTTATATCTGTGTGCAACAGTCTGAATCTGTATACAAAGTGCTACGATGCAGAGGCCACAGCTTTTTTCCACACCAAGTTCCATTGTGCTTCATAGACAGACCTAGTGGCACACATATATAGTGTTGCATATCAAATTAATCAGTTCAGTCTCGTGAAGTGATTTTTCGCATCCAATTGTGACTAAGATGCACTTTTGGGCAAAAAAGATGCTACACCGATTGGTATGGCTAACTCGTGTCAGATGTCACGAGCAGGATGGCATATTGAGGCTTGGTGTATGAAGATCCATTTGTATCACTAATAATAAGCTGAATATATCACTACAGATGGTAGTGTCCCATCTACTTGTGAGATTTACAGTGCAGCACAGTTGATGTAATGGTTAACATTACTGCCTTACAGTCCTGAGGTCATGAATTCAAATCCTGACCAAGGCAATATCTGTGTGGTGTTTTTATGTTCTCCAAATGGGTGTTCCAGTTTCCTTCCAAACTACAAAAATTTCTTGACCAATAAAATTACTCTAGTGTATTTGGATGTTCACATGTTATAGGGAATAAAGAGTTTAAGCTCCCATGGGACAGGGCAGTGCCGCCGTTAGGGGGGGGGGCCACCATGCCTTGAGTTCCGGGCCTGGAGGGAAGGGATAGAAAGGGGGCCCGGGTAGCAGCACAGTTGCAAGTGATGGCAGGATGGAAAATACAAGGCAAACAGGGCGGCCACAAGCCAGCCTTAGATTGCGGAATGGCAGACAATCAGGAACAGCCATAGCAGCCGCTCCTAATTGGCTAATGGTCCACGAGCAATGATCGGCTCGCAGAATGGCAACCAATCAGAAACAGCCATAGCGGCCCCTCCTGATTAGCTACCAGTCTACGAGCTGTGATTGGCTCACAGCCTGGTGCAATAAGCTGCAAAATTTTACATACTGTTATGGCCGGCTCAGCAAACGTCAGTATCCTATTCTGTCTCTGCCATCCTGGCTGCCGCTGCAGCACTGCTGCCACCCAGGGCCTCATCTCTCTCCATACTTCAAAAGCAGCCAGCACAGCCAGCAGAACACACCACTAACCATGTACTCCCTGACCTTGACATGTGCTACCCCCCCTAGTTCAGCCAGCCTGTCTACCCCCTTTCCAGCCAGCCTTCAATGCCCTGTTCCCCCTCCCTTGCCCAGCCAGCCTTTCCCTGCCCTGTGTCCTACACTTATCCTTCCTTTTGGCTCTGTATGTGGATCCTGCTTTTACAGTGTATTTTATGTGGGTCATATATATATATATATATATATATATATAAAATTTATGTGTGTGTGAATTTTATAGCAGTTTTTAAACTGGCTTATGCACCAATTGATGTCCCACCCCCCACCTATGCTCCATCCATCCCGGGGGGAGCAGTAATGATTTATTGGCAAAGTGATTGACAAATTGATTGGCAAAGTGATTGACATGGCATTTGTGCATGGCAACTGGGGGTAGAAACTCAAACACAGGTGTGTCACGACCATTTTTTAGGCCTACAACTGAGATACCATATGCAGTCATAATAGCAGTAATAATAGCTCCACCGTGTCAGTTACCATGGCCATTCTGCGCAACCATAGAGTTACTCAGAAGACCAATTATTGACTGCTGTGACCGATGCTGCATCTTTAATTGGGAGGTGTGGACACTCTTTGGGCACTCACTATTCCCTACAGCTGGTGATATTCCTAGTCTTTTCACCTCAAGGACAAGCAAAAGAAAAGCTAACAATAGATAAAGATGGAAAATCACACTAGCGCTGAACAAAATCTCTAAAGAATGTTCATACACCGATGTCACATTTAAAATGATATCTCACATTCATTGTAACAACAAGCATAAAAAATAAATAAGATAAAATACTACCCTTCAACAAGGGTTCATCACATGTATATGTGCAAATAGCAATAAATCAAACAACCGTATTTACCCTTCAAAATGTAGCCGTGCCTTCCATTGTATAGGTATAAATTTGGCAATACAATAACAATATTAATTTTATATACATTGCGCTTTTCTCCAGAAGGACTGAAGATGCTTTGATCAACTTAGAACATTAGCAAACATTGAAAACAAGTTTTTATTTTTTTGGGATTTCATGAATGATTGAGTTCTAGATATAATGAGCAGTCAGTGAGAAGAGTTAGAGACTTTAATGTGCAACTGGCACGGAAGCTGAGGATTTTCCAAGTAGTGGAGGGGATCTGTGCAAATATTTAATTAATCTTAAATAAAACATGGTTGTCTGGTGATTAACAGTCACTACATTCTACTTTCATTCCCATAACAGCCTAATTAGGTGTAAATAATACTAGTATTATAGTATTTTCCATATACGGTATATATATATATATAGTTTCCAAGTAGGACCGGCACTCATGTATACTGAATTGATGCAGCCTCCGTGCCTTCCTTGTTTGGAATAAATTAACTGTTTTGCAACGAAAGTCCTTCAGTGCCACCTATCTCTACATTCTATATATATATTTATATATATATATATATATATATATACATACATATACACTATTGGGGAAAGGGGAAAGTTTTGTGTGTGCAGATACAATATGCAATTTATATTTTATGTAGATAATCCTGGCTGGCACCCGTGACTGCACATTTGGTATTAGGTAGCTGTGTGTTTCTATATAAGCTACTGAAACCTGCAAAGAAAGAAATTCTGCAAATGTCATTATTTACTAGGAGATTATTTGTATCAGCTGACACTGGGGGGGAACATTGACAGTGTATTATTTAATTCATAATATGACTATATATATCTGCGATCAATTGTGAATCTTATTTGTATTATAGGATAGAATACACCAGCATTAAAAGAGAAGCAAAATGGGATGATGATGACAATGATGATGATGATGATGATGATGATGATGATGATGATGATTGATATGTGAGGTCTTGTGTTTGGGGGATTTCCCGGCCACATACAAAAAAATTTAAATTTGGACCTACTGTTAGGGGTACATTTACTAAAGTGTGGGTTTTTAGATGTGGAGATATTACCCATAGCAAACAATCACTTTCTAGCTATTATCTTCTATAAGGTTTTAGATTAAGCAAACTCTGATTGGTTGCTATGGGCAACGTATGCACTTCTAAAAGCCTGCAATTTAGTAAATATACCCCTAAGTGTATTATAATTTCAATTTTGACAGACCTAAAGCTGCCTTTTTACTCCAATTTCCAGCTGTGGTTTTCAGAGAAAATTTATTGATGACATGATGAGGAAATATAAAGAAACAACTTCAGTTACTCGTTCATTGAACAGAACTTCAAGACAATCATTGGACACATCTTTCTCATTTGGTTCTTTATACTTGTTTGGAAACTTAAATCTGGAATTCTACAATGATAAAAACACTTAAAATGTTAATAGACTAACAGTTTGATTCTGTTAACAATTCACCAGTCTCAGTGATGGGGTTGAACATTTCTGGGAACTTGTTTCAATGCATCCTTGAAATCTTTATTTCTCAGGCTATATATAATAGGGTTGGTGAAAGGGGTTATCATAACAAATAGCAGAGACTTAAACTTGTCTTCATACATTGGTCTTCCATGTGATGATGACATGTATAATGCAATGAGCGAGCCATAGTAAGTGCAAACAATGATTAGGTGAGAGCTGCAGGTGGACAAAGCTTTCTTCTTCCCACTTGTAGAGGAGATTTTGAAGATTACAATAAAGATACAGATGTATGATATATTGATGCAAAGAAATGGGAGGAATATGACAAAGATATTAAATGAAAAGTCAAGCCAAGTGAGTACAAATACTTCTGTAGTAGACAAAGCAAGGAGAGGAGCAAAATCACAGAAGAAATGGTCTATGACATTGGAAGTGCAGAACTCTAACTGACATATTAAAATGACCTCTACTTTTATTAAGACGATACCAACCAACCAAGACCAAAAAACCAAACGGAAACATAAGCTTACATTCATAATTGAGGAATACCGTAGTGGGAAACAGATAGCCAAATACCGGTCAAAAGACATTACCAATAGAAGGCAACACTGAGCATATGTTGAAACGAAGATAAAGAAGTATTGTGAAAGACAACCAGTTACAGACATGCTGTGGCCATCCAACCAAATGATACACAACATGTTAGGCACAACACTGGTGGTAATAATTAGGTCAGCCACTGACAGATTTGAGAGGAAGAAATACATTGGACGGTGAAGGAGATAATTAGTGGATACCAAGAGAACAATTAACAGATTTCCAATTAATGTAAATATGTATAGAAGAAGAATTAGACAGAACAGGACACTCTGGAACTTGTTGATATTGCGGAAGCCAAGGAGAAACAATTCTGTCACCATTGTCTGATTTTCACTGCACATGTTAGGAAAAACCTTTTTTCTCCAGCCTATAAAACAATATAAATGTTATTTAATAAAAGTATATAATTTATGAAAATATCCATAAAGGCTGAGTTGCATATATTTTGTTGCTGATATCCACGTAAAGAAATCTGACTTAGCTGTCTCATCTAATATGCTACTTTGTTAGGTAGAATTTTTTGAGGCTGAATGAACAAAATTTTTCCTTTGTTTCCAAAAAGTTTAAAAGTACATATTTCTATTTTCTAAATAATTGTCTAAGAGATTTGCACAGCATAACAGTTAATTAGTGTTAACTTAAAATATCTGTACTTATATGTAAAAAAAATTTGATGGACTTTCATTATTATTATTGCTGTTATTTTCATCATCATCATTGACAACACTTACAGAACAGTATTTATAGATATCTAACTCTTTATAAGACATCCTGTTTAAGTTTAAAATGCCATTAGTTACACTTATGGTACGTATTTTAATTTTTTTAAACTATATTATAATGTTGACCATTTTGCCCATAAAATATCCAGCTTAAATCAAATATCTCCACTTAAATTGTGACTTTGATGAAGCTGAAATTAAAGTAATTGAATAGAAAACAACCTGCAAAATAAACAACTTAATTTGCTGACTACATTGTGTACTAAATATTGTACTAATAAAAGCATGCAGCACTATCAGTGAATGTAACAGTCAACCTATTTACTAAAATCTATCCGTTTGAAAAAAATACATAGCACAGGGTAATTCCATAGTGCTGTACTCTGAATGTCTACTTAGTCAAAGTGGACTTCATTGTTTTTTTTTCTGTCTTGGACTAACAGTAGTGTTATTAACATGTAGATAACAGCTTGTTGGGTAGTTTAAATGTATTTAGCCAGAGTTATAAAAACATGATTACTCAGAAAAAAAATTCACAGTTACCAAAACTCAGGTTATATTTCTTTGATTTATTTATGACACTTTTCAGTTTTTGGTGCATCAATTTGTGACTACAAAGGTGACAGACAAGATATTTCTATATATTTTTAAGTACAGTAACAACATACTGTAACTGGGCAAATCCATACACTTACTGAATATAATATTAAAAACAATGCAAATCTGTCACAATGGAAGAGCCCATGAATGAAAATGACTTGGAAGAACCTAAAATAAAATATTTACAATTTTTGTCATACAAATGATGTTCATAAAACTAAGGTATAATAAACATACTTCATTGTCCACTTTAAATATCCCAGGATTATTTTACTGTGCATGGTTTCTTGATTGGTGTTTGAGTAAGCTGAAGAAGAAAAACATAAAAGTGATAAAATACAGTATATAATTTTACTTTTTTTTCTGTGGTTGCTTTGACACCATGGTCCTGGAAGTGTTCAGTGAGTAGTCTGCTTTGTTTGTTGTTATAACAATATTATAACAATTGCATATACTATACTGTATGTGTTTAAATCAAAGAATGTGTATAATTTGGTAATGTTGGTTGTGTGCAAGTAAATTATAATTTACCAACATATTCAGATCACTTTAATGTCCATATATGATGTTAAAAATTATTCCCAGGATTATTTTACCAGTGTATGGTCTCAATACATTGTAGGTTCTTAAGGCTAAATCACCATTAAGAACTTGTCTGTTTGCTACAGTATATGAATGGAGTATGGATACAAACATGTATTTGTATGTTAGACATTTCCAAAATGTCATCCACAGTTTTAATCAAATCAACGAGGAATAGGATAAATGTCAGATGTAATTTACAGAAATAACATAATATATATCTTTAAGTGGTAGATGTATCAAACCTTGTAGAGAGATAAAGTGCCAACCAATTATCTTCTAATTGTCATTTTACAGGCTGTACTTGAATAATGACCATAAATGATTGGTTGCTAATTTATCTGTTTCCACTTTAAGTTTCTGCAAGGTTTGATACATCTATTCCTAAATGTAAATTGTTTAGCAATATATGATATAAAATAGAATGCAATATTTGCAGACATCATTTAATTTATACCATGAGGTTAAAGAAAAAATGGCAAAAGAAAACATGGTACACAAAATAAAGAAATAATTAATATTTCACACTACTGATACTTAAGCAAATTTCACATGCACTCATTTAAATATATATATATATATATATATATCATGTATATACAGTATATACATATATAATATATATATACAGACAGCACAATAAGTTTAATAATATCATAATTATGAGTTGCTTTTCTGGCCTGTGTTAATTCCAAGCATTTAGTGCAACCTCACTTACAGTATATGTAAATATTATATGATGTTTTGTGCTATTCCCAATAATTAGTAATTTAAGAATATATATACTAATGTTGATGATGCAATAAAATACACACCTACACTCACATACATGCATTTGTGCATATACATGTATGAATGTTTACAAACATGCACACACTAATAATAGGAGATAAATATGCTTTAACTTGAAATGAGTTGAAATTTAACTCAAAGGTAGTGGGGAACAATTAACATAATGTTTGACTAGGTTCTATAATTATTATTATTATTATTATTTATTTTTGCTTGGCTTTGACAGAACACTGACCATTATTATCTAGACCTTAGGAAACTTCCCACTGTAACACTGCATGTGGTCTTTTATCTTGAGATAATGGTTTTATAATATCAGAGACATGTCACACATGGACACATTTTTAGTAAATTGATTTTTTTCTATTTGTACTGTATGTTTTCTTTTGGTTACAGATAATTATATAATGTACAAAAAGATCTTTAAATATTGTGTTTGCGGCCTTTTATCAGTCATATTTAAATTCCTTAATAAACACTTATAATCATCCATCTAAATATCACACATCTGCTAAGGAACTAACTTGAAGAACAATAGCAGAAAAGGTCAAAACATCTACAGGATATTTAGTCACATAAAGCTTAGTTACCATTTACCTATAATTTGTGTCACTTTATATCACTAATAAACTCAGGAAATCATTACTTGAAAGTTTTGAAACAAATGATGTATTCCCTGGTATAAACATATAAGACCAAACAAAACTCCTCATTAATTAATGCAATTAACAAAGCGCAAACAAGGACCTAATTATCAGAGCACTATGGTTACAAATGTAATACAACAGTACAATAACAAATAATTCAACTTTAAATGTACAAATTGTGATTTTGTTGAATTTTATAATGGATATTAATATTTTTTAAAGTGTTATGTAGGAGCAAATTTCATAGTGCACCTAGTTTTTGTATTTTCAATGACTATATACTGTTTGCTCTCAAAACCTTCATCCTCAACACCATGAAAAGAACTTCAAACTTAGACTATTTTCAACTCCTAGGGGTAAATTTACTAAAGTCAGAGTATTTAGAAGTGAGTTTTAAAAGTGATGTTGCCCATAGCTACCAGTCAGATTCTACTTAACATTTATCTAGCACCTTCTATGATTTGTTGCTATGGGCAACATCACATAAAACTCACATAAAAACTCTCATTTTAGTACTGTACCACTTACTGTCCTCTTTGTCGACTCTCTGGAATTATTGTCACTCTAAGGGGTATATTTACTGAAGTGAGAGTTTTAGAAGTGAATTTTAAAAGTGATGTTATGCATAGCAACCAATCAGATTCTAGTTATTATCTTCTAGAAGGTGCTAGTTAAATGTTAAGTAGAATCTAATTGGTTGTTCTTGTCAACATCTCCACTTCTAAAAAAATATCACTTTAGTAACTATACCTCTAAGCTTCTAAAGCTTTTGTTTTCATTATTAATTATTCTAAATGATTCTGAAACCTCTCCTCCATTGCATGGTTTGGCAGGCAGCATATATCCTAAATAACAGCTTCCTGACCAGGTTATGGAGAACCAGCTATATGGATTTATTACACATTATTGTTCTTCCTAAAGCCAATCACTTTCATTCATTTGCCAAATTTAATTTTTACACGTTTTTTTTCTACTGCAAATGTATCATTTCAATTGTTACCTACAAAAATTTGAAACTGAATATTCCCTACAGTAATTATTATTCTAATAACAAATTACATCAATTTTAGGAGTAGCTAATTGGAGTTTACCCATTGAAGTAAGATCTGTGGCTGTGAAGCCACTTTTATAATCAACCATTTAAATATCACACATTTACTCACTGTATCTTGGACCCTAGAGGCTGTCAAAAGAGAAGATCTATACATACACAAGATATCTATTCACATGTATTAGTTACCTGATCTTTCCGGTCTTTGCCATTTACCCTGTAATACATGTCTCTTTTATACCATTAATCATCTAGGGAGATAAATGCTTTGTGAAGCAAATTGTCAGCTTCTGTGGTAAACATGAGAGACAGACATAAAACCCCTCAGTAATTAATGCTATCGATAAACATCTCATTAGCACCTCTGCTCGCTTCGCTCCCTAAACTAGAGGTCTGCAAATTGTAAAACCCCAAACACAGCTACACTCTGGAATTGACTGTTTTGTTGCTCCGTGGAGATCGTTGGAAGTTAGAAAGACTCGCTAGACCCAATTATAGGAAATTTCATAGAAGATTGTTACAAATTCAAATACAACAGTAATATGAAAAATAACCAGATCTCAACACGTTTTCATTTGGTTGACTTTCCTTAATGGAAATTCATTATGTTTTTATTGTTTTATAGGCCTGTTGTTATAATACATTGGATATTCTGTTTCTCTATGTTATCATATAATGATGTACCAGCAGTTAGCTTTAAAACCTTCACATTAAATGCCTGAGAATATAAACGAAATCTTCATGCCTATACATTTTCCATCACCTTTTGTCACATAGAATATCAACCTGGGCCTATTGTCACACTACAAGCTTCTCAAACTTCTGTTTTAATCCTCAGTGATACAAATGTTATAAAATAAAAACACTATATATATATATATATATATATATATATATTGTGCATCTTGTAAGCCCTGATATGTTGAATAGCTTTTTAAATAATATATATAAAGTGCACATATTCTCAGAAGCTTTTTAGGGAGGTTATTACCACCAGTAAATGAGAAATTAAGTTGCTATTACATTATACATAGCAAATATGAAATGAAGAAAATCAGTGCTAATCATCTGCGTGGGTTGATGTTAAGCCGGGTACACACTACATGACTTGCAAATGATGCAATATCGTCATTGATTTCCCTTTGGTGGGCGTGCCGGCCAGACGGAGGCGTTCCCATGGGAACGCCTACCGTCTGAAGCCGGCCCCACTGACATCACTAGTGATGTCAGTGGGAGTCATTTTGGCTCTGATAGAGCCAAAATCACTCCAGGGCATGTGGCTGGGAGACCCTACCGCAGGGTCTCCATCGCAAGTCCGATGGTCGCGATGGTCAAGACCATCGCGACCATCTTTTTGGACGCTTGTATATGCTGTGGGTGGTGACCCACAGCTATATGAGCGTCCAGGAGGACGCTCCATTTTCATAGAGGAGGGCACTGATTCAGAGCGAGCGCTCTGGTCAGAGAGTTCGGCTCTGAATCAGGCCCATAGGCCCTGATTCAGAGCCACTTGCTGCTGACGGGCGCTCGTTCAGAATGTGAGCGTTTTTTTTTTGTCTCCACCCACAGCTTGTGCGAGCAGGCTGGAGAGAGTCGCGATTATCATTACCATTGGGCTTATGATGAGACTCTGGGGTAGGGTATAGCTTCCGCAAGCCCGAGTGGACTTCCTGCTCTAATAGAGCAGGGAGTCCACTACTGACATCACTAGTGATGTCAGTCAGCCCTTCTACAAATGCCAGGTGTTCCTAAGGGAACGCCTTTGTTTGTCCGGCCACCCGCCCTACCCGCCCACAAAACGGGGCGAGCTGTCAATCAACATCGACAGCCGCCCCATCTTGTTGCGAGCCCCGTAGTGACTGAACTTCAGTCCCTCAGCAGGGCTCACACACGCTGGACATGGCACGTGTGCAGTGGGCAACCATCGGGACATTTGCGAGCAGACATCGCTTGGAAGTGTCTGTGAATCAGGCTCATAGTGCATACACACTTGACGATTTGAACAATTAGTTGTTCCTAAGCGTTGGAATCCACCAAATCCTTCATAATATCATCTAGTGTGTAGGGGCCTTTAGAAACAGGTCTAGTGTAGAAGCAAATAAACAATAATCAAAGATCATACTGTACATTAGGTATATATATGTTGTGTGATTACATGACTTATCACATGTACAGTATAAAGATTGGTAGTTGAGCTTCAATGTCAGACAAAATCCCATACTTTACCTTTACCTTCCCTATTCAAATGGCTGTGTATGTATTCGGCATGGGAAGCTGATCTGTTGTTGTCCCTGGATGACAAACAGTTGGACACTATTAGAATGCATACAGCCAAATTATCCATTAATGTTGCAATCAGAGAAACATGTTACAAAGTGTTTACCCAATGGTACTTAGTAATATCCAAGCTTCATGCTCTTTTTCTGTGGTATTCAGTTCCTGTTGGAGGCTCTGTGGGGAGGAGGACAGTTTTCTCCATAGGTTGTGGATGTGCCCCATGCTCCAACATTTCTGTAACCATGTCTGGTATCTGATTAGCTGTGCTGATTAATTTGATGTGTCCCTGTACCCACTGGTTGCCCTGTTAAATGCTCCTGTCCAAATCATTAGTAAACTACAAGACAAAATGCTTATTCATATTTGTAATGTGGCTAAATCTATATTGAGGCTTGGCACATGAGGAAACATCTGTAGTTGCATAAGGGTTTCCAGAGTCTCACAGGCTTGATATTGCACCAGATAGTCAAATTAAATTAGATTCTGCAGAAGTAACTCTTATTGGGTCATTGTATAGGTGGTATAAATATTGGTACAACCTATACAATATATAATGCAATCTTAGTACTTTCGACTATTCCACATGACCATCATATAGTGTGTACCTCACTGTTTCCATCCATTGTTCATTGCATTATGCTATGGGATGTTCTGCACATCCAATGGGATGATATCCCATAATGTGGTGTTGTTGCATGAAGCATGTAATGATGTTATATTTTGCATCATCATGCAATGGATTCTGTAGTGTGTACAGTGATGTGATATATCATTCTACCACATTGCTGTGTCAGTGGGTTGTGCTGTCATTGACATGTGTACCCAGTAAAAAGACCTCCAAACAGGAATTCAGATAAGATCAAAAACCCATATTTGAAAATCTCCCGGTACTATAAAACTCACTATCCCCAGCCTCTGCAGCTCTGTACCAAAAAAGTAGGACTTTCATTTAAGCTAAATTATACAGTTTTAATGAAAATTCTAAAAAAGTCTGCGGTCACCAGAAAATTGGTTTGGCTGATTAAATTTAGGTTCAGCCAAAGTACCAATGGAACGCTGCTGAGCTGTGGATGCTTCTTTATGAGAAGTATATCTCAAACAAAGATCTTGCACCATCTATGTTCATACTTGCAGCTGATTAGCCAATACCTGTGACAGACTGTTCTCCATAAAAAAAAATCCCAGTGATAACATGCTAACAGTCATCATAAACTGGAATAATAGCATAAAGTGGCTTCACCTATTGCTGGCCCTATACAACAGAGCATGATATGTGAACCATTAGTCAGTTGACCCCATGACATTACAGGTAGCCATACCAGTTCTGACATTGATGCAATCTACAATATAATCAAGACTAAAAAAACAAGAGGCACAATAGAAAAACAGGTAAAGAATAAAATACATATTCAGTATAAAAAATGTAGAATGTTCCATAGAAATCCCCATGGAGCATAGGAACCATGGCGTAAAGTCAGCAAACTAAGTATGTAAATAAGCCAAAGTCAGTACTGGCAACATTAGTGACAGTCCATCCAGGAGACAATACACAGGCAAACGCATGCGCACACACACACACACACACACACACAACACAACACTTACCTTAAACCCTGCTCCAGTGCCTGCTTCTGTCCGTCCCCGGTGCCCACTTCTCAAAACTATGGGAGTGATGTCATGACATCACTCCCATAGGGCACTGTGGGACCTGGAAGCCAGAACTCAGGAATGAGCTTGGTCCTCCGGCTGCCACTGGCGCCGGGGGAGGTGATAGCGGAGAGAAGGAGCGCCGATCAGCAGCGCTCTTTCTCCATGCAGCTCCTCCTCAGCAGTGCCCAGAACGGCCGGGTGACAATGGAGCCAGGTGCCCCCTTTAGGGCTGGCACCCAGTGGCAAATGACTCCATTGTCTCCAGGAGTGCCACCACTGATTGCATGTGCTCACCAATTATAGGCATTATGCAGCACTCCACTTACTGACTAGGGTGAGACAAGAGGCAGAAACACAGAAATGATTGAATGCACTTTTGAAATATTAAACAGAAGGTTCAGGTGTCTAGAAAAATCTGGTGGGATTTTTCTATTTAATCCAAAAAAAGTCTCAGCTATAGGGCAAATGTAATAGGGAGAGAGTTTTCTCACACTTTTTAAACTCAGCCAATGTAATAGAGTCTGAGAACTTGCAAGCTTGCATGTTTTTAAGACTAAAAAAACTTTCACGATTTAAACTCTCATCCTGAAGTTTTCCCATTTTGAAGATACAACTAGACCAATGTATTAGTGTGAGAGTTTACTGCTAAACTCTTAGATTTCTAAACTCTCACAATATTACATGTGGCACATAATGTTCTGCTGCTGTCTGACTGGCATTACATCAACCATATCCCCAGATATTGTAATATACAGTGAGTAGGTGGGGGTCTTTAAAACATCATGTGATTCACAAGCACAGGAAGTGGGAGTCAGCCATAATTACCAACTTTTTCACATGTAAGTACAGTATATCTTACCTTTTTGGTTTCACAGTACTAACAGCTCCATTATAAACAAACCTTGCTTTAGCCTCTCTATGTGTACCTTAGAAAGGTACACAGGGGCAGACTATTTAATCACTATTACAACCTTTATTTCATACCTTTACGTTGAAACAACAAATTGTAAGAAACAACAAAAGTGTTGGCAAGTATCTGAGCAACACAATAAATATTTTGTGCATTTTAGCAAAGAAACTATTGAATGTTGTATTTAGTTGATGTCAATTTAACATATTTCTGCAGCATTCCACATTTTACATGAACAGTAAGTATAACTGAAGCACAAATTATTGGCATGTTTGTCTTTCTTAACTTTTCCTGTTAGTATGTAAACTAGGAGAGGGATTTTTGAGGATTCTCTGCAATATTCCATCTCCTTTGTGGAGATCACACCTAGGGCCGTATTCAATTAGCAATGAAAATGGCCGTTTTTTTCTCCATAGGCAAAAACAGCCGCTTTTCGACAAAAAATTGTGATATTTTTGCCAAAAAATCATGAAAATGCAATTGGCGAAAAAAAAACTGGAGATAAGTTTTCTCCATCCCAGACCAGGTAGCAAAAAATGCAAAATCCCTATTGTTTGCTAAAAATGTTGGGATTTCTTTCAGAACCCTTTGAAAACCGCCACTAATGATAAATTAGCCTTTGGTGAAAAATTACCGCACAATTTTGGGTTAAAAAAAATAAAAATGTTGAAAATTATAGGAAACAATTTTTTTCCCCGGAAATTACTGTTCCACGTAAATTGGGCGTATGTTAAAATGGGTGTAAGTATATTTTCATGTCGTACAAATGCAATTTTAAAAACCATAAAAAAAAACGCCTGCAACGACTGCGTGCGATGTTTAAAATACTTCACACAGCCATACCGTCCCCCCAAAAATCAGGCCCAATACATTAAAACCATTTTCAATGTTTTCTTACACAAAATTTGCGAGGTCGTTTTTCACCAAAGTGCGCAACTTACACATTTTTTTTGGCCCATTTATCATAAGGACGGGGGTATCCAAAGGGTTCTGAAAGAAATCCCTAAATTTTTAGCTAAAAATAGGGATTTTGCATTTTTTGTTCGCCTGGTCTGGGATGGAGAAAACTTATATCCAGTTTTTTTTTGCCAATTGCGTTTTTGCTTGTTTTTTGGCAAAACTATGGCCATTTTTTGATGAAAGACGTCCGTTTTCACCGCTAATTGAATACGGGCCCTAGATGGAGAGGCTGCACTTGATGAGTTTGTGCTGCTTCCAGAAGTTGCCGCATGGGACACTATGGTTGGGCACAACTAATTCAAAATGTGATTTAGATTTGACAGCATACAGTAAGATTTCACTTCCTCATCTGCCTAGACATGTGATTTGTGCCATAATTGTGTTGCCATAAATTCAACCTGACTTCTCTTAAAGGCAGCTAAGGAATCAATCATATCCAATGTTGGACTCTGGGCCTGATTCAGAGCCGCTCGCTATTTGCGGTCGTTCATTCCAAAACAAGGGGTGGCTATTCAAATGAACCATTCGCTCATTGCGGTCTGTTCACGCCTCTAAGTCTGAACGAGCGAGCAAAACTTGCTGTCGTAATTTTGAAAAATACGCCCCCTGGCACTCACGCACCATACGTCATGTCCGCTATTTATTAGATTAATTGAGTACATCGAACAGCGTATGAACTGCTCGCTATTCTTGTGGTTGGTTTTTCCTACCACTATATTGCGAGCAGTTCTGACTATAAAACAACCAGGTGACGTGGTCAATGACGCTGCTGTATAAATTATGCACTCCCTTAAAATGCCCGTTTAGACCTTTAAGCGTTCTGAATTCCACTCCCCGTTTTCAAGCACCTTTCCCTGTTACCACCCACATACGCCTCCTCCTGTCACTCAAAATAGCAGGCATTCGCTATATAGCGAACAAACGATTTTCGGCCGCACTGACTGGTTCGCGCATGCGTATTAAAATCCGGAATGAACGAGCGGCCGCTTACGAGCAACTCTGAATGAAGCCCTCTGTGTGGCCTTTCTTGTGGAGCATGGGTGGGCAAAACAGTTTATGTTTGTGTTTGCTGAGCTGGTGATGCTAATGGAAATAATTGCAGGCTTATCATCTCTTCTTCATCTTTCTTATCAGGTGTTTTCTCCTGTATTTAGAGTTCAGCATTTGGAAGTCATTTCGGGCACTTCTCAGTGAGTTGGAGCTGAAAGTTTAAAGCAGCACTAACATTCAGTGTCAGCTCCAGACCACGAGAAGTGGCAGCTTACAAAAGCTGGTGACTTATAAATATAGCCTATAATGTTTAAGATAGTGTAAAAACATTTACTGTAGAATGGCTTTTCCATCTATGCTGGTGCACAAGTAAATATATGTTGACTTGTTTGGCTCCACTTTTTAAACAAGCTTGCTAGATTGTATTTAATTTACATTTTCTTGATATGGCCAAATCTTCAAAATAGTGTTTTGGCCACTATGTTAATTGTAAAAAAAAAACAATCCTAATTGAGTGGGAGACACCTTCCTGACAATGTACTATGTAAAAAAAAATGTTTTCCCACATTATCTGTAATAAGGTTACTTTACAGCCCACAAATATTTTAGGTATAACAACTGATGTGCAGTAGGTGTTACATACTGTATGATTAAAGTGGTTTGTACATTAAATACACTAAACACTTAGCAGACTGTGTTGATCATGGAGGTTCATCTGAGTAGGTTATATTAATGTCCTCACTGTCTCCTCATATTACAGATAGTCAATTTGCTGGGGGGGCACCACCAGTCTGGACTGTGTACTCCTTGCCCATCTTCTCCCTTCCTATATTCTTTATGTCCAAGAAGCGCTACATCAAGACCTGTTGAAATTACCCACAGCATTGAAAGCCAGCACCTTCCAATAACCATAGCTGCTTCTTCTTCTTCACAGAGGTCTTAGCTGCCTGGCTTCCAAACAGGACCTTATAGTTGGGTACAAGAGAGGAAACCAGGCCACTTTCTCATCAAAGGAAACTCTGACATTCCTGCCAGATTTGGTTCCCTGGAGCCTCTCTCTACTTCCCCGCTTCTCCTCTCCATCTGAACGCAAACAGAAAAATCAGATTAAACAAACACTGAAAAAATACCTACACTATCAAAGCACTCTACACAATCAGACTACATGCACACACAAATAAGCACAGATAAGACTGGAATTATAAGTACACAAGGGGATGCAGTCAGGAAGCCGATGGTCGAAATGCCAATGGCTAGCTTCCCGACTGTCTAAACCTGTCAGGGATCAAATGACAGGTGTCGAAATCCCAACGCCTGTCATTTTAACTATGCCAAAAGCCTGATGCCCAACATACTGATCGAAGGTAAGCAGGGCGGTGGGCATGGACAGCTGCGGTGGGAGGTTTATGTTAGGGACTCCCGGGGGGAACTTAGGGTTAGCCCCCCCGGGAGGGTTAGGGTTAGGCTATGGGAAGGGGGATTAGGTTTAGGCATTTACTAGGGGGTTAGGGTTAGGCACTCCTAAAGGAGGGTTAGGGTTAGTGGGGGGGTAAGGTTAGTGAATACTTTAAAATACCTACCTATTGGGATCTTCACTGCTGGTCTTCCAGCATCGAGATTTGAACATGCGTCTGGCGGTATTTCATACCGATTCCTAAACAAGAGGCAAAAATGAGACAACATTTTAAAAAGTACAAAACAACAATAAAAACCACTAGGCAACTACCAATAATCACAATAATTTCTTCCAACCTCCAAACAGCAACCTCTAGTCTCCTAACACCATCCACCTGACTAGACTCTAGCAGCATTTGTTCATAATGTTGGCATTTTATAGTATGTTTTTTTTTATTTGAGAATTGCATATATTATGTTTAAACCAATAACAAAAAGCATAATGAAGTGTTGGGCAGTTTTGGTTGGTTTATGTTGAATGCTGTTGAAATTAAATGTGCATTTGAGGAAATTAGTTAAATCATTAAAAGCAATCTGATGGGCATGGGAAAATTCATTGCAGTCAGATTTTATATAATAGTACAAAATGATGATTAGTAAATTTAAGATTGTTACCAACATTGATGTCTAGCAGATTACAGTCGAATGAACTCCAACATTTAATAAATATTTCCCTTTGTCTTGTTATGGAATGCCCTTACTTCAGATTGCATACTAATGTTGTTTAGCCTACCACCAGCCTTGACCTCAGATTATTTTTGTACTGTACTCTATCTGCTTACTGCCCAGACTTTGGCCTATTTGCTAAACATTGAGCAATATTCCTCTTTATTAGAGTGTCAGTATCCATCAGTGGGTGCACTTACTACTGGACCTTGTGGCCCTTCTTTAATTTCATGTACATTATATTGATTATTAATACTCTACTATCTATATATTGAAGACCTCAGGGTATCCAATTACCTGTAAGCATATTGAGCTTTAATGAAAAGGATTCCTGCTATAGATAAATATTTGTGGCGGCATTCTATGGAGCTTATCATCTCTCTATGGGCATTCCCATAACAGGCACATTGTCTTGGTTATTTTCTGGATGCTGGTGGGGTGTACTAAACTAGTCTGGAGGCTTGCTTAGTTAATAATGGCAGCTTATGACCATGTAAAAAATATTGTTGTGTCCCATGGTCATGCCTGGTACATTCCCACCACCTTGAGTGGTTGGCCAAAAACTCATCAGTTAATTGTGATGCCAGACTAGATTAACCATCAATTAATTTAAGTCATCTATTGCAATAACTTTTGCAAGACCATTAAGTTTTTTACATTTTCCCAGTTGGTGACTTTCTTCCCCTCCAACACCAACAGCAAGTTGGAACTGGCTTCCACATTTTGTCAGGGTCTAAAGCATGGTCCAGAAATGTTCATTGGTAACATCAAGTGGGCCAATAGTTTCCCTCTCACTATCTAAAGCAACTGCATTCCTCTGTGCTTATGAAGAAATATGCCCTCAATACCTTTATTAAGCTGAGTAGCAGGAAATATGTCCAGACTGCCTATCTGATCCCATAAACATAATCATAGACCCAAGCTTGATGTAATTTACAGGTTCACCAAAACAAAAATCTTACTCAATCCACAGAGTCAATCAAATGGAATGCAGAAAGTCAGACAGTACTTTTAAAGGGGACGTAGTTAGCAGACCGGTGGCCGGGATGTCGCTAGTTTAAATCCCGACAGGGGAAGCACACCACGGGACTTCAGATAGGCATCAAAATACCAATGCCTATTTTAATTCCGATGCCAGAATCAAGAAGGATGCCATCCTGAATGAGGTAAGTTCGGACATCTTAGCTGTTACCCGCAAGAGGGGGTTAGGTTTGGGCAGTGCAGCGGGGTTAGGGTTAGGTTTTGGGGGTGGGAGGTTAGGGTTAAGCACCCTTAGGGGGGAGGGCTGGAGTTGGGCACCTCTGGGGGGGTTAGAGTTAAGCACTAAGGGGGAGGGTTAGGTTTAGGGACTGGATACAAACCATCGGGATGCTGCTGTCTGTATATTGACAGGAGGCATCCAGACTGTCGGTATTACATACCCATTCCCTTTTAAAACAGCCTTCATAGAGAAGGTTTATTCTCTTTCTGCATTCTCAGGTTCCATCACTGTGAAAATATGCAACAGGAGAGTCATAAAGTCACTGTGGTATGTACTTCTGGCTTCCAGATGTGTGTTGTGTCCTTCCTTACCATGCTGAGTTGTTTCCAGGCCCATTCTGCCAAAACATGAAATGAGTGGATTGTTAATTTCAGCTGGAGCATAAGTATCTCCTCTTGCCTGGCACAGCTCTTGCAATAGTGTATTTATTTATCTTATAGGACTGCTGAGTTCAGAGTAAACCACAGCACTAGCTTCATGTGGCATATTGTTTACAAAACTAGACAATCTTTCTTTTTATTGTGGTTCTTGGTTCCTGAGTTCCAATTGTTTTGCAGAGCTATGGAAAATATCTTGTATACATACCCCTGCAAGTTTACCTGGTTGTAGACTCATTAATAAGTGATCTTATTACTTCCTCCACATTTAAGAATAAGACCTCGTTTTCCCCACTCATTTCAGTCTGTAGTTTATAGTCTGTAACACTGTTCATCTACTATTCAACATTATTTGCTCTGCAACCAAGGCAGGGAATGAGCTCAGTTACTCTCTTAATATATGTACACAAAGAAATGAGGTCAGCAGTGGATTGGAAGATCCAATCTTTTAGCATGTTCCTAGACCAGTTTAGCATCAATCATCCCTAATACTAACCAAAGTATTATAAAGAACCCTTTCTGCAGTGCTGCTTCTTTTAAGCCCTGTCCATTCCCACAATGGTGTGGTCTCAGTAGGGTTAACTTACATACCTATTATCTGCTGGAATGGCTACCTGCACAATGAACTGAAGCCTATGAACCTCCTCCAAATTTTCAGATTGGAATCTCCCTGACTTAGGTAGTGATCAAAATAAATAATTGTCCAGTCATAAAGGATAATCTAATTAAGGCAATTTCACATCCTAGAATTATAACTTAATTTTTGGGCAAAAGTGGTGCTCCAGTTAACTGTCATTTCTGGTGCAATATGGTGGGCTGATAGTTGGGAATGTTACACAATGAATTTAGTTGTCTGCCAGAGTAATTTCCCTTGGTGCTTACTGGAGAATAGTGTCCCTAAAAAGTTTATTTGAACATAGTTTATTGTAGGAGAAATGTTAAAATAAATAGGGGTATTTGCAGAACCCATCTTGTGAGATTGATGAACAATAAAACATTGCACTTCAAAACTTTATGTACATTATAGTAAATTCATAATACCAAATATTTGCAACAGTGCTTGTTGAAGGATGATGGGAAACATGATTAACCATTTATTTTTCCATATGTTTGCCAAACTAATTTCACCAAAGCAGGGCCGAAACTAGGATATCTGTCACCCGGTGCAAGGCAGCAATTTTGCGCCCCCCTCCCTTCCCGTACCTGGATTTTGTCCTTGCTCCTCCATAAGGCAGTGCATTACTCAGACGTCCCTGGTATAGTGACTTACATTATTCCATACACCATAATGCCCATTACACATTATGCCACACACTGTAATGCCTATTACCAAAGTGCCACTTACATATTTGCCGACACCATTTTATGCCCCACAGTAATGTTTCTAATTACTTTAAAATTACCTGCTCGTTGCCATGGGGTTTCATGCTTGCTGTCAGGGGATTTATGCTCATTGCCAGGGGGTTTCATGCTCGTTGCCATGGGGTTCCATGCTCGTTGCCATGGGGTTCCATGCTCGTTGCCATGGCGTTCCATGCTCATTGCCATGGGGGTTTATGCTCAGCCAGGGAAGTTTATGCTCGTTGCCAGGGGGGTTTGAAGGGAGAAGATGCAGCTCTCAGCATCCTCTCCCTGCAGCGCCAGCGTTCCCAGCACTTCCGTGAACGCTGTGTGCATTGCGCTTTGCTAACAGACACTAGAGGTCCAGTAGGACCACTAGCATCTGTCTCTTCCATGGCGGCGGCCATTTTTTGATGACAGAGTCTGCTTTTTCACCCCCCCGCAATCCCCTCCCGGTGCACATGCACCTCTAGCCCCCCCCCTAGTTGCGGCCCTGACCAAAGGGTATATCTACTCTACAGTGTTTACTGTACAATAAATGTTCTTTTCAATGTGTACCTCAACAAGCTCTATCTGGTCATTGAGGTCAGGATGTATTAGTGCTATTAAAATTATATTAAATGAAACGGTTAGCCTTGAAAATGCTGGAACTTATAGTAATACAAGCACCAGCATTAAGAAATGCCTTAAGGCTGCCAGGGAAGCTACTGTAGAACCTGAAGGACCTTCTAAAATGCTTTAATTTATTTCCTCAAAATATTGATTACCCCACACTCACCAAGCTTACAGACCTGGCAAGTGGGTTTATTTCATACAGTGGTTACAGCCCTGTCTGATAGAGCTATTTGCTGGTATTGATAGGTTCAGTGGCTGTTTGCCTCCTTGTTTCTGCAGACACTGTACTTGCCTATTCTGCCAGTACTAGTAAGGGTGGTACTAGTAGTACATGTCTTGTTATTTTAATTTTATTATTTACTAAAAATTACATTCAGACTATGATCAGTCATTAGATTGTAGGTGATGATGGCTGTAACTTTTATCACCTACATACTGTATGCTGTGTTTCTCAAATGTATGCTTTTTTGGTATAATCTAGGCTCAGGGATTATATATAAATGCTTAGCCCACTGGACACCCTCCTCATGTATATTATGTATTATTATATATATATCTTGCTGTGATATTTCTAAACATGCATAAGTATAATCTTATTGATGACGGAACTGATTCTAAATCAGAGGCAAGTCCGAATGTGGATGGATCTCCTGTATATTTGCAAAGTCCGCCTGCCCCACAAAAAGCTATCAGAGACTGTGGATGTACCATGCATATGGAGACAAAGTGCCGAAGGATTGAACCATCTATTGATGGATCTTTCTTTACATGAAATGGGCATTTCTGGGTGGCCACATGCTGCAGAGTCATCTTATAGTAGCGTTATGGGAGTGTAGTGGGAGTGTCATAGGTATGTATTGTATAGTAGGCTGGCTTCCATGCTTGTTTGGAGCATGCAGACAGAGATAGAATGCTTGTTTCAGTCGAACATGGTTTAGCCTTTAATATGATTGCCACTTTAAAAATCCGGGGAGAGTCACATAAATTCCCTCAGCAGATGAAGATCTGATCCAATTGCATTTAGGCCCCAGATGTTTTCATCCGGAAAAACCTTAAAACATGACCAGTTAGGGGTACAAGAAAAGTGGCATGTAAACCAGGCTTGATTGACAATGGTCTATTCTTATATTTTCTAATTCTCACACAAGAAATGTGAATATATTGTAAATACATTTTACCATGTATACTGTAAAAACAATTTCTGTGTACCTTTGTGTTTTAATTAATATCTGTGACCAATAGTTTCTCTGAGGAAATTATAGAAATGATCGGCCATTGTGGAATTATCATCAGCTATTCCTCTGAGTATCTCCTGTAGCACATAAGGTATAAAAGGACGTTTCAAAATTCTAACATTTGTGACTGTCTTGGTCTTTCTGGTTGATACACAAATCAGTGTAATTAATTCATGATTATTGGAATGAAATACATTTATTTTTGTGCTTTTTTACAGTCTGAAAACACACTCAGATGCGAGATTGTGGAACTGATATAGTCACACTCAGTAAATCCTACTTGAAACAATTGATGATTAGCAACAGAAATTTAAATCTCTATTTCAACTGCACATACAGGTGAAAAGTTATTTGATATATTTAAATGTTTTACTGGCAACCAAAAAAAAATATGTTATATTATTATTTATTTATTAAATTACTGTATAGTGTTCTATGCAAGTAATATTATAATGTGTATCAGATGGCAAACATATTTAAATTGTATAAGAGCCAATAACTGTACAAATTTTCTATGAAAAAAATGTGCCTGTACTTGCCTAAATTTACAAATTTATTTAGCAGCTTACACATTATAGATAATTGTGCAAATACTCCTATTATTAATTTCTAATATGAATTTTATTTCTGTTTTTAAAACTAGTTATTAAAATGATACCCTTAAAATTTGTGCAATTACTGTGTACCCCTTAGCACCACCACATGAAAGTCCTGGTCAAAACAATAAATAGATCTTAGCATGAGCAAGGTGAGAAAATACATGAGACATTGTGGTTTATCAGTTGATGAGAGGTTTTTGTGATTCTGTTCCAGTGTCAGATACATGTCTATATTCTGTTACTACAGGTGCCTCTGGAGGAGTATAAAGGAAATTTAAGAAAAAGCCTCTTAATATTTTCCAGTGACTAAAGCTAAGTTTGTCCAGAAATCATTGACTCATTGACACATGTGAGCCCTACATATAAATTTTAGGAACTGAGCTAAAGGCTAAAGGTTACCTTTGCTTTCTCACAAAAATACTTCCTGGCCTCATGATGGACTGAGTTATTGGCTGATGAATGTCTCTGATGAGTGTGTCCTTTTTATTCTGTGTCTGTTTCATAAATAACTCAACACTTTCTGCAGAGCGTATAACCTTAGTGATATTAATAATAAAAGGTAAGTAATATCAGTTGTCGAAGAGCACTTTAATTATGTATGTGAAAGTGCTACCATTACAAATACACCAGGATTTATACAAAATAACCTGCTCCATAACATTACCATTATTTCTTGGCCCTACAATGTGAATAGGGTATTGTTTTAATAGACTTAAAGTTGCCCCTTCTAAGGCTTAAGTCAGATGCTGGAGCGATTGGTTAGACATTTGGCAACACCAATAAAAAACACCCGAAAAGAACAAGATAGGACTTATAAAGTGACAAGTGAACTCCAGGACACCAGATGCAACAAGGAGTAATCTGGGCATACAGTACACTATACAATATATATTTTGGCCAATTTTGCAATCTGGGATGGATCACAATGACCATCGTTTAGTGTGTACACAGAATTACACCCAGTTTATTGTTTGATGAATTGTGTGGTTACATCTTCCCATCTGCTGTGCTGAACACCAGATGGGACTATGCCATGTACCATGCAGTTTGCTACCATTAATACTGTAACAATATATTGTTCCCTCATATGCCAGATTGTGAAGTGTTATTTCATATCAGTATACAAAAAATTCTTGTAAACACAAGAAAAACATTATAAATAATGCCCCTTTAAAATCCGATATTTTTGATCCAAATTCTTTGGGGCTAGCTCTAATATTCTCCCTTTTTTCTTCCTTTTATTATTTTCATATTATTTTCATTTTTATTTAATTTTTCCTATTCTTTTCATATTCTCATACCCCCTTTTTTATAGATTTTTTTAAAAATATATATATATATATATATATATATTTTACTCTATTCACTTGGTAATTTATATATAATTTAAATAAGGATATTTATAATATCACTATTTACACTCTTCCCTTACTCTTCCCTCTTTTTTCCTTTTCCTCTTTTTTCTTTCTTCTTTCTTCTTTCTTCTTTTTTCTTTCACGTAAAAAATATATATTTTTTCACCTATAAAATGATATTCTTTTCACTCACCTTCACTGATTCTCATAATATTGTTATCCTTTCACACATTTTTTCTCTTCTCCCTCAATTCCCTTTCTTTTCATTTTTCTTTTCCTTTCTTTCTTTTCTCACATTGTAGTACACAACTCCTTGTCTTTCTATATTTATCATTTGCATTTATCATCTTACATGATAACTCATTTTGCACAATTATATTCCAGTACAGTCTTAGCACTTCATAATCTATTCCTTTCCTTTGTACCGGAAGAAACTTAATATCCCCCCCTTTTTGTTTTTTTAAATATCTTTTTATTATCATTATTATCATTATTATTATGATTCATATTTATTTTTATTTCCACTTTTACACATGCTTATATGTATATATTTATTGTGCATATATGATTTTGCATGGATGTGTGTACGTACATGCATTTTTGTGCATGGACTGTGGTCACAGTGGATGTATGCAACTATGTTAGTATATTTTCATTATTTGCACAATTCCAGACACATTATTCATTCACTTTCCTTCACTGTTAATCACTTTGTATTTTCGTTATTTTGTTCACCATAGAATTAATTTTTCACTGATTGACATTTACATGTTTTCTTTCACACCCCTGTTCCATTTTTTATTTTAGATATATTCATTATTTATTATTTTATTCATTTTATTTTATTTTTGATCTGTGTATAAAGTGAACTGTTATGTTGGTGTATGTGTGGGTGTGTATGTATGTGTGTGCATGTGTATGTACATATATGTATACGTGTGTATATATGTATATATATGTGTGTGTATATATATATATATATATATATATATGTATATATATATACTCCAACAACAGGCGGCACTCTGGATAAAAAATGCTACGGACACATACCGTAGCATTTTTCATCCGGAGTGCCGCCTGTTGTTGGAGTATGTGTCAGTGTATCCCCACTTGGAGGTCACAGTGAGGAGGGCACCCAGTCCAGTTACAAAATACACCTGTGAGTGCCAGATCTTGGAGAGTTATATATATATATATATATATATATGCATATATATATATATATATATATATATATATATATATATATATGTGCATGAGTGTATGTATGGATATTCTGTTATTCTCATAATCGGGATAAACATATTCAATTGGACTGAGATTTTTGTATATTATTCTAATCCTGGGATAATCCTACCATACAAACTTTTTTCACATGACTGGCAGTCATTTGCATCTATTTATGGAGTTGAACAATGATTGGCTCAATTTGGTTTAAATAGACAAAGAGAAGGGAGTATGATTGTGGGTATCTTTCCTTGTGATCAAGCTCTAGGCGAAATGCGCGTCAAGCACAGCAGACCTTGATTGGGCCAGCTGATTCACTCACTGACTTGTAATAGCAAGCTGACACCTGTGTGCACATGCAGGAAGGAGGATGTGTATATGCTGCACTGGCTGTCTCCTACTTTGGAGCGGGCTGCTGGACTGTGGCCCCGCTGTAAGACCAGGGTGATTAAACACTGTATGTTTGAGGGAACTATCCCACTAGCTGACCATACTTTTCCTGGACATTCAGCTGATCACGGCGCCGGTATCCAGCACTATGGCTGACTGACTTATGAGACCGGGGGTCGTGAGTATGTGCCCATTGAGCTGCTGACACATTCACTTGAATAATATATATATATTAGTATCTATAAGAAGAGCTGATTATAGATGGTATTTTAGCCCTATTAGAATACCTAATCTCAGTATATCATAAATGCAAGTATTTATGTGGGTTTAATTTAATTTAATCTAACCTATCTGGTTTATTTCATTTAAGAAATTTACTCACAAGCACATTGCTTCTCTTTCACTCCAGGTGTTCAGGCTGACTGATTTGGGCGCATTTTGACTCTGCAAAGCTTTTAGTAACAGAGTCAACCTAACACCCTAAAATCTTTAACAGCCTTTACACCTTTGCTGTTGTTTCATGAGACACTAGTCTCTCTCACTCTCTCATCACCCCATTAGGGAGTGACAGCAGAAGTGGGGAGACATCTTTGTGAATCATTTTTTTTTTTTTTCTATTCACTTCCTTCATGTGATAATTGCTTATATTTAATTATAATCATATATTAAATTAACATATTCATTACCTTTTGCATTTGTGTGCCATTTTTTGTGATATAAAGAGACACGATGATTACAGCCCTGATGATGAACATGATTTTAATTTCAGGCCATATATCTATATTTTCCTGGCTATCATAGAGACAATTGTCTCAAATTGCCAGGGTTGACTTGCTACACATCTAAAGCCTATATTAGAACATGATGATATACAATTCTTGATTAAAGGGGACAATAATTTAATACGTATCATATAATATTGTTGCATATGTGCAGATTTATTGTGACTATTTTGGTTACAACATATTTCATGTTATTAAATGTATTACTGAAATATTTGCCATATAGTGACAGCTTTTTATGATAAAAAATGTTCTTGGTCTGAAGGGGACTATCACTTCAGACTTTCATCAGTCTAATGATCACATTTGAGTGTATTTATTTTTATAATTCTCTCTAAATGTACTGTATGTTATCAACTGCAACTTTGATCTGATATATGTGTGACATTAATTTGCAAAAAAACAATGGTACTTATTTGCAAAACTGTGCGAAGTATCAGTTTGAAACTATCTATTACATACTGACACTCTTCTATTTGGAAGGGAATAATTGTCTTTTAAATTATCCCAAGATTGTTTATAAAACATGTACTTAATAAGTGTGACAACTATATCTCCCATGTAATATTCTTTGTGTTGTAGTTTGGTCACTTTATAGTCTGCACGTCGGAATACAATTGCCTAGAAATTCCAGATAGAGGATCTTAGACCTATGCTTATAACTGAGAGCATTATTCCCCACACAGCCCTCTGTGGTATGAATAATTTTGTTCCAGTGTAGGAGAATATATATATATTTTTGTGAATATTTTCACCATAATTGATCTACATTTAAGAGTCAATAATGTACTCTTTCTTACCTTGAAATTAATCACACAAAGATATAGTGTTTATCTTTATAACACTATTCATATATTTTAAGAGTATACTAATTAAACTAATATTTTAATAACATCATTATTTCTCAATATTACTATCATTATTTTTCAAGAGTGCCCCACAAAGGAGTCAGCTTTTTTTCTTGTGTTTCCAAGAATTTTTTGTATACTTTCACCTTTTTTACCCCTGGGTGCACCACCAACTATATTAAGATTTTGGATAGATCTACTATCTAGATAATTTATTTATTTATTTATTATTTATTAACAGTTTCTTATATAGCGCTGCATATTCCGTTGCGCTTTACACTTGTAAACATTAATAGAACAAAACTGGGTAATAACAGACAGATATATAGGTAGGAAGGCCCTGCTCGCAAACTTACAATCTATAGGGAAATAGGCATTGATACACAAGGATAGGTGCTATATATTGCATTTTGGTCCAGCCAGAATGCACAGTTTCTTGGTGGGCTGCATGATCCATTCACACCGGAATGTCAGCCAAATGCCATGAGGATGTGAGAGAAAGATGATGTGTGAGGTTGTGTGTGGACTGTGAAAGGGGATGTAATTATATATGGAAGCTATGAAGGTTATGTGGGTGGTTCTGGGATCTGATAAGCTTGCGTGAAGAGGTGAGTTTTCAAGGATCGCTTGAAGGTTTGGAGGCTAGAGGAGAATCGTATTGTGTGTGGTAAGGCATTCCATAGAGTGGGTGCAGCCCGAAAAAAGTCCTGTAACCGTGAATGGGAGCAAGTAATGCGTGGGGATGAGAGACGCAGATCTTGTGCTGAGCAGAACGGTCGGGTAGGGAGATATTTTGAAAGGAGTGAAGAGATGTATGTTGGTGTGGTTTGGTTAATAGCCTTATGTGTAAGTAAGAGTATTTTGTATTGAATACAGTAGAAAACCGGTA
Organism: Taudactylus pleione; assembly: GCA_031769625.1. NCBI lineage: Eukaryota > Metazoa > Chordata > Amphibia > Anura > Myobatrachidae > Taudactylus > Taudactylus pleione. The sequence goes on from JAUIMM010000267.1 coordinate 3,331,155, forward strand.
ACCAATGGAGGGACTGACAGAGCGGGGCAGCAGACGATGAATGTTTGGCAAGGTAGATAAGCCTTGCAGCTGCATTCATAATTGATTGTAATGGAGATAGCCTGTTTTTGGGAAGACCAGTAAGGAGGCTATTGCAATAGTCAATATGGGAAATAATAAGTGTATGGATTAGAGTTTTTGCAGTGTCTTGTGTGAGATATGGTCGAATTTTGGATATGTTTTTTAGATGTATGTAACATGATTTTGAGACAGATTGAATGTGGGGAACAAAGCACAGTTCAGAGTCAAGGATGATGCCAATGCAGTGAGCTTGTGGAGCAGGGTGGATTGTCGAGTTATCAACAGTGATAGATCAGGTTGGTAACTGTTATTGGCTGGTGGAAATATTATTAAATCTGTTTTAGAAATATTAAGTTTCAGGTGGCGAGATGACATCCAAGATGAAATTGCAGAAAGACATTCAGTGACACGGACCAGTACAGATGGTGATAAATCTGGGGAAAATGGGTAGATTTGAGTATCATCCGCATACAGATGCTACTGAAATCCAAAAGAGCTGATTAGTTTGCCAAGAGAGGGGGTATAGATTGAGAATAACAGAGGCCCTAAGACAGAGCCTTGCGGTACTCCAACTGATAGAGGTAGTGAAGAGGAGGCAGAATCAGAAAAATGAACAGTAAAAGAGCAATCAGATAGGTAGGAAGAGAACCAAGATAGAGCTGTGTCCTTAAGACCTAGGGATTGTAGTGTTTGTATGAGAAGAGAGTGGTCAACAGTGTCAAAAGCAGCAGAGAGATCTAGAAGAATTAGGAGTGAGTAATGGCCTTTAGCCTTGGCAGTGACCAGATCACTTACTACCTTAGTCAGTGCTGTCTCTGTGGAGTGTTTGGAATGGAAGTCAGACTGAAGTGGGTCCAATAAGTAAGGTGAGTTAAGAAAGTGTGTGAGGTGGGTGTAGAAAAGTCTCTCAAGTAGCTTGGAGGGGCATGGGAGCTGGGAGATAGGAAGGTAATTTGAGAGAGTGTTGGGGTTTCAGAATAGGAGTAATCACTGCATGCTTGAACAGTGATGTAAAGTTGCCAGTAGAGAGAGAGAGAGATTACAGATTTTAGTTAGGGTTGGGATAAGCACAGGAGACAGAGCTATACTGATTTGTGAGGGTAAAGGATCTAGAGCAGAGGTAATAGAGTAGGAGGATGAGAAGAGGGAAGATACTTCATCTTTGTTTGTGAGATCAAATGAAGAGAATGTGCAAGAGGATTCAGGTAGGGAATTGAGCAGGTCACCAGCTGAAGAAGAGCATACCATTTTATTTCAGATCTCATCAATCTTGTCCCTAAAATAGGAAGCAAAATCTTGCGCACAGATAGTAGCAGGTGGTTTGGGTGAAGGAGGGGTAAGAAGCAGTTTAAATGTATTAAACAGTCGCTTGGGGTTAGAGGCTTGAGCAGAGATCAGATATTGGAAATATGTTTGTGTGGCAGTGTCCAGAGCAGCACGATAAGAGTTGTAGATAGTCTTATATGTGAGGAAGTCAGTTGGAGTATGAGGTTTTTGCCACTAACGTTCAACTTTACGTGAGAATTTTTGTAGATCCCTTGTTAGGTTAGAATGCCATGGTTGACATCTAACGCTACATGGTGTGTGATGGGTAGCTGGAGCTACTTCATTGAGAACTTTTTCTAGAATCTGGTTTAGGTGTGATGCCGCAGTCTCAGGAGAAGTGAATGTAGAAATTGGTGAGAGTTGTTGTTGTAGAGAGGTAGATAGTTGTTGAAAGTTAATAGCATCAATATTTCTGTGGGGTTTAGGTTTGGTTAATTTCAAGGACGTTGATGTAATGGAGGAGAGTGTGCAGGTGGTAAGGTTGTGATCTGAGAGAGGGAAAGGAGCATTAGTGAAATTAGAAACTAAGCATAGTCGAGTGAATACAAGATCAAGGCAGTTGCGCTTCTGATGAGTAGCGGAGTCAGTCCATTGGGAGAGGCCAAGAGATGAGGTTAGAGAGAGTAGTCAAGAGGCATGAGGAGATTGTGGACTGTTAATGGGGATATTGAAATCGCCCAAAACGATGGTGGAGATGTCTGATGATAGAAAGTGAGGGAGCCAGGCAGAAAAATGTTCCAGAAATTGTTGAGGTGGCCCAGGTGGGCAATAGATAACAGCAACTCGCACAGAGAAAGGGGTGAAAGTCCTGGTACAGTGTACTTCAAATGATGCAAATGTGAGTGAAGGTACCTGTGGGAGAACTGTGTATGTAACAGATTGGGAGAGTAATATTCAAACCTCACCTCCTTTACAATTACCAGGAATGGAGGTGTGTGAGAAGTGTAGGTTACCATATGAAAGAGCAGCAGGGAAGGAAGTGTCTGATTGTATGAGCTATGTTTCTGTTATTGCCAGAAGGTTGAGGTTAGTTGAAATAAAGAGGTCATGGATGGATATTAGTTTGTTGCAGACAGAGCGTGCATTCCATAAAGCACATTTTAGTGACTTGGAGGGTGAAGGGAGGCATGCAATGTTTATGAGGTTAGCTGGATTTATAGCTCATTGTGGGTGTGGCATGTGTGTTGGGCCTGGATTTGGTGATATGTCACCAGCTAATAGAAGCAGAAGGAGAGAGATATAAATATATTGGTAGGATTTGTATGATAATTTCATCACTGTTGGTTTTTTCTATTATACTACATACTGAACTTTATCCTGTGCAGGATTTTTTTCCCATCTCCCCTTTTCCTTGTACTTTGATGATTATATCTTATCAGTCCATCACAAGATCACTGTATCATTCAGTTGTGTACCCAACTTAAGTTACGGTGTTAGAGGAGTAAGTAGATCATTATTGCTTGTAATATTTACCCAGTACTAAACTGGGTAGAAAACTAAGCAATAATCTGGGTGAAACAAGTTTATATTGACCTTTAAATTAGCACATTTAAAATAAATAAATAATGTACTGTAAGACATCAGCTTCTCCTACCTCTATTTACATATAACAGGCAACAGTGACTATCATCTTAGACACAATTGTTTTACTTTTTTATTTGATTTGAGGAACAGGAGACCTATCACAGACTTCAAACTAAGGTTATTTCTTCACTGACCTTCAAGGTTCCTTTACTAGGACAGCTCCGGATCTGCTTAATAAAAAATAAATGTTTTTGGATAGAGTTATCATTATAGTTTTAGTAACAATGTTATTTTGAAATAGCACATACCTTTTGCATCACTGTTATTGTTTTTTTTCATTTAAGTAACTTTTTTATGTATTAAACAGTTCAACATCACAAAGCCACAACAGATAAATAGCCAGTGAAATTTTTAACTGTCCTGTATAACTAAAATCATCACTGAGTAACGACATGGGGACCAATTATCATTTATCAGTCACTATTCAGGATCTGAGCACAGGATTCAGTAACAAATGCAAACAGCAAAATCAGACACAACTATCTAATGGAGATTTATCTTTATTTCTGATTAAATTAAGGAATACATTAGGCATGAGATATGTAACACACTTACATAATGTTAAGAGGCTGAGTTTTTTTTCTCATTTTTTTAGTTCAATGTAGCTGATAATATTACATATTATGTCAAAAACTAAAATATATTACATTTTAGTAGGTAATGTGTGGAACAAATCAGACCATGGTGACAGAATTAGTTATTTTGGGGTTCAGGAATCTCCAAACAATTAAACATGTGCTCTTTATGTGCTTCGTCACAATTTATATTGTGATCTTATCTGGGAACTTACTGATAATAAGTTTAATAACAGCTAACCCAAGGCTCCATTCTCCAATGTACTTTTTCCTTTGTAACTTGTCTTTTTGTGAAGTTATCCTAACCACCGATATCATGCCCAACATGTGCTATGTTGTCTGGGGAGATGGAGGTTCCATATCGTTGTATGGCTGTATAACCCAGTTTTACCTTTATGGCTCATCTTGCAGTGTTGAGTGCCTTGTTCTTACTGTAATGGGTTTTGATAGATATTTGGCAATTTGCAACCCTTTGAGATACTCTTCAGTGATGGACAACAGAACTTGCAATCACCTGGCAGCATGGTGTTGGATGTTTGGATTCGGTGTGATGTCTTTATTAACCATTCAAGTTAGTAATTTACAGTTCTGTGACTCAAATGTGATTGACCATATATTATGCGATTTAGCTCCTATCTTAAATATGTCTTCCAGTGATAGCTTAATAATTGACACCACAGCCCTGATGATTGCCTTTGTACTGACAATCATACCCTTTGCATGTATAATTGGGAGCTATGTAGCCATATTTATCACTATCCTGAACATTTCCTCTAACTCTGGAAGAAAGAAAACGTTCTCCACATGCAGCTCACATCTGACCTCTGTCTGTACATACTTTGGGACACTATTTGTCATTTATCTGGCCCCTTCCCAAAGGCGCTCATTAAAAGTGAGCAAGATACTCTCTCTGTTGTACACCATGGTCACCCCACTATTGAACCCATTTATATATAGTCTACGGAACCAGGAGATGATGGATTCTCTCAACAAATCTTTTGCTTTCAGTTTTACCTTATTACACAAACATTTGTTAAATCCACCTGGAAAGAAATCTCAAATATAAAAATATGTATCAACATTTTAGCATTATTGTTCACAGCATAAATTAATTTGTACTGTGAAATCTAAATTAATTAGAATTCATGATGGGAGATTAGCATACAAAGGACTAAAGTAAAGATGTGAAGCAGAAATATCAATAATTTTGTCAACTAAATTTCTATAAAGATTACATGTGCATTGGACTGGTCTGGCACTTCGTAAATCTTTATGCACATACTGTACAGCAGGTTAAATATAATCACTGTGGATGCTGTAGGGACATGTTATTTTAAGTTTACTTATTTTAACACATTGGACTGTCATATACTTATGCTTATTAATTGCTGTATAGTTTGACAGACAGCGCTTCTGTTCATCATTTCTTGTACATTGGTTATATTGGTTGTCTTTGGTAATTCCTCTCTTAGAAGTACAGTAGCACTCACCTACTGACCATAATAATAACAATTAGCATCTGAAATTATTGTTTTTTCTTTATAGGAAAGAATCCTGGACTGAACACCCTGAATATATATATATATATATATATATATATATAAAATATGGGAGGTGCTACCTGTTGAGACTTTTATTGTAGGCACAGAAACAGACAGATCACAGGTGCACAGCTCCAAATTACTGATTATATATATAAATACATATATTATATGATAAAATGTTGCAATAAATAGAGGTTTTTAGTATAATCATGGCCAAGGTTATGGGCCTACTCACCATATCCAGGTAACCTCTGTAGGGCAGGTCTCTAATGTACTAGGGTTCAAATCCAGAGCACAGGACACCCCCAAACCAGCTCAGCCGAGCTACCCCAGGGCATCACTCTAATGAGAAAAGTGAAGTAAGAAAGATAAGAGCAGCTGTGGCTGCATATATAGAAGAAACGAGACACTTTCAGCCTGGACTAGCACCCTTCTCCCATTGGTTTAATGCATGGAGTCTGGTATTGTATATGCACACTAGTAATAGGCACAATATTAGGTAAGTCCTACAAGTTATATACTGTAATGCAACTTTGGGATGATTTTTGGGGCATGGGCAGGTGGGTAGGTCTATAACCTTGGCCATGATTATGCTAACAATCACTATTTATTGCAAAATGTTATTGCATAATGTATTTATATAAATAATCAGTAATTTGGAGTTGTGCACCTGTGATCTTTCTGTTCTGTTTTTTTCTTTATGCAACTCTTCTTCAGAAAGAGGTCAGTGACATCACATTGTTGGTGTTCAGATGTGTGCCGGAAAGAAAGAAGAAAAAATCATTGAGTACACTATGTTTGATTAAATGACTAATAGGTGTGTCATGATCACACTCACACTTTGTATGTTGGACAATATTTCTCCTTTGCCCATCGGTGGTTTCTGTGCAACCAATAGACAAAGAATTTGTGGCGAGACAGCAGCTCAAGACCCCAAGACACAGGAAAGGACTATATAAGAATCAACGTCGTATATACCAGTATAAACTGATGCTTTTAGAGTCATTGGGGCTGATGCTGACCTACTGTAGATGCTGCAAACACTTTGGTGTCTTTTGCCGGAGACTCATATGTGACTATATGCTAATGCTAGTGTCAGCTCTACCCCTGGTGTACAGTCATGTGTCTGAGTGTGCAAGGACTGAGGCACCAACTTTGAGCATCTTTGGAAGCTGAAATCCTGCTTGGTGCTTCTTTAGAAACTCCAGGAAAAAGAAAAAGAAAATGCAGGTGGACACGCTAAGCACTTAAGGCTCTATTTATTAACATTATTTTTACTAAAATAAAGTGAAATAGGGTGTTTTGTGTTTTCACTCCCTTTTCACATTATTTTATCACCTAAAGTTACTAAAAGGCAATTGGAGTAGAATTCATAAAATTCTACTCCAAACCCTAATTATCACTTATTTTTAGTAAGCAGATCATATTTCCCATAATTGTAATGGGAAATGTGATCTGGTCAAAGTTACTAAAAATAAATTGTGAAAAAATAGCGGGGAAAGCCCTGTGATAATAACGCCACCTGGAGGTGGTGTTATCCAGGGTCCCCCCCGGGTACTGGACTCCTGCCCTGCTCTAACGGGCAGAGCAGAGCCCGGAGCCGGCCCCAGTGATCTGCTGTGTGGTCTAAACAGACCTGTGCTGTGTAAATAGCAGTTATGAGTGAGATGGTTCTGCCAACAAAGTGGAATGTTTGTGTGCTCTGAATTTGATGAATGCAGAGACTGGGTGTAGTTAGTGATAGCCATCGAAAGATTAACCATTGATGTTCTCTTTAGATGATGCCATTTATAAATGTCAATCCCCAAAAATTCTGATACATGAGCTCAGATATAGTTATTTAAGCTTTTTAAATTGATACTGTACATGATTTTTAACATTATTGCTGGATAAAATTACACAACAAGTTAAGAGCATTATACCTACTTATTATACTAATATTTTACAGAAATGTAATATACAGGAGTAAGGGGGCCCAAGCAATACTTTGATCTCTGATTTTACATCTCTACTATTCTCTACAGATGTGTTAGTAAATTAAGCTACTCTAGAAGCTGCTGAATTTATCCCCCGGGCCTCATGCAGTACTGACAGGGGATCCAGGCTGACTTTCACTTGCAATTCTTTGTAAAGTCAGTTACAGTACATCTGCATTATTGCAAACTGTCCAGCAATTATCAGCTCCATGTGGATGTACAGTATGTTATTACAGTACATTTTGTAAAAATTATTTATACTCCTTACTCAAAGTTAATAGCCTTATAGTTTTACATTTATCTATTCACTGAGTGGATCAAATCATCCTAATTCAAATAACTTGACAACTACAGTTTAGATAGTAATTTTATATTATTAAACGCTAGCTTGGATACCATGAGTTGCCTGGGTTGAAGACTGGACCCTGAAATACAAGTGCAGCCTTTAATTGTTTATATTGTCCTCACCTATTACCCAAAACCATTGATCCTGAATGATCCTGAAAAGTACCCCACTATTTGCTAACATGCATGCACAACAGGGGAGTAACTACTGTGGATGCAAGAGGAGTGGATGCTATGGTGCAGTGGCGTAAGTTCATCCCAGACGCCCGAAGGCAAGCTATAATTTGGTGCCCCCCTACTGTCACAGTCGCTGACACTGTAGTGTAGCACTTTGCATGCAGTCAGGCTATAGATACAGTAGATAAAGGCAGCAGCTGATGGTCTGACATGGAGCTCTCCACTAGTGTATGGTGGCTTCTCAGGTGCCAGGAAGGGGTACCATGTACTGGGCGGCCGTGACATATCACTCCAGGTACATAGTAACAGCCCTAAGTGGGGTGAATATGTTGAGGAGGTGCCCCTTCAGAGCTGGAGCCCGGCGGCAGGTGCCTCCATTGTCTCCCATAGTTATGCCCCTGCTATGGTGCATGAGCTGCCTTTGTTACCCCCTGTACCCAGTCATGTACACAAGGTGGGCTGGTCCAGTCAGGGCCACTGAACAGGGCCTTGGTGTCAGCGGTGATTAGTAGTGCAAACTAATTCTGCCCATATAGAATGATCTAGTTAAAATGTAATATAGGGTTGCAGTAAACCATAAAAAACTCTGAGGCTGATTCAGACCCAGTTGCAAGCGCTGAGCGCTCGCATCCGGGTCGATGGTGGCCCACAGCACATGCGCACGACGGAGCCGGCTCCATCGTGCGCATGCACGAGACCCGGCTAGCGACGGGCAATCTGTCGCTCCGGGTCTCGCACCAAAGGGGGCAAGCTGTCGATGTTGAGTGAGCGTCCGGCTCTGAATCAGGCCCACTGTGTAGCTTTGTATTGCAGAAACAAGGAAAAAAATTGATATATGGTTCGTGCTACCTCTATAAAATCAATTGGTGAAATAGTATTATTGTGAAAATCATATGAATATTTATAAAATAGACAAATATCTATTAACCACTAAAATAATCCCATGTTGCCAAGGGAGATTACATATACAAAATATAAACTATATAAACCAGACTTAATATAAAAAGAAAACAAAAAACAGATATACACAGTATTGCACAGTATCAAAATATAGATAGAAGCGTTGCTGGTCACTTAAATGATTTATAACGGATAATGCAGTAATCAGTAGATATAACCAGTCCAGAGCTAGAATGTCACTGATCTTCTATCAGATAGACATATATTAGACCGAATAATAGAGATAAAGTACGTGTGATAGTAGTATAAGGACAATGTAGTGGTGGTGGTCAAATCTCAGGGCCTGATTCACAGATGGACGCTCTGAAAGAGCGCTCACTCTGAATCGGGGCGTTTTGGGTTTTTTGGGAGCGGCCTCATAGCTGTGGGTGACCACCCACAGCTATAGCGAGCGGCCAGGTTGATGGTCGCGATGGTCAAGACCATAGCGACCATCAGGCTTGCGAACAGACCCTTGTGGTAGAATCTCATGGCCGCAAGTCCCAGAGAGCTTCTGGCTCTAATAAAGCCGGAAGCTCTCCCACTGACTTCACTGGTGATGTCAGTGGGGCCGCCCACAAATGGCAGGTGTTCACTTGGGAATGCCTCCATTTGTGAAGCCACCCCCTGGCCACTCCTACCGAATGGGGCGAGCTGTCAATCACCATCGACAGCTCGCCCCCTTTTGTGCGAGACCCGGAGCGATGGAGCACCCGTCACTAGCCGGCTCCATTGTGCGCATGCCCAGTAGGCAAACATTGACCCAGTTGTGAGCGCTCAGTGCTTGTGACCGGGTCTGAATCAGGCCCTCAGTCCAATACACAATTATTTGTTTCCAATAGTTGATTCAACATTGATACAAGTATCCGTATATTTAAAATCACATGAACCTGCTTGCTCCGAAAGTTGTTAAATCCTCCCCAAGCTGTGTCCAATCCTGTGAATAGTTTAGATCAATATAAAATAATTCCTGTTTCAAGAGCTTAAACTCCTGTGGGTAAGTGTAAATAATTCTTTATGCAGAGTCCCTGCTCCACATAAATAAGTGTTATTATATTTCTTCTGCAGAATCCCCGCTCGGCAAGGCTGATATTTAAAAGTCACAATGGAGCATATCTCCAATTAGTCTTACCGTGGTCATCTGTATGTACAAGTTGTACTCACGGTGTGTGAATATAACAGCATGGGGGCTCCCCCTCTTCACCAGAGTCTGGAGTCTCATATGTTCAGCCAGGAAGATTGTAATGCCGAGTCAGGTTCTGCAGAGTAAGGTTTTCCGGGATCTGACCATGAATGCAGTGTGGATCAATAATGGTAGTACGACTGTGCAACAGTGTAACAGTATGTGTTCAAACAGCGTCCCGGCTAACGCGTTTCATCACATATCATGTGACTTTTTCAAAGGCAATGGGGGAGGACTACATAGTATCCATATGTTCACACTCCTGCAAGTGACGCTTAAACATCAATTAGTACTTAGACAGTTGCAAAGATGTGGTTAATTAAACAGCATTGTATTAAAAAATCATGTTATTATAGACATCTCATATTATTACACATTTACACCTTAATCATATAAATATCAATAGATAAGTGATCATAAAACAAATTCAAATAAATATCAAATAAAAATATATAAATATGCTAATAAAAATAATAACAATAATATTAACATTTAATAATGCTCATCTTAATTATAATTTGGTAGTGATTTGCCCATACAAATATATGGTACAAAATTGTAAGCATTATTCCAGCAATTACAAGCACACACTATAGTTACACTTACAGTAGGAAAGCTCCTCTAAGGGGGTGATTACATTTTACATAATGTTACAGTACATCACATTAAGTATGGATCATGTGCAGTGTGCATATCTCCCCCATACATGTAATAGCCCAACTGGGGGTGCAAGGCAAAATATGTGATGTTGAGATGATGTTGGAGCAATGTAATGCCACTGTTTTTGGCACAGCATGGGTATCCTTCCATTATATAGATCTGACTAGCCCCCCTAAGAACTGTACTCCTTCCTTTACCTACTATCACTTTGTTCTACACTATCACTGTCATTGTATATGATGCATTAAAAGACATTAACCAAATCACATCTGATGCTCTATAGCAGAGTTTCATGTTTTCTCCTCAACACACTGATATTGTTTTCAGCATTTATTTAATTATACACATACTGTAGCAACTCAAATGATTGGTGGCTACAAGTTAGTCCAGTGTAATTATTTAAACAGGACCAGTTGGGGATACATGAAAAGCATCTTTAAATTTGCTAGATCAATTTCATGCAATTCTTATTGCACCTAATTTACTTGCACAAGCCATGTGAATCTATTTCCAATAAATGAGGTATGATATGTTGACAGTTATGATGTCAACATTGACCATGACGACATACATCATTTAGACACTGATCAAATGTTAACATGTTAGAATGTTGACATATCATCCCTGGTGGCCCAGTGGTCACTTAGCTGCTCCTCACTGCTGCATGTGACTATCAGTTCTGGATCATACATCTGATTTTCCAGCATTCCGGTGAGTATTTCTCCTATATCCCTACTAGGGATGTGCACCAACCCCCGTGCTTTGTTTTTGTTTTCGATTTTGGATCTGTAACTCCTTCATGTTTTGGATCTGGATCTGGTTTTGCAAAACCACACTTGCGTGTTTTGGTTTTGGATCTGGATCTTTTTTTTAAAAATTATAAAAACGGGTAAAACCACATAATTTGGGCCCATTTTTGTTCCTTTCCACCATTCTGTGAATGGCGACTGTATCAGACATAGTCACGGTAGACATGTCACTATTAGTAGGAAGTCCTCTCAGGCCTGACCAGATGTCAATTTTTGGTGACTGATCTGCATGACCAGCAGGTATTCTGTAGGGAAATTTTCCAGGCCACCAAAAGCATCTCCTGCACACCTCTGTCATTTTAAAAAAAATGTTGCATGACCAAATAAATTGTGTGAACAAAACATGGGACGTGTTGGAATTTGCCCACATGTAATGCTATTACAATATTGCTGGCTTTGACAAAAATCACAAATCCCGAGGAGAGTCCAAGTGGGTAAGCCATTTAGCAATTTTTTCCCTGAGTTTTTCTAAAAGGTTCTCAGCGGTATGCCTCTTAGTGAAACCAGTTATACAAAGAGTAGCCTCCCTCTGAATCAACTGGCATTTGGTAGATGCTGCTGCTGCTGTTGCAGGCAACAAACCTACCCAGTGGGCTGTCACAGTCATGTAATCATTAGTTTGCCCTGTTGCACTTGTCCACATATCAGTGGTCAAGTGGACAGTGGGTACAATGGCATCTCTGAGGACATTAATAAGGTTTTTTAATGTCCTTTTACAGACTTGGAATTGCTGTTCTAGCGAAGTGGAATCTAGAAGGGATCCGGTAGCGGGGACACAGGACCTCAATTAACTCTCTAAAACCCACTGCATTAATGGTGGATACTGGACACACATCTAATACCAGCATAGCTTTTATGGCGTCAGTAATCAGCTGTGCAACTGGGTGACTGTCATACTGGTTCGCCCTTGCAAAGGATTGTTTGACAGTTAATTGTTTGGTTACAGTACTACAATTTGTCTTCCTCCTGGTCCCCTTCTGGGATGAAGATCCACTCACAGAAACAGCAGCAGCAACAGGCATAGTCATCAAGGTTCCTTCTGAGGCATCCTGTATAGGAGAGGAGTCAATCATGCCTATAACATCGGATGCAGCAGGACTACTTCCGATGATGAATGATGATGTTGATGATGCAGGTGTTGGTGGTGGAGATCGAAGGCACTTGGATCCCACAGAAAGGGAGCAGGTAGGTGACACTGGACTGATTGTTACATTTTTAGTTTTGGAACTAGGCGGCATACACTTTGGAATTTGATGAATGCACTCCAAGGGACGTAACAAGGAGGAGGTTCCTAGATGATTAAAGTCCTTACCTCTACTCACTCTTGCTTGGCATCGTGAGAAGTTTTTTTTTGTCTTTTGGCCCGGCATGACAATGGGCTTTTTCATACCATGGGCAACAACTGTTGCTGAGGATGTCATTTGTGTAACTCAGGCATCAATATCCTCATCATCAGCATCCTCATCATCCTTAGCAGCAACTACCGAAATATCCTCCTCATCCTCCATGTGCAATTCCACAGAAGCATCCTCGATGACTACATCAGCAATATGTTGACTGCCCTTCCCCACATTAACAGAGGACACACAAATGTTGGAAGGAGGATCCTCAAGTACACTATTTGAAAGGTCTGGCTCACACATGGCACGCACGGACATACTTGCACTCTCCTCAGGGATTTTGATTTCTTAGAGTACATGGTTGGTTCCTCCAAAGCTGTCTTACTCGTCTTCTTCTTAACAACTTGAATTTTTTAAAGTGCCATCACTACTACAACAAACAGAAGGGTTATCATCACTAGAATCACCAGTCATAAATAAAGGCCTTATCCTTTCCTTGTTACTTCATGTAGTGAATGGCATATTGCTAATTTTTTGATAATCTAAAACCACCAGTCTACTGACTGGGCCATTTTCTCCTCAGCTTCTGCCTTTGCATGCCTTATCACCTTCTTAGCCTCTTTCCTTCTGGCAAGATACACCTCTATCGTTACTATTTTGGATCTGCTTATATTTCCTAAAAGCCAACTTTTTTAATTTCACACTAGTTGATGTCTGTTTTGTAAACCACACTGGTTTCCTTTTCCTGGTGCTTTTCCTAACCCTTTTAATACAAAGGTCTGTAGCCTTCAGCATTGCATTTTTTATTTTTACTCACCTCTCCTGCACTCCTTCCAAGTTCTTCCAATCTGACTCAGTAACACATCTCTCCATCTTTGCAAAGTCAGCCTTCCTAAAATCTAACACTTTTGTTTGTGTATGGCATGAATTGAACCCTGTCTTTATACTAAACCATACTGCTTGGTGATCACTGGATCCTAGGTTCTCACCCACATTTACATCCGATATTCTGTCACAGTTTGTGAGTATCAAGTCCAGAATAGCATTTTTGCGAGTGGGCTCCCTCACTATTTGTTTGAGAGAGGCTCCCTCCAGAGAATTTAGAAAGTGGCCACTTCTAGAAGAACTTGCAGCAGACACTCCCAGTTTACATCCGGTAAATGAAAGTCACCCATGATTATGACCTCTCTTTTTAAAGCCATTCTAGTAATGTCCTGCAATAGGTACTTATCCAGTTCCCGTCTCTGTCTAGGTGATCTATAGATCACGCCAGTGCAAATTATGTCCTTGTCCCCCATTTCTATAGTCACCCAAAGGGCCTAAGTTGTTGCTTCAACATTTTGTATTATAGTAGCATTTATGCTGTTTTTCACATACATAGCTACTCCTCCTCCAATGCTCCACATTCTGTCTTTTCTAAATAGATTATAACCTTGTATAGCTATGTCCCAGTAATTATTTTCATTACACCATGACTCTTTAACTGCTATAATATCTAGTTCATCCCTTGTCATTATTGCAATTAGTTCAGAGATTTTATCAGCTATGCTCCTGGCATTTGCACACATAGCTCTAAGAGTGTTGCTGGTGTTTCTTTTTTTCTGAGACATGGTTTGTGTGTATATTACAAAATGACAATGGTTAAGATGAGTTTTTCGAATTACCTGGCCTCAGATGTTGGTCAGTGTTTTTCAACTGTTTTTTTTAACTGTTGTTTAAAATGTTTCTACACTATTTAAATTTCTTCACTTCATAAATTTCTGACTTCAGACAACTGCTCCCCAGACAACTGCCCCCACAACTGAATGCAAAGATAAAGTAGGCCTTATTAATACAGGCTACAGCTGAAGCCACATGACCAGCTAATCAAAGGAGTTGAATTACCCTGTGTTAAGTAAACACTAGGCCATAAATGACACTTCACTGACCAACATCTTCAACTGGCAAAACCAATTACAAGCATGTACAATATTATGCACAATCCTTTAAATACACAACTAAGTTTGCATTAGTGCAAATATAGATTAGGAGTTGTAGTTTGCTGGATGGCAAATAAAATCACATACATTTCCTAAACAGCTGAGGATGCATGATGGTTAATGCAGATTCTGGGACTTGTAGTATTCAGTAAGGAATATCACATACATTTCCTAAACAGCTGAGGATGTATGAGGGTTAATGCAGATTCTGGGACTTGTAGTATTCAGTAAGGAATATCACATACATTTCCTAAACAGCTGAGGATGTATGAGGGTTAATGCAGATTCTGGGATTTGTAGTATTCCGTAAGGAATATCACATACATTTCCTAAACAGCTGAGGATGTATGAGGGTTAATGCAGATTCTGGGACTTGTAGTATTCAGTAAGGAATATCACATACATTTCCTAAACAGCTGAGGATGTATGAGGGTTAATGCAGATTCTGGGATTTGTAGTATTCCGTAAGGAATATCACATACATTTCCTAAACAGCTGAGGATGTATGAGGGTTAATGCAGATTCTGGGACTTGTAGTATTCAGTAAGGAATATCACATACCTGGGATGAAAAGAAACAGATGATAAGTCCATATTCAGTGACATTCATACAGGATAATTGTTTTTTTTTAACTGTTATTTAAAATATTTCTACACTTTTAAATTTCTTCACTTCATAAATTTCTGATCTCAGACAACTGCCCCCACAATAGAAAAATAGTGGAAGGGGCCACAGTTAAGTTGCAGAGGCATTCATAAAAATTAAGTACATAAAATTTCATTTACATAGGAGAGGGTCCTAACAGAACTCTCAAAACTGAAAGCGGATAAATCAATGGGGTCAGATGGGATACATCCAAGGATACTAAAAAAGCTTAAATGGGTCCTGGTAACACCATTAACAAAAATATTCAACCAGTCACTAGTATCAGGAGTGATTCCAGAGGGCTGGAAAAGAGCAAATGTAATACCACTGTACAAAAGTGGCAGCAAAGAAGAAGCAAGTAACTACAGACCAGTAAGCCTTATGTTGAAGCCGGATAATTGGCTGAGACAGAATCGGTTTAAAAATTAAATCTGCACGACGCCATTTTGCGAATGGCAATGAGACTCCATTTTGCGACTGGCCGCCCGGCGCAATTTTAGCGAATCTCACCCATTATAAGTACATACAGCGATGCTATTATTTAGCATCGTAAAATTCCCATGCAATAGATAGATGTTAAAAGTCCTCATTAAACAAATACAGACCGTCACTAAAACATATAAAATGATCAACACTACAAAACACGTACCATGGTGTACTCCACAAAACACATAGTCGCACAACGCTAACTAGCGTCTTTTCTCACTACCCCAAATACTTACACTCTGCACGCTTACATAAAAAGGTTCCCTAGCATTAAAGTGTAATATTCAAGGTTTATTCAGTATTAGTAATGTTGTGAAATAAATGTTATTTGATATCTAAGGTTTAGTACATGGTAAGCAGACCGTGTTTGGTGTTGTTCAGATCCAATGTGTCTTTGCAGATTTCCGGTATCATCGGTGAGGAGATCGCAACATGTGCCTGCAAACTATGGACCATAGAGAGTTAAACATTAAAATGTACTCTGTTATGTAGCCAGCTTAGATTTATTATGCAGCGGGAAAATGGACACAAATTGCTGCTGGAGGCTGGATTGTGACCATACGAACTGACCTATGAACGATACTGTAACAGAAGAATTAGCAAGAAGAACCAATGGAATCATGCCAACCTGTTCTATTGTATTGCCTATCTCTACTAGAGTATATATGTGGGCTCTCTGAAACTGGATGCTAGTCTTCTTGCTTTGCTGTTGACGGAGGTTTCTTCTTTGATGCCGGGATCTGGGTCCAGAGTGCATGTGTATGTAACGACTGTACCTTGGGAATGTATAATTTATTTCTCTTAATTGTATTTAGATCACAGCATGTAACTATCTGTATTTATTTTGAATAATAACTTTTTGTGCTACTCATAACGTTTAAACAGCGACAATTATTTTTAGAGTGTATAGGTTGGTAGGAATCGATACTTACATCAGTAGTGGGAAAAATTATGGAAACACTATTAAAAAAAGAGTAGTGGAACATCTCAAATCCAACAATTTACAGGGTCCAAAACAGCATGAATTTACTCAGAGAAGATCATGTCAAACAGATCTTATTGACTTTTTTTGGCTGGGTGACAAAAGTAATAGATCAAGGGGGGGCCATAGATGTAGCTTATCTAGACTTTAGTAAGGCTTTTGACATGGTCCCGCATCGCAGAATAATAATAATAATAATAATAATAATAATAATAATAATAATAATTTTATTTATATAGCGCTTTTCTCCCATAGGACACAGTTGCTTTACAGACATCAGAAAACATGATACATTGTACAAGGATTTGGTGTTGCAAAAAAATAGTAAACCACAACGATATAATTAAAATCAACCGTAACCTAGAGAGAACCATAAGCATATTGCAGGGTTGGTGCAGATATTTTGGGAAATAACTTCCATGGGTTATATATTCCACCCACAAAAGGTACCAAATGAGGCAGCGATCTTGGGCGCACTATGTAGGATTACCCTGGGTGGAATAGATTATGCCTAGAAGAGATGACACAAAATGGGTGGTTGCAAAATCCTGATGCTAAGAGTAGGGTCCCAACATAATAGTCAGGTCCATGTATTTTTCATCCCATTCACGAGTGTACCAGGTGAGGCAGCCATGGTGGGCGCACTATGAAGGTTGCAATGTGGGTGATAAACTATACAAGGAGTGGATGTATAGCACACCAGTATAGCATATAGTGGAGGTATAGCACACCAGTATAGCATACAGTGGATGTATAGCATACCAGTATAGCATACAGTGGAGGTATAGCACACCAGTATAGCATACAGTGGAGGTATAGCACACCAATATAGCATACATTGGAGGTATAGCACACCAGTATAGCATACAGTGGGGTATAGCACACCAGTACAGCATACAGTGGATGTATAGCACACCAGCATGGCATACAGTGGATGTATAGCACAACAGTATAGCATACAGTGGAGGTATAGCACACCAGTACAGCATACAGTGGATGTATAGCACAAAAGCATGGCATACAGTGGATGTATAGCACACCAGTATAGCATACAGTGGAGGTATAGCACACCAGTATAGCATACAGCACAGGTATAGCACACCAGTATAGCATACAGTGGATGAATAGCACACCAGTATAGCATACAGTGGAGGTATAGCACACCAGTATAGCATACCGTGGATGTATAGCACACCAGTATAGCATACAGTGGAGGTATAGCACACCAGTATAGCATACAGTGGAGGTATAGCACACCAGTATAGCATATAGTGCAGGTATAGCACACCAGTACATCATAAGGTGGATGTATAGCACACCAGCATAGGATACAGTGGATGTATAGCACACCAGCATAGGATACAGTGGATGTATAGCACACCAGCATAGGATACAGTGGAGGTATAGCACACCAGTATAGCTTACAGTGGAGATATAGCACACCAGTATAGCATACAGGGATGTAAAGCACACCAGCATAGGATACAGTGGATGTATAGCACAGTAGCATAGGATACAGTGGATGTATAGCACACCAGTATAGCATACAGTAGAGGTATAGCACACCAGAATAGCATACAATGGAGATATAGCACACCAGTATAGCATAAAGGGATGTATAGCACACCAGTATAGCATACAGTGGAGGTAGAGCACACCAGTATAGCATACAGTGGAGGTATAGCACACCAGTATAGCATACAGTGGGGTACAGCACACCAGTATAGCATGCAGTGGAGGTATAGCACACCAGTACAGCATGCAGTGGATGTATAGCACACCAGTATAGCATACAGTGGATGTATAGCACACCAGTATAGCATACAGTGGAGGTATAGCACACCAGTATAGCATACAGTGGAGGTATAGCACACCAGAATAGCATACAGTGGAGGTATAGCACACCAGCCTAGCATACAATGGAGGTATAGCACACCAGTATAGTATACAGTGGAGGTATAGCATACAGTGGGGGTATAGCACACCAGTATAGCATACAGCGGGGGTATAGCACACCAGTATAGCATGCAGTGGGGGTATAGCACACCAGTATAGCATACAGTGGGGTATAGCACACCAGTATAGCATACAGTGGAGGTATAGCCCACTGGTATAGCATACAGTGGAGGTATAGCATACAGTGGAGGTTAAGCACACCAGTATAGCATACAGTGGGGGTATAGCACACCAGTATAGCATACAGTGGAGGTATAGCACACCAGCATAGCATATAGTGGAGGTATAGCACACCAGCATAGCATACAGTGGAGGTATAGCACACCAGCATAGCATACAGTTGAGGTATAGCACCCAAGAATAGCATATAGTGGAGGTATAGCACACCAGTATAGCATACAGTAGAGGTATAGCATAAAGTGGGGGAATATCACATCAGTAAAGCATACAGTGGGGGTATAGAACACCAGTATAGCATACAGTGGAGGTATAGCACACCAGCATAGCATACAGTGGAGGTATAGCATGCCAGCATAGCATACAGTGGAGGTATAGCACACCAGTATAGCATACAGTGGAGGTATAGCACACCAGTATAGCATACAGTGGAGGTATAGCACACCAGTATAGCATGCAGTGGAGGTATAGCACACCAGTACAGCATGCAGTGGATGTATAGCACACCAGTATAGCATACAGTGGAGGTATAGCACACCAGTATATCATACAGTGGATATATAGCACACCAGCCTAGCATACAGTGGAGGTATAGCACACCAGCCTAGCATATAGTGGGGGTATAGCACACCGGTATAGCATACAGTGGAGGTATAGAACAACAGTATAGCATACAGTGGAGGTATAGCACACCAGTATAACATACAGTGGGGGTATATCACACCAGTATAGCATACAGTGGAGGTATAGCACACCAGTATAGCATACAGTGGAGGTATAGAATACAGTGGGGGTATATCACACCAGTAAAGCATACAGTGGGGGTATAGCACACCAGTATAGCATGCAGTGGGGGTATAGCACACCAGTATAGCATACAGTGGGGTATAGCACACCAGTATAGCATACAGTGGAGGTATAGCCCACCGGTATAGCATACAGTGGAGGTATAGCACACCAGTATAGCATACAGTGGAGGTAAAGCACACCAGTATAGCATACAGTAGGGGTATAGCACACCAGTATAGCATACAGGGGAGGTATAGCACACCAGTATAGCATACAGTGGGGTATAGCACACCAGTATAGCATACAGTGGAGGTATAGCACACCAGTATAGCATACAGTGGAGGTATAGCACACCAGCATAGCATACAGTGGAGGTATAGCACACCAGCATAGCATACAGTGGAGGTATAGCACACCAGCATAGCATACAGTGGAGGTATAGCACACCAGTATAGCATACAGTGGAGGTATAGCATACAGTGGGGGAATATCACATCAGTATAGCATACAGTGGGTGTATAGCACACCAGTATAGCATGCAGTGGGGGTATAGCATACAGTGGGGGTATATCACACCAGTATAGCATACAGTGGGGGTATAGCACACCAGTATAGCATGCAGTGGGGGTATAGCACACCAGTATAGCATACAGTGGGGTATAGCACACCAGTATAGCATACAGTGGAGGTATAGCCCACCAGTATAGCATACAGTGGAGGTATAGCACACCAGTATAGCATACAGTGGAGGTATAGCACACCAGCATAGCATACAGTGGGGGTATAGCACACCAGTATAGCATACAGGGGAGGAATAGCACACCAGTATAGCATACAGTGGGGTATAGCACACCAGTATAGCATACAGTGGAGGTATAGCACACCAGTATAGCATACAGTGGAGGTATAGCACACCAGCATAGCATACAGTGGAGGTATAGCACACCAGCATAGCATACAGTGGAGGTATAGCACACCAGCATAGCATACAGTGGAGGTATAGCACACCAGTATAGCATACAGTGGAGGTATAGCATACAGTGGGGGAATATCACATCAGTATAGCTTACAGTGGGGGTATAGCACACCAGTATAGCATGCAGTGGGGGTATAGCACACCTGTATAGCATACAGTGGAGGTATAGCACACCAGCATAGCAAACAGTGGAGGTATAGCACACCAGCATAGCATACAGAGGAGGGATAGCACACCAGTATAGCAAACAGTGGAGGTATAGCATACAGTGGGGGTATATCACACCAGTATAGCATACAGTGGGGGTATAGCACACCAGTATAGCATACAGTGGAGGTATAGCACACCAGTATAGCATACTGTGAAGGTATAGCACACCAGTACAGAATACAGTGGATGTATAGCACACCAGCATAGGATAAAGTGGATGTATAGCACAACAGCATAGGATACAGTGGATGTATTGCACACCAGCATTGGATACAGTGGAGGTATAGCACACCAGTATAGCATACAGTGGAGGTATAGCACACCAGTATAGCATACATGGATGTATAGCACACCAGAATAGGATATAGTGGATGTATAGCACACCAGCATATGATACAGTGGATGTATAGCACACCCGTATAGCATACAGTGGAGGTATAGCACACCAGTATAGCATACTGCACAGGTATAGCACACCAGTATAGCATACAGTGGATGAATAGCACACCAGTATAGCATACAGTGGAGGTATAGCACACCAGTATAGCATACCGTGGATGTATAGCACACCAGTATAGCATACAGTGGAGGTATAGCACACCAGTATAGCATACAGTGGAGGTATAGCACACCAGTATAGCATATAGTGCAGGTATAGCACACCAGTACATCATAAGGTGGATGTATAGCACACCAGCATAGGATACAGTGGATGTATAGCACACCAGCATAGGATACAGTGGATGTATAGCACACCAGCATAGGATACAGTGGAGGTATAGCACACCAGTATAGCTTACAGTGGAGATATAGCACACCAGTATAGCATACAGGGATGTAAAGCACACCAGCATAGGATACAGTGGATGTATAGCACACTAGCATAGGATACAGTGGATGTATAGCACACCAGTATAGCATACAGTAGAGGTATAGCACACCAGAATAGCATACAATGGAGATATAGCACACCAGTATAGCATAAAGGGATGTATAGCACACCAGTATAGCATACAGTGGAGGTAGAGCACACCAGTATAGCATACAGTGGAGGTATAGCGCACCAGTATAGCATACAGTGGGGTACAGCACACCAGTATAGCATGCAGTGGAGGTATAGCACACCAGTACAGCATGCAGTGGATGTATAGCACACCAGTATAGCATACAGTGGATGTATAGCACACCAGTATAGCATACAGTGGAGGTATAGCACACCAGTATAGCATACAGTGGAGGTATAGCACACCAGAATAGCATACAGTGGAGGTATAGCACACCAGCCTAGCATACAATGGAGGTATAGCACACCAGTATAGTATACAGTGGAGGTATAGCATACAGTGGGGGTATAGCACACCAGTATAGCATACAGCGGGGGTATAGTACACCAGTATAGCATGCAGTGGGGGTATAGCACACCAGTATAGCATACAGTGGGGTATAGCACACCAGTATAGCATACAGTGGAGGTATAGCCCACCGGTATAGCATACAGTGGAGGTATAGCATACAGTGGAGGTTAAGCAAACCAGTATAGCATACAGTGGGGGTATAGCACACCAGTATAGCATACAGTGGAGGTATAGCACACCAGCATAGCATACAGTGGAGGTATAGCACACCAGCATAGCATAAAGTGGAGGTATAGCACACCAGCATAGCATATAGTTGAGGTATAGCACCCCAGAATAGCATATAGTGGAGGTATTGCACACCAGTATAGCATACAGTAGAGGTATAGCATAAAGTGGGGGAATATCACATCAGTAAAGCATACAGTGGGGGTATAGCACACCAGTATAGCATACAGTGGAGGTATAGCACACCAGCATAGCATACAGTGGAGGTATAGCATGCCAGCATAGCATACAGTGGAGGTATAGCACACCAGTATAGCATACAGTGGAGGTATAGCACACCAGTATAGCATACAGTGGAGGTATAGCACACCAGTATAGCATGCAGTGGAGGTATAGCACACCACTACAGCATGCAGTGGATGTATAGCACACCAGTATAGCATACAGTGGAGGTATAGCACACCAGTATATCAAACAGTGGATATATAGCACACCAGCCTAGCATACAGTGGAGGTATAGCACACCAGCCTAGCATATAGTGGGGGTATAGCACACCGGTATAGCATACAGTGGAGGTATAGAACAACAGTATAGCATACAGTGGAGGTATAGCACACCAGTATAACATACAGTGGGGGTATATCACACCAGTATAGCATAAAGTGGAGGTATAGCACACCAGTATAGCATACAGTGGAGGTATAGAATACAGTGGGGGTATATCACACCAGTATAGCATACAGTGGGGGTATAGCACACCAGTATAGCATGCAGTGGGGGTATAGCACACCAGTATAGCATACAGTGGGGTATAGCACACCAGTATAGCATACAGTGGAGGTATAGCCCACCGGTATAGCATACAGTGGAGGTATAGCACACCAGTATAGCATACAGTGGAGGTATAGCACACCAGTATAGCATATAGTAGGGGTATAGCACACCAGTATAGCATACAGGGGAGGTATAGCACACCAGTATAGCATACAGTGGGGTATAGCACACCAGTATAGCATACAGTGGAGGTATAGCACACCAGTATAGCATACAGTGGAGGTATAGCACACCAGCATAGCATACAGTGGAGGTATAGCACACCAGCATAGCATACAGTGGAGGTATAGCACACCAGCATAGCATACAGTGGAGGTATAGCACACCAGTATAGCATACAGTGGAGGTATAGCATACAGTGGGGGAATATCACATCAGTATAGCATACAGTGGGGGTATAGCACACCAGTATAGCATGCAGTGGGGGTATAGCATACAGTGGGGGTATATCACACCAGTATAGCATACAGTGGGGGTATAGCACACCAGTATAGCATGCAGTTGGGGTATAGCACACCAGTATAGCATACAGTGGGGTATAGCACACCAGTATAGCATACACTGGAGGTATAGCCCACCAGTATAGCATACAGTGGAGGTATAGCACACCAGTATAGCATACAGTGGAGGTATAGCACACCAGCATAGCATACAGTGGGGGTATAGCACACCAGTATAGCATACAGGGGAGGAATAGCACACCAGTATAGCATACAGTGGGGTATAGCACACCAGTATAGCATACAGTGGAGGTATAGCACACCAGTATAGCATACAGTGGATGTATAGCACACCAGTATAGCATACAGTGGAGGTATAGCACACCAGTATAGCATACAGTGGAGGTATAGCACACCAGAATAGCATACAGTGGAGGTATAGCACACCAGCCTAGCATACAATGGAGGTATAGCACACCAGTATAGTATACAGTGGAGGTATAGCATACAGTGGGGGTATAGCACACCAGTATAGCATACAGCGGGGGTATAGCACACCAGTATAGCATGCAGTGGGGGTATAGCACACCAGTATAGCATACAGTGGGGTATAGCACACCAGTATAGCATACAGTGGAGGTATAGCCCACTGGTATAGCATACAGTGGAGGTATAGCATACAGTGGAGGTTAAGCACACCAGTATAGCATACAGTGGGGGTATAGCACACCAGTATAGCATACAGTGGAGGTATAGCACACCAGCATAGCATATAGTGGAGGTATAGCACACCAGCATAGCATACAGTGGAGGTATAGCACACCAGCATAGCATACAGTTGAGGTATAGCACCCAAGAATAGCATATAGTGGAGGTATAGCACACCAGTATAGCATACAGTAGAGGTATAGCATAAAGTGGGGGAATATCACATCAGTAAAGCATACAGTGGGGGTATAGAACACCAGTATAGCATACAGTGGAGGTATAGCACACCAGCATAGCATACAGTGGAGGTATAGCATGCCAGCATAGCATACAGTGGAGGTATAGCACACCAGTATAGCATACAGTGGAGGTATAGCACACCAGTATAGCATACAGTGGAGGTATAGCACACCAGTATAGCATGCAGTGGAGGTATAGCACACCAGTACAGCATGCAGTGGATGTATAGCACACCAGTATAGCATACAGTGGAGGTATAGCACACCAGTATATCATACAGTGGATATATAGCACACCAGCCTAGCATACAGTGGAGGTATAGCACACCAGCCTAGCATATAGTGGGGGTATAGCACACCGGTATAGCATACAGTGGAGGTATAGAACAACAGTATAGCATACAGTGGAGGTATAGCACACCAGTATAACATACAGTGGGGGTATATCACACCAGTATAGCATACAGTGGAGGTATAGCACACCAGTATAGCATACAGTGGAGGTATAGAATACAGTGGGGGTATATCACACCAGTAAAGCATACAGTGGGGGTATAGCACACCAGTATAGCATGCAGTGGGGGTATAGCACACCAGTATAGCATACAGTGGGGTATAGCACACCAGTATAGCATACAGTGGAGGTATAGCCCACCGGTATAGCATACAGTGGAGGTATAGCACACCAGTATAGCATACAGTGGAGGTAAAGCACACCAGTATAGCATACAGTAGGGGTATAGCACACCAGTATAGCATACAGGGGAGGTATAGCACACCAGTATAGCATACAGTGGGGTATAGCACACCAGTATAGCATACAGTGGAGGTATAGCACACCAGTATAGCATACAGTGGAGGTATAGCACACCAGCATAGCATACAGTGGAGGTATAGCACACCAGCATAGCATACAGTGGAGGTATAGCACACCAGCATAGCATACAGTGGAGGTATAGCACACCAGTATAGCATACAGTGGAGGTATAGCATACAGTGGGGGAATATCACATCAGTATAGCATACAGTGGGTGTATAGCACACCAGTATAGCATGCAGTGGGGGTATAGCATACAGTGGGGGTATATCACACCAGTATAGCATACAGTGGGGGTATAGCACACCAGTATAGCATGCAGTGGGGGTATAGCACACCAGTATAGCATACAGTGGGGTATAGCACACCAGTATAGCATACAGTGGAGGTATAGCCCACCAGTATAGCATACAGTGGAGGTATAGCACACCAGTATAGCATACAGTGGAGGTATAGCACACCAGCATAGCATACAGTGGGGGTATAGCACACCAGTATAGCATACAGGGGAGGAATAGCACACCAGTATAGCATACAGTGGGGTATAGCACACCAGTATAGCATACAGTGGAGGTATAGCACACCAGTATAGCATACAGTGGAGGTATAGCACACCAGCATAGCATACAGTGGAGGTATAGCACACCAGCATAGCATACAGTGGAGGTATAGCACACCAGCATAGCATACAGTGGAGGTATAGCACACCAGTATAGCATACAGTGGAGGTATAGCATACAGTGGGGGAATATCACATCAGTATAGCTTACAGTGGGGGTATAGCACACCAGTATAGCATGCAGTGGGGGTATAGCACACCTGTATAGCATACAGTGGAGGTATAGCACACCAGCATAGCAAACAGTGGAGGTATAGCACACCAGCATAGCATACAGAGGAGGGATAGCACACCAGTATAGCAAACAGTGGAGGTATAGCATACAGTGGGGGTATATCACACCAGTATAGCATACAGTGGGGGTATAGCACACCAGTATAGCATACAGTGGAGGTATAGCACACCAGTATAGCATACTGTGAAGGTATAGCACACCAGTACAGAATACAGTGGATGTATAGCACACCAGCATAGGATAAAGTGGATGTATAGCACAACAGCATAGGATACAGTGGATGTATTGCACACCAGCATTGGATACAGTGGAGGTATAGCACACCAGTATAGCATACAGTGGAGGTATAGCACACCAGTATAGCATACATGGATGTATAGCACACCAGAATAGGATATAGTGGATGTATAGCACACCAGCATATGATACAGTGGATGTATAGCACACCCGTATAGCATACAGTGGAGGTATAGCACACCAGTATAGCATACTGCACAGGTATAGCACACCAGTATAGCATACAGTGGATGAATAGCACACCAGTATAGCATACAGTGGAGGTATAGCACACCAGTATAGCATACCGTGGATGTATAGCACACCAGTATAGCATACAGTGGAGGTATAGCACACCAGTATAGCATACAGTGGAGGTATAGCACACCAGTATAGCATATAGTGCAGGTATAGCACACCAGTACATCATAAGGTGGATGTATAGCACACCAGCATAGGATACAGTGGATGTATAGCACACCAGCATAGGATACAGTGGATGTATAGCACACCAGCATAGGATACAGTGGAGGTATAGCACACCAGTATAGCTTACAGTGGAGATATAGCACACCAGTATAGCATACAGGGATGTAAAGCACACCAGCATAGGATACAGTGGATGTATAGCACACTAGCATAGGATACAGTGGATGTATAGCACACCAGTATAGCATACAGTAGAGGTATAGCACACCAGAATAGCATACAATGGAGATATAGCACACCAGTATAGCATAAAGGGATGTATAGCACACCAGTATAGCATACAGTGGAGGTAGAGCACACCAGTATAGCATACAGTGGAGGTATAGCGCACCAGTATAGCATACAGTGGGGTACAGCACACCAGTATAGCATGCAGTGGAGGTATAGCACACCAGTACAGCATGCAGTGGATGTATAGCACACCAGTATAGCATACAGTGGATGTATAGCACACCAGTATAGCATACAGTGGAGGTATAGCACACCAGTATAGCATACAGTGGAGGTATAGCACACCAGAATAGCATACAGTGGAGGTATAGCACACCAGCCTAGCATACAATGGAGGTATAGCACACCAGTATAGTATACAGTGGAGGTATAGCATACAGTGGGGGTATAGCACACCAGTATAGCATACAGCGGGGGTATAGTACACCAGTATAGCATGCAGTGGGGGTATAGCACACCAGTATAGCATACAGTGGGGTATAGCACACCAGTATAGCATACAGTGGAGGTATAGCCCACCGGTATAGCATACAGTGGAGGTATAGCATACAGTGGAGGTTAAGCAAACCAGTATAGCATACAGTGGGGGTATAGCACACCAGTATAGCATACAGTGGAGGTATAGCACACCAGCATAGCATACAGTGGAGGTATAGCACACCAGCATAGCATAAAGTGGAGGTATAGCACACCAGCATAGCATATAGTTGAGGTATAGCACCCCAGAATAGCATATAGTGGAGGTATTGCACACCAGTATAGCATACAGTAGAGGTATAGCATAAAGTGGGGGAATATCACATCAGTAAAGCATACAGTGGGGGTATAGCACACCAGTATAGCATACAGTGGAGGTATAGCACACCAGCATAGCATACAGTGGAGGTATAGCATGCCAGCATAGCATACAGTGGAGGTATAGCACACCAGTATAGCATACAGTGGAGGTATAGCACACCAGTATAGCATACAGTGGAGGTATAGCACACCAGTATAGCATGCAGTGGAGGTATAGCACACCACTACAGCATGCAGTGGATGTATAGCACACCAGTATAGCATACAGTGGAGGTATAGCACACCAGTATATCAAACAGTGGATATATAGCACACCAGCCTAGCATACAGTGGAGGTATAGCACACCAGCCTAGCATATAGTGGGGGTATAGCACACCGGTATAGCATACAGTGGAGGTATAGAACAACAGTATAGCATACAGTGGAGGTATAGCACACCAGTATAACATACAGTGGGGGTATATCACACCAGTATAGCATAAAGTGGAGGTATAGCACACCAGTATAGCATACAGTGGAGGTATAGAATACAGTGGGGGTATATCACACCAGTATAGCATACAGTGGGGGTATAGCACACCAGTATAGCATGCAGTGGGGGTATAGCACACCAGTATAGCATACAGTGGGGTATAGCACACCAGTATAGCATACAGTGGAGGTATAGCCCACCGGTATAGCATACAGTGGAGGTATAGCACACCAGTATAGCATACAGTGGAGGTATAGCACACCAGTATAGCATATAGTAGGGGTATAGCACACCAGTATAGCATACAGGGGAGGTATAGCACACCAGTATAGCATACAGTGGGGTATAGCACACCAGTATAGCATACAGTGGAGGTATAGCACACCAGTATAGCATACAGTGGAGGTATAGCACACCAGCATAGCATACAGTGGAGGTATAGCACACCAGCATAGCATACAGTGGAGGTATAGCACACCAGCATAGCATACAGTGGAGGTATAGCACACCAGTATAGCATACAGTGGAGGTATAGCATACAGTGGGGGAATATCACATCAGTATAGCATACAGTGGGGGTATAGCACACCAGTATAGCATGCAGTGGGGGTATAGCATACAGTGGGGGTATATCACACCAGTATAGCATACAGTGGGGGTATAGCACACCAGTATAGCATGCAGTTGGGGTATAGCACACCAGTATAGCATACAGTGGGGTATAGCACACCAGTATAGCATACACTGGAGGTATAGCCCACCAGTATAGCATACAGTGGAGGTATAGCACACCAGTATAGCATACAGTGGAGGTATAGCACACCAGCATAGCATACAGTGGGGGTATAGCACACCAGTATAGCATACAGGGGAGGAATAGCACACCAGTATAGCATACAGTGGGGTATAGCACACCAGTATAGCATACAGTGGAGGTATAGCACACCAGTATAGCATACAGTGGAGGTATAGCACACCAGCATAGCATACAGTGGAGGTATAGCACACCAGCATAGCATACAGTGGAGGTATAGCACACCAGCATAGCATAGAGTGGAGGTATAGCACACCAGTATAGCATACAGTGGAGGTATAGCATACAGTGTGGGAATATCACATCAGTATAGCTTACAGTGGGGGTATAGCACACCAGTATAGCATGCAGTGGGGGTATAGCACACCTGTATAGCATACAGTGGAGGTATAGCACACCAGCATAGCAAACAGTGGAGGTATAGCACACCAGCATAGCATACAGTGGAGGGATAGCACACCAGTATAGCAAACAGTGGAGGTATAGCATACAGTGGGGGTATATCACACCAGTATAGCATACAGTGGGGGTATAGCACACCAGTATAGCATACAGTGGAGGTATAGCACACCAGTATAGCATACTGTGAAGGTATAGCACACCAGTACAGAATACAGTGGATGTATAGCACACCAGCATAGGATAAAGTGGATGTATAGCACAACAGCATAGGATACAGTGGATGTATTGCACACCAGCATTGGATACAGTGGAGGTATAGCACACCAGTATAGCATACATGGATGTATAGCACACCAGAATAGGATATAGTGGATGTATAGCACACCAGCATATGATACAGTGGATGTATAGCACACCCGTATAGCATACAGTGGAGGTATAGCACACCAGTATAGCATACAGTGGAGATATAGGACACCAGTATAGCATACAGGGATGTATAGCACACCAGTATAGCATAGAGTGGAGGTATAGCACACCACTATAGCATACAGTGGAGGTATAGCACACCAGTATAGCATACAGTGGAGGTATAGCACACCAGTATAGCATGCAGTGGAGGTATAGCACACCAGTACAGCATGCAGTGGATGTATAGCACACCAGTATAGCATACAGTGGAGGTATAGCACACCAGTATATCATACAGTGGATGTATAGCACACCAGCATAGCATACAGTTGAGGTATAGCACACCAGCCTAGCATACAGTGGAGGTATAGCACACCGGTATAGCATACAGTGGATGTATAGCACAACAGTATAGCATACAGTGGAGGTATAGCACATCAGTATAGCATACAGTGGGGGTATAGCACACCAGTGTAGCATACAGTGGAGGTATAGCCCACCGGTATAGCATACAGTGGGGTATAGCACACCAGTATAGCATACAGTGGAGGTATAGCACACCAGTATAGCATACAGTGGAGGTATAGCACACCAGCATAGCATACAGTGGAGGTATATCACACCAGTATAGCATCCAGTGGAGGTATAGCATACAGTGGGGGTATATCACACCAGTATAGAATACAGTGGGGGTATAGCACACCAGTATAGCATGCAGTGGGGGTATAGCACACCAGTATAGCATACAGTGGAGGTATAGCACACCAGCATAGCATACAGTGGAGGTATAGCATACAGTGGGGGTATAGCACACCAGTATAGCATACAGTGGAGGTATAGCACACCAGCATAGCATACAGTGGAGGTATAGCACGCCAGCATAGCAAACAGTGGAGGTATAGTACACCAGTATAGCATACAGTGGAGGTATAGCACACCAGTATAGCATACAGTGGAGTTATAGCACACCAGTATAGCATGCAGTGGAGGTATAGCACACCAGTACAGCATGCAGTGGATGTATAGCACACCAGTATAGCATACAGTGGAGGTATAGCACACCAGTATAGCATACAGTGGATATATAGCACACCAGCATAGCATACAGTGGAGGTATAGCACACCAGCCTAGCATATAGTGGAGGTATAGCACACCGGTATAGCATACAGTGGAGGTCTAGTACAACAGTATAGCTTACATTGGAGGTATAGCACACCAGTATAACATACAGTGGGGGTATAGCACACCAGTATAGCATACAGTGGAGGTATAGCACACCAGTATAGCATACAGTGGAGGTATAGCATACAGTGGGGGTATATCACACCAGTATAGCATACAGTGGGGGTATAGCACACCAGTATAGCATGCAGTGGGGGTATAGCAAACCAGTTTAGCATACAGTGGGGTATAGCACACCAGTATAGCATACAGTGGAGGTATAGCCCACCGGTATAGCATACAGTGGAGGTATAGCACACCGGTATAGCATACAGTGGAGGTATAGCACACCGGTATAGCATACAGTGGGGGTATAGCACACAAGTATAGCATACAGGGGAGGTATAGCACACCAGTATAGCATACAGTGGGATATAGCACACCAGTATAGCATACAGTGGAGGTATAGCACACCAGCATAGCATACAGTGGAGGTATAGCACACCAGCATAGCATACAGTGGAGGTATAGCACAACAGCATAGCATACAGTGGAGGTATAGCACACCAGTATAGCATACAGTGGAGGTATAGCACACCAGTATAGCATACAGTGGGGGTATAGCACACCAGTATAGCATACAGGGGAGGTATAGCACACCGGTATAGCATACAGTGGGGTATAACACACCAGTATAGCATACAGTGGAGGTATAGCACACCAGTACAGCATGCAGTGGATGTATAGCACACCAGTATAGCATACAGTGGAGGTATAGCACACCAGTATATCATACAGTGGATATATAGCACACCAGCATAGCATACAGTGGAGGTATAGCACACCAGCCTAGCATATAGTGGAGGTATAGCACACCGGTATAGCATACAGTGGAGGTCTAGTACAACAGTATAGCATACATTGGAGGTATAGCACACCAGTATAACATACAGTGGGGGTATAGCACACCAGTATAGCATACAGTGGAGGTATAGCACACAAGTATAGCATACAGTGGAGGTATAGCATACAGTGGGGGTATATCACACCAGTATAGCATACAGTGGGGGTACAGCACACCAGTATAGCATGCAGTGTGGGTATAGCACACCAGTATAGCATACAGTGGGGTATAGCACACCAGTATAGCATACAGTGGAGGTATAGCCCACCGGTATATCATACAGTGGAGGTATAGCACACCAGTGTAGCATACAGTGGAGGTATAGCACACCAGTATAGCATACAGTGGGGGTATAGCACACCAGTATAGCATACAGGGGAGGTATAGCACACCAGTATAGCATACAGTGGGGTATAGCACACCAGTATAGCATACAGTGGAGGTATAGCACAGCAGTATAGCATACAGTGGAGGTATAGCACACCAGCATAGCAAACAGTGGAGGTATAGCACACCAGCATAGCATACAGTGGAGGTATAGCACACCAGCATTGCATACAGTGGAGGTATAGCACACCAGTGTAGCATACAGTGGAGGTATAGCATACAGTGGGGGAATATCACATCAGTATAGCTTACAGTGGGGGAATAGCACACCAGTATAGCATGCAGCGGGGGTATAGCACACCTGTATAGCATACAGTGGAGGTATAGCACACCAGCATAGCAAACAGTGGAGGTATAGCACACCAGCATAGCATACAGTGGAGGGATAGCACACCAGTATAGCATACAGTGGAGGTATAGCATACAGTGGGGGTATATCACACCAGTATAGCATACAGTGGGGGTATAGCACACCAGTATAGCATACAGTGGAGGTATAGCACACCAGTATAGCATACAGTGAAGGTATAGCCCACCAGTACAGCATACAGTGGATGTATAGCACACCAGCATAGGATAAAGTGGATGTATAGCACACCAGCATAGGATACAGTGGATGTATAGCACACCAGCATAGGATACAGTGGAGGTATAGCACACCAGTATAGCATACAGTGGAGATATAGCACACCAGTATAGCATACAGGGATGTATAGCACACCAGAATAGGATATAGTGGATGTATAGCACACCAGCATATGATACAGTGGATGTATAGCACACCCGTATAGCATACAGTGGAGGTATAGCACACCAGTATAGCATACAGTGGAGATGTAGCACACCAGTATAGCATACAGGGATGTATAGCACACCAGTATAGCATACAGTGGAGGTATAGCACACCAGTATAGCATGCAGTGGAGGTATAGCACACCAGTACAGCATGCAGTGGATGTATAGCACACCAGTATAGCATACAGTGGAGGTATAGCTCACCAGTATATCATACAGTGGATGTATAGCACACCAGCATAGCATACAGTGGAGGTATAGCACACCAGCCTAGCATACAGTGGAGGTATAGCACACCGGTATAGCATACAGTGGAGGTATAGCACAACAGTATAACATACAGTGGAGGTATAGCACACCAGTATAGCATACAGTGGGGGTATAGCACACCAGTGTAGCATACAGTGGAGGTATAGCACACCGGTATAGCATACAGTGGGGTATAGCACACCAGTATAGCATACAGTGGAGGTATAGCACACCAGTATAGCATACAGTGGAGGTATTGCACACCAGCATAGCATACAGTGGAGGTATAGCACACCAGCATAGCATACAGTGGAGGTATAGCACACCAGCATAGCATACAGTGGAGGTATAGCACACCAGTATAGCATACAGTGGAGGTATAGCATACAGTGAGGGTATATCACACCAGTATAGCATACAGTGGAGGTATAGCATACAGTGGGGTTATATCACACCAGTATAGCATACAGTGGGGGTATAGCACACCAGTATAGCATGCAGTGGGGGTATAGCACACCAGTATAGCATACAGTGGAGGTATAGCACACCAGCATAGCATACAGTGGAGGTATAGCATACAGTGGGGGTATAGCACACCAGTATAGCATACAGTGGAGGTATAGCACACCAGCATAGCATACAGTGGAGGTATAGCACGCCAGCATAGCATACAGTGGAGGTATAGCACACCAGTATAGCATGCAGTGGAGGTATAGCACACCAGTATAGCATACAGTGGAGGTATAGCACACCAGTATAGCATGCAGTGGAGGTATAGCACACCAGTACAGCATGCAGTGGATGTATAGCACACCAGTATAGCATACAGTGGATGTATAGCACACCAGTATAGCATACAGTGGAGGTATAGCACACCAGCCTAGCATATAGTGGAGGTATAGCACACCGGTATAGCATACAGTGGAGGTCTAGTACAACAGTATAGCATACAGTGGAGGTATAGCACACCAGTATAACATACAGTGGGGGTATAGCACACCAGTATAGCATACAGTGGAGGTATAGCACACCAGTATAGCATACAGTGGAGGTATAGCATACAGTGGGGGTATATCACACCAGTATAGCATACAGTGGGGGTATAGCACACCAGTATAGCATGCAGTGGGGGTATAGCACACCAGTATAGCATACAGTGGGGTATAGCACACCAGTATAGCATACAGTGGAGGTATAGCCCACCGGTATAGCATACAGTGGAGGTATAGCACACCAGTATAGCATACAGTGGAGGTATAGCACACCAGTATAGCATACAGTGGGGGTATAGCACACAAGTATAGCATACAGGGGAGGTATTTCACACCAGTATAGCATACAGTGGGGTATAGCACACCAGTATAGCATACAGTGGAGGTATAGCACACCAGCATAGCATACAGTGGAGGTATAGCACACCAGCATAGCATACAGTGGAGGTATAGCACACCAGCATAGCATACAGTGGATGTATAGCACACCAGCATAGCATACAGTGGAGGTATAGCACACCAGTATAGCATACAGTGGAGGTATAGCATACATTGTTGGAATATCACATCAGTATAGCATACAATGGGGGTATAGCACACCAGTATAGCATGCAGTGGGGGTATAGCATACAGTGGGGGTATATCACACCAGTATAGCATACAGTGGGGGTATAGCACACCAGTATAGCATGCAGTGGGGGTATAGCACACCAGTATAGCATACAGTGGGGAATAGCACACCAGTATAGCATACAGTGGAGGTATAGCCCACCGGTATAGCATACAGTGGAGGTATAGCACACCAGTATAGCATACAGTGGAGGTATAGCACACCAGTATAGCATACAGTGGGGGTATAGCACACCAGTATAGCATACAGGGGAGGTATAGCACACCAGTATAGCATACAGTGGGGTATAGCACACCAGTATAGCATACAGTGGAGGTATAGCACACCAGTATAGCATACAGTGGAGGTATAGCACACCAGCATAGCATACAGTGGAGGTATAGCACACCAGCATAGCATACAGTGGAGGTATAGCACACCAGCATAGCATACAGTGGAGGTATAGCACACCAGCATAGCATACAGTGGAGGTATAGCACACCAGTATAGCATACAGTGGAGGTATAGCATACAGTGGGGGAATATCACATCAGTATAGCATACAATGGGGGTATAGCACACCAGTATAGCATGCAGTGGGGGAATAGCATACAGTGGGGGTATATCACACCAGTATAGCATACAGTGGGGGTATAGCACACCAGTATAGCATGCAGTGGGGGTATAGCACACCAGTATAGCATACAGTGGGGTATAGCACACCAGTATAGCATACAGTGGAGGTATAGCCCACCGGTATAGCATACAGTGGAGGTATAGCACACCAGTATAGCATACAGTGGAGGTATAGCACACCAGTATAGCATACAGTGGGGGTATAGCACACCAGTATAGCATACAGGGGAGGTATAGCACACCAGTATAGCATACAGTGGGGTATAGCACACCAGTATAGCATACAGTGGAGGTATAGCACACCAGTATAGCATACAGTGGAGGTATAGCACACCAGCATAGCATACAGTGGAGGTATAGCACACCAGCCTAGCATATAGTGGAGGTATAGCACACCGGTATAGCATACAGTGGAGGTCTAGTACAACAGTATAGCATACAGTGGAGGTATAGCACACCAGTATAACATACAGTGGGGGTATAGCACACCAGTATAGCATACAGTGGAGGTATAGCACACCAGTATAGCATACAGTGGAGGTATAGCATACAGTGGGGGTATATCACACCAGTATAGCATACAGTGGGAGTATAGCACACCAGTATAGCATGCAGTGGGGGTATAGCACACCAGTATAGCATACAGTGGGGTATAGCACACCAGTATAGCATACAGTGGAGGTATAGCCCACCGGTATAGCATACAGTGGAGGTATAGCACACCAGTATAGCATACAGTGGAGGTATAGCACACCAGTATAGCATACAGTGGGGGTATAGCACACAAGTATAGCATACAGGGGAGGTATAGCACACCAGTATAGCATACAGTGGGGTATAGCACACCAGTATAGCATACAGTGGAGGTATAGCACACCAGCTAAGCATACAGTGGAGGTATAGCACACCAGCATAGCATACAGTGGAGGTATAGCACACCAGCATAGCATACAGTGGAGGTATAGCACACCAGTATAGCATACAGTGGAGGTATAGCATACAGTGGGGGAATATCACATCAGTATAGCATACAATGGGGGTATAGCACACCAGTATAGCATGCAGTGGGGGTATAGCATACAGTGGGGGTATATCACACCAGTATAGCATACAGTGGGGGTATAGCACACCAGTATAGCATGCAGTGGGGGTATAGCACACCAGTATAGCATACAGTGGGGAATAGCACACCAGTATAGCATACAGTGGAGGTATAGCCCACCGGTATAGCATACAGTGGAGGTATAGCACACCAGTATAGCATACAGTGGAGGTATAGCACACCAGTATAGCATACAGTGGGGGTATAGCACACCAGTATAGCATACAGGGGAGGTATAGCACACCAGTATAGCATACAGTGGGGTATAGCACACCAGTATAGCATACAGTGGAGGTATAGCTCAGCAGTATAGCATACAGTGGAGGTATAGCACACCAGCATAGCAAACAGTGGAGGTATAGCACACCAGCATAGCATACAGTGGAGGTATAGCACACCAGCATAGCATACAGTGGAGGTATAGCACACCAGTATAGCATACAGTGGAGGTATAGCATACAGTGGGGGAATATCACATCAGTATAGCTTACAGTGGGGGTATAGCACACCAGTATAGCATGCAGTGGGGGTATAGCACACCTGTATAGCATACAGTGGAGGTATAGCACACCAGCATAGCAAACAGTGGAGGTATAGCACACCAGCATAGCATACAGTGGAGGGATAGCACACCAGTATAGCATACAGTGGAGGTATAGCATACAGTGGGGGTATATCACACCAGTATAGCATACAGTGGGGGTATAGCACACCAGTATAGCATACAGTGGAGGTATAGCACACCAGTATAGCATACAGTGAAGGTATAGCACACCAGTACAGCATACAGTGGATGTATATCACACCAGCATAGGATAAAGTGGATGTATAGCACACCAGCATAGGATACAGTGGATGTATAGCACACCAGCATAGGATACAGTGGAGGTATAGCACACCAGTATAGCATACAGTGGAGATATAGCACACCAGTATAGCATACAGGGATGTATAGCACACCAGAATAGGATATAGTGGATGTATAGCACACCAGCATATGATACAGTGGATGTATAGCACACCCGTATAGCATACAGTGGAGGTATAGCACACCAGTATAGCATACAGTGGAGATATAGCACACCAGTATAGCATACAGGGATGTATAGCACACCAGTATAGCATACAGTGGAGGTATAGCACACCAGTATAGCATGCAGTGGAGGTATAGCACACCAGTACAGCATGCAGTGGATGTATAGCACACCAGTATAGCATACAGTGGAGGTATAGCACACCAGTATATCATACAGTGGAGGTATAGCACACCAGCCTAGCATACAGTGGAGGTATAGCACACCGGTATAGCATACAGTGGAGGTATAGCACAACAGTATAGCATACAGTGGAGGTATAGCACACCAGTATAGCATACAGTGGG
Source organism: Taudactylus pleione (assembly GCA_031769625.1). Lineage (NCBI taxonomy): Eukaryota > Metazoa > Chordata > Amphibia > Anura > Myobatrachidae > Taudactylus > Taudactylus pleione. The sequence goes on from JAUIMM010000267.1 coordinate 3,369,461, forward strand.
GGTATAGCACACCAGTTTAGCATACAGTGGAGGTATAGCACACCGGTGTAGCATACAGTGGGGTATAGCACACCAGTATAGCATACATTGGAGGTATAGCACACCAGTATAGCATACAGTGGAGGTATTGCACACCAGCATAGCATACAGTGGAGGTAAAGCACACCAGCATAGCAAACAGTGGAGGTATAGCACACCAGCATAACATACAGTGGAGGTATAGCACACCAGTATAGCATACAGTGGAGGTATAGCATACAGTGGGGGTATATCACACCAGTATAGCATACAGTGGAGGTATAGCATACAGTGGGGTTATATCACACCAGTATAGCATACAGTGGGGGTATAGCACACCAGTATAGCATGAAGTGGGGGTATAGCACACCAGTATAGCATACAGTGGAGGTATAGCACACCAGCATAGCATACAGTGGAGGTATAGCATACAGTGGGGGTATAGCACACCAGTATAGCATACAGTGGAGGTATAGCACACCAGCATAGCATACAGTGGAGGTATAGCACGCCAGCATAGCATACAGTGGAGGTATAGCACACCAGTATAGCATACAGTGGGGGTATAGCACACCAGTATAGCATACAGTGGGGGTATAGCACACCAGTATAGCATACAGTGGGGTATAGCACACCAGTATAGCATACAGTGGAGGTATAGCCCACCGGTATAGCATACAGTGGCGGTATAGCACACCAGTATAGCATACAGTGGAGGTATAGCACACCAGTATAGCATACAGTGGGGGTATAGCACACAAGTATAGCATACAGGGGAGGTATAGCACACCAGTATAGCATACAGTGGGGTATAGCACACCAGTATAGCATACAGTGGAGGTATAGCACACCAGCATAGCATACAGTGGAGGTATAGCACACCAGCATAGCATACAGTGGAGGTATAGCACACCAGCATAGCATACAGTGGAGGTATAGCACACCAGTATAGCATACAGTGGAGGAATAGCATACATTGTTGGAATATCACATCAGTATAGCATACAATGGGGGTATAGCACACCAGTATAGCATGCAGTGGGGGTATAGCATACAGTGGGGGTATATCACACCAGTATAGCATACAGTGGGGGTATAGCACACCAGTATAGCATGCAGTGTGGGTATAGCACACCAGTATAGCATACAGTGGGGAATAGCACACCAGTATAGCATACAGTGGAGGTATAGCCCACCGGTATAGCATACAGTGGAGGTATAGCACACCAGTATAGCATACAGTGGAGGTATAGCACACCAGTATAGCATACAGTGGGGGTATAGCACACCAGTATAGCATACAGGTGAGGTATAGCACACCAGTATAGCATACAGTGGGGTATAGCACACCAGTATAGCATACAGTGGAGGTATAGCACACCAGTATAGCATACAGTGGAGGTATAGCACACCAGCATAGCATACAGTGGAGGTATAGCACACCAGCCTAGCATACAGTGGAGGTATAGCACACCGGTATAGCATACAGTGGAGGTATAGCACAACAGTATAGCATACAGTGGAGGTATAGCACACCAGTATAGCATACAGTGGGGGTATAGCACACCAGTTTAGCATACAGTGGAGGTATAGCACACCGGTATAGCATACAGTGGGGTATAGCACACCAGTATAGCATACAGTGGAGGTATAGCACACCAGTATAGCATACAGTGGAGGTATTGCACACCAGCATAGCATACAGTGGAGGTATAGCACACCAGCATAGCAAACAGTGGAGGTATAGCACACCAGCATAGCATACAGTGGAGGTATAGCACACCAGTATAGCATACAGTGGAGGTATAGCATACAGTGGGGGTATATCACACCAGTATAGCATACAGTGGAGGTATAGCATACAGTGGGGTTATATCACACCAGTATAGCATACAGTGGGGGTATAGCACACCAGTATAGCATGAAGTGGGGGTATAGCACACCAGTATAGCATACAGTGGAGGTATAGCACACCAGCATAGCATACAGTGGAGGTATAGCATACAGTGGGGGTATAGCACACCAGTATAGCATACAGTGGAGGTATAGCACACCAGCATAGCATACAGTGGAGGTATAGCACACCAGCATAGCATACAGTGGAGGTATAGCACACCAGTATAGCATACAGTGGGGGTATAGCACACCAGTATAGCATACAGTGGGGGTATAGCACACCAGTATAGCATACAGTGGGGTATAGCACACCAGTATAGCATACAGTGGAGGTATAGCCCACCGGTATAGCATACAGTGGAGGTATAGCACACCAGTATAGCATACAGTGGAGGTATAGCACACCAGTATAGCATACAGTGGGGGTATAGCACACAAGTATAGCATACAGGGGAGGTATAGCACACCAGTATAGCATACAGTGGGGTATAGCACACCAGTATAGCATACAGTGGAGGTATAGCACACCAGCATAGCATACAGTGGAGGTATAGCACACCAGCATAGCATACAGTGGAGGTATAGCACACCAGCATAGCATACAGTGGAGGTATAGCACACCAGTATAGCATACAGTGGAGGTATAGCATACATTGTTGGAATATCACATCAGTATAGTATACAATGGGGGTATAGCACACCAGTATAGCATGCAGTGGGGGTATAGCATACAGTGGGGGTATATCACACCAGTATAGCATACAGTGGGGGTATAGCACACCAGTATAGCATGCAGTGGGGGTATAGCACACCAGTATAGCATACAGTGGGGAATAGCACACCAGTATAGCATACAGTGGAGGTATAGCCCACCGGTATAGCATACAGTGGAGGTATAGCACACCAGTATAGCATACAGTGGAGGTATAGCACACCAGTATAGCATACAGTGGGGGTATAGCACACCAGTATAGCATACAGGTGAGGTATAGCACACCAGTATAGCATACAGTGGGGTATAGCACACCAGTATAGCATACAGTGGAGGTATAGCACACCAGTATAGCATACAGTGGAGGTATAGCACACCAGCATAGCATACAGTGGAGGTATAGCACACCAGCATAGCATACAGTGGAGGTATAGCACACCAGCATAGCATACAGTGGAGGTATAGCACACCAGCATAGCATACAGTGGAGGTATAGCACACCAGCATAGCATACAGTGGAGGTATAGCACACCAGTATAGCATACAGTGGAGGTATAGCATACAGTGGGGGAATATCACATCAGTATAGCATACAATGGGGGTATAGCACACCAGTATAGCATGCAGTGGGGGTATAGCATACAGTGGGGGTATATCACACCAGTATAGCATACAGTGGGGGTATAGCACACCAGTATAGCATGCAGTGGGGGTATAGCACACCAGTATAGCATACAGTGGTGTATAGCACACCAGTATAGCATACAGTGGAGGTATAGCCCACCGGTATAGCATACAGTGGAGGTATAGCACACCAGTATAGCATACAGTGGAGGTATAGCACACCAGTATAGCATACAGTGGGGGTATAGCACACCAGTATAGCATACAGGGGAGGTATAGCACACCAGTATAGCATACAGTGGGGTATAGCACACCAGTATAGCATACAGTGGAGGTATAGCACACCAGTATAGCATACAGTGGAGGTATAGCACACCAGCATAGCATACAGTGGAGGTATAGCACACCAGCCTAGCATATAGTGGAGGTATAGCACACCGGTATAGCATACAGTGGAGGTCTAGTACAACAGTATAGCATACAGTGGAGGTATAGCACACCAGTATATCATACAGTGGGGGAATAGCACACCAGTATAGCATACAGTGGAGGTATAGCACACCAGTATAGCATACAGTGGAGGTATAGCATACAGTGGGGGTATATCACACCAGTATAGCAAACAGTGGGGGTATAGCACACCAGTATAGCATGCAGTGGGGGTATAGCACACCAGTATAGCATACAGTGGGGTATAGCACACCAGTATAGCATACAGTGGAGGTATAGCCCACCGGTATAGCATACAGTGGAGGTATAGCACACCAGTATAGCATACAGTGGAGGTATAGCACACCAGTATAGCATACAGTGGGGGTATAGCACACCAGTATAGCATACAGGGGAGGTATAGCACACCAGTATAGCATACAGTGGGGTATAGCACACCAGTATAGCATACAGTGGAGGTATAGCACACCAGCATAGCATACAGTGGAGGTATAGCACACCAGCATAGCATACAGTGGAGGTATAGCACACCAGCATAGCATACAGTGGAGGTATAGCACACCAGTATAGCATACAGTGGAGGTATAGCATACAGTGGGGGAATATCACATCAGTATAGCATACAATGGGGGTATAGCACACCAGTATAGCATGCAGTGGGGGTATAGCATACAGTGGGGGTATATCACACCAGTATAGCATACAGTGGGGGTATAGCACACCAGTATAGCATGCAGTTTGGGTATAGCACACCAGTATAGCATACAGTGGGGAATAGCACACCAGTATAGCATACAGTGGAGGTATAGCCCACCGGTATAGCATACAGTGGAGGTATAGCACACCAGTATAGCATACAGTGGAGGTATAGCACACCAGTATAGCATACAGTGGGGGTATAGCACACCAGTATAGCATACAGGGGAGGTATAGCACACCAGTATAGCATACAGTGGGGTATAGCACACCAGTATAGCATACAGTGGAGGTATAGCACACCAGTATAGCATACAGTGGAGTTATAGCACACCAGCATAGCATACAGTGGAGGTATAGCACACCAGCATAGCATACAGTGGAGGTATAGCACACCAGCATTGCATACAGTGGAGTTATAGCACACCAGCATAGCATACAGTGGAGGTATAGCACACCAGTATAGCATACAGTGGAGGTATAGCATACAGTGGGGGAATATCACATCAGTATAGCATACAATGGGGGTATAGCACACCAGTATAGCATGCAGTGGGGGTATAGCATACAGTGGGGGTATATCACACCAGTATAGCATACAGTGGGGGTATAGCACACCAGTATAGCATGCAGTGGGGGTATAGCACACCAGTATAGCATACAGTGGGGTATAGCACACCAGTATAGCATACAGTGGAGGTATAGCCCACCGGTATAGCATACAGTGGAGGTATAGCACACCAGTATAGCATACAGTGGAGGTATAGCACACCATATTTTATTATTTATTTTTGCCCAGAACTTGGGGCCTGGAGCATCATTGACTCAGGCAGCAGTGATTGACGACCAGGGGCGCTGAGAGGGGGGGAGCAGATACAGATTACTGGGCCCGGGCTTCCTGAGGGGCCCGTCGGGGGCCCGGGGCCGGCACCGCCCCCCCTCCCTCACAACAGCCCAGCACACAGCGTGTGCTGAGCTGCAGTCGAGACTGCTTGTGGTTGCTGAGTAGCAGCCACAGCAGTCTCCTAAGCATGTGGGGGGAGCGATCACACTGATCATGCCCCCCCTGGCTTTGCGCCGGGCTGAGAGGGCTCAGAGCGCCCCCTCACCCTGCATATCTTTTTTTTTTTCCCAGGAAGAGGGCGAGGCTACGCCTCCCGCTATTAGGCCACACCCCCTATTACCCGGGCCTGCCGCAGCTCTCAGCGGCCCTGTTGACGACACAGGGAGCACTAGGTTGCTGCTGTCTGATAATAAGTGCAGCTAATGCACATGCACACACAGAAAAAAATACACTGTTTAAAAAAATAAATTTGTCCAGAACTCTGGGCCCAGAGCACATGTGAATGAGGCAGCAGTGAGTGATGACACAGGCAGCACGCTACCAAGCCAGATGGACACAGCACAACAGCCAGGATGGACACAGCAAACAACAGCAGCCCAGATGGACACAGCAGACAGCACCAGCCCAGATTGACACAGCAGACAGCACCAGCCCAGATGGATACAGTAGACAGCACCAGCCCAGATGGACACAGCAGACAGCACCAGCCCAGATGGACACAGCAGACAACACCAGCCCAGATGGACAAAGCAGAAAGCACCAGCCCAGATGGACACAACACACAGCACCAGCCAAATGGACACAGCAGACAGCACCAGCCCAGATGGATACAGTAGACAGCACCAGCCCAGATGGATACACAGGACAGCAGCCATCCAGATGGATACAGCAAACAGCACCAGCCCAGATGGACACAGCAGACAGCACCAGCCCAGATGGACACAGCAGACAGCACCAGCCAGATGGACACAGCAGACAGCACAAGCCCAGATGGACACAGCAGACAGCACCAGCCCAGATGGACACAGCAGACAGCACCAGCCCAGATGGACACAGCAGACAGCTCCTGCCCAGATGGACACAGCAGACAGCACCCACCCAGATGGACACAGCAGACAGCACCAGCCCAGATGGACACAGCACACAGCACCAGCCCAGATGGACACAGCACACAGCACCAGCCCAAATGGACACAGCAGAAAGCCCCAGCCCAGATGGACACACCAGACAGCACAAGCCCAGATGTACACAGCACACAGCAAAAAAAAAAGAAAAGACGGGAATTCTTTTACAGCGCTACACCTAATAGGTGAGCTGCTTTAGTCAGTTCTTAGTCTTCCCAAGGACTAATAAAACTTTGAACTAAAAAATGGAAAAACTGACATAGGCGCTACCTTTTAACCAGGGAAAAAATGGATTTGTGTTCAATAGTTTAGAAATTATATGTATACTTATGTAAATATGTCTGGTACACTAAAAGACAATCATAAGGTGTACACTATTTATTGACATAAAAACATATAAGTATAAAACACAAATATACAATGCATATAGCACATGTAACTTCTGATTGGTAACTTTGATGTAAGTGACTACGTTTACCAAAAATAAAAATCACAAATACATAACATATGAGACACATAAATCCAATCTCGGTGATAATGATATAAGGTGGCTGCTTTACCAGAATTATGCAGGTCATGGGCATAGGTGTAAATAGTTGTGGAGAGGTAGTCCGGATCCCTCAGATCAACAAGTCCATAGATTCTCCACAATCCTGATGTTGCAGCAGTCACAACTCCCTCCTGCCAACGCGTTTCGGTACTGTATGTACCTTTACCAAGGCTGCGCACACAGCACCAGCCCAAATAGATCAGGACAGTAGCTCCGCCCTACACCACCCACCCTCCCTGTTCACTCTCCACAGCCGGAGTGAAATGGCACCGCCGCGGGGACTCCTTATATAGCAGAGATTAAAGCTCGCGAGCCACGTGATTTCATCTCTGAGATTTTGCCTCGGTTTGAGATCCAGGGCCGGCGGGGGAAACGAACACACTTTCGGTTCTCACCCCAGATCTCTAAGTTTGGGTGGGTTCGGATCTCTGAGATCCGACACCTGTTCATCTCTAATTCCTCTAACCCTCCCTCTAGTTCTTAATCCTAATTCCTCCGAATACAGCCTAATCCTAAACTCCTGCAGTTTAACCCTAACCTATTTTCCTGCTCACAGTCTAACCCTAAACTTTGCCTAGTGCCTTATCCCAAACCTTTCCACCTGGAGCCTAACCCTAACCTTCCCCTAACCTTCCCCTAGTACATAACCCTAACCCTCCTACATGCAGTCTTAACCTAAACTCCTTTCCCACCTGAAGAATAAACCTAACATCCTCCTGCAACCTAACCCTAACCTTCTCTCCAGCCTGCAGTCAAACCCTAACCTACCCCTAGTGCCTAACCCAAACCCTTTCACCCACAGCCTAACTCTATCCTCCCCCTATTAACTAACTCTAACCCTCCTGGCCACAGCCTAACCTTAACCTCCCCCTAGTACCTAAACCTAACCCTCCTGCCCACAGCATAACTCTAACCTCCCCTCCTGCCCACAGCCAAACAATATCCTTCTCCTGCAGCCTAACCCAAACCTCCCCTCTCACCACAGTCTAACCCTAACCTTCCTCTATTGTCTAACCTATACTCCCTCACCCATAGCTTAACCTTAACCTACAGTACACCTAGTACTTAACCCTAACCCTCCCATGTGCAACCTTACCCTAACATCTCCTCCCACTTGCACCCTAAATCTAACTGTACCCTCCTGCCCACAGTTTTATGCTAACTCCCCACTAGTGCCTAACCTTAACCCTCCCACATGGAGCCTTACCCTTACCTCCCATCCTATGCACAGCCTAACCATAACTTTCCCTAGTGCCTACAACTAACCTCCAGCATGCAGCCTTACCCTAACCCTCCCTCCTGCATGCAGCCTAACATTAAGTTCCCCCTAGTACCTAACTCTAACCCTCCCAAGCACAGCCTAACACTAACCTCTCCTAGTGCCTAACCCTAACCCTCCTGCAGTCTAACCATAACCCTCTCCTATAGCCTAACCCAATCCCTTCCCCTAATTCCTAAGCCTAATCCCCCTGCCCACAGCCTAACTCTAATGTCGACATTCAGAACATGTCAACATTTCACATGTCAACATTCTGAGAAGGTCGACATGTTGCCAACATTTTAATAATGTTGACTTCATAACTGTCAACATAGTGATTTCAACATTATTAATTTAAACATTGTACATGTTGATTACATCCCATTTAAAAAAAATAAATATATATATATATATATATATATATATATTAACTATATATTAGTTTCAACTTTCCTCTAAGTAAACTTTATGCAGTAAATCATCTATCTGATGCAGCTATAGTCTTCTCTGAAATATTTAATATTTAATTGGCCTTGGTGGAATTATCTCCAGATATTCCACTGAGTATTCCCAACCATAAAACATAAGGTATAAATAGATTCTAGAAAATATTACAGTGTATACAAGCTGTATTAGCACGTCTTTGCATTTGAATCTTCGGATGCTATTGGAATATTATGTGCTCTTTTGTACATACATACAGTACAGGGATGCAGATTTTCAACATAAAAATGTCACCATCAAGAAATCTTAGTTGAAGCAATTGATGATGATTCATTTAAGGATTGCATCTGAATTATAACCAGCAGCACCTGCTGCAATTCAAAAAACAATTGTTACACTCAAATATTGTCTGTACAGGCAAATCGTGAGTTCTATGGATAATACTTTTTTTGTATAATTTAATGTACCTAGTGTTATCGAAACAAAATTGTAAACAGTTACTAGATGTTACAATTATCCAAATTATAGTCAGTGTAGTGAGTTGTAATGTTAAGCATGAGCAAGAAGACAACATAAAATTGGGAAGTACAGTACATGTACTAGTACTGTACTGTTACAGCCTTGCATATAAGTGTCCGGATTGAGGAATTATCTACCATCTCTAATACAATTCTTTATTAGCACAGTTTCATAATCGTGGTTCTATATTTTATATGTCTACGGTGAGTGTCCACAAGCTCAAAATAAGATACTGCTGCTGAATGATATTACATTTTAAATATATATGAGGTATTGGGTGGTTACACTCCCATTATTTGCGCTGGAGGTTGGTAGTTCTTGTAATGTGATTTTTATATTAGCAAACTACATAGCTGGCTGCAGCTTTGGCCTATATTGGTGAACATATTGACAATTGCCAGTTGGTTTTAAGAAAATTGACTGACTGCAAATACATGTTTATGATATATATATATATATATATATATATATATATATGTACGTGTGTATATATATATATATATATATATATATATATATGTACACTAATACAAGAACAAAAAAATGCTAATTATGTGGTTTTACCTATTTTTTGACCATTTCTAACGAAATGATGATGGTTTTGCCAAAACTAAAAATAAAAACAGGAAAAGGGTGTTAAAAAAAAAAAGAAAATTTGTAGGTGAGAGAGTGTGAGCACAAATTTCTAATGATTTCTGGAATTTTAAGGGAAAAAGAAAATAAGAAGGAGATAATTACTGTAGTAGATTGAAGTAGATGTTTTCCTCTATTTTTTTAGATATCACTAAACTAAATAAGTGTGGATGAGGTATGTTTTTATTGTCCTATACAGGAAATCATTTGTTTCAAATTTTGTTTTGTGTGTCATGAGTTCCTCATCCTTCTAGTTACTAGAGGTTCAGTTTTCCTGCAAAACAAACACACTTGAACTTCTGAGTTTGGAGTTCCAAGTCAAATCGAGTCCTAGGGGTATGTTTACTAAAATGCAGGATTTTAGAAGTGGAGACATTGCCTATAGCAACCAATCTGATTCTGACTATTACCTTGTAGACGCTGCTAGATAGATGTTAAACAGAATTTGATTGGTTGCTATGGGCAACATCTCCACATTAAAAAACCAAAAGTTTAGTAAATATACCCCCTAGTTTAGAATCCTTTTTGGATTTCCGAGTGGGGCTTTTGATGCTTTAAGTTAAGAACTCCGATTTGAAAAACTAACTTAGTTTAGGATTGCATGTAAACAGGTCCAAATGACATGATTTTAGCTGTTTTTATAAAAAAAATATTGATTCTTATAGTTTTTAAGGAAATAAAAAAACAAAACAAAAACAAATGTAACCCAAAATACTTGAGGTTTGGTTTTTGGATATAGAGTTTTTAAATTATAAAATGTTTTTAAAACATCTAATATGTAATTTTTGCAATCCAAAACCTGAAATTTAGATCTAAAATCTGAATTCTGAACCGCAGGAAGATCAGACCCACAACTCAGCTCTTTCCGGATCTTCTCAGGAGATAAGAACCACAACTCAGATCTGTCCGGATTCACAAAATTCAGTTGGATTTGAAACAAACTGCACATTTCAACAAAACACAATGATGAATTAGATCAAAAACCAGAATATGGGGATCAGCGCACATCTCTACTATTTACATATTTTAGGAAATGGTCACCATCTTTTGTCTTTTCACAGCATCTGAAATAAAGCAATATCTTGGTCTATTGGGATTTACTGATACAAGTTTACTTAATAGTTTTGTAGCCTATCTAATTAAAACTTGTATGAAGAAGGAAATTATTAGTATTATTTTATGAATATTAATAATTTTACATACAGAATAAACGTAAATTTGATGTACATATAAAATATCCAGAGGAACAGTGTTCTGCTGGAAACTTTACATGGAATTACTGGTTGCTATGAGACCCGTTCTGGTGAGAGGCTCCTCAACCAGTTTTAGTTCACCTCAAAGATCTCAGATAAGATTTCTGAATATTTTACAAATGTACAGGCATTTTATATTGCCTGTAAAAATATATGGTTTATTCTAACAATACTATATATATATATATATATATATATATATATTTATTTTTTTTATTATTATTATTGAAACACAGCTTGTCATATATTCTTGTTCACCTGAAGTATATACAGTAAAATCATGAATTATCAAAACTATTCAATGGTTTTGTATCTTTATCTACAGCACATGAAGCATAATTCATCTGTACAATATGAAATGACCTTTAAATGCAATGTTACATAAACTAATACAAGTCTTATTTTAACAGACAATGTGTGGCCCAAATCAGACCATGGTGACAGAATTTATTCTAATGGGGTTTGGACATCTCCAAAGTTTTAAACATGTGATATTCATTTACTTCTTCATCGTTTTTTTTGTTATCTTATCTGGAAACTCACTGATTATAAGTTTAATAACAGCCAACACCAGGCTCCATTCTCCAATGTACTTTTTTCTTCGTAACCTTGCTTCGTGTGAAATCATCCCAACCATCCTTATCATACCCAACATCCTCTATGTTGTCTGGAGAGATGGAGGATTCATATCATTTTATGGCTGTATAACCCAGTTTTACCTTTATGCCTCATCTGGCAGTGCTGAGTGTCTTGTTCTTACTGTAATGGGTTTTGATAGGTATTTGGCAATTTGCAACCCTTTGAGATACTCTTCAGTGATGGACATCAGAACTTGCAATCACTTGGCAGCATGGTGCTGGATGTCTGGATTCGGAGTGATGTTCTTCTTAACCATTCATATTGGCCATTTACAGTTCTGTGACTCAAATGTGATTGACCATATATTTTGTGATTTAGCTCCTATATTAGCTACATCTTCTAGTGATACCCGGATAGTTAACTTGATAGCCCTGGTTACTGCTTTATTATTGACAATCACACCATTTGTATTTATTACTCTAAGCTACGTAGCCATATTTATCACTATCCTAAAAATACCCTCTGACTCTGGGAGACAGAAAACGTTCTCCACTTGCAGCTCCCATCTGACAACCGTCTGTATATACTTTGGGACACTATTTGTCATTTATCTGGTCCCTTCACAAAGGCGCTCCATAAAAGTGGACAAGATTCTCTCTCTATTGTATATTATAGTCACCCCACTATTGAACCCTTTTATATATAGTCTACGGAATCAGGAGATGAGGGAATCTTTCAGCAGCTCTGTTTACTTCCTTATTGTTTTATTAGACAAAAAGATGCCACTTTTTTCTGGAAAAAGAGCTATGGATTAACCTGTGATCTGTTCATAGGTGTGGTGATGATGCCCATTAAAATCATTTATTGTTTATTAACAGTTTCTTACAGTATATAGCGCAGCCTACTCCGTTGCACTTTAAAATTGGAAACAACATGAATAAAACAAAACTGGATAATAACAGACATACATTAAGGTAAGAGGGTCCAGCTCGCAAGCTTGCAATCTATAGGGAAATAGGCATTGATACACACAGATAGGTGCTACATATTGCATATTGGTCCATCAAGATTGCAGAGGTTCTTGGTGGGCTGTATGATCTAGTCACACAGGATTGTTGGCCTAAGATAAGGAGGATGTGAAAGTGAAGAATGAAAATGTGATGTTATGTGTCGACTGTATAGTGGGATGTAATTATATAGGGAAGCTATGAAGGTTATGTGGGTGGTTCTGGAATCTGATAAGCTTGTCTGAAGAGGTGATTTTTCAGGGAAAGCTTGAAGGTTTGGAGATCAGTGGAAAGTCTTACTGTGCATGGGAGGGCATTCCACAGATTGTGAATGGGAGCAAGTAATCCCTGTGGATGAGAGATATAGATCTTGTCTTGTGAGCGGAGAGCTCAAGTTGGGAGACATTTTTAAGATGAGTGAAGAGATGTATGTTGGTGTGGTTTGGTTAATAGCCTTATGTGTAAGTTAAAGTATTTTGTTTTGAATATGGTAGTAAACTGGCAACCAAAGGAGGGACTGACAAAGCGGATCAAAGGATAATGAACATTTGGTGAGAAACAGCAGCCTCGCAGCTGCATTCAATATGGATTGTAGAGGCAATAGTCTTTTTTTGGTGCAATTAATGGTGTCCATTTCTGTGAAGGCATAAAGTTCTGTGATTTTTCTTTAATTTTTTTTGAGGTATGAAAGGACAAGACAAGGGTGAGTCATCTAGAAGAAATTGGAAAAACTGCATCGACTGGTGTACAGGCTGGGCTGTAACGTAACATGGAGACCGACTGTACCCCTATAATGTGCACCAGCAATATACAATACAGTGAGACAGCTTTTGGCACAGAGCTTATTTTCCTTGAGGAATTATACTGAATAGTATTGTGCTCTTCTCAGCCCCATGGCCAGCTGGCACTGAGAAATAGGTAACAGTTAACAAAACATTGGAGCAGTGCATTGGACTACAAAAAATAGTAGCTAGTAGATCTCCAGGTGCCAGAACTTCTGTAGCTGCCAGTAACTGATGGAGCATGTTAGTGTTAGGAGAATTGCATTGCCTGGATGGAAACCAAGGCTGGCTGAAATCAGCAGATAGACACAAAATGATCTAGTGGTAATAAGCACACACATAACATTGTTAAAAGGACTTTTATTTAAACAACCCCTGACCCCCATATATAAACCAAAAGGAAACTAAAAATAACACACAAAACAACATAGAAGATGAAGGAAACCGGAGCACCACTCTATAAGTGAATGGTGTTACCTAAGAGTAATGTTGTTTTATGAAAATGCATTTTTGAGCTGGATGCAACCATATAAAGCATCTGCAATACTATGTGTTAAATAATATCTATTTAAGTACACTGTGATGCTATGCTATGTACAAATGCATTTGGACTGCAGTTTCTAAATTACATTAAACTAAATAGTGACACAGAAAAGCCTCAAGTGCCTACCAGATACCATGATGCACTTTTGCTAAAGGTGCAGCCATACATGAGAATGTGTAGTACAATAAATATCTAAACCAGAGAGTGTAGTGTTTTGTTACTGTATATGTTTATAAAACATATACTGTAATTATATAATATAAATAGGTAAATGTGCCCTTTTTTGCCTGTACCTGGAAACTAAGATATACTTGGCTGCTATGAAAGTGAAAATCTGCAAGTGGGGAAGACAATTCCAGGATTGGGATCAGCGGGATCCCAGGATTTAGTGTAAAAAATAGCAAGATTTAAATCCCAGAATCTTAGTGAATAAATGTGCGGCTTGGCACGGTTTATCTTCAGCCTGGGAGCAGTGCTGAGCACTAGTTCTGTCAGCTCAGATGCTGACCCCAGTCCTTCTACGGCACCACTAGGCCCCCCTCTTGTACAGCTGTTCACACCCACACTGGAGTCTGTATGCTGTAGGCATTGATGAACACTATTCTGAGAATCCCGGGATTTAAAAAATGAGCTGGGATTGGCCTCCTTATCTGATATATATATATTAGGGATGAGCGGGTTCGGATTTCTAAAATCCAAACCCCCCAAGCCACCCCGATCCAAGGCCGATCCGAGTCAGGATCGACTTTCCCGCCTGACTTGGATCTAAAATCGAGGCAAAACATCATCATCCCGCCTTCTGGGTCTTGCGGGTTTTGGATTCTTTATAAGGTACGCGCGTCAGCACCATTTTCTCACTCGGCTGTGGACAGTGAAGAGGGAGGGTGGCAGTTAGGGCTGGCTGGGCTGTGTAGTGTAGTGAAGTGCAGTGTAGTATTGTGCTGTGCTGCGCTGTGCTGCTGTTGTCCATAGGGGCTATGTCCACTCCTCCAAAGTCCATAGGGTCTGGCTGTGTTGTGCTGTGCTGCTGTTGTCCATAGGGACTTTGTCCACTCATCCAAGTCCATAGGGGTTGGCTGTGTTGTGCTGTGCTGCTGTTGTCCATAGGGGCTGTGTCCACTCCTCCAAAGTCCATAGGGGCTGGCTGGGCTGTGTTGTGCAATCAGTTGTCCATAGGGGCTGTGTCCACTCCAAAGTCCTGTGCAGTGTCCCAGTCCTAAAGGGGTGCTGTAGTGTTGTCCAGGGGGTGCTCTGTCCATCAGGGGTGCTCCCCCCAAGTGCAAAAAAAAAAATTTCTGAGTTTGAGAATTGTGTGCGCAGTAGCCACATGTGCATCAACAAAGTAGCGCCAAGCATGCGCATGTGTCATAAATAAAGGGCCGGCTGGCTCGTCCGTTAAAGGGTGCTGTAACCCCCAAAGTGCACTCCATATAATATATTTTTTTCTGTGTTTGTGAATTGTGTGCGCAGTAGCCGCACGTGCATCAACAAAGTAGCGCCAAGTGTGCGCCTGTGTCATAAGTAAAGGGCCGATTGGCTCATCCGTTAAAGGGTGCTGTAACCCTCAAAGTGCACTCCAAAAAATATAATTTTTTTTCTGTGTTTGTATTTGAATTGTGTGCACTGTACGTGCATCTTCAAAGCAGCAGCGCTAAGCGTGTGTCTGTCTGTTAAAGGGTGGTGTAACCCCCAAAGTGCGCTCCAACAAAAATAAAATAATCTTTTTTTCTGTGTTTGTGTGTGAAATGTATGCGCAGTAGCCGCACCTGCATCTTCAAAGCAGCAGAAACAAGCTGTCTGTTAAAGAGTGGTGTAATCCCCAAAGTGCGCTCCACAAAAAATAAAAATTCTTCTTTTTATTCTGTTTTTGTGAATTGTGTGGGCTGTAGCTGCACCTGCATCCTCAAAGCAGCAGCAGCAAGCTTGCATCTGTCTATTAAAGGGTGGTGTAACCCCCAAAGTGCACTCCAACAAAAATAAAATAATCTTCATTTTTTCTGTGTTTGTGTGTGAAATGTATGCACAGTAGCCGCACCTGCATCCTCAAAGCAGCAGCGCCAAGCATGCGTCTGTCTGTTAAAGGGTGGTGTAACCCCCAAAGTACACTCCAAAAAATATAATTTTTTTTCTGTGTTTGTATTTGAATTGTGTGCACTGTATGTGCATCCTCAAAGCAGCAGCGCTAAGTGTGTGTCTGTCTGTTAAAGCGCAGTAGCCACACCTGCATCTTCAAAGCAGCAGAAACAAGCTGTCTGTTAAAGAGTGGTGTAATCCCCAAAGTGCGCTCCACAAAAAATAAAAATTCTTCTTTTTATTCTGTCTTTGTGATTTGTGTGGGCTGTAGCCGCACCTGCATCCTCAAAGCAGCAGCAGCAAGCTTGCATCTGTCTTTTAAAGGGTGGTGTAACCCCCAAAGTGCACTCCAACAAAAATAAAATAATCTTCATTTTTTCTGTGTTTGTGTGTGAAATGTATGCACAGTAGCTGCACCTGCATCCTTAAAGCAGCAGCAACAAGCGTGCGTCTGTCTGTTAAAGGGTGGTGTAACCCTCAAAGTGTTCTCCACAAACAATAAAAAAAATTTTCTTTTTTTTTCTGTCTTTGTGAACTGTGTGGGCTGTAGCCGCACCTGCATCCTCAAAGCAGCAGCGCCAAGCGTGCGTCTGTCTGTTAAAGGGTGGTGTAACCCCAAAAGTGCGCTCCATAAAAATTAAAAAATTCTTCTTTTTTTTCTGTCTTTGTGAACTGTGTGGGCTGTAGCTGCACCTGCATCCTCAAAGCAGCAGCGCTAAGAATGTGTCTGTCTGTTAAAGGGTGGTGTAACCCTCAAAGTGCGCTCCACAAAAATATATATATATTTTTTTCTGTCTTTGTGAATTGTGTGCACTGTAGCTGCAAATGCATCGACAAAGGAGCAGCGCCAAGCATGCGCCTGTGTCCCATAAGTTTGTTAAAGGGTGGTGTAACCCCCAAATTGCTCCAAAAAATAAAAAAATATATTCTTTCTGTGTTTGTGACTTGTATGCGATGTAGTCGCACGTGCATCAACACATTAGCAGCGCCATGCGTGCGCCTGTGTCATAAGTCAAGTGCCGGTTTGGTCCGGACTGAAGAATGTGCCAACAATTTCTGACATGTCTACTGTCACTGCATATGATACTGTCCTCAAAGCAGCAGCGACAAGCGTGCATCTGTCAGTTAAAGGTGGTGTAACCCCCAAAGTGTGCTCCACTAAAAATTATTATTTTTTTTTTTCTGTATTTGTGAATTGTGTGGGCTGAAGCCGCACCTGCATCCTCAAAGCAGCAGCAACAAGCGTGTGTCTGTCTGTTAAAGGGTGGTGTAACCCCCAAAGTGCGCTCCACAAAAATAAAATAATCTTATTTTCTGTGTTTGTGTGTGAAATGTATGCACAGGAGCTGCACCTGCATCCTCAAAGCAGCAGCGACAAGCGTGCATCTGTCTGTTAAAGGGTGGTGTAACCCCCAAAGTGCGCTCCACAAAAAATTAAAAAATTCTTCTTTTTTCTCTTAGTGAATTGTGTCGGCTGTAGCCACACCTGCATCCTCAAAGCTGCAGCACCAAGCGTGCATCTGTCTGTTAATTGTGGTGTAACCCCCAAAGTGCGCTCCACAAAAAATTATTATTTTTTTTTTCAGTCTTTGTGAATTGTGTGGGCTGTAGCGCACCTGCATCCTCAAAGCAGCTGCAACAAGCGTGCGTCTGTCTGTTAAAGGGTGGTGTAACCCCCAAAGTGCGCTCCACAAAAAATAAAAAAATCTTCTTTTTTTCTGTCTTTGTGAATTGTGTTCACTGTAGCTGCACGTGCATCAACAAAGGAGCAGCGCCAAGTGTGCGCCTGTGTCCCATAAGTAAAGAGGTGGTGTAACCCACAAAGTGCACTAGTCTCCAACGATAATAAAAAAAAAAATTCTGTGTTTGTGTGTGCCTTAGCTGCACGTATATATCAATATAACATAAATGGAGGACCAAACTTTCTCAGATAAAAATAAAATAGGGAAAGATCAAGAACCACTTCCTCCTAGTGCTGAAGCTGCTGCCACTAGTCATGACATAGATGATAACATGCCATCAACGTCGCATGCCAAGGCCAATGCCCAATGTCATAGTAGAGGGCATATACAATCCGAAATGACAAAGTTCAGGAAAATGACCTTAAAATAACATTTAAATCATCTGAGGAGAAATGTAAACTTGCCAATATGCCATTTACGACATGGAGTGGCAAAGAATGGCTAAGGTCTTTCCCTATGTTCATGACTAGTGGTTCAGCTTCACATGACGATGGAAGCCCTCATCCCGCTAAAAAAAATCAATCGAGTTAAGCTGGCAAAAGCACAGCGAAGAACTGTGCATTCTAAGAAGATATCACAAATCTCCAAGGAGAGTCCAAGTGTGGTGGCAATGCCTGACCTTCCCAGCACTGGACGGGAAGAGGTGGCTCTTTCCACCATTTGCACGCCCTTTGCAAGTGCTGAAAGGAGCACCCACAGTCCACTTGTTGATATGCAAATTGAAGATGTCACTGTTGAAGTACAACAGGATGAGGATATTGGTGTAGCTGGCGCTGAGGAGGAAGTTGGCGAGGAGGATTCTGATGGTGATGTGGTTTGTTTAAATCAGGCTCCGGGGGAGACAGTTGTTGTCCATGGGATGAAAAAGCCCATCACGGTCATGCCTAGGCAGAAGACCAAACATTCCACCTCTTTGGTCTGGCAATATTTCTATCCAAATCCGGACAACAACTGTCTTGCCATATGTACCATATGTAAAGGTGAAATAAGTAGGGGTAGGGACATTAACCACCTAGGAACATTATCCCTTAAATGTCACCTGCAGTGCATTCATAAAAAGTTACTGTCAAGTTCAGAAACTTTGGCTCAGACCGTAGGCAGTCCAGGGACACCTAAATCCCTTCGTCCTGTTGTATCCAAGCACCTGCAAACCACACCGTCAACTCCCTCCTCGTCAATTTCCTCCTTAGTCAGGATCAGAAGTAGTCCTGCAGGCCATGACACTGGCATGACTGACTCTCCTATCCGGATTCCTCCGGAGGATCCTGCATTGCTACGCCTACTGCTGCCACTGCTGCTGTTGCTGCTGGGAGTTGTTCATCATCCCAGAGAGGAAGAAGGAACACCACTATTTTTACTAAACAATTGACCCTCCAACAGTCCTTAGCGAGGAGGATGAAGTACGACAGCAGTCATCCTGAAGCAAATATGTTGGTGTTAGACGTGCATCCGGTATCCACCATTAGTGCTGTGGGATTTAGACAATTGGCAGGCGAAACTGAGACTGTACAGAAACATCAGAAAAAGTGTCCTCAGTGTCCTGAAAAATGCAGTTGTACCCAATGTCCACTTAACCACGGACATGTGGACAAGAGGAACAGGGCAGACTAAGGACTATATGACTGTGACAGCCCACTGGGTAGATGTATCACCTTATGCAGCAACAACAGCAGCATCACCAGTAGCAGCATCTCAGAAACGCCAGCTCGTTCCAAGGCTGGCTGCACTGTGTATCACCGGTTTCAGTAAGAGGCACACCGCCGACAACCTCTTAGAGAAACTGAGGGAAATCATCGCCCAGTGGCTTACCCCACTTAGACTCTCCTGGGGATTTGTGATATCTGACAACACCACCAATATTGTGCGGGCATTACATCTCGGCAAATTCCAGCACGTCCATTGTTTTGCTCACACAATAAACTTGGTGGTGCAGAATTTTCTGAAAAGTGACAGGGGAGTGCAGGAGACACTTTGGGTGGCCCAAAAAATTTCTGGCCACTATCGCCATTCAGCGACTGCGTGCCGAAGACTGGAGCACCAGCAAACACTCTTGAACCTGCCCCGCCATCATCTGAAGCAAGAGGTTGTGACGTGGTGGAACTTAACCCTCTACATTCTTCAGAGGATTGAGGAGCAGCAAAAGGCCATTCAAGCCTATACATCAACCTATGACATAGGCAAAGGAGGGGGTATGCACCTGACTCAAGCAGAGTGGAGAATGATTTTCGTGTTGTGCAAGGTTCTCCAGCCCTTCGAACTTACCACACATGAAGTCAGTTCAGACACTGCCAGCTTGAGTCAGGTCATTCCCCTCATCAGGTTTTTGCAGAAGCTGCTGGAGAAAGTGAAGGAGGAGCTAAGATGGAGCGTTTCCGCTCGGCATGTGGGACTTGTGGATGAAGCCCTTCATACGCTTTGCCAGGATTCCAGGGTGGTCAATCTGTTGAAATCAGACCACTACATTTTGGCCACCGTGCTCGATCCCAGGTTTAAAGCCTATGTGGTGTCGCTCTGTTTCCGGCCGCCACAAGCCTGCAGAGGTGCAAAGACCTGCTGGTGAAACACTGTCAGCTAAAGTGGAACGTGAGATGTCAACAGCTCCTTCTTCATTTTCTCTGCCAGGAAAAAACTTAGGTATCCTAAGCAACCCGCTGGCAGTGAGGAAGGGCAGGCAGGACTAAGCTTGGACATCTGGTCCAGAGTGAAGGACCTGGCAACAATTTCTGACATGTCTACTGTCACTGCATTTGATACTGTCACCATTGACAGAATGGTGGAGGATTACATCGGTGACAGCATCAAAGTGGGCATGTTAGACAGTCCGTACCTGTACTGGCAGGAAAAAGAGGCAATTTGGAGGCCCCTGTACAAACTGGCTCTATTTTACCTGAGTTGCCCCCCCTCCAGTGTGTACTCCGAAAGAGTGTTTAGTGCTGCCGGGAACCTTGTCAGCGAAAGGCGTAGGAGGTTGCTTAAACAAAATGTGGAGAAGATGATGTTCATAAAAATGAATTATCATCTCTTCCAGGGAGACCAGCCTCCAGAACGTACAGAGGGACCTGTGGTGCTGGATTCCAGCATGGATGAATTAATACTCTGTGAGGATGAGGATGTAATCAACACTGAAGAGGGTGAGGAATCAGTGGATGAGGACGACATCTTGCCTCCGTAGAGCCAGTTTGTGCAGGGAAAGATTAATTGCCTGCTTGTTTTGTGGGGGCCCAAACGAACCAATCATTTCAGCCTCAGTCGTGTGGCAGACCCTGGCGCTGAAATGATTGGTTTGTTAAAGTGTGCATGTCCTGTTTATACAACATAAGAGTGGGTGGGAGGGCCCAAGGACAATTTCATCTTGCACCTCTTTTTTTTCTTTCCATTATGTACTGTTTGGGGCCTAGTTTTTCAAACTGCCATCCTGTCTGCCACTGCAGTGTCACTCCTAGATGGGCCACGTGTTTGTGTCGCCCACTCGTGTCGCTTAGAATAGTCATCCAGTTACCTCGGTGCAACCTTTTGGACATAAAAACACTATTGTGAGGTGTGAGGTGTACAGAATAGACTGGAAATGAGTGGAAATTAAGGTTATTGAGGTTAATAATAGCATAGGAGCAGAAAAACCCACAAATTCTGTGATTTTAGCTGTTTTTATGCTTTTTTAAAAAAAAATACAGATCCAAAACACAAAACCCAGAACCCAAAACACGGAAGGGTGTTTTTGGCAAAACCAATCCAGATCCAAAACACGAAGAAAGATCCAGATCCAAAACCAAAACACAAAACACGAAAAGGGGCCGGTGAATACCCCTAATATATATATATATATATATATATATATATATATATGTATATATATACAAAAAAATTAGGTGCACTCACCAGACTTGTATTAGCAAGTCTGGTGAGTGCACCTCATTCTTTTGTTTATGCACTTGGAGCCGCTTTGCTCACTAAGGTTATCACCCTATTTAAAGTGGATTCATTAAGACGTGAGTGTGGATCAGTTAAATGTATATATATATATAAATATATATATATACATATATATATATATATATATATATATATATATATGAAGAATAAAGGTGAATATTAGTGCACAAATTTCAAATTCCTTGTGTAAACAAGGTCATAAAAAATGATTATACGTCATGAAGAACACTTCTGGTGGCTGCAGTTTTTCAAATATTCCATATGGCAATCGGAGGACAAAGTACTGAAAATTAATAATGAAACGTGCGCCTAATAGTGTAGTATTTTAAAATACAATGAACTTGTCCTCAAATAAGTAATGTGCGTACCAAAACTTAAATAATAAAGAGCTTATCTGGTGTCCAGGTAGTACTTCAATTGACAGATATCATGAAACGACAACACTTTCAGGATTTTCCAAGGGGTGCTATTTCTGTATTAACCTTAAAATTTGGGCTTAGAATTTTTTTGCCCATGGAAAAATAATATAGTGTAGTAATTTTTATGCAAAGTAGTAACAACAATGGACATACATATATCTGCATACCAGATAATGCATACATTTATGCATATAAAGGCGTCACTCCTCTGTGCTCCAGGTCATAAACAATAACTGTCCGGCTTTATACACCACCAAGTGGTAAACCTCAGACCAGAAATGGAGAAAGTCTCCGTAAATAATTGTTTTATTTAGACCATACACGAAACACAAATACACAGAGTAAAACAAAAAAAAAAACCTTTTTAAAAAAAAAATAATATATATATATATATATATATATATATAGTAATGCTTATCTTAATAGTGGTATAGCAGATAAAAGTCCACTTTGGGAGGTTAGGGAGAACCAGACCCAATGCGTTTCGTCCCTCTGGACCCCTGATGAAGTTTAAATAAAACAATTATTTACAGAGACTTTCTCCATTTCTGGTCTGAGGTTTACCACTTTGTGGTATATAAAGCCGGACGTTTTTTGTTTATGACCCAGAGCACAGAGGAGTGATACCTTTATATGCATAAATTTATGCATTACCTGGTAAGCAGATATATGTCTGTCCATAGTTGTTACTACTTTGCATAAAAATTACTAGACTATATTATTTTACTATGGGCAAAAAATTCTAAGCCCCAATTTTAAGGTTACTACAGAAAGAGTATTCCTTGGAAAACTCTGAAAATGTTGCCGTTTCGTGATATCTGACCATTGAAGTACTATTTGGACACCAGATAAGTCCTTTATTATTTAATTTTCGGTACGCACATTACGTATTTGAGCACAAGTTCAATTAATTTTAAATACTACACTATTAGGTGCACGTTTCATTATTATTTTTCATATATATATATAGGTTAGCCAGGGAATAATGATAGGAGGAAGCCAAATACCAATTCCGGTGTTTGAAACGCTCTTCCGGGAAACTTCCTGGTTATTAAAACGCAAGCTATGGAGCCTTTTGGCGGTACACACGCCTACCAATTGGGCTAATTGTTTAGGGTATTTATAGACTACTGGCACTATGACTAGTTATCCTCCTGATGAAGTCCAGATAATTTTGAACGGACGAAATGCATTGTGGTTGTGCACGCTCTGACAAATGATATCCTCTACCAGTGGGAGATATGATGACACATATCTACAGATAAGCTTTTATGTTTTTTAATGATGTACAGGCATTTTACATTGTTCTAAGTGTTTAAATAAATTTGTGTGTATAGTATTGCACTATAGTTCTCTCTTTTTCCTTCTCATGCATTTATACCATGCTTGGTGACATAGGATGTAAGATACCTAGTTGAATCCAGAAAGTGGAAACTGAAGACCTGTTTGGTTGTTCAAGATGATATATAAGTGGTGTATTTCACTTTATAAGGTACACCTCCATCACACAGAGGGTGATTACAGCTGGTGAAGGCTAATTATTCTAATGATACTGCACTAGGAGGCACTCTCTCTCCACTTTATGTTTATTTAGGATTTATATACACTGTCAGAAAAACAGCTGATGGGAGATGGAGCTGCCACCCTTAAAGCCTGGGGAGTGCTTTATTTGATGAGAATTATCATTAGAAGACTTGATTGAAGGACTTAGCACCATATACCACGTTTTTAACAATATATATATATATATATATATATATATATATATTGTTTGGTTGCTTGTTTGCTTGTTGGTAAATATCTTCCACAGCTCTCCAGGTAAAGCTGCCATATCATACATAGTTAGTTAGTATAAAAAAAGTCAGCTATTAGAAAACATAGCGACATCGCAACAATATGACAGAGCAACAAATCTTATATATAAAATGAGTTGCTCTGTTTGTTTCTCTGCCTTTGCATTTGGGCACCACTGCACCGATTGGGATGAAACCAATGTGAGGTGGTCCAGTTGGATAATGGCAGAACTTTGACCCAGGCAGTCTGCTCTGCACTTTCCACTGGATAGATTTGGATGACATCACATAATAAAACTGATTAACTTGAAGATTTAAGCATGGGCAACACCGGGTATTTCAGCTAGTATTCTAATAAAATAGATTTTTTTGCTGAATAGTACAGTGGATGGATTAGATCCTGCAAACATACTAGAGGAAATAATGCAGTCGTCAGGTATGCAATCTAGTGTGGGTGAGATGAGAGGGGTGACAGAACAGGCAGTACCAGAACTGGTCACACCTGAATTTAACTGCCAAAATGGTTTACAGTACATTACAGTATGTCAGTCCTGTACAGGGGAGACCATAAATGGTTATTACTACAGATTCACTCATATGGCAGCTCACCACAGTGGAGTGAAGAATGTGTTTAGAAAGAGGGATTTCAGATCACTGTTAATAATTTTATTTTTAAAAAGACTAAAAACACAGATCGAGACCAGGTCATAATTCTCATTCCATCATGGAAGCTGAAAACATTTGACAAGGTCTTATAGATAGCTAACATTGGGACAGTGCTACAGTGGGGGAAAGTGCAAATGAGAAAAGACTGAATCACAAAACAAATAAATATAACTCCTGTAATAAATGTGATCTGCTCACAGATAGACAAGGGCGCCGAGAGGGGGGGGCGGGTACAAATTACCCGGGCCCGGGCTTCTTGAGGGGCCCAGGGTCCGACACCGCCCCCCCTCCCTCACAGCAGCCCAGCACATAGCGTGTGCTGAGCTGCAGTGGGACTGCTTGTGGCTACTGAGCAGCTGCCACAGCAGTCTCCTATGCCTGTGGGGGGAGTGATCACACTGATCGCGCCCCCCTGGCTTTGCGCCGGGCTGAGGGAGCTTCTTGGTGCTGCAAAACTTTTTTTTAAGGGGGCGTGGCCGTGGTTCCCATGACTAGGCCATGCCCCCTGTTACCCGGGCTCACCACGGCTCTTGGCGGGCCTGCAGATAGAACAGACAGAAGTTGGGCATGTTTCAACTGTGATGAAACCAGTCTATACTCTCTAGACTGCAATAAGCCTAGGCATCTCAGACAGAAACTCTCTGAACACAAATATTAACAGGAAACTAAGAGGGAAGAGGCTGCTGCCTCCACCCTTCAAGAGAGGCACAGAGTACTCCTATGCTCCCAATTAAATCATGTGACTGAACAGACCCCACTATTCAGCTTGATATGGAAGGAACTCAGAATCTTTTCCTAATTGACACTATTGAAACATAAACCTCCTATTGTACTAAATTGTACTGTTTTTATATATTACTGATGGTGCATTTCTCACACATATGTAAGTATGTCACACACGTCATCATCATGGGTCTTTCCCATGTTTTTCTAAGTTCCATCTCATACTGACAGTTAATGAATGTTTGCTTTAACAAGTACAGTTGCAGAGGTCAGTTTCAGAAAGAATTAAACTGAAGCATCAAAAGCTCCTCTGATTAATGTGTTCAGTAGGTGTCATAAAAATTTTTGAGATAATTTAAATTAGCATTACGCTAATAGTAAAAGTTTTAACTTACACAAGAAAGAATAGGACTCAAGGGTAACTGTAACTCAATGAAACTAGATAATGAAAATAAACTCTGTCTGAAGCAACAGCCGCTTTTTGGTAGAGTCCGAGAAGTTTATTAGGATCTATTCAAAAATAAAAGTTAGTCAGTTCTAACTGCCCTATTGTGAAAGGTAGTTTAAATTAAGATAAAAGATTGGCACACAATGGGATTATGTCTGTGTCTGACTGTTAAAGCCCATACTGTGCATTATACTTTGGCAATGTACAGTACTGTAGTAGATGCCCTTTTTTCTTCCAAGGTACAGTATGTTGTTAGTGATTTGCATACATTTAATGACTTTGTTGCACTTTTAAAAATGGAATGAGCAACTGGTTTTGAAAGAACTGAGAATTTAGTGAAACACAGGGATACAAATGGTAAATGAATTATAGAAAAGAGAGGGATAGGTTTTTGGGGGTCGGGTACGGTATCCTTGCGGTGACCATCCCGATGGTGAAAATCCAGGCAGCGGAACCTCGACGATCAAAATCAGATTTAATTTGGTGAGTATTCTAACCCTTACCATAGCCCTTACATTAACCATAACTCACACCTCCTGCAGCCAATTCTAATGATCTCCTTTAGCAGCCTAACCCTAACTGCCCCCTTCGGCAGCCTAACCCTAACTGCCCCCTTCAGCAGCCTATTCCAACCAATCCCCTACTGCAGTCTAACCCTAACCCTCCCCCTAGTGCCTAACTCTAACCCTAATACTAATTGTTGGGATCTGTTGGTGCTGTATTTTGAACATCGGAACCCTGCTGCCTGTATTGTGACCATCTGGATGGTCAAAGCCAGGATCCAATTTTATCAAACAGTTTGTGATAACATAGGTATGTTTTCTTAGCATACAGGTTGTAATTCCCATTAAAGGTTCTGTATTGAACAGAAAAGAAACACAGTTGGAGTTTGCCATTAAATTATTAGTCTTCAAATTATCATAAGTTACATACTGAATAAGAGGTTTTCTAAAGGTCAATTTTGTAGTTGATTTAAACATCAATTTAAATCCACTGTAAATGACTGAATCAGATTTTTATGTTAAGCAGGTTTGACAGGTGGAAATGCATTCAGGGCCTGATTCAGACCCGCTCGCAAGCGCTATGCGCTCGCAAGCAGGTCAATGGTGGCCCAGTGCGCATGCGCACGATGGAGCTGGCTCCGTCGTGCGCATGCGCGAGACCCGGATAGCCACGGGCAAACCGTCGCTCTGGGTCTCGCTACAAAGGGGGCATGCTGTTGATGTTGAGTGACAGCACGCCCCCTTTGGTGGATGGGCCAGGGGAGTGGCTGCCCAAATGGAGGCATTCCCATGTGAACGCCTCCATTTGGGGGTGGCCCCACTGACATCACAAGTGATGTCAGTGGGAGAGATATCGGCTCTGTTAGAGCTGAAATCTCTCTGGGGCTTGCGGCCACGAGACCCTACCACAAGGGTCTCATCACAACCCGATGGTTGCGATGGTCTTGACCATTGCGACCATCTTCCTGGCCACACGCTATAGCTGTGGGTGGTTACCCACAGCTATGCGAGCGGCCAGGGGGCCGCTCTAAAAACAAGAAGGCCGGCCCTTATTCAGAACGAGAGTTCTGTCAGAGCGTCCGGCTCTGAATCAGGCCCTCAGTTCAAAACCAAATACAAATAGAACCTAAAACACGAATACCTAAAAATAAAGCACTGCACAGATCACTAAGATCTGTGCAGACTTTTAAGGTTTAAAAGCAATTTAATATTTGCAAAGTCATAATCAGCCCGGGACATCTGGGCCCATTCTGATACAGGAAAATTGGGGTGGAAAACTGGTTTGGGGTTTCCCCCATTTTCCTATAACCAGCACCAGGCTGAACAAGCCAGGGTCATAATGCCACAGCAGGAATGCACACAATGGTAGGTTCCCCTGCAAAGGCATTCATCAGCCCCAAATTAGTCAGCAGAGGGCTGGCAATCTTTGGAAAGTGTGAACCCCAAAAATAAAATGGGGTCCCCACTCCCAAGGATCAATCAGCCCCCCACATCCCTGGTGGCTGTGGGTGCAGTTGTAATGATTTAAAGAAAAATATAATATTGTTATTTACAGTGGGACTACAGATCCCAGAAAGCCTGACCTGCTGTACTTGTATCAGGCCACTAGCACTTGTACCTGTGAAGAAAATATAAAAAAAGGCAAGACACACACCGTATGACTTATGCTTCTATTAAAGATGTGTGTGTGTGTATGTGTGTGTGTGTGTGTTTGCTTGTGTGTTTGTGTAGCAGAGCATTTAAACTGTACACTCCAATGGTGCAAGGAATACTGTAAAAGTTTAAGCATTCTATGGAAAGCTGTGCACAGTAATACTCTGTGTAAACAAAGGATATAATAATGATATCCAATATTTAGTGGTGTAACTAAGAGGGGTCGAGCAGGGCGTGTGCCCTGGGTGCTGTAGGACCGGTGGCGTGGGGGGGGGCGACGCTGGCCACGGTACCGACCCGCCCTAGATAGGCAGCGCTGGTCCTTTGCTGCACAGCCGAGACCTTCCCTCCCCCTGAGCGCTTACCCAATAGTGCCAGGAGGCGGGTTGAGGCTGGTGTTCTCAGGCTTTGCAGTAACACACACATCGCTGCCAGTGCGGCAGCATTGTGTGTGTTAACCAGCAGCCAATGAGAGTCAGACACACTCTCATTGACTGCTGAGCTC
Source organism: Taudactylus pleione (assembly GCA_031769625.1). Taxonomy (NCBI): domain Eukaryota; kingdom Metazoa; phylum Chordata; class Amphibia; order Anura; family Myobatrachidae; genus Taudactylus; species Taudactylus pleione. The sequence continues at coordinate 3,397,849 of JAUIMM010000267.1, forward strand.
CCACTACAAGAGCCGGCTCCCTTCCAGCTCCTGCAGTGGGTAATGGGAGAGACGTCATGATGTCATGACGTCTCTCCCATAATGCAGAGCACACCAGCCTGGGTGGACTGACGTGCGGCGCCGGGAGCAGTGGCTGGAGCCGGAGCGTGGATTCAGGTAAGTGTATTTTTTTTATTTTTTTTTTACTTGTGTTGTGTGTCTCCACATTGGGGGGGGCACCATTACAGGGGGGGAGCACTACTGGGGGCACCATTACTGGGGGGCACCATTACTGGGGGGACCACTACTGGGGGCAACCACTGCTGGGGGTGGGGCACTACTAGGGACTACCACTGGAGGGACTACTATTGGGGGCACGGCATCAGGAGGGGGGGGACTACTACTGGGGGCACTATATAAGGGGCTTACTACTAGGGAACTACTCCTGGGGGCACTAAATATGGTGGAAAACTACAGGGAGCACTGTATAAGGGGCACTGGATAGGGGGGATCACTGCTGGGGGTCTGTATAAGGGGGACCACTATTGGGGGCACTAAATATGGAGGAAAACTACAGGGAGCACTGTATAAGGGGCACTGGATAGGGGGGATCACTGCTGGGGGTCTGCATAAGGGGGACCACTACTGGGGGCACTGCATAAAGGGGGGGACTACTGCTGGGTGCACTATATAAGGGGCTTACTACTAGGGGCACTGCATTGGGGGTACCACTAGGGGCACTAAATAGGGAGGAAAACTACAGGGGGCACTGTATAAGGGGCACTGGATAGGGGGATCACTGCTGGGGTTCTGCAGAAGGGGGACCACTACTGGGGGCACTGCCTAAGGGGGGGTGACAACTGCTGGGTGCACTACATAAAGGAGCACTGCATAAGAGGGACCACTACTGGGGGCACTTCATAGGGGGGCAATGCATTAGGGAGACCACTACTGGGGTACTGAGTAGGGGGAACTAATGAGTGGCTGCATAAGGGGACCACTACTGGGGGGTACTGTATAAGGGGCACTACTATGGCCCTGCATAAGAGGGACCACAACTGGGGACATTGCATACTGGGGGTACTGTATAAGGGACACTACTGGGGTTAAGGTGCATATGGAAAGGAATGTTCAGAGTGACAAAAAAGGGGTGTCATGTTGACACGCCCCATTTTTAAGTAGCCACGCCCATTTTTTTGCAGCACGTGCCTAAGGCGCACGCACATGCGGTGAGTGTTGAGCAACATGTTTACATTTGCCCTGGGCTCCAAATACCCTAGTTACACTGCCAATATAAAATAAATGGTACCTTTGTCTATTAGACAAAATATAGAATTGAGAACACTGCAAATAAAATATGCTCAATAGCCAAGTTATTTCTACATCCACAAATATCTGCTTTACTTGAGAGCAGCACCTTTTATAGTGAGAACGATTATTCAGCAATAAATCATAGGCCTGTGGTTCAGTTCCAGTATGGCCTAGCGGTTCCAGTGTGAGCTACCAGTACCAGAATGAACTGCTAGTGCCGGTATAAGCTGCCAGTGCCAGTAGGAACTGTGAGTGTTGGTATGAGCTGCTAGTACCAGTATGAACTGCTAGTACCAGTATGAGCTGCTAGTGACAGTATGAGCCGCTAGTGACAGTATGAGCTGCTAGTACCAGTATGAGCTGCTAGTACCAGTAGGAGCTGCTAGTGACAGAATGAACTGCTAGTACCAGTATGAGCTGCTAGTGACAGTATGAGCTGCTAGTGACAGTATGAGCTGCTAGTGACAGTATGAGCTGCTAGTACCAGTATGAGCTGCTAGTGACAGCATGAGTCGCTAGTGACAGTATGAGCTGCTAGTGACAGTATGAGCTGCTAGTACCAGTATGAGCTGCTAGTACCAGTATGAGCTGCTAGTGACAGTAGGAGCTGCTAGTACCAGTATGAGCTGCTAGTACCAGTATGAGCTGCTAGTGACAGTATGAGCTGTTTGTACCAGTATGAGCTGCTAGTGACAGTATGAGCTTCCAGTACCAGTATGAGCTTCAAGTGACAGTATGAGCTTCCAGTACCAGTATGAGCTTCTAGTGACAGTATTAGCTGCCCATGTTAGTATGAGCTGCTAGTGACAGTATGAGCTGCTAGTACCAGTATGAGCTGCTAGTGACAGTATGAGCTACTAGTACCAGTATGAGCAGCTAGTACCAGTGTGAGCTGCTAGTATCAGTATGAGCTTCTAGTTACAGTATGAGCTGCTAGTATCAGTATGAGCTGCTAGTGACAGTATGAGCTGCTAGTGACAGTATGAGCTGCTAGTACCAGTGTGAGCTGCTAGTGACTGTATGAGCTGCTAGTGACAGTATGAGCTTCCAGTACCAGTATGAGCTGCTAGTGACAGTATGAGCTTCCAGTACCAGTATGAGCTGCTATTGACAGTATGAGCTGCTAGTACCAGTATGAGCTGCTAGCGACAGTATGAGCTGCTAGTGACAGTATGAGCTGCTAGTACCAGTATGAGCTGCTAGTGACAGTATGAGCTGCTAGTAACAGTATGAGCTGCTAGTACCAGTATGAGCTGCTAGTGACAGTATGAGCTGCTAGTACCAGTATGAGCTGCTAGTGACAGTATGAGCTGCTAGTACCAGTATGAGCTGCTAGTGACAGTATGAGCTGCTAGTACCAGTGTGAGCTGCATTTACCAGTATGAGCTGCTAGTACTAGTATGAGCTGCTAGTGACAGTATGAGCTGCTAGTGACAGAATGAGCTGCTTGTACCAGTATGAGCTGCTAGTGACAGTATGAGCTGCTAGTACCAGTATGAGCTGCTAGTACCAGTATGAGCTGCTAGTGACAGTATGAGCTGCTAGTACCAGTATGAGCTTCTAGGATCAGTATGAGCTGCTAGTTCCTGTACGAGCTTCTAGTGACAGTATGAGCTTCTAGTGACAGTATGAGCTTCTAGTGACAGTATGAGCTGCCCATGTTAGTATGAGCTGCTAGTGACAGTATGAGCTGCTGGTGACAGTATGAGCTGCTAGTTACAGTATGAGCTGCTAGTATCTGTATGAGCTGCTAGTATCAGTATGAGCTGCTAGTGACAGTATGAGCTGCTAGTGACAGTATGAGCTGCTAGTACCAGTGTTAGCTGCTAGTGACAGTATGAGCTGCTAGTACCAGTATAAACTTCCAGTACTAGTATGAGCTGCTAGTGACAGTATGAGCTGCTAGTACCAGTATGAGCTGGGTGTGACAGTATGAGCTGCTAGTGACAGTATGAGCTGCTAGTACCAGTATGAGCTGCTAATACCAGTATGAGCTGCTAGTACCAGTATGAGCTGCTAGTACCAGTATGAGCTGCTAGTGACAGTATGAGCTGCTAGTGACAGTATGAGCTGCTAGTGACAGTATGAGCTGCTTGTACCAGTATGAGCTGCTAGTACATGTATGAGCCACTAGTGACAGTATGAGCTGCAAGTACCGATATGAGCTGCAAGTACCAGTGTGAGCTGCAAGTACCAGTATGAGCTGCTAGTGACAGTAAGAGCTGCTAGTGACAGTATGATCTGCTAATGACAGTATGATCTGCTAGTGACAGTATGAGCTGCTAGTACCAGTGTGAGCTGCATTTACCAGTATGAGCTGCTAGTACTAGTATGAGCTGCTAGTGAAAGTATGTGCTGCTAGTGACAGAATGAGCTGCTTGTACCAGTATGAGCTGCTAGTGACAGTATGAGCTGCTAGTACCAGTATGAGCTGCTAGTGACAGTATGAGCTGCTAGTGATAGTATGAGCTTCTAGGATCAGTATGAGCTGCTAGTTCCTGTATGAGCTTCTAGTGACAGTATGAGCTGCCCATGTTAGTATGAGCTGCTAGTGACAGTATGAGCTGCTGGTGACAGTATGAGCTGCTAGTACCAGTATGAGCTGCTAGTGACAGAATGAGCTTCTAGTTACAGTATGAGCTGCTAGTATCTGTATGAGCTGCTAGTATCAGTATGAGCTGCTAGTACCAGTGTGAGCTGCTAGTGACAGTATGAGCTGCTAGTACCAGTATAAACTTCCAGAACTAGTATGAGCTGCTAGTGACAGTATGAGCTGCTAGTACCAGTATGAGCTGGGTGTGACAGTATGAGCTGCTAGTACCAGTATGAGCTGCTAATACCAGTATGAGCTGCTAGTACCAGTATGAGCTGCTAGTGACAGTATGAGCAGCTAGTGACAGTATGAGCTGCTAGTACCAGTATGAGCTGCTAGTAACAGTATGAGCTGCTAGTGACAGTATGAGCTGCTAGTGACAGTATGTGCTGCTAATGACAGTATGAGCTGCTAGTACCAGTATGAGCTGCTAGTACCAGTATGAGCTGCTAGTGACAGTATGAGCTGCTAGTACCAGTATGAGCTTCTAGGATCAGTATGAGCTGCTAGTTCCTGTACGAGCTTCTAGTGACAGTATGAGCTTCTAGTGACAGTATGAGCTTCTAGTGACAGTATGAGCTGCCCATGTTAGTATGAGCTGCTAGTGACAGTATGAGCTGCTAGTACCAGTATGAGCTGCTGGTGACAGTATGAGCTGCTAGTTACAGTATGAGCTGCTAGTATCTGTATGAGCTGCTAGTATCAGTATGAGCTGCTAGTGACAGTATGAGCTGCTAGTGACAGTATGAGCTGCTAGTACCAGTGTTAGCTGCTAGTGACAGTATGAGCTGCTAGTACCAGTATAAACTTCCAGTACTAGTATGAGCTGCTAGTGACAGTATGAGCTGCTAGTACCAGTATGAGCTGGGTGTGACAGTATGAGCTGCTAGTGACAGTATGAGCTGCTAGTACCAGTATGAGCTGCTAATACCAGTATGAGCTGCTAGTACCAGTATGAGCTGCTAGTACCAGTATGAGCTGCTAGTGACAGTATGAGCTGCTAGTGACAGTATGAGCTGCTTGTACCAGTATGAGCTGCTAGTACATGTATGAGCCACTAGTGACAGTATGAGCTGCAAGTACCGATATGAGCTGCAAGTACCAGTGTGAGCTGCAAGTACCAGTATGAGCTGCTAGTGACAGTAAGAGCTGCTAGTGACAGTATGATCTGCTAATGACAGTATGATCTGCTAGTAACAGTATGAGCTGCTAGTACCAGTGTGAGCTGCATTTACCAGTATGAGCTGCTAGTACTAGTATGAGCTGCTAGTGAAAGTATGTGCTGCTAGTGACAGAATGAGCTGCTTGTACCAGTATGAGCTGCTAGTGACAGTATGAGCTGCTAGTACCAGTATGAGCTGCTAGTGACAGTATGAGCTGCTAGTGATAGTATGAGCTTCTAGGATCAGTATGAGCTGCTAGTTCCTGTATGAGCTTCTAGTGACAGTATGAGCTGCCCATGTTAGTATGAGCTGCTAGTGACAGTATGAGCTGCTGGTGACAGTATGAGCTGCTAGTACCAGTATGAGCTGCTAGTGACAGAATGAGCTTCTAGTTACAGTATGAGCTGCTAGTATCTGTATGAGCTGCTAGTATCAGTATGAGCTGCTAGTACCAGTGTGAGCTGCTAGTGACAGTATGAGCTGCTAGTACCAGTATAAACTTCCAGAACTAGTATGAGCTGCTAGTGACAGTATGAGCTGCTAGTACCAGTATGAGCTGGGTGTGACAGTATGAGCTGCTAGTACCAGTATGAGCTGCTAATACCAGTATGAGCTGCTAGTACCAGTATGAGCTGCTAGTGACAGTATGAGCAGCTAGTGACAGTATGAGCTGCTAGTACCAGTATGAGCTGCTAGTAACAGTATGAGCTGCTAGTGACAGTATGAGCTGCTAGTGACAGTATGTGCTGCTAATGACAGTATGAGCTGCTAGTACCAGTATGAGCTGCTAGTGACAGTATGAGCTGCTAGTACCAGTGTGAGCTGCAAGTACCAATATGAGCTGCAAGTACCAGTGTGAGCTGCAAGTACCAGTGTGAGCTGCTAGTGACAGTATGAGCTGCTAGTGACAGTATGATCTGCTAATGACAGTATGAGCTGCTAGTGACAGTATGATCTGCTAGTGACAGTATGAGCTGCTAGTGACAGTATGATCTACTAGTGACAGTATGAGCTTCTAGTACCAGTGTGAGCTGCTAGTGACAGTATGAGCTGCTAGTAACAGTATGAGCTGCTAGTGACAGTATGAGCTGCTAGTGACAGTATGAGCTGCTAGTAACAGTGTGAGCTGCAAGTACTAGTATGAGCTGCTAGTGACAGTATGAGCTGCTAGAGACAGTATGAGCTGGTTGTACCAGTATGAGCTGCTAGTATCAGTATGAGCTGCTAGTGACAGTATGAGCTGCTAGTGACAGTATGAGCAGCTAGTACCAGTATGAGCTGCTAGTGACAGAATGAGCTGCTAGTGACAGTATGAGCTGCTATTACCAGTATGAGCTGCTAGTGACAGTATGAGCTGCTAGTGACAGTATGAGCTGCTAGTACCAGTATGAGCTGCTAGTGACAGTATGAGCTGCTAGTGACAGTATGAGCTGCTAGTACCAGTGTGAGCTGCATTTACCAGTATGAGCTGCTAGTACCAGTATGAGCTGCTAGTGACAGTATGTGCTGCTAGTGACAGTATGAGCTGCTTGTACCAGTATGAGCTGCTAGTGGCAGTATGAGCTGCTAGTACCAGTATGAGCTGCTAGTGACAGTATGAGCTGCTAGTGACAGTATGAGCTTCTAGGATCAGTATGAGCTGCTAGTGGCAGTATGAGCTGCTAGTACCAGTATGAGCTTCCAGTACCAGTATGAGCTTCTAGTGACAGTATGAGCTGCTAGTACCAGTATGAGCTGCTGGTGACAGTATGAGCTGCTAGTACCAGTATGAGCAGCTAGTGACAGTATGAGCTTCTAGTGACAGTGTGAGCTGCTAGTATCTGTATGAGCTGCTAGTACCAGTATGAGCTGCTAGTGACAGTATGAGCTGCTAGTGACAGTATGAGCTGTTAGTGACTGTATGAGCTGCTAGTCACAGTATGAGCTGCTAGTACCAGTGTGAGCTGCTAGTGACAGTATGAGCTGCTAGTACCAGTATAAGCTTCCAGTACCAGTATGAGCTGCTAGTGACAGTATGAGCTGCTAGTACCAGTATGAGCAGGGTGTGACAGTATGAGCTGCTAGTACCAGTATGAGCTGCTAGTCACAGTATGAGCTGCTAGTACCAGTATGAGCTGCTAGTGACAGTATGAGCTGCTAGTACCAGTATGAGCTGCTAGTGACAGTATGAGCTGCTAGTACCAGTGTGAGCTGCAAGTACCAGTATGAGCTGCTAGTACCAGTGTGAGCTGCAAGTACCAGTATGAGCTGCTAGTGACAGTATGAGCTGCTAGTGACAGTATGATCTGCTAGTGACAGTATGAGCTGCTAGTGACAGTATGATCTGCTAATGACAGTATGAGCTGCTAGTGACAGTATGATCTACTAGTGACAGTATGAGCTGCTAGTACCAGTGTGAGCTGCTAGTGACAGTATGAGCTGCTAGTAACAGTATGAGCTGCTAGTGACAGTATGAGCTGCTAGTAACAGTGTGAGCTGCAAGTACTAGTATGAGCTGCTAGTGACAGTATGAGCTGCTAGAGACAGTATGAGCTGGTTGTACCAGTATGAGCTGCTAGTATCAGTATGAGCTGCTAGTGACAGTATGAGCTGCTTGTGACAGTATGAGCTGCTAGTACCAGTGTGAGCTCCAATTACCAGTGTGAGCTGCTAGTGACAGAATGAGCTGCTAGTGACAGTATGAGCTGCTATTACCAGTATGAGCTGCTAGTGACAGTATGAGCTGCTTGCACCAGGAAGAGCTGCTAGTACCAGTATGAGCTGCTAGTGACAGTATGAGCTGCTAGTATCTGTATGAGCTGCTAGTATCAGTATAAGCTGCTAGTGACAGTATGAGCTGCTAGTGACAGTATGAGCTATTAGTGACTGTATGAGCTGCTAGTGACAGTATGAGCTGCTAGTACCAGTGTGAGCTGCTAGTGACAGTATGAGCTGCTCGTACCAGTATAAGCTTCCAGTACCAGTATGAGCTGCTAGTGACAGTATGAGCTTCCAGTACCAGTATGAGCTGCTAGTGACAGTATGAGCTGCTAGTACCAGTATGAGCTGGGTGTGACAGTATGATCTGCTAGTACCAGTATGAGCTGCTAGTACCAGTTTTGAGCTGCTAGTCACAGTATGAGCTGCTAGTACCAGTATGAGCTGCTAGTGACAGTATGAGCTGCTAGTACCAGTATGATCTGCTAGTGACAGTATGAGCTGCTAGTGACAGTATGATCTGCTAGTGACAGTATGACCTGCTAGTGACAGTATGATCTACTAGTGACAGTATGAGCTGCTAGTACCAGTATGAGCTGCTAGTGACAGTATGAGCTTCTAGTATCAGTATGAGCTGCTAGTACCAGTGTGAGCTGCTAGTACCAGTATGAGCTTCTAGTTACAGTATGAGCTGCTAGTATCAGTATGAGCTTCTAGTTACAGTATGAGCTGCCCATGTTAGTATGAGCTGCTAGTGACAGTATGAGCTGCTAGTACCAGTATGAGCTGCTAGTGTCAGTATGAGCTACTAGTACCAGTATGAGCTGCTAGTACCAGAGTGAGCTGCTAGTACCAGTATGAGCTTCTAGTTACAGTATGAGCTGCTAGTATCAGTATGAGCTTCAAGTTACAGTATGAGCTTCTAGTATCAGTATGAGCTGCTAGTGACAGTATGAGCTGCTAGTGACAGTATGAGCTGCTAGTACCAGTGTGAGCTGCTAGTGACTGTATGAGCTGCTAGTGACAGTATGAGCTGCTAGTGACAGTATGAGCTGCTAGTGACAGTATGAACTGCTAGTACCAGTATGAGCTTCCAGTACCAGTATGAGCTGCTAGTGACAGTATGAGCTGCTAGTACCAGTATGAGCTGCTGGTAACAGTATGAGCTGCTAGTGACAGTATGAGCTGCTAGTACCAGTATGAGCTGCTAGTGACAGTATGAGCTGCCAGTACCAGTATGAGCTGCTAGTGACAGTATGAGCTGCTAGTACCAGTATGAGCTGCTAGTGACAGTATGAGCTGCTAGTGACAGTATGAGCTGCTAGTACCAGTATGAGCTGCTAGTGACAGTATGAGCTGCTAGTGACAGTATGAGCTGCTAGTACCAGTGTGAGCTGCATTTACCAGTATGAGCTGCTAGTACCAGTATGAGCTGCTAGTGACAGTATGTGCTGCTAGTGACAGTATGAGCTGCTTGTACCAGTATGAGCTGCTAGTGACAGTATGAGCTGCTAGTACCAGTATGAGCTGCTAGTACCAGTATGAGCTGCTAGTGACAGTATGAGCTGCTAGTGACAGTATGAGCTGCTAGTGACAGTATGAGCTTCTAGGATCAGTATGAGCTGTTGTACCAGTAAGAGCTGCTAGTATCTGTATGAGCTGCTAGTACCAGTATGAGCTGCTAGTGACAGAATGAGCTGCTAGTACCAGTATGAGCTGCTAGTACCAGTATGAGCTGCTAGTGACAGTATGTGCTGCTAGAGACAGTATGTGCTGCTAGTACCAGTATGTGCTGCCAGTACCAGTATGAGCTGCTAGTGACAGTATGAGCTGCTAGTACCAGTATGAGCTGCTAGTGACAGTATGAGCTGCTAGTGACAGTATGAGCTGCTAGTACCAGTATGAGCTGCTAGTGACAGTATGAGCTGCTAGTGACAGTAGGAGCTGCTAGTACCAGTGTGAGCTGCATTTACCAGTATGAGCTGCTAGTACCAGTATGAGCTGCTAGTGACAGTATGTGCTGCTAGTGACAGTATGAGCTGCTTGTACCAGTATGAGCTGCTAGTGACAGTATGAGCTGCTAGTACCAGTATGAGCTGCTAGTACCAGTATGAGCTGCTAGTGACAGTATGTGCTGCTAGTGACAGTATGAGCTGCTAGTGACAGTATGAGCTGGGTGTATGAGCTCCTTGTACCAGTATGAGCTGCTAGTGACAGTATGAGCTGCTAGTACCAGTATGAGCTGCTAGTACCAGTATGAGCTGCTAGTGACAGTATGTGCTGCTAGTACCAGTATCAGCTGCTAGTGACAGTATGAGCTGCTAGTGACAGTATGAGCTGCTAGTACCAGTATGAGCTGCTAGTGACAGTATGAGCTGCTAGTGACAGTATGAGCTGCTAGTACCAGTGTGAGCTGCATTTACCAGTATGAGCTGCTAGTACCAGTATGAGCTGCTAGTGACAGTATGTGCTGCTAGTGACAGTATGAGCTGCTTGTACCAGTATGAGCTGCTAGTGACAGTATGAGCTGCTAGTACCAGTATGAGCTGCTAGTACCAGTATGAGCTGCTAGTGACAGTATGTGCTGCTAGTGACAGTATGAGCTGCTTGTACCAGTATGAGCTGGGTGTGACAGTATGAGTTGCTAGTACCAGTATGAGCTGCTAGTGACAGTATGAGCTGCTAGTACCAGTATGAGCTGCTAGTGACAGTATGTGCTGCTAGTGACAGTATGAGCTGCTTGTACCAGTATGAGCTGGGTGTGACAGTATGAGTTGCTAGTACCAGTATGAGCTGCTAGTGACAGTATGAGCTGCTAGTACCAGTATGAGCTGCTAGTGACAGTATGAGCTGCTAGTACCAGTATGAGCTGCTAGTGACAGTATGAGCTGCTAGTGACAGTATGAGCTGCTAGTACCAGTGTGAGCTGCATTTACCAGTATGAGCTGCTAGTACCAGTATGAGCTGCTAGTGACAGTATGTGCTGCTAGTGACAGAATGAGCTGCTTGTACCAGTATGAGCTGCTAGTGACAGTATGAGCTGCTAGTACCAGTAGGAGCTGCTAGTGACAGTATGTGCTGCTAGTGACAGTATGAGCTGCTAGTGACAGTATGAGCTTCTAGGATCAGTATGAGCTGCTAGTTCCTGTATGAGCTTCTAGTGACAGCATGAGCTTCCTGTACCAGTATGAGCTTCTAGTGACAGTATGAGCTGCCCATGTTAGTATGAGCTGCTAGTGACAGTATGAGCTGCTAGTACCAGTATGAGCTGCTGGTGACAGTATGAGCTGCTAGTACCAGTATGAGCTGCTAGTGACATAATGAGCTTCTAGTTACAGTATAAGCTGCTAGTATCTGTATGAGCTGCTAGTATCAGTATGAGCTGCTAGTATCAGTGTGAGCTGCTAGTACCAGTATGAGCTTCTAGTTACAGTATGAGCTGCTAGTATCTGTATGAGCTGCTAGTATCAGTATGAGCTGCTAGTGACAGTATGAGCTGCTAGTGACAGTATGAGCTGTTAGTGACTGTATGAGCTGCTAGTGACAGTATGAGCTGCTAGTACCAGTGTGAGCTGCTAGTGACAGTATGAGCTGCTAGTACCAGTATAAACTTCCAGTACTAGTATGAGCTGCTAGTGACAGTATGAGCTGCTAGTGACAGTATGAGCTTCTAGGATCAGTATGAGCTGCTTGTACCAGTAAGAGCTGCTAGTATCTGTATGAGCTGCTAGTACCAGTATGAGCTGCTAGTGACAGTATGAGCTGCTAGTACCAGTATGAGCTGCTAGTACCAGTATGAGCTGCTAGTGACAGTATGTGCTGCTAGTGACAGTATGAGCTGGGTGTGACAGTATGAGCTGGGTGTGACAGTATGAGTTGCTAGTACCAGTATGAGCTGCTAGTGACAGTATGAGCTGCTAGTACCAGTATGAGCTGCTAGTGACAGTATGAGCTGCTAGTAAAAGTATGAGCTGCTAGTGACAGTATGAGCTGCTAGTGACAGTATGAGCTGCTAGTACCAGTGTGAGCTGCATTTACCAGTATGAGCTGCTAGTACCAGTATGAGCTGCTAGTGACAGTATGTGCTGCTAGTGACAGAATGAGCTGCTTGTACCAGTATTATCTGCTAGTGACAGTATGAGCTGCTAGTACCAGTATGAGCTGCTACTACCAGTAGGAGCTGCTAGTGACAGTATGTGCTGCTAGTGACAGTATGACCTGCTAGTGACAGTATGATCTACTAGTGACAGTATGAGCTGCTAGTACCAGTATGAGCTGCTAGTGACAGTATGAGCTTCTTGTATCAGTATGAGCTGCTAGTACCAGTGTGAGCTGCTAGTACCAGTATGAGCTTCTAGTTACAGTATGAGCTGCTAGTATCAGTATGAGCTTCTAGTTTCAGTATGAGCTGCCCATGTTAGTATGAGCTGCTAGTGACAGTATGAGCTGCTAGTACCAGTATGAGCTGCTAGTGTCAGTATGAGCTACTAGTACCAGTATGAGCTGCTAGTACCAGAGTGAGCTGCTAGTACCAGTATGAGCTTCTAGTTACAGTATGAGCTGCTAGTATCAGTATGAGCTTCAAGTTACAGTATGAGCTTCTAGTATCAGTATGAGCTGCTAGTGACAGTATGAGCTGCTAGTGACAGTATGAGCTGCTAGTACCAGTGTGAGCTGCTAGTGACTGTATGAGCTGCTAGTGACAGTATGAGCTGCTAGTGACAGTATGAGCTGCTAGTGACAGTATGAACTGCTAGTACCAGTATGAGCTTCCAGTACCAGTATGAGCTGCTAGTGACAGTATGAGCTTCCAGTACCAGTATGAACTGCTAGTGACAGTATGAGCTGCTAGTACCAGTATGAGCTGCTGGTGACAGTATGAGCTGCTAGTTACAGTATGAGCTGCTAGTACCAGTATGAGCTGCTAGTGACAGTATGAGCTGCTAGTGACAGTATGAGCTGCCAGTACCAGTATGAGCTGCTAGTGACAGTATGAGCTGCTAGTACCAGTATGAGCTGCTAGTGACAGTATGAGCTGCTAGTGACAGTATGAGCTGCTAGTACCAGTATGAGCTGCTAGTGACAGTATGAGCTGCTAGTGACAGTATGAGCTGCTAGTACCAGTGTGAGCTGCATTTACCAGTATGAGCTGCTAGTACCAGTATGAGCTGCTAGTGACAGTATGATCTGCTAGTGACAGTATGAGCTGCTAGAGACAGTATGATCTACTAGTGACAGTATGAGCTGCTAGTACCAGTGTGAGCTGCTAGTGACAGTATGAGCTGCTAGTAACAGTATGAGCTGCTAGTGACAGTATGAGTTGCTAGTAACAGTGTGAGCTGCAAGTACTAGTATGAGCTGCTAGTGACAGTATGAGCTGCTAGAGACAGTATGAGCTGGTTGTACCAGTATGAGCTGCTAGTATCAGTATGAGCTGCTAGTGACAGTATGAGCTGCTTGTGACAGTATGAGCTGCTAGTACCAGAGTGAGCTGCAATTACCAGTGTGAGCTGCTAGTGACAGAATGAGCTGCTAGTGACAGTATGAGCTGATATTACCAGTATGAGCTGCTAGTGACAGTATGAGCTGCTTGCACCAGGAAGAGCTGCTAGTATCTGTATGAGCTGCTAGTACCAGTATGAGCTGCTAGTGACAGTATGAGCTGCTAGTATCTGTATGAGCTGCTAGTATCAGTATAAGCTGCTAGTGACAGTATGAGCTGCTAGTGACAGTATGAGCTGTTAGTGACTGTATGAGCTGCTAGTGACAGTATGAGCTGCTAGTACCAGTGTGAGCTGCTAGTGACAGTATGAGCTGCTCGTACCAGTATAAGCTTCCTGTACCAGTATGAGCTGCTAGTGACAGTATGAGCTTCCAGTACCAGTATGAGCTGCTAGTGACAGTATGAGCTGCTAGTACCAGTATGAGCTGGGTGTGACAGTATGATCTGCTAGTCACAGTATGAGCTGCTAGTACCAGTATGAGCTGCTAGTGACAGTATGAGCTGCTAGTACCAGTATGAGCTGCTAGTGACAGTATGAGCTTCTAGTATCAGTATGAGCTGCTAGTACCAGTGTGAGCTGCTAGTACCAGTATGAGCTTCTAGTTACAGTATGAGCTGCTAGTATCAGTATGAGCTTCTAGTTACAGTATGAGCTGCCCATGTTAGTATGAGCTGCTAGTGACAGTATGAGCTGCTAGTACCAGTATGAGCTGCTAGTGACAGTATGAGCTACTAGTACCAGTATGAGCTGCTAGTACCAGAGTGAGCTGCTAGTACCAGTATGAGCTTCTAGTTACAGTATGAGCTGCTAGTATCAGTATGAGCTTCAAGTTACAGTATGAGCTTCTAGTATCAGTATGAGCTGCTAGTGACAGTATGAGCTGCTAGTGACAGTATGAGCTGCTAGTACCAGTGTGAGCTGCTAGTGACTGTATGAGCTGCTAGTGACAGTATGAGCTGCTAGTGACAGTATGAGCTGCTAGTGACAGTATGAGCTGCTAGTACCAGTGTGAGCTGCTAGTGACAGTATGAACTTCTAGTACCAGTATGAGCTTCCAGTACCAGTATGAGCTGCTAGTGACAGTATGAGCTTCCTGTACCAGTATGAACTGCTAGTGACAGTATGAGCTGCTAGTACCAGTATGAGCTGCTGGTGACAGTATGAGCTGCTAGTACCAGTATGAGCAGCTAGTGACAATATGAGCTGCTAGTGACAGTATGAGCTGCTAGTGACAATATGAGCTGCCAGTACCAGTATGAGCTGCTAGTGACAGTATGAGCTGCTAGTACCAGTATGAGCAGCTAGTGACAGTATGAGCTGCTAGTACCAGTATGAGCTGCTAGTGACAGTATGAGCTGCTATTGACAGTATGAGCTGCTAGTACCAGTGTGAGCTGCATTTACCAGTATGAGCTGCTAGTACCAGTATGAGCTGCTAGTGACAGTATGTGCTGCTAGTGACAGTATGAGCTGCTTGTACCAGTATGAGCTGCTAGTGACAGTATGAGCTGCTAGTACCAGTATGAGCTGCTAGTACCAGTATGAGCTGCTAGTGACAGTATGTGCTGCTAGTGACAGTATGAGCTGCTAGTGACAGTATGAGCTTCTAGGATCAGTATGAGCTGCTTGTACCAGTAAGAGCTGCTAGTAACTGTATGAGCTGCTAGTACCAGTATGAGCTGCTAGTGATAGTATGAGCTGCTAGTACCAGTATGAGCTGCTAGTACCAGTATGAGCTGCTAGTGACAGTATGTGCTGCTAGTGACAGTATGAGCTGCTTGTACCAGTATGAGCTGGGTGTGACAGTATGAGCTGCTAGTACCATTATGAGCTGCTAGTGACAGTATGAGCTGCTAGTGACAGTATGAGCTGCTAGTACCAGTATGAGATGCTAGTGACAGTATGAGCTGCTAGTGACAGTATGAGCTGCTAGTACCAGTATGAGCTGCTAGTACCAGTATGAGCTGCTAGTGACAGTATGAGCTGCTAGTACCAGTATGAGCGCTAGTGACAGTATGAGCTGCTAGTGACAGTATGAGCTGCTAGTACCAGTGTTTGCTGCATTTACCAGTATGAGCTGCTAGATACCAGTATGAGCTGCTAGTGACAGAATGAGCTGCTTGTACCAGTATGAGCTGGTAGTGACAGTATGAGCTGCTAGTACCAGTATGAGCTGCTAGTACCAGTATGAGCTGCTAGTGACAGTATGTGCTGCTAGTGACAGTATGAGCTGCTAGTGACAGTATGAGCTTCTAGGATCAGTATGAGCTGCTAGTTCCTGTATGAGCTTCTAGTGACAGTATGAGCTTCCAGTACCAGTATGAGCTTCTAGTGACAGTATGAGCTGCCCATGTTAGTATGAGCTGCTAATGACAGTATGAGCTGCTAGTACCAGTATGAGCTGCTGGTGACAGTATGAGCTGCTAGTACCAGTATGAGCTGCTAGAGACAGAATGAGCTTCTAGTTACAGTATGAGCTGCTAGTATCTGTATGAGCTGCTAGTATCAGTATGAGCTGCTAGTATCAGTGTGAGCTGCTAGTACCAAAATGAGCTTCTAGTTACAGTATGAGCTGCTAGTATCAGTATGAGCTGCTAGTGACAGTATGAGCTGCTAGTGACAGTATGAGCTGTTAGTGACAGTATGAGCTGCTAGTGACAGTATGAGCTGCTAGTACCAGTGTGAGCTGCTAGTGACAGTATGAGCTGCTAGTACCAGTATAAACTTCCAGTACTAGTATGAGCTGCTAGTGACAGTATGAGCTGCTAGTACCAGTATGAGCTGGGTGTGACGGTATGAGCTGCTAGTACCAGTATGAGCTACTAATACCAGTATGAGCTGCTAGTACCAGTATGAGCTGCTAGTGACAGTATGAGTTGCTAGTGACAGTATGAGCTGCTAGTGACAGTATGAGCTGCTAGTGACAGTATGTGCTGCTAATGACAGTATGAGCTGCTAGTACCAGTATGAGCTGCTAGTGACAGTATGAGCCGCTAGTACATGTATGAGCCGCTAGTGACAGTTTGAGCTGCTAGTGACAGTATGAGCTGCTAGTACCAGTGTGAGCTGCAAGTACCAGTATGAGCTGCTAGTGACAGTATGATCTACTAGTGACAGTATGAGCTGCTAGTGACAGTATGAGCTGCTAGTAACAGTATGAGCTGCTAGTACCAGTATGAGCTGCTAGTGACAGTATGTGCTGCTAGTGACAGTATGAGCTGCTAGTGACAGTATGAGCTTCTAGGATCAGTATGAGCTGCTAGTTCCTGTATGAGCTTCTAGTGACAGTATGAGCTTCCAGTACCAGTATGAGCTTCTAGTGACAGTATGAGCTGCCCATGTTAGTATGAGCTGCTAATGACAGTATGAGCTGCTAGTACCAGTATGAGCTGCTGGTGACAGTATGAGCTGCTAGTACCAGTATGAGCTGCTAGAGACAGAATGAGCTTCTAGTTACAGTATGAGCTGCTAGTATCTGTATGAGCTGCTAGTATCAGTATGAGCTGCTAGTATCAGTGTGAGCTGCTAGTACCAAAATGAGCTTCTAGTTACAGTATGAGCTGCTAGTATCAGTATGAGCTGCTAGTGACAGTATGAGCTGCTAGTGACAGTATGAGCTGTTAGTGACAGTATGAGCTGCTAGTGACAGTATGAGCTGCTAGTACCAGTGTGAGCTGCTAGTGACAGTATGAGCTGCTAGTACCAGTATAAACTTCCAGTACTAGTATGAGCTGCTAGTGACAGTATGAGCTGCTAGTACCAGTATGAGCTGGGTGTGACGGTATGAGCTGCTAGTACCAGTATGAGCTACTAATACCAGTATGAGCTGCTAGTACCAGTATGAGCTGCTAGTGACAGTATGAGTTGCTAGTGACAGTATGAGCTGCTAGTGACAGTATGAGCTGCTAGTGACAGTATGTGCTGCTAATGACAGTATGAGCTGCTAGTACCAGTATGAGCTGCTAGTGACAGTATGAGCTGCTAGTACATGTATGAGCCGCTAGTGACAGTTTGAGCTGCTAGTAACAGTATGAGCTGCTAGTACCAGTGTGAGCTGCAAGTACCAGTATGAGCTGCTAGTGACAGTATGATCTACTAGTGACAGTATGAGCTGCTAGTGACAGTATGAGCTGCTAGTAACAGTATGAGCTGCTAGTGACAGTATGAGCTGCTAGTGACAGTATGAGCTGCTAGTAACAGTGTGAGCTGCAAGTACTAGTATGAGCTGCTAGTGACATAATGAGCTGCTAGTGACAGTATGAGCTGCTTTTACCAGTATGAGCTGCTAGTGACAGTATGAGCTGCTAGTACCAGTATGAGCTGCTAGTGACAGTATGAGCTGCTAGTGACAGTATGAGCTGCTAGTACCAGTATGAGCTGCTAGTGACAGTATGAGCTGCTAGTGACAGTATGAGCTGCTAGTACCAGTATGAGCTGCTAGTGACAGTATGAGCTGCTAGTACCAGTATGAGCTGCTAGTCACAGTATGAGCTGCTAGTACCAGTATGAGCTGCTAGTGACAGTATGAGCTGCTAGTACCAGTATGAGCTGCTAGTGACCGTATGAGCTGCTAGTGACAGTATGAGCTGCTAGTACCAGTGTGAGCTGCATTTACCAGTATGAGCTGCTAGTACCAGTATGAGCTGCTAGTGACAGTAAGTGCTGCTAGTGACAGTATGAGCTGCTTGTACCAGTATGAGCTGCTAGTACCAGTATGAGCTGCTAGTGACAGTATGAGCTGCTAGTGACAGTATGAGCTGCTAGTACCAGTATGAGCTGCTAGTGACAGTATGAGCTGCTAGTACCAGTATGAGCTGCTAGTGACAGTATGAGCTGCTAGTGACAGTATTAGCTTCTAGGATCAGTATGAGCTGCTAGTTCCTGTATGAGCTTCTAGTGACAGTATGAGCTTCCAGTACCAGTATGAGCTTCTAGTGACAGTATGAGCTGCTAGTACCAATATGAGCTGCTGGTGACAGTATGAGCTGCTAGTACCAGTATGAGCAGCTAGTGACAGTATGAGCTTCTAGTGACAGTATGAGCTGCTAGTATCTGTAAGAGCTGCTAGTACCAGTATGAGCTGCTAGTGACAGTATGAGCTGCTAGTGACAGTATGTGATGCTAGTGACAGTATGAGCTGCTAGTGACAGTATGAGCTGCTAGTGACAGTATGTGATGCTAGTGACAGTATGAACTGCTAGTACCAGTATGAACTGCTAGTGACAGTATGAGCTGCTAGTACCAGTATGAGCTGCTAGTCACAGTATGAGCTGCTAGTACCAGTATGAGCTGCTAGTGACAGTATGAGCTGCTAGTGACAGTATGAGCTGCTAGTACCAGTATGAGCTGCTAGTACCAGTATGAGTTGATAGTCACAGTATGAGCTGCTTGTACCAGTATGAGCTGCTAGTGACAGTATGAGCTGCTAGTACCAGTATGAGCTGCTAGTGACAGTATGTGCTGCTAGTGACAGTATGAGCTGCTAGTACCAGTATGAGCTGCTAGTACCAGTATGAGCCGCTAGTATCAGTATGAGCTGCTAGTGACAGTAAGAGCTGCTAGTGACAGTAGGAGCTGCTAATACCAGTATGAGCTGCTGGTACCAGTATGAGCTGCTAGTATCAGTATGAGCTGCTGGTACCAGTATGAGCATCTAATGACAGTAAGAGCTGCTAGTGACAGTATGAGTTGCTAGTGACAGTATGAGCTGCTAGTACCAGTATGAGCTGCTAGTGACAGTATGAGCTGCTAGTATCAGTATGAGCTGCTAGTGACCGTATGAGCTGCTAGTGACCGTATGAGCTGCTAGTACCAGTATGAGATGCTAGTGACAGTATTAGCTGCTTTTACCAGTATGAGCTGCTAGTGACAGTATGAGCTGCTAGTGACAGTATGAGCTGCTAGTACCAGTATGAGCTGCTAGTATCAGTATGAGCTGCTAGTGACAGTAAGAGCTGCTAGTGACAGTATGATCTGCTGGTGACAGTATGAGCTGCTAGTACCAGTATGAGCTGCTAATGACAGTATGAGCTGCTAGTACCAGTATGAGCAGCTAGTACCAGTATGAGCTGCTAGTGACAGTATGAGCCGCTAGTATCAGTATGAGCTGCTAGTGACAGTAAGAGCTGCTAGTGACAGTAAGAGCTGCTAGTGACAGTATGAGCTGCTAGTGACAGTATGAGCTGCTAGTGACAGTATGAGCTGCTAGTGACAGTATGAGCTGCTAATGACAGTATGAGCTGCTAGTACCAGTATGAGCAGCTAGTACCAGTATGAGCTGCTAGTGACAGTATGAGCCGCTAGTATCAGTATGAGCTACTAGTGACAGTAAGAGCTGCTAGTGACAGTAGGAGCTGCTAGTACCAGTATGAGCTGCTGGTACCAGTATGAGCTGCTAGTATCAGTATGAGCTGCTGGTACCAGTATGAGCTGCTAATGACAGTAAGAGCTGCTAGTGACAGTATGAGCTGCTAATGACAGTAAGAGCTGCTAGTGACAGTATGAGCTGCTAGTGACAGTATGAGCTGCTAGTGACAGTATGAGCTGCTGGTACCAGTATGAGCTGCTAGTATCAGTATGAGCTGCTGGTACCAGTATGAGCTGCTAATGACAGTAAGAGCTGCTAGTGACAGTATGAGCTGCTAGTGACAGTATGAGCTGCTAGTGACAGTATGAGCTGCTAGTATCAGTATGAGCTGCTGGTACCAGTATGAGCTGCTAGTGACAGTATGAGCTGCTAGTGACAGTATGAGCTGCTAGTGACAGTATGAGCTGCTAGTACCAGTATGAGCTGCTAGTGACAGTATGAGCTGCTAGTACCAGTATGAGCTGCTAGTGACAGTATTAGCTGCTTTTACCAGTATGAGCTGCTAGTGACAGTATGAGCTGCTTGTACCAGTATGAGCTGCTAGTGACAGTATGAGCTGCTAGTAACAGTATGAGCTGCTAGTGACAGTATGAGCTGCTAGTGACAGTATGAGCTGCTAGTACCAGTATGAGCTGCTAGTACCAGTATGAGCCGCTAGTGATAGTATGAGCCGCTAGTAACAGTATGAGCTGCTAGTGACAGTATGAGCTGCTAGTGACAGTATGAGCTGCGAGTGACAGTATGAGCTGCTAGTACCAGTATGAGCTGCTAGTGACAGTATGAGCTGCTAGTGACAGTATGAGCTGCTAGTACCAGTATGAGCTGCTAGTACCAGTATGAGCTGCTAGTGACAGTATGAGCTGCTAGTGACAGTATGAGCTGCTAGTACCAGTATGAGCTGCTAGTACCAGTATGAGCTGCTAGTGATAGTATGAGCCGCTAGTAACAGTATGAGCTGCTAGTGACAGTATGAGCTGCTAGTGACAGTATGAGCTGCTTGTACCAGTATGAGCTGCTAGTACCAGTATGAGCTGCTAGTGACAGTATGTGCTGCTAATGACAGTATGAGCTGCTAGTACCAGTATGAGCTGCTAGTACCAGTATGAGCTGCTAGTATCTGAAAGCTGCTAGTGACAGTATTAGCTGCTAGTGACAGTATGAGCTGCTAGTGACAGTAAGAGCTGCTAGTGACAGTATGATCTGCTGGTGACAGTAAGAGCTGCTAGTACCAGTATGAGCTGCTAATGACAGTATGAGCTGCTAGTACCAGTATGAGCAGCTAGTACCAGTATGAGCTGCTAGTGACAGTATGAGCCGCTATTATCAGTATGAGCTGCTAGTGACAGTAAGAGCTGCTAGTGACAGTATGAGCTGCTAATGACAGTATGAGCTGCTAGTACCAGTATGAGCAGCTAGTACCAGTATGAGCTGCTAGTGACAGTATGAGCCGCTAGTATCAGTATGAGCTGCTAGTGACAGTAAGAGCTGCTAGTGACAGTAAGAGCTGCTAGTGACAGTATGAGCTGCTAGTGACAGTATGAGCTGCTAGTACCAGTATGACCTGTAGTGACAGTATGAGCTGCTTGTACCAGTATGAGCTGCTTGTACCAGTATGAGCTGCTAGTGACAGTATGAGCTGCTAGTGACAGTATGAGCTGCTTGTACCAGTATGAGCTGCTAGTATCAGTATGAGCTGCTAGTACCAGTATGAGCTGCTAGTGACAGTATGTGCTGCTAGTGACAGTATGTGATGCTAGTTACAGTATGAGCTGCTAGTGACAGTGTGAGCTGCTAGTGACAGTATGAGCTGCTAGTCACAGTATGAGCTGCTAGTACCAGTATGAGCTGCTAGTGACAGTATGAGCTGCTAGTGACAGTATGAGCTGCTAGTACCAGTATGAGCTGCTAGTACCAGTATGAGTTGATAGTCACAGTATGAGGTGCTTGTACCAGTATGAGCTGCTAGTGACAGTATGAGCTGCTAGTACCAGTATGAGCTGCTAGTGACAGTATGAGCTGCTAGTGACAGTATGAGCTGCTAGTGACAGTATGTGCTGCTAGTGACAGTATGAGCTGCTAGTACCAGTATGAGCTGCTAGTACCAGTATGAGCTGCTAGTGACAGTATGAGCTGCTAGTATCAGTATGAGCTGCTAGTGACAGTAAGAGCTGCTAGTGACAGTAGGAGCTGCTAGTACCAGTATGAGCTGCTGGTACCAGTATGAGCTGCTAGTATCAGTATGAGCTGCTGGTACCAGTATGAGCATCTAATGACAGTAAGAGCTGCTATTGACAGTATGAGCTGCTAGTGACAGTATGAGCTGCTAGTACCAGTATGAGCTGCTAGTGACAGTATGAGCTGCTAGTGACAGTATGAGCTGCTAGTGACAGTATGAGCTGCTAGTACTAGTATGAGCTGCTAGTCACAGTATGAGCTGCTAGTACCAGTATGAGCTGCTAGTGACAGTATGATCTGCTAGTGACAGTATGAGCTGCTAGTGACAGTATGAGCTGCTAGTACTAGTATGAGCTGCTAGTCACAGTATGAGCTGCTAGTACCAGTATGAGCTGCTAGTGACAGTATGATCTGCTAGTGACAGTATGAGCTGCTAGTGACAGTATGAGCTGCTAGTGACAGTATGAGCTGCTAGTATCTGTATGAGCTTCTAGTACCAGTATGAGCTGCTAGTACCAGTGTGATCTGCTAGTGTCAGTATGAGCTGCTATTACCAGTATGATCTGCTAGTGACAGTATGAGCTGCTTGTACCAGTGTGATCTGCTAGTGACAGTATGAGCTGCTAGTACCAGAATGAGCTGCTAGTGACAGTGTGAGCTGCTAGTGACAGTATGAGCTTCTAGTGACAGTATGATCTGCTAGTGACAGTATGAGCTGCTAGTGACAGTATGAGCTGCTTGTACCAGTATGAGCTGCTAGTGATAGTATGAGCTGCTAGTACCAGTATGATCTGCTAGTGACAGTATGAGCTGCTAGTGACAGTATGAGCATCTAGTGACAGTATGAGCTGCTTGTACCAGTATGAGCTGCTAGTGACAGTATGAGCTGCTAGTACCAGTATGAGCTGCTAGTGACAGTATGAGCTGCTTGTACCAGTATGAGCTGCTAGTGACAGTATGAGCTGCTAGTGACAGTATGAGCTGCTAGTACCTGTATGAGCAGCTAGTGACAGTATGAGCTGCTAGTACCAGTATGAGCTGCTAGTGACAGTATGAGCTGCTAGTGACAGTATGAGCTGCTATTGACAGTATGAGCTGCTAGTGACAGTATGAGCTGCTATTGACAGTATGAGCTGCTAGTGACAGTATGAGCTGCTAGTGACAGTATGAGCTGCTAGTGACAGTATGAGCTGCTTGTACCAGTATGAGCTGCTATTGACAGTTTGAGTTGCTAGTGACAGTATGAGCTGCTAGTGACAGTATGAGCTGCTAGTACCAGTAAGAGCTGCTAGTGACAGTATGAGCTGCTAGTGACAGTATGAGCTGCTAGTACCAGTATGAGCAGCTAGTGACAGTATGAGCTGCTATTGACAGTTTGAGCTGCTAGAGACAGTATGAGCTGCTAGTGACAGTATGAGCTGCTAGTGCCAGTATGAGCTGCTAGTGACAGTATGAGCTGCTAATGACAGTATGAGCTACTAGTACCAGTATGAGCTGCTAGTGACAATATGAGCTGCTAGTGATAGTATGAGCCGCTAGTAACAGTATGAGCTGCTAGTGCCAGTATGAGCTGCTAGTGACAGTATGAGCTGCTAGTGACAGTATGAGCTGCTTGTACCAGTATGAGCTGCTAGTGACAGTATGAGCTGCTTGTACCAGTATTTGCTGCTAGTGATAGTATGAGCTGCTAGTGACAGTATGAGTTGCTAGTCACAGTATGAGCTGCTAGTGACAGTATGAGTTGCTATTCACAGTATGAGCTGCTTGTACCAGTATGAGTTGCTAGTCACAGTATGAGCTGCTTGTACCAGTAAGAGCTGCTAGTGACAGTATGAGCTGCTAGTGACAGTATGAGCTGCTAGTGACAGTATGAGCTTCTAGGATCAGTATGAGCTGCTAGTTCCTGTATGAGCTTCTAGTGACAGTATGAGCTTCCAGTACCAGTATGAGCTTCTAGTGACAGTATGAGCTGCCCATGTTAGTATGAGCTGCTAGTGACAGTATGAGCTGCTAGTACCAGTATGAGCTGCTGGTGACAGTATGAGCTGCTAGTACCAGTATGAGCTGCTAGAGACAGAATGAGCTTCTAGTTACAGTATGAGCTGCTAGTATCTGTATGAGCTGCTAGTATCAGTATGAGCTGCTAGTATCAGTGTGAGCTGCTAGTACCAAAATGAGCTTCTAGTTACAGTATGAGCTGCTAATATCAGTATGAGCTGCTAGTGACAGTATGAGCTGCTAGTGACAGTATGAGCTGTTAGTGACAGTATGAGCTGCTAGTGACAGTATGAGCTGCTAGTACCAGTGTGAGCTGCTAGTGACAGTATGAGCTGCTAGTACCAGTATAAACTTCCAGTACTAGTATGAGCTGCTAGTGACAGTATGAGCTGCTAGTACCAGTATGAGCAGGGTGTGACGGTATGAGCTGCTAATACCAGTATGAGCTACTAATACCAGTATGAGCTGCTAGTACCAGTATGAGCTGCTAGTGACAGTATGAGTTGCTAGTGACAGTATGAGCTGCTAGTGACAGTATGAGCTGCTAGTGACAGTATGTGCTGCTAATGACAGTATGAGCTGCTAGTACCAGTATGAGCTGCTAGTGACAGTATGAGCTGCTAGTACATGTATGAGCCGCTAGTGACAGTTTGAGCTGCTAGTGACAGTATGAGCTGCTAGTACCAGTGTGAGCTGCAAGTACCAGTATGAGCTGCTAGTGACAGTATGATCTACTAGTGACAGTATGAGCTGCTAGTAACAGTATGAGCTGCTAGTGACAGTATGAGCTGCTAGTGACAGTATGAGCTGCTAGTAACAGTGTGAGCTGCAAGTACTAGTATGAGCTGCTAGTGACATAATGAGCTGCTAGTGACAGTATGAGCTGCTTTTACCAGTATGAGCTGCTAGTGACAGTATGAGCTGCTAGTACCAGTATGAGCTGCTAGTGACAGTATGAGCTGCTAGTGACAGTATGAGCTGCTAGTACCAGTATGAGCTGCTAGTGACAGTATGAGCTGCTAGTGACAGTATGAGCTGCTAGTGACAGTATGAGCTGCTAGTACCAGTATGAGCTGCTAGTGACAGTATGAGCTGCTAGTACCAGTATGAGCTGCTAGTCACAGTATGAGCTGCTAGTACCAGTATGAGCTGCTAGTGACAGTATGAGCTGCTAGTACCAGTATGAGCTGCTAGTGACCGTATGAGCTGCTAGTGACAGTATGAGCTGCTAGTACCAGTGTGAGCTGCATTTACCAGTATGAGCTGCTAGTACCAGTATGAGCTGCTAGTGACAGTAAGTGCTGCTAGTGACAGTATGAGCTGCTTGTACCAGTATGAGCTGCTAGTACCAGTATGAGCTGCTAGTGACAGTATGAGCTGCTAGTGACAGTATGAGCTGCTAGTACCAGTATGAGCTGCTAGTGACAGTATGAGCTGCTAGTACCAGTATGAGCTGCTAGTGACAGTATGAGCTGCTAGTGACAGTATTAGCTTCTAGGATCAGTATGAGCTGCTAGTTCCTGTATGAGCTTCTAGTGACAGTATGAGCTTCCAGTACCAGTATGAGCTTCTAGTGACAGTATGAGCTGCTAGTACCAATATGAGCTGCTGTTGACAGTATGAGCTGCTAGTACCAGTATGAGCAGCTAGTGACAGTATGAGCTTCTAGTGACAGTATGAGCTGCTAGTATCTGTAAGAGCTGCTAGTACCAGTATGAGCTGCTAGTGACAGTATGAGCTGCTAGTGACAGTATGAGCTGTTAGTGACTGTATGAGCTGCTAGTGACAGTATGAGCTGCTAGTACCAGTGTGAGCTGCTAGTGACAGTATGAGCTGCTAGTACCAGTATAAGCTTCCAGTACCAGTATGAGCTGCTAGTGACAGTATGAGCTTCCAGTACCAGTATGAGCTGCTAGTGACAGTATGAGCTGCTAGTACCAGTATGAGCAGGGTGTGACAGTATGAGCTGCTAGTACCAGTATGAGCTGCTAGTCACAGTATGAGCTGCTAGTACCAGTATGAGCTGCTAGTGACAGTATGAGCTGCTAGTACCAGTATGAGCTGCTAGTGACAGTATGAGCTGCTAGTACCAGTGTGAGCTGCAAGTACCAGTATGAGCTGCTAGTACCAGTGTGAGCTGCAAGTACCAGTATGAGCTGCTAGTGACAGTATGAGCTGCTAATGACAGTATGATCTGCTAGTGACAGTATGAGCTGCTAGTACCAGTGTGAGCTGCTAGTGACAGTATGAGCTGCTAGTGACAGTATGAGCTGCTAGTGACAGTATGAGCTGCTGGTAACAGTGTGAGCTGCAAGTACTAGTATGAGCTGCTAGTGACAGTATGAGCTGCTAGTGACAGTATGAGCTGCTGGTAACAGTGTGAGCTGCAAGTACTAGTATGAGCTGCTAGTGACAGTATGAGCTGCTAGAGACAGTATGAGCTGGTTGTACCAGTATGAGCTGCTAGTATCAGTATGAGCTGCTAGTGACAGTATGAGCTGCTTGTGACAGTATGAGCTGCTAGTACCAGTGTGAGCTGCAATTACCAGTGTGAGCTGCTAGTGACAGAATGAGCTGCTAGTGACAGTATGAGCTGCTATTACCAGTATGAGCTGCTAGTGACAGTATGAGCTGCTTGCACCAGTAAGAGCTGCTAGTATCTGTATGAGCTGCTAGTACCAGTATGAGTGCTACTGACAGTATGAGCTGCTAGTATCTGTATGAGCTGCTAGTATCAGTATAAGCTGCTAGTGACAGTATGAGCTGCTTGTGACAGTATGAGCTGTTAGTGACTGTATGAGCTGCTAGTGACAGTATGAGCTGCTAGTACCAGTATAAGCTTCCAGTACCAGTATGAGCTGTAGTGACAGTATGAGCTTCCAGTACCAGTATGAGCTGCTAGTGACAGTATGAGCTGCTAGTACCAGTATGAGCTGCTAGTACCAGTTTTGAGCTGCTAGTCACAGTATGAGCTGCTAGTACCAGTATGAGCTGCTAGTGACAGTATGAGCTGCTAGTACCAGTATGAGCTGCTAGTGACAGTATGAGCTGCTAGTATCAGTATGAGCTGCTAGTGACAGTATGATCTGCTAGTGACAGTATGATCTACTAGTGACAGTATGAGCTGCTAGTACCAGTATGAGCTGCTAGTGACAGTATGAGCTTCAAGTATCAGTATGAGCTGCTAGTACCAGTGTGAGCTGCTAGTACCAATATGAGCTTCTAGTTATAGTATGAGCTGCTAGTATCAGTATGAGCTTCTAGTTACAGTATGAGCTGCCCATGTTAGTATGAGCTGCTAGTGACAGTATGAGCTGCTAGTACCAGTATGAGCTGCTAGTGATAGTATGAGCTACTAGTACCAGTATGAGCTGCTAGTACCAGTGTGAGCTGCTAGTACCAGTATGAGCTTCTAGTTACAGTATGAGCTGCTAGTATCAGTATGAGCTTCAAGTTACAGTATGAGCTTCTAGTATCAGTATGAGCTGCTAGTGACAGTATGAGCTGCTAGTGACAGTATGAGCTCCTAGTACCAGTGTGAGCTGCTAGTGACTGTATGAGCTGCTAGTGAAAGTATGAGCTGCTAGTGACAGTATGAGCTGCTAGTACCAGTGTGAGCTGCTAGTGACAGTATGAACTGCTAGTACCAGTATGAGCTTCCAGTACCAGTATGAGCTGCTAGTGACTGTATGAGCTTCCAGTACCAGTATGAACTGCTAGTGACAGTATGAGCTGCTAGTACCAGTATGAGCTGCTGGTGACAGTATGAGCTGCTAGTACCAGTATGAGCAGCTAGTGACAATATGAGCTGCTAGTGACAGTATGAGCTGCCAGTACCAGTATGAGCTGCTAGTGACAGTATGAGCTGCTAGTACCAGTATGAGCAGCTAGTGACAGTATGAGCTGCTAGTACCAGTATGAGCTGCTAGTGACAGTATGAGCTGCTATTGACAGTATGAGCTGCTAGTACCAGTGTGAGCTGCATTTACCAGTATGAGCTGCTAGTACCAGTATGAGCTGCTAGTGACAGTATGTGCTGCTAGTGACAGTATGAGCTGCTTGTACCAGTATGAGCTGCTAGTGACAGTATGAGCTGCTAGTACCAGTATGAGCTGCTAGTACCAGTATGAGCTGCTAGTGACAGTATGAGCTGCTAGTGACAGTATGAGCTTCTAGGATCAGTATGAGCTGCTTGTACCAGTAAGAGATGCTAGTATCAGTATGAGCTGCTAGTACCAGTATGAGCTGCTAGTGATAGTATGAGCTGCTAGTACCAGTATGAGCTGCTAGTACCAGTATGAGCTGCTAGTGACAGTATGTGCTGCTAGTGACAGTATGAGCTGCTTGTACCAGTATGAGCTGGGTGTGACAGTATGAGCTGCTAGTACCATTATGAGCTGCTAGTGACAGTATGAGCTGCTAGTGACAGTATGAGCTGCTAGTACCAGTATGAGATGCTAGTGACAGTATGAGCTGCTAGTGACAGTATGAGCTGCTAGTACCAGTATGAGCTGCTAGTACCAGTATGAGCTGCTAGTGACAGTATGAGCTGCTAGTACCAGTATGAGCTGCTAGTGACAGTATGAGCTTCTAGTGACAGTATGAGCTGCTAGTACCATTGTTTGCTGCATTTACCAGTATGAGCTGCTAGATACCAGTATGAGCTGCTAGTGACAGAATGAGCTGCTTGTACCAGTATGAGCTGGTAGTGACAGTATGAGCTGCTAGTACCAGTATGAGCTGCTAGTACCAGTATGAGCTGCTAGTGACAGTATGTGCTGCTAGTGACAGTATGAGCTGCTAGTGACAGTATGAGCTGCTATTGACTTTATGAGCTGCAAGTACCAGTATGAGCTGCTAGTCACAGTATGAGCTGCTAATACCAGTATGAGCTGCTAGTGACAGTATGAGCTGCAAGTACCTGTATGAGCTGCTAGTACCAGTATGAGCTGTTAGTGACAGTATGTGCTGCTAATGACAGTATGAGCTGCTAGTACTAGTATGAGCTGCTAGTACCAGTATGAGCTGCTAGTGACAGTATGAGCCGCTAGTATCAGTATGAGCTGCTAGTGACAGTAAGAGCTGCTAGAGACAGTAGGAGCTGCTAGTACCAGTATGAGCTGCTAGTATCAGTATGAGCAGCTAGTGACAGTATGAGCTGCTAGTGACAGTATGAGCTGCTAGTGACAGTAAGAGCTGCTAGTGACAGTATGAGCTGCTAGTGACAGTATGAGCTGCTAGTGACAGTATGAGCTGCTAGTACCAGTATGAGCTGCTAGTGACAGTATGAGCTGCTAGTATCAGTATGAGCTGCTAGTGACAGTATGAGCTGCTAGTGACAGTATGAGCTGCTAGTGACAGTATGAGATGCTAGTGACAGTATTAGCTGCTTTTACCAGTATGAGCTGCTAGTGACAGTATGAGCTGCTAGTACCAGTATGAGCTGCTAGTGACAGTATGAGCTGCTAGTGACAGTAAGAGCTGCTAGTGACAGTATGAGCTGCTAGTACCAGTATGAGCTGCTAGTGACAGTATGAGCTGCTAGTACCAGTATGAGCTGCTAGTGACAGTATGAGCTGCTAGTACCAGTATAAGCTGCTAGTGACAGTATGAGCTGCTAGTGACAGTATGAGCTGCTAGTGACAGTATGAGCTGCTAGTACTAGTATGAGCTGCTAGTCACAGTATGAGCTACTAGTACCAGTATGAGCTGCTAGTCCAAGAATGAGCTACTAGTCACAGTATGAGCTGCTAGTACCAGCATGAGCTGCTATTGACAGTATGAGCTGCTAGTACCAGTATCAGCTGCTAGTGACAGTATGAGCTGCTAGTGACAGTATGAGCTTCTAGTACCAGTAAGAGCTGCTAGTGACAGTATGAGCTTCTTATACCAGTATGATCTGCTAGTGACAGTATGAGCTTCTAGAGACAGTATGAGCTGCTTGTACCAGTATGAGCTGCTAGTGACAGTATGAGCTGCTAGTGACAGTATGAGCTGCTAGTACCAGTATGAGCTTCTAGTGACAGTATGAGCTGCTAGTGACAGTATGAGCTGCTAGTACCAGTATGAGCTGCTAGTACCAGTATGAGCTGCTAGTGACAGTATGAGCTGATAGTACCAGTATGAGCTGCTAGTGACAGTATGAGCTGCTAGTACCAGTATGAGCTTCTAGTGACAGTATGAGCTGCTAGTGACAGTATGAGCTGCTAGTGACAGTATGAGCTGCTAGTACCAGTATGAGCTGCTAGTGACAGTATGAGCTTCTAGTGACAGTATGAGCTGCTTGTACCAGTATGAGCTGCTAGTGATAGTATAAGCTGCTAGTACCAGTATGATCTGCTAGTGACAGTATGAACTGCTAGTACCAGTATGATCTGCTAGTGACAGTATGAGCTTCTAGTGACAGTATGAGCTTCTAGTGACAGTATGAGCTGCTTGTACCAGTATGATCTGCTAGTGACAGTATGAGCTGCTAGTGATAGTATAAGCTGCTAGTACCAGTATGATCTGCTAGTACCAGTATGATCTTCTAGTGACAGTATGAGCTGCTAGTGACAGTATGAGCTGCTAGTGATAGTATAAGCTGCTAGTACCAGTATGATCTGCTAGTACCAGTATGATCTTCTAGTGACAGTATGAGCTGCTAGTGACAGTATGAGCTGCTTGTACCAGTATGACCTTCTAGTGACAGTATGAGCTGCTAGTACCAGTATGAGCTGCTAGTGACAGTATGAGCTGCTAGTACCAGTATGAGCTGCAAGTACCAGTATGAGCTGCTAGTGACAGTATGAGCTGCTTGTACCAGTATGACCTTCTAGTGACAGTATGAGCTGCTAGTACCAGTATGAGCTGCTAGTGACAGTATGAGCTGCTAGTACCAGTATGAGCTGCTAGTACCAGTATGAGCTGCTAGTGACAGTATGAGCTGCTAGTGACAGTATGAGCTGCTTGTACCAGTATGAGCTGCTAGTGATAGTATGAGCTGCTAGTGACAGTATGAGCTGCTAGTGACAGTATGAGCTGCTAGTATCAATATGAGCTGCTAGTGACAGTATGAGCTGCTAGTGACAGTATGAGCTGCTTGTACCAGAATGAGCCGCTAGTGATAGTATGAGCCGCTAGTAACAGTATGAGCCGCTAGCAACAGTATGAGCAGCTAGTGACAGTATGAGCTGCTAGTACCAGTATGAGCCGCTAGTAACAGTATGAGCAGTTAGTGACAGTATGAGCTGCTAGTACCAGTATGAGCTGCTAGTACCAGTATGAGCTGCTAGTGACAGTATGAGCTGCTAGTGACAGTATGAGCTGCTAGTGACAGTATGAGCCGCTAGAATCAGTATGAGCTGCTAGTGACAGTATGAGCTGCTAGTAACAGTATGAGCTGCTAGTGACAGTATGAGCTGCTAGTGACAGTATGAGCTGCTAGTACCAGTATGAGCTGCTAGTTACAGTATGAGCTGCTAGTGACAGTATGAGCTGCTAGTATCAGTATGAGCTGCTAGTGACAGTATGAGCTGCTAGTCACAGTATGAGCTGCTAGTATCAGTATGAGCTGCTAGTACCAGTATGAGCTGCTAGTGACAGTATGAGCTGCTAGTGACAGTATGAGCTGCTAGTGACAGTATTAGCTGCTAGTATCAGTATGAGCTGCTAGTGACAGTATGAGCTGCTAGTCACAGTATGAGCTGCTAGTACCAGTATGAGCTGCTAGTGATAGTATGAGCCGCTAGTAACAGTATGAGCTGCTAGTACCAGTATGAGCTGCTAGTGACAGTATGAGCCGCTAGTATCAGTATGAGCTGCTAGTGACAGTAAGAGCTGCTAGTGACAGTAAGAGCTGCTAGTGACAGTATGTGCTGCTAGTGACAGTATGAGCTGCTAGTGACAGTATGAGCTGCTAGTACCAGTATGAGCTGCTTGTACCAGTATGAGCTGCTAGTGACAGTATGAGCAGCTAGTGACAGTAAGAGCTGCTTGTACCAGTATGAGCTGCTAGTGACAGTATGAGCTGCTAGTGACAGTATGAGCTGCTAGTGACAGTATGAGCAGCTAGTACCAGTATGAGCTGCTAGTGACAGTATGAGCTGCTAGTGACAGTATTAGCTGCTAGTATCAGTATGAGCTGCTAGTGACAGTATGAGCTGCTAGTCACAGTATGAGCTGCTAGTACCAGTATGAGCTGCTAGTGATAGTATGAGCCGCTAGTAACAGTATGAGCTGCTAGTACCAGTATGAGCTGCTAGTGACAGTATGAGCCGCTAGTATCAGTATGAGCTGCTAGTGACAGTAAGAGCTGCTAGTGACAGTAAGAGCTGCTAGTGACAGTATGTGCTGCTAGTGACAGTATGAGCTGCTAGTGACAGTATGAGCTGCTAGTACCAGTATGAGCTGCTTGTACCAGTATGAGCTGCTAGTGACAGTATGAGCAGCTAGTGACAGTAAGAGCTGCTTGTACCAGTATGAGCTGCTAGTGACAGTATGAGCTGCTAGTGACAGTATGAGCTGCTAGTGACAGTATGAGCAGCTAGTACCAGTATGAGCTGCTATTACCAGTATGAGCTGCTAGTGACAGTATGAGCTGCTAGTGACAGTATGAGCTGCTTGTACCAATATGAGCTGCTAGTATCAGTATGAGCTGCTAGTACCAGTATGAGCTGCTAGTGACAGTATGAGCTGCTAGTGACAGTATGTGATGCTAGTGACAGTATGAGCAGCTAGTACCAGTATGAGCTGCTATTACCAGTATGAGCTGCTAGTGACAGTATGAGCTGCTAGTGACAGTATGAGCTGCTTGTACCAATATGAGCTGCTAGTATCAGTATGAGCTGCTAGTACCAGTATGAGCTGCTAGTGACAGTATGAGCTGCGAGTGACAGTATGAGCTGCTAGTGACAGTGTGAGCTGCTAGTATCAGTATGAGCTGCTAGTACCAGTATGAGCTGCTAGTGACAGTATGAGCTGCTAGTGACAGTATGTGATGCTAATGACAGTATGAGCTGCTAGTGACAGTGTGAGCTGCTAGTGACAGTGTGAGCTGCTAGTATCAGTATGAGCTGCTAGTACCAGTATGAGCTGCTAGTGACAGTATGAGCTGCTAGTGACAGTATGTGATGCTAGTGACAGTATGAGCTGCTAGTGACAGTATGAGCTGCTAGTGACAGTATGTGATGCTAGTGACAGTATGAACTGCTAGTACCAGTATGAACTGCTAGTGACAGTATGAGCTGCTAGTACCAGTATGAGCTGCTAGTCACAGTATGAGCTGCTAGTACCAGTATGAGCTGCTAGTGACAGTATGAGCTGCTAGTGACAGTATGAGCTGCTAGTACCAGTATGAGCTGCTAGTACCAGTATGAGTTGATAGTCACAGTATGAGCTGCTTGTACCAGTATGAGCTGCTAGTGACAGTATGAGCTGCTAGTACCAGTATGAGCTGCTAGTGACAGTATGTGCTGCTAGTGACAGTATGAGCTGCTAGTACCAGTATGAGCTGCTAGTACCAGTATGAGCCGCTAGTATCAGTATGAGCTGCTAGTGACAGTAAGAGCTGCTAGTGACAGTAGGAGCTGCTAGTACCAGTATGAGCTGCTGGTACCAGTATGAGCTGCTAGTATCAGTATGAGCTGCTGGTACCAGTATGAGCATCTAATGACAGTAAGAGCTGCTAGTGACAGTATGAGTTGCTAGTGACAGTATGAGCTGCTAGTACCAGTATGAGCTGCTAGTGACAGTATGAGCTGCTAGTATCAGTATGAGCTGCTAGTGACCGTATGAGCTGCTAGTGACCGTATGAGCTGCTAGTACCAGTATGAGATGCTAGTGACAGTATTAGCTGCTTTTACCAGTATGAGCTGCTAGTGACAGTATGAGCTGCTAGTGACAGTATGAGCTGCTAGTACCAGTATGAGCTGCTAGTATCAGTATGAGCTGCTAGTGACAGTAAGAGCTGCTAGTGACAGTATGATCTGCTGGTGACAGTATGAGCTGCTAGTACCAGTATGAGCTGCTAATGACAGTATGAGCTGCTAGTACCAGTATGAGCAGCTAGTACCAGTATGAGCTGCTAGTGACAGTATGAGCCGCTAGTATCAGTATGAGCTGCTAGTGACAGTAAGAGCTGCTAGTGACAGTAAGAGCTGCTAGTGACAGTATGAGCTGCTAGTGACAGTATGATCTGCTAGTGACAGTATGAGCTGCTAGTGACAGTATGAGCTGCTAATGACAGTATGAGCTGCTAGTACCAGTATGAGCAGCTAGTACCAGTATGAGCTGCTAGTGACAGTATGAGCCGCTAGTATCAGTATGAGCTACTAGTGACAGTAAGAGCTGCTAGTGACAGTAGGAGCTGCTAGTACCAGTATGAGCTGCTGGTACCAGTATGAGCTGCTAGTATCAGTATGAGCTGCTGGTACCAGTATGAGCTGCTAATGACAGTAAGAGCTGCTAGTGACAGTATGAGCTGCTAATGACAGTAAGAGCTGCTAGTGACAGTATGAGCTGCTAGTGACAGTATGAGCTGCTAGTGACAGTATGAGCTGCTGGTACCAGTATGAGCTGCTAGTATCAGTATGAGCTGCTGGTACCAGTATGAGCTGCTAATGACAGTAAGAGCTGCTAGTGACAGTATGAGCTGCTAGTGACAGTATGAGCTGCTAGTATCAGTATGAGCTGCTGGTACCAGTATGAGCTGCTAGTGACAGTATGAGCTGCTAGTGACAGTATGAGCTGCTAGTGACAGTATGAGCTGCTAGTACCAGTATGAGCTGCTAGTGACAGTATGAGCTGCTAGTACCAGTATGAGCTGCTAGTGACAGTATTAGCTGCTTTTACCAGTATGAGCTGCTAGTGACAGTATGAGCTGCTTGTACCAGTATGAGCTGCTAGTGACAGTATGAGCTGCTAGTAACAGTATGAGCTGCTAGTGACAGTATGAGCTGCTAGTGACAGTATGAGCTGCTAGTACCAGTATGAGCTGCTAGTACCAGTATGAGCTGCTAGTGATAGTATGAGCCGCTAGTAACAGTATGAGCTGCTAGTGACAGTATGAGCTGCTAGTGACAGTATGAGCTGCGAGTGACAGTATGAGCTGCTAGTACCAGTATGAGCTGCTAGTGACAGTATGAGCTGCTAGTGACAGTATGAGCTGCTAGTACCAGTATGAGCTGCTAGTACCAGTATGAGCTGCTAGTGACAGTATGAGCTGCTAGTGACAGTATGAGCTGCTAGTACCAGTATGAGCTGCTAGTACCAGTATGAGCTGCTAGTGATAGTATGAGCCGCTAGTAACAGTATGAGCTGCTAGTGACAGTATGAGCTGCTAGTGACAGTATGAGCTGCTTGTACCAGTATGAGCTGCTAGTACCAGTATGAGCTGCTAGTGACAGTATGTGCTGCTAATGACAGTATGAGCTGCTAGTACCAGTATGAGCTGCTAGTACCAGTATGAGCTGCTAGTATCTGAAAGCTGCTAGTGACAGTATTAGCTGCTAGTGACAGTATGAGCTGCTAGTGACAGTAAGAGCTGCTAGTGATAGTATGAGCTGCTAGTGACAGTATGAGCTGCTTGTACCAGTATGACCTTCTAGTGACAGTATGAGCTGCTAGTACCAGTATGAGCTGCTAGTGACAGTATGAGCTGCTAGTACCAGTATGAGCTGCAAGTACCAGTATGAGCTGCTAGTGACAGTATGAGCTGCTTGTACCAGTATGACCTTCTAGTGACAGTATGAGCTGCTAGTACCAGTATGAGCTGCTAGTGACAGTATGAGCTGCTAGTACCAGTATGAGCTGCTAGTACCAGTATGAGCTGCTAGTGACAGTATGAGCTGCTAGTGACAGTATGAGCTGCTTGTACCAGTATGAGCTGCTAGTGATAGTATGAGCTGCTAGTGACAGTATGAG
This sequence comes from Taudactylus pleione, assembly GCA_031769625.1. Lineage (NCBI taxonomy): Eukaryota > Metazoa > Chordata > Amphibia > Anura > Myobatrachidae > Taudactylus > Taudactylus pleione. Next base: position 3,433,536 of record JAUIMM010000267.1, read on the forward strand.
CTGCTAGTGACAGTATGAGCTGCTAGTATCAATATGAGCTGCTAGTGACAGTATGAGCTGCTAGTGACAGTATGAGCTGCTTGTACCAGAATGAGCCGCTAGTGATAGTATGAGCCGCTAGTAACAGTATGAGCCGCTAGCAACAGTATGAGCAGCTAGTGACAGTATGAGCTGCTAGTACCAGTATGAGCCGCTAGTAACAGTATGAGCAGTTAGTGACAGTATGAGCTGCTAGTACCAGTATGAGCTGCTAGTACCAGTATGAGCTGCTAGTGACAGTATGAGCTGCTAGTGACAGTATGAGCTGCTAGTGACAGTATGAGCCGCTAGAATCAGTATGAGCTGCTAGTGACAGTATGAGCTGCTAGTAACAGTATGAGCTGCTAGTGACAGTATGAGCTGCTAGTGACAGTATGAGCTGCTAGTACCAGTATGAGCTGCTAGTGACAGTATGAGCTGCTAGTGACAGTATGAGCTGCTAGTATCAGTATGAGCTGCTAGTGACAGTATGAGCTGCTAGTCACAGTATGAGCTGCTAGTATCAGTATGAGCTGCCAGTACCAGTATGAGCTGCTAGTGACAGTATGAGCTGCTAGTGACAGTATGAGCTGCTAGTGACAGTATTAGCTGCTAGTATCAGTATGAGCTGCTAGTGACAGTATGAGCTGCTAGTCACAGTATGAGCTGCTAGTACCAGTATGAGCTGCTAGTGATAGTATGAGCCGCTAGTAACAGTATGAGCTGCTAGTACCAGTATGAGCTGCTAGTGACAGTATGAGCCGCTAGTATCAGTATGAGCTGCTAGTGACAGTAAGAGCTGCTAGTGACAGTAAGAGCTGCTAGTGACAGTATGTGCTGCTAGTGACAGTATGAGCTGCTAGTGACAGTATGAGCTGCTAGTACCAGTATGAGCTGCTTGTACCAGTATGAGCTGCTAGTGACAGTATGAGCAGCTAGTGACAGTAAGAGCTGCTTGTACCAGTATGAGCTGCTAGTGACAGTATGAGCTGCTAGTGACAGTATGAGCTGCTAGTGACAGTATGAGCAGCTAGTACCAGTATGAGCTGCTAGTGACAGTATGAGCTGCTAGTGACAGTATTAGCTGCTAGTATCAGTATGAGCTGCTAGTGACAGTATGAGCTGCTAGTCACAGTATGAGCTGCTAGTACCAGTATGAGCTGCTAGTGATAGTATGAGCCGCTAGTAACAGTATGAGCTGCTAGTACCAGTATGAGCTGCTAGTGACAGTATGAGCCGCTAGTATCAGTATGAGCTGCTAGTGACAGTAAGAGCTGCTAGTGACAGTAAGAGCTGCTAGTGACAGTATGTGCTGCTAGTGACAGTATGAGCTGCTAGTGACAGTATGAGCTGCTAGTACCAGTATGAGCTGCTTGTACCAGTATGAGCTGCTAGTGACAGTATGAGCAGCTAGTGACAGTAAGAGCTGCTTGTACCAGTATGAGCTGCTAGTGACAGTATGAGCTGCTAGTGACAGTATGAGCTGCTAGTGACAGTATGAGCAGCTAGTACCAGTATGAGCTGCTATTACCAGTATGAGCTGCTAGTGACAGTATGAGCTGCTAGTGACAGTATGAGCTGCTTGTACCAATATGAGCTGCTAGTATCAGTATGAGCTGCTAGTACCAGTATGAGCTGCTAGTGACAGTATGAGCTGCTAGTGACAGTATGTGATGCTAGTGACAGTATGAGCAGCTAGTACCAGTATGAGCTGCTATTACCAGTATGAGCTGCTAGTGACAGTATGAGCTGCTAGTGACAGTATGAGCTGCTTGTACCAATATGAGCTGCTAGTATCAGTATGAGCTGCTAGTACCAGTATGAGCTGCTAGTGACAGTATGAGCTGCGAGTGACAGTATGAGCTGCTAGTGACAGTGTGAGCTGCTAGTATCAGTATGAGCTGCTAGTACCAGTATGAGCTGCTAGTGACAGTATGAGCTGCTAGTGACAGTATGTGATGCTAATGACAGTATGAGCTGCTAGTGACAGTGTGAGCTGCTAGTGACAGTGTGAGCTGCTAGTATCAGTATGAGCTGCTAGTACCAGTATGAGCTGCTAGTGACAGTATGAGCTGCTAGTGACAGTATGTGATGCTAGTGACAGTATGAGCTGCTAGTGACAGTATGAGCTGCTAGTGACAGTATGTGATGCTAGTGACAGTATGAACTGCTAGTACCAGTATGAACTGCTAGTGACAGTATGAGCTGCTAGTACCAGTATGAGCTGCTAGTCACAGTATGAGCTGCTAGTACCAGTATGAGCTGCTAGTGACAGTATGAGCTGCTAGTGACAGTATGAGCTGCTAGTACCAGTATGAGCTGCTAGTACCAGTATGAGTTGATAGTCACAGTATGAGCTGCTTGTACCAGTATGAGCTGCTAGTGACAGTATGAGCTGCTAGTACCAGTATGAGCTGCTAGTGACAGTATGTGCTGCTAGTGACAGTATGAGCTGCTAGTACCAGTATGAGCTGCTAGTACCAGTATGAGCCGCTAGTATCAGTATGAGCTGCTAGTGACAGTAAGAGCTGCTAGTGACAGTAGGAGCTGCTAGTACCAGTATGAGCTGCTGGTACCAGTATGAGCTGCTAGTATCAGTATGAGCTGCTGGTACCAGTATGAGCATCTAATGACAGTAAGAGCTGCTAGTGACAGTATGAGTTGCTAGTGACAGTATGAGCTGCTAGTACCAGTATGAGCTGCTAGTGACAGTATGAGCTGCTAGTATCAGTATGAGCTGCTAGTGACCGTATGAGCTGCTAGTGACCGTATGAGCTGCTAGTACCAGTATGAGATGCTAGTGACAGTATTAGCTGCTTTTACCAGTATGAGCTGCTAGTGACAGTATGAGCTGCTAGTGACAGTATGAGCTGCTAGTACCAGTATGAGCTGCTAGTACCAGTATGAGCTGCTAGTGATAGTATGAGCCGCTAGTAACAGTATGAGCTGCTAGTGACAGTATGAGCTGCTAGTGACAGTATGAGCTGCTTGTACCAGTATGAGCTGCTAGTACCAGTATGAGCTGCTAGTGACAGTATGTGCTGCTAATGACAGTATGAGCTGCTAGTACCAGTATGAGCTGCTAGTACCAGTATGAGCTGCTAGTATCTGAAAGCTGCTAGTGACAGTATTAGCTGCTAGTGACAGTATGAGCTGCTAGTGACAGTAAGAGCTGCTAGTGATAGTATGAGCTGCTAGTGACAGTATGAGCTGCTTGTACCAGTATGACCTTCTAGTGACAGTATGAGCTGCTAGTACCAGTATGAGCTGCTAGTGACAGTATGAGCTGCTAGTACCAGTATGAGCTGCAAGTACCAGTATGAGCTGCTAGTGACAGTATGAGCTGCTTGTACCAGTATGACCTTCTAGTGACAGTATGAGCTGCTAGTACCAGTATGAGCTGCTAGTGACAGTATGAGCTGCTAGTACCAGTATGAGCTGCTAGTACCAGTATGAGCTGCTAGTGACAGTATGAGCTGCTAGTGACAGTATGAGCTGCTTGTACCAGTATGAGCTGCTAGTGATAGTATGAGCTGCTAGTGACAGTATGAGCTGCTAGTGACAGTATGAGCTGCTAGTATCAATATGAGCTGCTAGTGACAGTATGAGCTGCTAGTGACAGTATGAGCTGCTTGTACCAGAATGAGCCGCTAGTGATAGTATGAGCCGCTAGTAACAGTATGAGCCGCTAGCAACAGTATGAGCAGCTAGTGACAGTATGAGCTGCTAGTACCAGTATGAGCCGCTAGTAACAGTATGAGCAGTTAGTGACAGTATGAGCTGCTAGTACCAGTATGAGCTGCTAGTACCAGTATGAGCTGCTAGTGACAGTATGAGCTGCTAGTGACAGTATGAGCTGCTAGTGACAGTATGAGCCGCTAGAATCAGTATGAGCTGCTAGTGACAGTATGAGCTGCTAGTAACAGTATGAGCTGCTAGTGACAGTATGAGCTGCTAGTGACAGTATGAGCTGCTAGTACCAGTATGAGCTGCTAGTGACAGTATGAGCTGCTAGTGACAGTATGAGCTGCTAGTATCAGTATGAGCTGCTAGTGACAGTATGAGCTGCTAGTCACAGTATGAGCTGCTAGTATCAGTATGAGCTGCCAGTACCAGTATGAGCTGCTAGTGACAGTATGAGCTGCTAGTGACAGTATGAGCTGCTAGTGACAGTATTAGCTGCTAGTATCAGTATGAGCTGCTAGTGACAGTATGAGCTGCTAGTCACAGTATGAGCTGCTAGTACCAGTATGAGCTGCTAGTGATAGTATGAGCCGCTAGTAACAGTATGAGCTGCTAGTACCAGTATGAGCTGCTAGTGACAGTATGAGCCGCTAGTATCAGTATGAGCTGCTAGTGACAGTAAGAGCTGCTAGTGACAGTAAGAGCTGCTAGTGACAGTATGTGCTGCTAGTGACAGTATGAGCTGCTAGTGACAGTATGAGCTGCTAGTACCAGTATGAGCTGCTTGTACCAGTATGAGCTGCTAGTGACAGTATGAGCAGCTAGTGACAGTAAGAGCTGCTTGTACCAGTATGAGCTGCTAGTGACAGTATGAGCTGCTAGTGACAGTATGAGCTGCTAGTGACAGTATGAGCAGCTAGTACCAGTATGAGCTGCTAGTGACAGTATGAGCTGCTAGTGACAGTATTAGCTGCTAGTATCAGTATGAGCTGCTAGTGACAGTATGAGCTGCTAGTCACAGTATGAGCTGCTAGTACCAGTATGAGCTGCTAGTGATAGTATGAGCCGCTAGTAACAGTATGAGCTGCTAGTACCAGTATGAGCTGCTAGTGACAGTATGAGCCGCTAGTATCAGTATGAGCTGCTAGTGACAGTAAGAGCTGCTAGTGACAGTAAGAGCTGCTAGTGACAGTATGTGCTGCTAGTGACAGTATGAGCTGCTAGTGACAGTATGAGCTGCTAGTACCAGTATGAGCTGCTTGTACCAGTATGAGCTGCTAGTGACAGTATGAGCAGCTAGTGACAGTAAGAGCTGCTTGTACCAGTATGAGCTGCTAGTGACAGTATGAGCTGCTAGTGACAGTATGAGCTGCTAGTGACAGTATGAGCAGCTAGTACCAGTATGAGCTGCTAGTGACAGTATGTGCTGCTAGTGACAGAATGAGCTGCTTGTACCAGTATGAGCTGCTAGTGACAGTATGAGCTGCTAGTACCAGTAGGAGCTGCTAGTGACAGTATGTGCTGCTAGTGACAGTATGAGCTGCTAGTGACAGTATGAGCTTCTAGGATCAGTATGAGCTGCTAGTTCCTGTATGAGCTTCTAGTGACAGCATGAGCTTCCTGTACCAGTATGAGCTTCTAGTGACAGTATGAGCTGCCCATGTTAGTATGAGCTGCTAGTGACAGTATGAGCTGCTAGTACCAGTATGAGCTGCTGGTGACAGTATGAGCTGCTAGTACCAGTATGAGCTGCTAGTGACATAATGAGCTTCTAGTTACAGTATAAGCTGCTAGTATCTGTATGAGCTGCTAGTATCAGTATGAGCTGCTAGTATCAGTGTGAGCTGCTAGTACCAGTATGAGCTTCTAGTTACAGTATGAGCTGCTAGTATCTGTATGAGCTGCTAGTATCAGTATGAGCTGCTAGTGACAGTATGAGCTGCTAGTGACAGTATGAGCTGTTAGTGACTGTATGAGCTGCTAGTGACAGTATGAGCTGCTAGTACCAGTGTGAGCTGCTAGTGACAGTATGAGCTGCTAGTACCAGTATAAACTTCCAGTACTAGTATGAGCTGCTAGTGACAGTATGAGCTGCTAGTGACAGTATGAGCTTCTAGGATCAGTATGAGCTGCTTGTACCAGTAAGAGCTGCTAGTATCTGTATGAGCTGCTAGTACCAGTATGAGCTGCTAGTGACAGTATGAGCTGCTAGTACCAGTATGAGCTGCTAGTACCAGTATGAGCTGCTAGTGACAGTATGTGCTGCTAGTGACAGTATGAGCTGGGTGTGACAGTATGAGCTGGGTGTGACAGTATGAGTTGCTAGTACCAGTATGAGCTGCTAGTGACAGTATGAGCTGCTAGTACCAGTATGAGCTGCTAGTGACAGTATGAGCTGCTAGTAAAAGTATGAGCTGCTAGTGACAGTATGAGCTGCTAGTGACAGTATGAGCTGCTAGTACCAGTGTGAGCTGCATTTACCAGTATGAGCTGCTAGTACCAGTATGAGCTGCTAGTGACAGTATGTGCTGCTAGTGACAGAATGAGCTGCTTGTACCAGTATTATCTGCTAGTGACAGTATGAGCTGCTAGTACCAGTATGAGCTGCTACTACCAGTAGGAGCTGCTAGTGACAGTATGTGCTGCTAGTGACAGTATGACCTGCTAGTGACAGTATGATCTACTAGTGACAGTATGAGCTGCTAGTACCAGTATGAGCTGCTAGTGACAGTATGAGCTTCTTGTATCAGTATGAGCTGCTAGTACCAGTGTGAGCTGCTAGTACCAGTATGAGCTTCTAGTTACAGTATGAGCTGCTAGTATCAGTATGAGCTTCTAGTTTCAGTATGAGCTGCCCATGTTAGTATGAGCTGCTAGTGACAGTATGAGCTGCTAGTACCAGTATGAGCTGCTAGTGTCAGTATGAGCTACTAGTACCAGTATGAGCTGCTAGTACCAGAGTGAGCTGCTAGTACCAGTATGAGCTTCTAGTTACAGTATGAGCTGCTAGTATCAGTATGAGCTTCAAGTTACAGTATGAGCTTCTAGTATCAGTATGAGCTGCTAGTGACAGTATGAGCTGCTAGTGACAGTATGAGCTGCTAGTACCAGTGTGAGCTGCTAGTGACTGTATGAGCTGCTAGTGACAGTATGAGCTGCTAGTGACAGTATGAGCTGCTAGTGACAGTATGAACTGCTAGTACCAGTATGAGCTTCCAGTACCAGTATGAGCTGCTAGTGACAGTATGAGCTTCCAGTACCAGTATGAACTGCTAGTGACAGTATGAGCTGCTAGTACCAGTATGAGCTGCTGGTGACAGTATGAGCTGCTAGTTACAGTATGAGCTGCTAGTACCAGTATGAGCTGCTAGTGACAGTATGAGCTGCTAGTGACAGTATGAGCTGCCAGTACCAGTATGAGCTGCTAGTGACAGTATGAGCTGCTAGTACCAGTATGAGCTGCTAGTGACAGTATGAGCTGCTAGTGACAGTATGAGCTGCTAGTACCAGTATGAGCTGCTAGTGACAGTATGAGCTGCTAGTGACAGTATGAGCTGCTAGTACCAGTGTGAGCTGCATTTACCAGTATGAGCTGCTAGTACCAGTATGAGCTGCTAGTGACAGTATGATCTGCTAGTGACAGTATGAGCTGCTAGAGACAGTATGATCTACTAGTGACAGTATGAGCTGCTAGTACCAGTGTGAGCTGCTAGTGACAGTATGAGCTGCTAGTAACAGTATGAGCTGCTAGTGACAGTATGAGTTGCTAGTAACAGTGTGAGCTGCAAGTACTAGTATGAGCTGCTAGTGACAGTATGAGCTGCTAGAGACAGTATGAGCTGGTTGTACCAGTATGAGCTGCTAGTATCAGTATGAGCTGCTAGTGACAGTATGAGCTGCTTGTGACAGTATGAGCTGCTAGTACCAGAGTGAGCTGCAATTACCAGTGTGAGCTGCTAGTGACAGAATGAGCTGCTAGTGACAGTATGAGCTGATATTACCAGTATGAGCTGCTAGTGACAGTATGAGCTGCTTGCACCAGGAAGAGCTGCTAGTATCTGTATGAGCTGCTAGTACCAGTATGAGCTGCTAGTGACAGTATGAGCTGCTAGTATCTGTATGAGCTGCTAGTATCAGTATAAGCTGCTAGTGACAGTATGAGCTGCTAGTGACAGTATGAGCTGTTAGTGACTGTATGAGCTGCTAGTGACAGTATGAGCTGCTAGTACCAGTGTGAGCTGCTAGTGACAGTATGAGCTGCTCGTACCAGTATAAGCTTCCTGTACCAGTATGAGCTGCTAGTGACAGTATGAGCTTCCAGTACCAGTATGAGCTGCTAGTGACAGTATGAGCTGCTAGTACCAGTATGAGCTGGGTGTGACAGTATGATCTGCTAGTCACAGTATGAGCTGCTAGTACCAGTATGAGCTGCTAGTGACAGTATGAGCTGCTAGTACCAGTATGAGCTGCTAGTGACAGTATGAGCTTCTAGTATCAGTATGAGCTGCTAGTACCAGTGTGAGCTGCTAGTACCAGTATGAGCTTCTAGTTACAGTATGAGCTGCTAGTATCAGTATGAGCTTCTAGTTACAGTATGAGCTGCCCATGTTAGTATGAGCTGCTAGTGACAGTATGAGCTGCTAGTACCAGTATGAGCTGCTAGTGACAGTATGAGCTACTAGTACCAGTATGAGCTGCTAGTACCAGAGTGAGCTGCTAGTACCAGTATGAGCTTCTAGTTACAGTATGAGCTGCTAGTATCAGTATGAGCTTCAAGTTACAGTATGAGCTTCTAGTATCAGTATGAGCTGCTAGTGACAGTATGAGCTGCTAGTGACAGTATGAGCTGCTAGTACCAGTGTGAGCTGCTAGTGACTGTATGAGCTGCTAGTGACAGTATGAGCTGCTAGTGACAGTATGAGCTGCTAGTGACAGTATGAGCTGCTAGTACCAGTGTGAGCTGCTAGTGACAGTATGAACTTCTAGTACCAGTATGAGCTTCCAGTACCAGTATGAGCTGCTAGTGACAGTATGAGCTTCCTGTACCAGTATGAACTGCTAGTGACAGTATGAGCTGCTAGTACCAGTATGAGCTGCTGGTGACAGTATGAGCTGCTAGTACCAGTATGAGCAGCTAGTGACAATATGAGCTGCTAGTGACAGTATGAGCTGCTAGTGACAATATGAGCTGCCAGTACCAGTATGAGCTGCTAGTGACAGTATGAGCTGCTAGTACCAGTATGAGCAGCTAGTGACAGTATGAGCTGCTAGTACCAGTATGAGCTGCTAGTGACAGTATGAGCTGCTATTGACAGTATGAGCTGCTAGTACCAGTGTGAGCTGCATTTACCAGTATGAGCTGCTAGTACCAGTATGAGCTGCTAGTGACAGTATGTGCTGCTAGTGACAGTATGAGCTGCTTGTACCAGTATGAGCTGCTAGTGACAGTATGAGCTGCTAGTACCAGTATGAGCTGCTAGTACCAGTATGAGCTGCTAGTGACAGTATGTGCTGCTAGTGACAGTATGAGCTGCTAGTGACAGTATGAGCTTCTAGGATCAGTATGAGCTGCTTGTACCAGTAAGAGCTGCTAGTAACTGTATGAGCTGCTAGTACCAGTATGAGCTGCTAGTGATAGTATGAGCTGCTAGTACCAGTATGAGCTGCTAGTACCAGTATGAGCTGCTAGTGACAGTATGTGCTGCTAGTGACAGTATGAGCTGCTTGTACCAGTATGAGCTGGGTGTGACAGTATGAGCTGCTAGTACCATTATGAGCTGCTAGTGACAGTATGAGCTGCTAGTGACAGTATGAGCTGCTAGTACCAGTATGAGATGCTAGTGACAGTATGAGCTGCTAGTGACAGTATGAGCTGCTAGTACCAGTATGAGCTGCTAGTACCAGTATGAGCTGCTAGTGACAGTATGAGCTGCTAGTACCAGTATGAGCGCTAGTGACAGTATGAGCTGCTAGTGACAGTATGAGCTGCTAGTACCAGTGTTTGCTGCATTTACCAGTATGAGCTGCTAGATACCAGTATGAGCTGCTAGTGACAGAATGAGCTGCTTGTACCAGTATGAGCTGGTAGTGACAGTATGAGCTGCTAGTACCAGTATGAGCTGCTAGTACCAGTATGAGCTGCTAGTGACAGTATGTGCTGCTAGTGACAGTATGAGCTGCTAGTGACAGTATGAGCTTCTAGGATCAGTATGAGCTGCTAGTTCCTGTATGAGCTTCTAGTGACAGTATGAGCTTCCAGTACCAGTATGAGCTTCTAGTGACAGTATGAGCTGCCCATGTTAGTATGAGCTGCTAATGACAGTATGAGCTGCTAGTACCAGTATGAGCTGCTGGTGACAGTATGAGCTGCTAGTACCAGTATGAGCTGCTAGAGACAGAATGAGCTTCTAGTTACAGTATGAGCTGCTAGTATCTGTATGAGCTGCTAGTATCAGTATGAGCTGCTAGTATCAGTGTGAGCTGCTAGTACCAAAATGAGCTTCTAGTTACAGTATGAGCTGCTAGTATCAGTATGAGCTGCTAGTGACAGTATGAGCTGCTAGTGACAGTATGAGCTGTTAGTGACAGTATGAGCTGCTAGTGACAGTATGAGCTGCTAGTACCAGTGTGAGCTGCTAGTGACAGTATGAGCTGCTAGTACCAGTATAAACTTCCAGTACTAGTATGAGCTGCTAGTGACAGTATGAGCTGCTAGTACCAGTATGAGCTGGGTGTGACGGTATGAGCTGCTAGTACCAGTATGAGCTACTAATACCAGTATGAGCTGCTAGTACCAGTATGAGCTGCTAGTGACAGTATGAGTTGCTAGTGACAGTATGAGCTGCTAGTGACAGTATGAGCTGCTAGTGACAGTATGTGCTGCTAATGACAGTATGAGCTGCTAGTACCAGTATGAGCTGCTAGTGACAGTATGAGCCGCTAGTACATGTATGAGCCGCTAGTGACAGTTTGAGCTGCTAGTGACAGTATGAGCTGCTAGTACCAGTGTGAGCTGCAAGTACCAGTATGAGCTGCTAGTGACAGTATGATCTACTAGTGACAGTATGAGCTGCTAGTGACAGTATGAGCTGCTAGTAACAGTATGAGCTGCTAGTACCAGTATGAGCTGCTAGTGACAGTATGTGCTGCTAGTGACAGTATGAGCTGCTAGTGACAGTATGAGCTTCTAGGATCAGTATGAGCTGCTAGTTCCTGTATGAGCTTCTAGTGACAGTATGAGCTTCCAGTACCAGTATGAGCTTCTAGTGACAGTATGAGCTGCCCATGTTAGTATGAGCTGCTAATGACAGTATGAGCTGCTAGTACCAGTATGAGCTGCTGGTGACAGTATGAGCTGCTAGTACCAGTATGAGCTGCTAGAGACAGAATGAGCTTCTAGTTACAGTATGAGCTGCTAGTATCTGTATGAGCTGCTAGTATCAGTATGAGCTGCTAGTATCAGTGTGAGCTGCTAGTACCAAAATGAGCTTCTAGTTACAGTATGAGCTGCTAGTATCAGTATGAGCTGCTAGTGACAGTATGAGCTGCTAGTGACAGTATGAGCTGTTAGTGACAGTATGAGCTGCTAGTGACAGTATGAGCTGCTAGTACCAGTGTGAGCTGCTAGTGACAGTATGAGCTGCTAGTACCAGTATAAACTTCCAGTACTAGTATGAGCTGCTAGTGACAGTATGAGCTGCTAGTACCAGTATGAGCTGGGTGTGACGGTATGAGCTGCTAGTACCAGTATGAGCTACTAATACCAGTATGAGCTGCTAGTACCAGTATGAGCTGCTAGTGACAGTATGAGTTGCTAGTGACAGTATGAGCTGCTAGTGACAGTATGAGCTGCTAGTGACAGTATGTGCTGCTAATGACAGTATGAGCTGCTAGTACCAGTATGAGCTGCTAGTGACAGTATGAGCTGCTAGTACATGTATGAGCCGCTAGTGACAGTTTGAGCTGCTAGTAACAGTATGAGCTGCTAGTACCAGTGTGAGCTGCAAGTACCAGTATGAGCTGCTAGTGACAGTATGATCTACTAGTGACAGTATGAGCTGCTAGTGACAGTATGAGCTGCTAGTAACAGTATGAGCTGCTAGTGACAGTATGAGCTGCTAGTGACAGTATGAGCTGCTAGTAACAGTGTGAGCTGCAAGTACTAGTATGAGCTGCTAGTGACATAATGAGCTGCTAGTGACAGTATGAGCTGCTTTTACCAGTATGAGCTGCTAGTGACAGTATGAGCTGCTAGTACCAGTATGAGCTGCTAGTGACAGTATGAGCTGCTAGTGACAGTATGAGCTGCTAGTACCAGTATGAGCTGCTAGTGACAGTATGAGCTGCTAGTGACAGTATGAGCTGCTAGTACCAGTATGAGCTGCTAGTGACAGTATGAGCTGCTAGTACCAGTATGAGCTGCTAGTCACAGTATGAGCTGCTAGTACCAGTATGAGCTGCTAGTGACAGTATGAGCTGCTAGTACCAGTATGAGCTGCTAGTGACCGTATGAGCTGCTAGTGACAGTATGAGCTGCTAGTACCAGTGTGAGCTGCATTTACCAGTATGAGCTGCTAGTACCAGTATGAGCTGCTAGTGACAGTAAGTGCTGCTAGTGACAGTATGAGCTGCTTGTACCAGTATGAGCTGCTAGTACCAGTATGAGCTGCTAGTGACAGTATGAGCTGCTAGTGACAGTATGAGCTGCTAGTACCAGTATGAGCTGCTAGTGACAGTATGAGCTGCTAGTACCAGTATGAGCTGCTAGTGACAGTATGAGCTGCTAGTGACAGTATTAGCTTCTAGGATCAGTATGAGCTGCTAGTTCCTGTATGAGCTTCTAGTGACAGTATGAGCTTCCAGTACCAGTATGAGCTTCTAGTGACAGTATGAGCTGCTAGTACCAATATGAGCTGCTGGTGACAGTATGAGCTGCTAGTACCAGTATGAGCAGCTAGTGACAGTATGAGCTTCTAGTGACAGTATGAGCTGCTAGTATCTGTAAGAGCTGCTAGTACCAGTATGAGCTGCTAGTGACAGTATGAGCTGCTAGTGACAGTATGTGATGCTAGTGACAGTATGAGCTGCTAGTGACAGTATGAGCTGCTAGTGACAGTATGTGATGCTAGTGACAGTATGAACTGCTAGTACCAGTATGAACTGCTAGTGACAGTATGAGCTGCTAGTACCAGTATGAGCTGCTAGTCACAGTATGAGCTGCTAGTACCAGTATGAGCTGCTAGTGACAGTATGAGCTGCTAGTGACAGTATGAGCTGCTAGTACCAGTATGAGCTGCTAGTACCAGTATGAGTTGATAGTCACAGTATGAGCTGCTTGTACCAGTATGAGCTGCTAGTGACAGTATGAGCTGCTAGTACCAGTATGAGCTGCTAGTGACAGTATGTGCTGCTAGTGACAGTATGAGCTGCTAGTACCAGTATGAGCTGCTAGTACCAGTATGAGCCGCTAGTATCAGTATGAGCTGCTAGTGACAGTAAGAGCTGCTAGTGACAGTAGGAGCTGCTAATACCAGTATGAGCTGCTGGTACCAGTATGAGCTGCTAGTATCAGTATGAGCTGCTGGTACCAGTATGAGCATCTAATGACAGTAAGAGCTGCTAGTGACAGTATGAGTTGCTAGTGACAGTATGAGCTGCTAGTACCAGTATGAGCTGCTAGTGACAGTATGAGCTGCTAGTATCAGTATGAGCTGCTAGTGACCGTATGAGCTGCTAGTGACCGTATGAGCTGCTAGTACCAGTATGAGATGCTAGTGACAGTATTAGCTGCTTTTACCAGTATGAGCTGCTAGTGACAGTATGAGCTGCTAGTGACAGTTTGAGCTGCTAGTACCAGTATGAGCTGCTAGTATCAGTATGAGCTGCTAGTGACAGTAAGAGCTGCTAGTGACAGTATGATCTGCTGGTGACAGTATGAGCTGCTAGTACCAGTATGAGCTGCTAATGACAGTATGAGCTGCTAGTACCAGTATGAGCAGCTAGTACCAGTATGAGCTGCTAGTGACAGTATGAGCCGCTAGTATCAGTATGAGCTGCTAGTGACAGTAAGAGCTGCTAGTGACAGTAAGAGCTGCTAGTGACAGTATGAGCTGCTAGTGACAGTATGAGCTGCTAGTGACAGTATGAGCTGCTAGTGACAGTATGAGCTGCTAATGACAGTATGAGCTGCTAGTACCAGTATGAGCAGCTAGTACCAGTATGAGCTGCTAGTGACAGTATGAGCCGCTAGTATCAGTATGAGCTACTAGTGACAGTAAGAGCTGCTAGTGACAGTAGGAGCTGCTAGTACCAGTATGAGCTGCTGGTACCAGTATGAGCTGCTAGTATCAGTATGAGCTGCTGGTACCAGTATGAGCTGCTAATGACAGTAAGAGCTGCTAGTGACAGTATGAGCTGCTAATGACAGTAAGAGCTGCTAGTGACAGTATGAGCTGCTAGTGACAGTATGAGCTGCTAGTGACAGTATGAGCTGCTGGTACCAGTATGAGCTGCTAGTATCAGTATGAGCTGCTGGTACCAGTATGAGCTGCTAATGACAGTAAGAGCTGCTAGTGACAGTATGAGCTGCTAGTGACAGTATGAGCTGCTAGTGACAGTATGAGCTGCTAGTATCAGTATGAGCTGCTGGTACCAGTATGAGCTGCTAGTGACAGTATGAGCTGCTAGTGACAGTATGAGCTGCTAGTGACAGTATGAGCTGCTAGTACCAGTATGAGCTGCTAGTGACAGTATGAGCTGCTAGTACCAGTATGAGCTGCTAGTGACAGTATTAGCTGCTTTTACCAGTATGAGCTGCTAGTGACAGTATGAGCTGCTTGTACCAGTATGAGCTGCTAGTGACAGTATGAGCTGCTAGTAACAGTATGAGCTGCTAGTGACAGTATGAGCTGCTAGTGACAGTATGAGCTGCTAGTACCAGTATGAGCTGCTAGTACCAGTATGAGCCGCTAGTGATAGTATGAGCCGCTAGTAACAGTATGAGCTGCTAGTGACAGTATGAGCTGCTAGTGACAGTATGAGCTGCGAGTGACAGTATGAGCTGCTAGTACCAGTATGAGCTGCTAGTGACAGTATGAGCTGCTAGTGACAGTATGAGCTGCTAGTACCAGTATGAGCTGCTAGTACCAGTATGAGCTGCTAGTGACAGTATGAGCTGCTAGTGACAGTATGAGCTGCTAGTACCAGTATGAGCTGCTAGTACCAGTATGAGCTGCTAGTGATAGTATGAGCCGCTAGTAACAGTATGAGCTGCTAGTGACAGTATGAGCTGCTAGTGACAGTATGAGCTGCTTGTACCAGTATGAGCTGCTAGTACCAGTATGAGCTGCTAGTGACAGTATGTGCTGCTAATGACAGTATGAGCTGCTAGTACCAGTATGAGCTGCTAGTACCAGTATGAGCTGCTAGTATCTGAAAGCTGCTAGTGACAGTATTAGCTGCTAGTGACAGTATGAGCTGCTAGTGACAGTAAGAGCTGCTAGTGACAGTATGATCTGCTGGTGACAGTAAGAGCTGCTAGTACCAGTATGAGCTGCTAATGACAGTATGAGCTGCTAGTACCAGTATGAGCAGCTAGTACCAGTATGAGCTGCTAGTGACAGTATGAGCCGCTATTATCAGTATGAGCTGCTAGTGACAGTAAGAGCTGCTAGTGACAGTATGAGCTGCTAATGACAGTATGAGCTGCTAGTACCAGTATGAGCAGCTAGTACCAGTATGAGCTGCTAGTGACAGTATGAGCCGCTAGTATCAGTATGAGCTGCTAGTGACAGTAAGAGCTGCTAGTGACAGTAAGAGCTGCTAGTGACAGTATGAGCTGCTAGTGACAGTATGAGCTGCTAGTACCAGTATGACCTGTAGTGACAGTATGAGCTGCTTGTACCAGTATGAGCTGCTTGTACCAGTATGAGCTGCTAGTGACAGTATGAGCTGCTAGTGACAGTATGAGCTGCTTGTACCAGTATGAGCTGCTAGTATCAGTATGAGCTGCTAGTACCAGTATGAGCTGCTAGTGACAGTATGTGCTGCTAGTGACAGTATGTGATGCTAGTTACAGTATGAGCTGCTAGTGACAGTGTGAGCTGCTAGTGACAGTATGAGCTGCTAGTCACAGTATGAGCTGCTAGTACCAGTATGAGCTGCTAGTGACAGTATGAGCTGCTAGTGACAGTATGAGCTGCTAGTACCAGTATGAGCTGCTAGTACCAGTATGAGTTGATAGTCACAGTATGAGGTGCTTGTACCAGTATGAGCTGCTAGTGACAGTATGAGCTGCTAGTACCAGTATGAGCTGCTAGTGACAGTATGAGCTGCTAGTGACAGTATGAGCTGCTAGTGACAGTATGTGCTGCTAGTGACAGTATGAGCTGCTAGTACCAGTATGAGCTGCTAGTACCAGTATGAGCTGCTAGTGACAGTATGAGCTGCTAGTATCAGTATGAGCTGCTAGTGACAGTAAGAGCTGCTAGTGACAGTAGGAGCTGCTAGTACCAGTATGAGCTGCTGGTACCAGTATGAGCTGCTAGTATCAGTATGAGCTGCTGGTACCAGTATGAGCATCTAATGACAGTAAGAGCTGCTATTGACAGTATGAGCTGCTAGTGACAGTATGAGCTGCTAGTACCAGTATGAGCTGCTAGTGACAGTATGAGCTGCTAGTGACAGTATGAGCTGCTAGTGACAGTATGAGCTGCTAGTACTAGTATGAGCTGCTAGTCACAGTATGAGCTGCTAGTACCAGTATGAGCTGCTAGTGACAGTATGATCTGCTAGTGACAGTATGAGCTGCTAGTGACAGTATGAGCTGCTAGTACTAGTATGAGCTGCTAGTCACAGTATGAGCTGCTAGTACCAGTATGAGCTGCTAGTGACAGTATGATCTGCTAGTGACAGTATGAGCTGCTAGTGACAGTATGAGCTGCTAGTGACAGTATGAGCTGCTAGTATCTGTATGAGCTTCTAGTACCAGTATGAGCTGCTAGTACCAGTGTGATCTGCTAGTGTCAGTATGAGCTGCTATTACCAGTATGATCTGCTAGTGACAGTATGAGCTGCTTGTACCAGTGTGATCTGCTAGTGACAGTATGAGCTGCTAGTACCAGAATGAGCTGCTAGTGACAGTGTGAGCTGCTAGTGACAGTATGAGCTTCTAGTGACAGTATGATCTGCTAGTGACAGTATGAGCTGCTAGTGACAGTATGAGCTGCTTGTACCAGTATGAGCTGCTAGTGATAGTATGAGCTGCTAGTACCAGTATGATCTGCTAGTGACAGTATGAGCTGCTAGTGACAGTATGAGCATCTAGTGACAGTATGAGCTGCTTGTACCAGTATGAGCTGCTAGTGACAGTATGAGCTGCTAGTACCAGTATGAGCTGCTAGTGACAGTATGAGCTGCTTGTACCAGTATGAGCTGCTAGTGACAGTATGAGCTGCTAGTGACAGTATGAGCTGCTAGTACCTGTATGAGCAGCTAGTGACAGTATGAGCTGCTAGTACCAGTATGAGCTGCTAGTGACAGTATGAGCTGCTAGTGACAGTATGAGCTGCTATTGACAGTATGAGCTGCTAGTGACAGTATGAGCTGCTATTGACAGTATGAGCTGCTAGTGACAGTATGAGCTGCTAGTGACAGTATGAGCTGCTAGTGACAGTATGAGCTGCTTGTACCAGTATGAGCTGCTATTGACAGTTTGAGTTGCTAGTGACAGTATGAGCTGCTAGTGACAGTATGAGCTGCTAGTACCAGTAAGAGCTGCTAGTGACAGTATGAGCTGCTAGTGACAGTATGAGCTGCTAGTACCAGTATGAGCAGCTAGTGACAGTATGAGCTGCTATTGACAGTTTGAGCTGCTAGAGACAGTATGAGCTGCTAGTGACAGTATGAGCTGCTAGTGCCAGTATGAGCTGCTAGTGACAGTATGAGCTGCTAATGACAGTATGAGCTACTAGTACCAGTATGAGCTGCTAGTGACAATATGAGCTGCTAGTGATAGTATGAGCCGCTAGTAACAGTATGAGCTGCTAGTGCCAGTATGAGCTGCTAGTGACAGTATGAGCTGCTAGTGACAGTATGAGCTGCTTGTACCAGTATGAGCTGCTAGTGACAGTATGAGCTGCTTGTACCAGTATTTGCTGCTAGTGATAGTATGAGCTGCTAGTGACAGTATGAGTTGCTAGTCACAGTATGAGCTGCTAGTGACAGTATGAGTTGCTATTCACAGTATGAGCTGCTTGTACCAGTATGAGTTGCTAGTCACAGTATGAGCTGCTTGTACCAGTAAGAGCTGCTAGTGACAGTATGAGCTGCTAGTGACAGTATGAGCTGCTAGTGACAGTATGAGCTTCTAGGATCAGTATGAGCTGCTAGTTCCTGTATGAGCTTCTAGTGACAGTATGAGCTTCCAGTACCAGTATGAGCTTCTAGTGACAGTATGAGCTGCCCATGTTAGTATGAGCTGCTAGTGACAGTATGAGCTGCTAGTACCAGTATGAGCTGCTGGTGACAGTATGAGCTGCTAGTACCAGTATGAGCTGCTAGAGACAGAATGAGCTTCTAGTTACAGTATGAGCTGCTAGTATCTGTATGAGCTGCTAGTATCA
Source organism: Taudactylus pleione (assembly GCA_031769625.1). Classification (NCBI taxonomy): domain Eukaryota; kingdom Metazoa; phylum Chordata; class Amphibia; order Anura; family Myobatrachidae; genus Taudactylus; species Taudactylus pleione. Next base: position 3,451,859 of record JAUIMM010000267.1, read on the forward strand.
GTATGAGCTGCTAGTATCAGTGTGAGCTGCTAGTACCAAAATGAGCTTCTAGTTACAGTATGAGCTGCTAATATCAGTATGAGCTGCTAGTGACAGTATGAGCTGCTAGTGACAGTATGAGCTGTTAGTGACAGTATGAGCTGCTAGTGACAGTATGAGCTGCTAGTACCAGTGTGAGCTGCTAGTGACAGTATGAGCTGCTAGTACCAGTATAAACTTCCAGTACTAGTATGAGCTGCTAGTGACAGTATGAGCTGCTAGTACCAGTATGAGCAGGGTGTGACGGTATGAGCTGCTAATACCAGTATGAGCTACTAATACCAGTATGAGCTGCTAGTACCAGTATGAGCTGCTAGTGACAGTATGAGTTGCTAGTGACAGTATGAGCTGCTAGTGACAGTATGAGCTGCTAGTGACAGTATGTGCTGCTAATGACAGTATGAGCTGCTAGTACCAGTATGAGCTGCTAGTGACAGTATGAGCTGCTAGTACATGTATGAGCCGCTAGTGACAGTTTGAGCTGCTAGTGACAGTATGAGCTGCTAGTACCAGTGTGAGCTGCAAGTACCAGTATGAGCTGCTAGTGACAGTATGATCTACTAGTGACAGTATGAGCTGCTAGTAACAGTATGAGCTGCTAGTGACAGTATGAGCTGCTAGTGACAGTATGAGCTGCTAGTAACAGTGTGAGCTGCAAGTACTAGTATGAGCTGCTAGTGACATAATGAGCTGCTAGTGACAGTATGAGCTGCTTTTACCAGTATGAGCTGCTAGTGACAGTATGAGCTGCTAGTACCAGTATGAGCTGCTAGTGACAGTATGAGCTGCTAGTGACAGTATGAGCTGCTAGTACCAGTATGAGCTGCTAGTGACAGTATGAGCTGCTAGTGACAGTATGAGCTGCTAGTGACAGTATGAGCTGCTAGTACCAGTATGAGCTGCTAGTGACAGTATGAGCTGCTAGTACCAGTATGAGCTGCTAGTCACAGTATGAGCTGCTAGTACCAGTATGAGCTGCTAGTGACAGTATGAGCTGCTAGTACCAGTATGAGCTGCTAGTGACCGTATGAGCTGCTAGTGACAGTATGAGCTGCTAGTACCAGTGTGAGCTGCATTTACCAGTATGAGCTGCTAGTACCAGTATGAGCTGCTAGTGACAGTAAGTGCTGCTAGTGACAGTATGAGCTGCTTGTACCAGTATGAGCTGCTAGTACCAGTATGAGCTGCTAGTGACAGTATGAGCTGCTAGTGACAGTATGAGCTGCTAGTACCAGTATGAGCTGCTAGTGACAGTATGAGCTGCTAGTACCAGTATGAGCTGCTAGTGACAGTATGAGCTGCTAGTGACAGTATTAGCTTCTAGGATCAGTATGAGCTGCTAGTTCCTGTATGAGCTTCTAGTGACAGTATGAGCTTCCAGTACCAGTATGAGCTTCTAGTGACAGTATGAGCTGCTAGTACCAATATGAGCTGCTGTTGACAGTATGAGCTGCTAGTACCAGTATGAGCAGCTAGTGACAGTATGAGCTTCTAGTGACAGTATGAGCTGCTAGTATCTGTAAGAGCTGCTAGTACCAGTATGAGCTGCTAGTGACAGTATGAGCTGCTAGTGACAGTATGAGCTGTTAGTGACTGTATGAGCTGCTAGTGACAGTATGAGCTGCTAGTACCAGTGTGAGCTGCTAGTGACAGTATGAGCTGCTAGTACCAGTATAAGCTTCCAGTACCAGTATGAGCTGCTAGTGACAGTATGAGCTTCCAGTACCAGTATGAGCTGCTAGTGACAGTATGAGCTGCTAGTACCAGTATGAGCAGGGTGTGACAGTATGAGCTGCTAGTACCAGTATGAGCTGCTAGTCACAGTATGAGCTGCTAGTACCAGTATGAGCTGCTAGTGACAGTATGAGCTGCTAGTACCAGTATGAGCTGCTAGTGACAGTATGAGCTGCTAGTACCAGTGTGAGCTGCAAGTACCAGTATGAGCTGCTAGTACCAGTGTGAGCTGCAAGTACCAGTATGAGCTGCTAGTGACAGTATGAGCTGCTAATGACAGTATGATCTGCTAGTGACAGTATGAGCTGCTAGTACCAGTGTGAGCTGCTAGTGACAGTATGAGCTGCTAGTGACAGTATGAGCTGCTAGTGACAGTATGAGCTGCTGGTAACAGTGTGAGCTGCAAGTACTAGTATGAGCTGCTAGTGACAGTATGAGCTGCTAGTGACAGTATGAGCTGCTGGTAACAGTGTGAGCTGCAAGTACTAGTATGAGCTGCTAGTGACAGTATGAGCTGCTAGAGACAGTATGAGCTGGTTGTACTAGTATGAGCTGCTAGTATCAGTATGAGCTGCTAGTGACAGTATGAGCTGCTTGTGACAGTATGAGCTGCTAGTACCAGTGTGAGCTGCAATTACCAGTGTGAGCTGCTAGTGACAGAATGAGCTGCTAGTGACAGTATGAGCTGCTATTACCAGTATGAGCTGCTAGTGACAGTATGAGCTGCTTGCACCAGTAAGAGCTGCTAGTATCTGTATGAGCTGCTAGTACCAGTATGAGTGCTACTGACAGTATGAGCTGCTAGTATCTGTATGAGCTGCTAGTATCAGTATAAGCTGCTAGTGACAGTATGAGCTGCTTGTGACAGTATGAGCTGTTAGTGACTGTATGAGCTGCTAGTGACAGTATGAGCTGCTAGTACCAGTATAAGCTTCCAGTACCAGTATGAGCTGTAGTGACAGTATGAGCTTCCAGTACCAGTATGAGCTGCTAGTGACAGTATGAGCTGCTAGTACCAGTATGAGCTGCTAGTACCAGTTTTGAGCTGCTAGTCACAGTATGAGCTGCTAGTACCAGTATGAGCTGCTAGTGACAGTATGAGCTGCTAGTACCAGTATGAGCTGCTAGTGACAGTATGAGCTGCTAGTATCAGTATGAGCTGCTAGTGACAGTATGATCTGCTAGTGACAGTATGATCTACTAGTGACAGTATGAGCTGCTAGTACCAGTATGAGCTGCTAGTGACAGTATGAGCTTCAAGTATCAGTATGAGCTGCTAGTACCAGTGTGAGCTGCTAGTACCAATATGAGCTTCTAGTTATAGTATGAGCTGCTAGTATCAGTATGAGCTTCTAGTTACAGTATGAGCTGCCCATGTTAGTATGAGCTGCTAGTGACAGTATGAGCTGCTAGTACCAGTATGAGCTGCTAGTGATAGTATGAGCTACTAGTACCAGTATGAGCTGCTAGTACCAGTGTGAGCTGCTAGTACCAGTATGAGCTTCTAGTTACAGTATGAGCTGCTAGTATCAGTATGAGCTTCAAGTTACAGTATGAGCTTCTAGTATCAGTATGAGCTGCTAGTGACAGTATGAGCTGCTAGTGACAGTATGAGCTCCTAGTACCAGTGTGAGCTGCTAGTGACTGTATGAGCTGCTAGTGAAAGTATGAGCTGCTAGTGACAGTATGAGCTGCTAGTACCAGTGTGAGCTGCTAGTGACAGTATGAACTGCTAGTACCAGTATGAGCTTCCAGTACCAGTATGAGCTGCTAGTGACTGTATGAGCTTCCAGTACCAGTATGAACTGCTAGTGACAGTATGAGCTGCTAGTACCAGTATGAGCTGCTGGTGACAGTATGAGCTGCTAGTACCAGTATGAGCAGCTAGTGACAATATGAGCTGCTAGTGACAGTATGAGCTGCCAGTACCAGTATGAGCTGCTAGTGACAGTATGAGCTGCTAGTACCAGTATGAGCAGCTAGTGACAGTATGAGCTGCTAGTACCAGTATGAGCTGCTAGTGACAGTATGAGCTGCTATTGACAGTATGAGCTGCTAGTACCAGTGTGAGCTGCATTTACCAGTATGAGCTGCTAGTACCAGTATGAGCTGCTAGTGACAGTATGTGCTGCTAGTGACAGTATGAGCTGCTTGTACCAGTATGAGCTGCTAGTGACAGTATGAGCTGCTAGTACCAGTATGAGCTGCTAGTACCAGTATGAGCTGCTAGTGACAGTATGAGCTGCTAGTGACAGTATGAGCTTCTAGGATCAGTATGAGCTGCTTGTACCAGTAAGAGATGCTAGTATCAGTATGAGCTGCTAGTACCAGTATGAGCTGCTAGTGATAGTATGAGCTGCTAGTACCAGTATGAGCTGCTAGTACCAGTATGAGCTGCTAGTGACAGTATGTGCTGCTAGTGACAGTATGAGCTGCTTGTACCAGTATGAGCTGGGTGTGACAGTATGAGCTGCTAGTACCATTATGAGCTGCTAGTGACAGTATGAGCTGCTAGTGACAGTATGAGCTGCTAGTACCAGTATGAGATGCTAGTGACAGTATGAGCTGCTAGTGACAGTATGAGCTGCTAGTACCAGTATGAGCTGCTAGTACCAGTATGAGCTGCTAGTGACAGTATGAGCTGCTAGTACCAGTATGAGCTGCTAGTGACAGTATGAGCTTCTAGTGACAGTATGAGCTGCTAGTACCATTGTTTGCTGCATTTACCAGTATGAGCTGCTAGATACCAGTATGAGCTGCTAGTGACAGAATGAGCTGCTTGTACCAGTATGAGCTGGTAGTGACAGTATGAGCTGCTAGTACCAGTATGAGCTGCTAGTACCAGTATGAGCTGCTAGTGACAGTATGTGCTGCTAGTGACAGTATGAGCTGCTAGTGACAGTATGAGCTGCTATTGACTTTATGAGCTGCAAGTACCAGTATGAGCTGCTAGTCACAGTATGAGCTGCTAATACCAGTATGAGCTGCTAGTGACAGTATGAGCTGCAAGTACCTGTATGAGCTGCTAGTACCAGTATGAGCTGTTAGTGACAGTATGTGCTGCTAATGACAGTATGAGCTGCTAGTACTAGTATGAGCTGCTAGTACCAGTATGAGCTGCTAGTGACAGTATGAGCCGCTAGTATCAGTATGAGCTGCTAGTGACAGTAAGAGCTGCTAGAGACAGTAGGAGCTGCTAGTACCAGTATGAGCTGCTAGTATCAGTATGAGCAGCTAGTGACAGTATGAGCTGCTAGTGACAGTATGAGCTGCTAGTGACAGTAAGAGCTGCTAGTGACAGTATGAGCTGCTAGTGACAGTATGAGCTGCTAGTGACAGTATGAGCTGCTAGTACCAGTATGAGCTGCTAGTGACAGTATGAGCTGCTAGTATCAGTATGAGCTGCTAGTGACAGTATGAGCTGCTAGTGACAGTATGAGCTGCTAGTGACAGTATGAGATGCTAGTGACAGTATTAGCTGCTTTTACCAGTATGAGCTGCTAGTGACAGTATGAGCTGCTAGTACCAGTATGAGCTGCTAGTGACAGTATGAGCTGCTAGTGACAGTAAGAGCTGCTAGTGACAGTATGAGCTGCTAGTACCAGTATGAGCTGCTAGTGACAGTATGAGCTGCTAGTACCAGTATGAGCTGCTAGTGACAGTATGAGCTGCTAGTACCAGTATAAGCTGCTAGTGACAGTATGAGCTGCTAGTGACAGTATGAGCTGCTAGTGACAGTATGAGCTGCTAGTACTAGTATGAGCTGCTAGTCACAGTATGAGCTACTAGTACCAGTATGAGCTGCTAGTCCAAGAATGAGCTACTAGTCACAGTATGAGCTGCTAGTACCAGCATGAGCTGCTATTGACAGTATGAGCTGCTAGTACCAGTATCAGCTGCTAGTGACAGTATGAGCTGCTAGTGACAGTATGAGCTTCTAGTACCAGTAAGAGCTGCTAGTGACAGTATGAGCTTCTTATACCAGTATGATCTGCTAGTGACAGTATGAGCTTCTAGAGACAGTATGAGCTGCTTGTACCAGTATGAGCTGCTAGTGACAGTATGAGCTGCTAGTGACAGTATGAGCTGCTAGTACCAGTATGAGCTTCTAGTGACAGTATGAGCTGCTAGTGACAGTATGAGCTGCTAGTACCAGTATGAGCTGCTAGTACCAGTATGAGCTGCTAGTGACAGTATGAGCTGATAGTACCAGTATGAGCTGCTAGTGACAGTATGAGCTGCTAGTACCAGTATGAGCTTCTAGTGACAGTATGAGCTGCTAGTGACAGTATGAGCTGCTAGTGACAGTATGAGCTGCTAGTACCAGTATGAGCTGCTAGTGACAGTATGAGCTTCTAGTGACAGTATGAGCTGCTTGTACCAGTATGAGCTGCTAGTGATAGTATAAGCTGCTAGTACCAGTATGATCTGCTAGTGACAGTATGAACTGCTAGTACCAGTATGATCTGCTAGTGACAGTATGAGCTTCTAGTGACAGTATGAGCTTCTAGTGACAGTATGAGCTGCTTGTACCAGTATGATCTGCTAGTGACAGTATGAGCTGCTAGTGATAGTATAAGCTGCTAGTACCAGTATGATCTGCTAGTACCAGTATGATCTTCTAGTGACAGTATGAGCTGCTAGTGACAGTATGAGCTGCTAGTGATAGTATAAGCTGCTAGTACCAGTATGATCTGCTAGTACCAGTATGATCTTCTAGTGACAGTATGAGCTGCTAGTGACAGTATGAGCTGCTTGTACCAGTATGACCTTCTAGTGACAGTATGAGCTGCTAGTACCAGTATGAGCTGCTAGTGACAGTATGAGCTGCTAGTACCAGTATGAGCTGCAAGTACCAGTATGAGCTGCTAGTGACAGTATGAGCTGCTTGTACCAGTATGACCTTCTAGTGACAGTATGAGCTGCTAGTACCAGTATGAGCTGCTAGTGACAGTATGAGCTGCTAGTACCAGTATGAGCTGCTAGTACCAGTATGAGCTGCTAGTGACAGTATGAGCTGCTAGTGACAGTATGAGCTGCTTGTACCAGTATGAGCTGCTAGTGATAGTATGAGCTGCTAGTGACAGTATGAGCTGCTAGTGACAGTATGAGCTGCTAGTATCAATATGAGCTGCTAGTGACAGTATGAGCTGCTAGTGACAGTATGAGCTGCTTGTACCAGAATGAGCCGCTAGTGATAGTATGAGCCGCTAGTAACAGTATGAGCCGCTAGCAACAGTATGAGCAGCTAGTGACAGTATGAGCTGCTAGTACCAGTATGAGCCGCTAGTAACAGTATGAGCAGTTAGTGACAGTATGAGCTGCTAGTACCAGTATGAGCTGCTAGTACCAGTATGAGCTGCTAGTGACAGTATGAGCTGCTAGTGACAGTATGAGCTGCTAGTGACAGTATGAGCCGCTAGAATCAGTATGAGCTGCTAGTGACAGTATGAGCTGCTAGTAACAGTATGAGCTGCTAGTGACAGTATGAGCTGCTAGTGACAGTATGAGCTGCTAGTACCAGTATGAGCTGCTAGTTACAGTATGAGCTGCTAGTGACAGTATGAGCTGCTAGTATCAGTATGAGCTGCTAGTGACAGTATGAGCTGCTAGTCACAGTATGAGCTGCTAGTATCAGTATGAGCTGCTAGTACCAGTATGAGCTGCTAGTGACAGTATGAGCTGCTAGTGACAGTATGAGCTGCTAGTGACAGTATTAGCTGCTAGTATCAGTATGAGCTGCTAGTGACAGTATGAGCTGCTAGTCACAGTATGAGCTGCTAGTACCAGTATGAGCTGCTAGTGATAGTATGAGCCGCTAGTAACAGTATGAGCTGCTAGTACCAGTATGAGCTGCTAGTGACAGTATGAGCCGCTAGTATCAGTATGAGCTGCTAGTGACAGTAAGAGCTGCTAGTGACAGTAAGAGCTGCTAGTGACAGTATGTGCTGCTAGTGACAGTATGAGCTGCTAGTGACAGTATGAGCTGCTAGTACCAGTATGAGCTGCTTGTACCAGTATGAGCTGCTAGTGACAGTATGAGCAGCTAGTGACAGTAAGAGCTGCTTGTACCAGTATGAGCTGCTAGTGACAGTATGAGCTGCTAGTGACAGTATGAGCTGCTAGTGACAGTATGAGCAGCTAGTACCAGTATGAGCTGCTAGTGACAGTATGAGCTGCTAGTGACAGTATTAGCTGCTAGTATCAGTATGAGCTGCTAGTGACAGTATGAGCTGCTAGTCACAGTATGAGCTGCTAGTACCAGTATGAGCTGCTAGTGATAGTATGAGCCGCTAGTAACAGTATGAGCTGCTAGTACCAGTATGAGCTGCTAGTGACAGTATGAGCCGCTAGTATCAGTATGAGCTGCTAGTGACAGTAAGAGCTGCTAGTGACAGTAAGAGCTGCTAGTGACAGTATGTGCTGCTAGTGACAGTATGAGCTGCTAGTGACAGTATGAGCTGCTAGTACCAGTATGAGCTGCTTGTACCAGTATGAGCTGCTAGTGACAGTATGAGCAGCTAGTGACAGTAAGAGCTGCTTGTACCAGTATGAGCTGCTAGTGACAGTATGAGCTGCTAGTGACAGTATGAGCTGCTAGTGACAGTATGAGCAGCTAGTACCAGTATGAGCTGCTATTACCAGTATGAGCTGCTAGTGACAGTATGAGCTGCTAGTGACAGTATGAGCTGCTTGTACCAATATGAGCTGCTAGTATCAGTATGAGCTGCTAGTACCAGTATGAGCTGCTAGTGACAGTATGAGCTGCTAGTGACAGTATGTGATGCTAGTGACAGTATGAGCAGCTAGTACCAGTATGAGCTGCTATTACCAGTATGAGCTGCTAGTGACAGTATGAGCTGCTAGTGACAGTATGAGCTGCTTGTACCAATATGAGCTGCTAGTATCAGTATGAGCTGCTAGTACCAGTATGAGCTGCTAGTGACAGTATGAGCTGCGAGTGACAGTATGAGCTGCTAGTGACAGTGTGAGCTGCTAGTATCAGTATGAGCTGCTAGTACCAGTATGAGCTGCTAGTGACAGTATGAGCTGCTAGTGACAGTATGTGATGCTAATGACAGTATGAGCTGCTAGTGACAGTGTGAGCTGCTAGTGACAGTGTGAGCTGCTAGTATCAGTATGAGCTGCTAGTACCAGTATGAGCTGCTAGTGACAGTATGAGCTGCTAGTGACAGTATGTGATGCTAGTGACAGTATGAGCTGCTAGTGACAGTATGAGCTGCTAGTGACAGTATGTGATGCTAGTGACAGTATGAACTGCTAGTACCAGTATGAACTGCTAGTGACAGTATGAGCTGCTAGTACCAGTATGAGCTGCTAGTCACAGTATGAGCTGCTAGTACCAGTATGAGCTGCTAGTGACAGTATGAGCTGCTAGTGACAGTATGAGCTGCTAGTACCAGTATGAGCTGCTAGTACCAGTATGAGTTGATAGTCACAGTATGAGCTGCTTGTACCAGTATGAGCTGCTAGTGACAGTATGAGCTGCTAGTACCAGTATGAGCTGCTAGTGACAGTATGTGCTGCTAGTGACAGTATGAGCTGCTAGTACCAGTATGAGCTGCTAGTACCAGTATGAGCCGCTAGTATCAGTATGAGCTGCTAGTGACAGTAAGAGCTGCTAGTGACAGTAGGAGCTGCTAGTACCAGTATGAGCTGCTGGTACCAGTATGAGCTGCTAGTATCAGTATGAGCTGCTGGTACCAGTATGAGCATCTAATGACAGTAAGAGCTGCTAGTGACAGTATGAGTTGCTAGTGACAGTATGAGCTGCTAGTACCAGTATGAGCTGCTAGTGACAGTATGAGCTGCTAGTATCAGTATGAGCTGCTAGTGACCGTATGAGCTGCTAGTGACCGTATGAGCTGCTAGTACCAGTATGAGATGCTAGTGACAGTATTAGCTGCTTTTACCAGTATGAGCTGCTAGTGACAGTATGAGCTGCTAGTGACAGTATGAGCTGCTAGTACCAGTATGAGCTGCTAGTATCAGTATGAGCTGCTAGTGACAGTAAGAGCTGCTAGTGACAGTATGATCTGCTGGTGACAGTATGAGCTGCTAGTACCAGTATGAGCTGCTAATGACAGTATGAGCTGCTAGTACCAGTATGAGCAGCTAGTACCAGTATGAGCTGCTAGTGACAGTATGAGCCGCTAGTATCAGTATGAGCTGCTAGTGACAGTAAGAGCTGCTAGTGACAGTAAGAGCTGCTAGTGACAGTATGAGCTGCTAGTGACAGTATGATCTGCTAGTGACAGTATGAGCTGCTAGTGACAGTATGAGCTGCTAATGACAGTATGAGCTGCTAGTACCAGTATGAGCAGCTAGTACCAGTATGAGCTGCTAGTGACAGTATGAGCCGCTAGTATCAGTATGAGCTACTAGTGACAGTAAGAGCTGCTAGTGACAGTAGGAGCTGCTAGTACCAGTATGAGCTGCTGGTACCAGTATGAGCTGCTAGTATCAGTATGAGCTGCTGGTACCAGTATGAGCTGCTAATGACAGTAAGAGCTGCTAGTGACAGTATGAGCTGCTAATGACAGTAAGAGCTGCTAGTGACAGTATGAGCTGCTAGTGACAGTATGAGCTGCTAGTGACAGTATGAGCTGCTGGTACCAGTATGAGCTGCTAGTATCAGTATGAGCTGCTGGTACCAGTATGAGCTGCTAATGACAGTAAGAGCTGCTAGTGACAGTATGAGCTGCTAGTGACAGTATGAGCTGCTAGTATCAGTATGAGCTGCTGGTACCAGTATGAGCTGCTAGTGACAGTATGAGCTGCTAGTGACAGTATGAGCTGCTAGTGACAGTATGAGCTGCTAGTACCAGTATGAGCTGCTAGTGACAGTATGAGCTGCTAGTACCAGTATGAGCTGCTAGTGACAGTATTAGCTGCTTTTACCAGTATGAGCTGCTAGTGACAGTATGAGCTGCTTGTACCAGTATGAGCTGCTAGTGACAGTATGAGCTGCTAGTAACAGTATGAGCTGCTAGTGACAGTATGAGCTGCTAGTGACAGTATGAGCTGCTAGTACCAGTATGAGCTGCTAGTACCAGTATGAGCTGCTAGTGATAGTATGAGCCGCTAGTAACAGTATGAGCTGCTAGTGACAGTATGAGCTGCTAGTGACAGTATGAGCTGCGAGTGACAGTATGAGCTGCTAGTACCAGTATGAGCTGCTAGTGACAGTATGAGCTGCTAGTGACAGTATGAGCTGCTAGTACCAGTATGAGCTGCTAGTACCAGTATGAGCTGCTAGTGACAGTATGAGCTGCTAGTGACAGTATGAGCTGCTAGTACCAGTATGAGCTGCTAGTACCAGTATGAGCTGCTAGTGATAGTATGAGCCGCTAGTAACAGTATGAGCTGCTAGTGACAGTATGAGCTGCTAGTGACAGTATGAGCTGCTTGTACCAGTATGAGCTGCTAGTACCAGTATGAGCTGCTAGTGACAGTATGTGCTGCTAATGACAGTATGAGCTGCTAGTACCAGTATGAGCTGCTAGTACCAGTATGAGCTGCTAGTATCTGAAAGCTGCTAGTGACAGTATTAGCTGCTAGTGACAGTATGAGCTGCTAGTGACAGTAAGAGCTGCTAGTGATAGTATGAGCTGCTAGTGACAGTATGAGCTGCTTGTACCAGTATGACCTTCTAGTGACAGTATGAGCTGCTAGTACCAGTATGAGCTGCTAGTGACAGTATGAGCTGCTAGTACCAGTATGAGCTGCAAGTACCAGTATGAGCTGCTAGTGACAGTATGAGCTGCTTGTACCAGTATGACCTTCTAGTGACAGTATGAGCTGCTAGTACCAGTATGAGCTGCTAGTGACAGTATGAGCTGCTAGTACCAGTATGAGCTGCTAGTACCAGTATGAGCTGCTAGTGACAGTATGAGCTGCTAGTGACAGTATGAGCTGCTTGTACCAGTATGAGCTGCTAGTGATAGTATGAGCTGCTAGTGACAGTATGAGCTGCTAGTGACAGTATGAGCTGCTAGTATCAATATGAGCTGCTAGTGACAGTATGAGCTGCTAGTGACAGTATGAGCTGCTTGTACCAGAATGAGCCGCTAGTGATAGTATGAGCCGCTAGTAACAGTATGAGCCGCTAGCAACAGTATGAGCAGCTAGTGACAGTATGAGCTGCTAGTACCAGTATGAGCCGCTAGTAACAGTATGAGCAGTTAGTGACAGTATGAGCTGCTAGTACCAGTATGAGCTGCTAGTACCAGTATGAGCTGCTAGTGACAGTATGAGCTGCTAGTGACAGTATGAGCTGCTAGTGACAGTATGAGCCGCTAGAATCAGTATGAGCTGCTAGTGACAGTATGAGCTGCTAGTAACAGTATGAGCTGCTAGTGACAGTATGAGCTGCTAGTGACAGTATGAGCTGCTAGTACCAGTATGAGCTGCTAGTGACAGTATGAGCTGCTAGTGACAGTATGAGCTGCTAGTATCAGTATGAGCTGCTAGTGACAGTATGAGCTGCTAGTCACAGTATGAGCTGCTAGTATCAGTATGAGCTGCCAGTACCAGTATGAGCTGCTAGTGACAGTATGAGCTGCTAGTGACAGTATGAGCTGCTAGTGACAGTATTAGCTGCTAGTATCAGTATGAGCTGCTAGTGACAGTATGAGCTGCTAGTCACAGTATGAGCTGCTAGTACCAGTATGAGCTGCTAGTGATAGTATGAGCCGCTAGTAACAGTATGAGCTGCTAGTACCAGTATGAGCTGCTAGTGACAGTATGAGCCGCTAGTATCAGTATGAGCTGCTAGTGACAGTAAGAGCTGCTAGTGACAGTAAGAGCTGCTAGTGACAGTATGTGCTGCTAGTGACAGTATGAGCTGCTAGTGACAGTATGAGCTGCTAGTACCAGTATGAGCTGCTTGTACCAGTATGAGCTGCTAGTGACAGTATGAGCAGCTAGTGACAGTAAGAGCTGCTTGTACCAGTATGAGCTGCTAGTGACAGTATGAGCTGCTAGTGACAGTATGAGCTGCTAGTGACAGTATGAGCAGCTAGTACCAGTATGAGCTGCTAGTGACAGTATGAGCTGCTAGTGACAGTATTAGCTGCTAGTATCAGTATGAGCTGCTAGTGACAGTATGAGCTGCTAGTCACAGTATGAGCTGCTAGTACCAGTATGAGCTGCTAGTGATAGTATGAGCCGCTAGTAACAGTATGAGCTGCTAGTACCAGTATGAGCTGCTAGTGACAGTATGAGCCGCTAGTATCAGTATGAGCTGCTAGTGACAGTAAGAGCTGCTAGTGACAGTAAGAGCTGCTAGTGACAGTATGTGCTGCTAGTGACAGTATGAGCTGCTAGTGACAGTATGAGCTGCTAGTACCAGTATGAGCTGCTTGTACCAGTATGAGCTGCTAGTGACAGTATGAGCAGCTAGTGACAGTAAGAGCTGCTTGTACCAGTATGAGCTGCTAGTGACAGTATGAGCTGCTAGTGACAGTATGAGCTGCTAGTGACAGTATGAGCAGCTAGTACCAGTATGAGCTGCTATTACCAGTATGAGCTGCTAGTGACAGTATGAGCTGCTAGTGACAGTATGAGCTGCTTGTACCAATATGAGCTGCTAGTATCAGTATGAGCTGCTAGTACCAGTATGAGCTGCTAGTGACAGTATGAGCTGCTAGTGACAGTATGTGATGCTAGTGACAGTATGAGCAGCTAGTACCAGTATGAGCTGCTATTACCAGTATGAGCTGCTAGTGACAGTATGAGCTGCTAGTGACAGTATGAGCTGCTTGTACCAATATGAGCTGCTAGTATCAGTATGAGCTGCTAGTACCAGTATGAGCTGCTAGTGACAGTATGAGCTGCGAGTGACAGTATGAGCTGCTAGTGACAGTGTGAGCTGCTAGTATCAGTATGAGCTGCTAGTACCAGTATGAGCTGCTAGTGACAGTATGAGCTGCTAGTGACAGTATGTGATGCTAATGACAGTATGAGCTGCTAGTGACAGTGTGAGCTGCTAGTGACAGTGTGAGCTGCTAGTATCAGTATGAGCTGCTAGTACCAGTATGAGCTGCTAGTGACAGTATGAGCTGCTAGTGACAGTATGTGATGCTAGTGACAGTATGAGCTGCTAGTGACAGTATGAGCTGCTAGTGACAGTATGTGATGCTAGTGACAGTATGAACTGCTAGTACCAGTATGAACTGCTAGTGACAGTATGAGCTGCTAGTACCAGTATGAGCTGCTAGTCACAGTATGAGCTGCTAGTACCAGTATGAGCTGCTAGTGACAGTATGAGCTGCTAGTGACAGTATGAGCTGCTAGTACCAGTATGAGCTGCTAGTACCAGTATGAGTTGATAGTCACAGTATGAGCTGCTTGTACCAGTATGAGCTGCTAGTGACAGTATGAGCTGCTAGTACCAGTATGAGCTGCTAGTGACAGTATGTGCTGCTAGTGACAGTATGAGCTGCTAGTACCAGTATGAGCTGCTAGTACCAGTATGAGCCGCTAGTATCAGTATGAGCTGCTAGTGACAGTAAGAGCTGCTAGTGACAGTAGGAGCTGCTAGTACCAGTATGAGCTGCTGGTACCAGTATGAGCTGCTAGTATCAGTATGAGCTGCTGGTACCAGTATGAGCATCTAATGACAGTAAGAGCTGCTAGTGACAGTATGAGTTGCTAGTGACAGTATGAGCTGCTAGTACCAGTATGAGCTGCTAGTGACAGTATGAGCTGCTAGTATCAGTATGAGCTGCTAGTGACCGTATGAGCTGCTAGTGACCGTATGAGCTGCTAGTACCAGTATGAGATGCTAGTGACAGTATTAGCTGCTTTTACCAGTATGAGCTGCTAGTGACAGTATGAGCTGCTAGTGACAGTATGAGCTGCTAGTACCAGTATGAGCTGCTAGTACCAGTATGAGCTGCTAGTGATAGTATGAGCCGCTAGTAACAGTATGAGCTGCTAGTGACAGTATGAGCTGCTAGTGACAGTATGAGCTGCTTGTACCAGTATGAGCTGCTAGTACCAGTATGAGCTGCTAGTGACAGTATGTGCTGCTAATGACAGTATGAGCTGCTAGTACCAGTATGAGCTGCTAGTACCAGTATGAGCTGCTAGTATCTGAAAGCTGCTAGTGACAGTATTAGCTGCTAGTGACAGTATGAGCTGCTAGTGACAGTAAGAGCTGCTAGTGATAGTATGAGCTGCTAGTGACAGTATGAGCTGCTTGTACCAGTATGACCTTCTAGTGACAGTATGAGCTGCTAGTACCAGTATGAGCTGCTAGTGACAGTATGAGCTGCTAGTACCAGTATGAGCTGCAAGTACCAGTATGAGCTGCTAGTGACAGTATGAGCTGCTTGTACCAGTATGACCTTCTAGTGACAGTATGAGCTGCTAGTACCAGTATGAGCTGCTAGTGACAGTATGAGCTGCTAGTACCAGTATGAGCTGCTAGTACCAGTATGAGCTGCTAGTGACAGTATGAGCTGCTAGTGACAGTATGAGCTGCTTGTACCAGTATGAGCTGCTAGTGATAGTATGAGCTGCTAGTGACAGTATGAGCTGCTAGTGACAGTATGAGCTGCTAGTATCAATATGAGCTGCTAGTGACAGTATGAGCTGCTAGTGACAGTATGAGCTGCTTGTACCAGAATGAGCCGCTAGTGATAGTATGAGCCGCTAGTAACAGTATGAGCCGCTAGCAACAGTATGAGCAGCTAGTGACAGTATGAGCTGCTAGTACCAGTATGAGCCGCTAGTAACAGTATGAGCAGTTAGTGACAGTATGAGCTGCTAGTACCAGTATGAGCTGCTAGTACCAGTATGAGCTGCTAGTGACAGTATGAGCTGCTAGTGACAGTATGAGCTGCTAGTGACAGTATGAGCCGCTAGAATCAGTATGAGCTGCTAGTGACAGTATGAGCTGCTAGTAACAGTATGAGCTGCTAGTGACAGTATGAGCTGCTAGTGACAGTATGAGCTGCTAGTACCAGTATGAGCTGCTAGTGACAGTATGAGCTGCTAGTGACAGTATGAGCTGCTAGTATCAGTATGAGCTGCTAGTGACAGTATGAGCTGCTAGTCACAGTATGAGCTGCTAGTATCAGTATGAGCTGCCAGTACCAGTATGAGCTGCTAGTGACAGTATGAGCTGCTAGTGACAGTATGAGCTGCTAGTGACAGTATTAGCTGCTAGTATCAGTATGAGCTGCTAGTGACAGTATGAGCTGCTAGTCACAGTATGAGCTGCTAGTACCAGTATGAGCTGCTAGTGATAGTATGAGCCGCTAGTAACAGTATGAGCTGCTAGTACCAGTATGAGCTGCTAGTGACAGTATGAGCCGCTAGTATCAGTATGAGCTGCTAGTGACAGTAAGAGCTGCTAGTGACAGTAAGAGCTGCTAGTGACAGTATGTGCTGCTAGTGACAGTATGAGCTGCTAGTGACAGTATGAGCTGCTAGTACCAGTATGAGCTGCTTGTACCAGTATGAGCTGCTAGTGACAGTATGAGCAGCTAGTGACAGTAAGAGCTGCTTGTACCAGTATGAGCTGCTAGTGACAGTATGAGCTGCTAGTGACAGTATGAGCTGCTAGTGACAGTATGAGCAGCTAGTACCAGTATGAGCTGCTAGTGACAGTATGAGCTGCTAGTGACAGTATTAGCTGCTAGTATCAGTATGAGCTGCTAGTGACAGTATGAGCTGCTAGTCACAGTATGAGCTGCTAGTACCAGTATGAGCTGCTAGTGATAGTATGAGCCGCTAGTAACAGTATGAGCTGCTAGTACCAGTATGAGCTGCTAGTGACAGTATGAGCCGCTAGTATCAGTATGAGCTGCTAGTGACAGTAAGAGCTGCTAGTGACAGTAAGAGCTGCTAGTGACAGTATGTGCTGCTAGTGACAGTATGAGCTGCTAGTGACAGTATGAGCTGCTAGTACCAGTATGAGCTGCTTGTACCAGTATGAGCTGCTAGTGACAGTATGAGCAGCTAGTGACAGTAAGAGCTGCTTGTACCAGTATGAGCTGCTAGTGACAGTATGAGCTGCTAGTGACAGTATGAGCTGCTAGTGACAGTATGAGCAGCTAGTACCAGTATGAGCTGCTATTACCAGTATGAGCTGCTAGTGACAGTATGAGCTGCTAGTGACAGTATGAGCTGCTTGTACCAATATGAGCTGCTAGTATCAGTATGAGCTGCTAGTACCAGTATGAGCTGCTAGTGACAGTATGAGCTGCTAGTGACAGTATGTGATGCTAGTGACAGTATGAGCAGCTAGTACCAGTATGAGCTGCTATTACCAGTATGAGCTGCTAGTGACAGTATGAGCTGCTAGTGACAGTATGAGCTGCTTGTACCAATATGAGCTGCTAGTATCAGTATGAGCTGCTAGTACCAGTATGAGCTGCTAGTGACAGTATGAGCTGCGAGTGACAGTATGAGCTGCTAGTGACAGTGTGAGCTGCTAGTATCAGTATGAGCTGCTAGTACCAGTATGAGCTGCTAGTGACAGTATGAGCTGCTAGTGACAGTATGTGATGCTAATGACAGTATGAGCTGCTAGTGACAGTGTGAGCTGCTAGTGACAGTGTGAGCTGCTAGTATCAGTATGAGCTGCTAGTACCAGTATGAGCTGCTAGTGACAGTATGAGCTGCTAGTGACAGTATGTGATGCTAGTGACAGTATGAGCTGCTAGTGACAGTATGAGCTGCTAGTGACAGTATGTGATGCTAGTGACAGTATGAACTGCTAGTACCAGTATGAACTGCTAGTGACAGTATGAGCTGCTAGTACCAGTATGAGCTGCTAGTCACAGTATGAGCTGCTAGTACCAGTATGAGCTGCTAGTGACAGTATGAGCTGCTAGTGACAGTATGAGCTGCTAGTACCAGTATGAGCTGCTAGTACCAGTATGAGTTGATAGTCACAGTATGAGCTGCTTGTACCAGTATGAGCTGCTAGTGACAGTATGAGCTGCTAGTACCAGTATGAGCTGCTAGTGACAGTATGTGCTGCTAGTGACAGTATGAGCTGCTAGTACCAGTATGAGCTGCTAGTACCAGTATGAGCCGCTAGTATCAGTATGAGCTGCTAGTGACAGTAAGAGCTGCTAGTGACAGTAGGAGCTGCTAGTACCAGTATGAGCTGCTGGTACCAGTATGAGCTGCTAGTATCAGTATGAGCTGCTGGTACCAGTATGAGCATCTAATGACAGTAAGAGCTGCTAGTGACAGTATGAGTTGCTAGTGACAGTATGAGCTGCTAGTACCAGTATGAGCTGCTAGTGACAGTATGAGCTGCTAGTATCAGTATGAGCTGCTAGTGACCGTATGAGCTGCTAGTGACCGTATGAGCTGCTAGTACCAGTATGAGATGCTAGTGACAGTATTAGCTGCTTTTACCAGTATGAGCTGCTAGTGACAGTATGAGCTGCTAGTGACAGTATGAGCTGCTAGTACCAGTATGAGCTGCTAGTATCAGTATGAGCTGCTAGTGACAGTAAGAGCTGCTAGTGACAGTATGATCTGCTGGTGACAGTATGAGCTGCTAGTACCAGTATGAGCTGCTAATGACAGTATGAGCTGCTAGTACCAGTATGAGCAGCTAGTACCAGTATGAGCTGCTAGTGACAGTATGAGCCGCTAGTATCAGTATGAGCTGCTAGTGACAGTAAGAGCTGCTAGTGACAGTAAGAGCTGCTAGTGACAGTATGAGCTGCTAGTGACAGTATGATCTGCTAGTGACAGTATGAGCTGCTAGTGACAGTATGAGCTGCTAATGACAGTATGAGCTGCTAGTACCAGTATGAGCAGCTAGTACCAGTATGAGCTGCTAGTGACAGTATGAGCCGCTAGTATCAGTATGAGCTACTAGTGACAGTAAGAGCTGCTAGTGACAGTAGGAGCTGCTAGTACCAGTATGAGCTGCTGGTACCAGTATGAGCTGCTAGTATCAGTATGAGCTGCTGGTACCAGTATGAGCTGCTAATGACAGTAAGAGCTGCTAGTGACAGTATGAGCTGCTAATGACAGTAAGAGCTGCTAGTGACAGTATGAGCTGCTAGTGACAGTATGAGCTGCTAGTGACAGTATGAGCTGCTGGTACCAGTATGAGCTGCTAGTATCAGTATGAGCTGCTGGTACCAGTATGAGCTGCTAATGACAGTAAGAGCTGCTAGTGACAGTATGAGCTGCTAGTGACAGTATGAGCTGCTAGTATCAGTATGAGCTGCTGGTACCAGTATGAGCTGCTAGTGACAGTATGAGCTGCTAGTGACAGTATGAGCTGCTAGTGACAGTATGAGCTGCTAGTACCAGTATGAGCTGCTAGTGACAGTATGAGCTGCTAGTACCAGTATGAGCTGCTAGTGACAGTATTAGCTGCTTTTACCAGTATGAGCTGCTAGTGACAGTATGAGCTGCTTGTACCAGTATGAGCTGCTAGTGACAGTATGAGCTGCTAGTAACAGTATGAGCTGCTAGTGACAGTATGAGCTGCTAGTGACAGTATGAGCTGCTAGTACCAGTATGAGCTGCTAGTACCAGTATGAGCTGCTAGTGATAGTATGAGCCGCTAGTAACAGTATGAGCTGCTAGTGACAGTATGAGCTGCTAGTGACAGTATGAGCTGCGAGTGACAGTATGAGCTGCTAGTACCAGTATGAGCTGCTAGTGACAGTATGAGCTGCTAGTGACAGTATGAGCTGCTAGTGACAGTATGAGCTGCTAGTACCAGTATGAGCTGCTAGTACCAGTATGAGCTGCTAGTGACAGTATGAGCTGCTAGTGACAGTATGAGCTGCTAGTACCAGTATGAGCTGCTAGTACCAGTATGAGCTGCTAGTGATAGTATGAGCCGCTAGTAACAGTATGAGCTGCTAGTGACAGTATGAGCTGCTAGTGACAGTATGAGCTGCTTGTACCAGTATGAGCTGCTAGTACCAGTATGAGCTGCTAGTGACAGTATGTGCTGCTAATGACAGTATGAGCTGCTAGTACCAGTATGAGCTGCTAGTACCAGTATGAGCTGCTAGTATCTGAAAGCTGCTAGTGACAGTATTAGCTGCTAGTGACAGTATGAGCTGCTAGTGACAGTAAGAGCTGCTAGTGACAGTATGATCTGCTGGTGACAGTAAGAGCTGCTAGTACCAGTATGAGCTGCTAATGACAGTATGAGCTGCTAGTACCAGTATGAGCAGCTAGTACCAGTATGAGCTGCTAGTGACAGTATGAGCCGCTATTATCAGTATGAGCTGCTAGTGACAGTAAGAGCTGCTAGTGACAGTATGAGCTGCTAATGACAGTATGAGCTGCTAGTACCAGTATGAGCAGCTAGTACCAGTATGAGCTGCTAGTGACAGTATGAGCCGCTAGTATCAGTATGAGCTGCTAGTGACAGTAAGAGCTGCTAGTGACAGTAAGAGCTGCTAGTGACAGTATGAGCTGCTAGTGACAGTATGAGCTGCTAGTACCAGTATGACCTGTAGTGACAGTATGAGCTGCTTGTACCAGTATGAGCTGCTTGTACCTGTATGAGCTGCTAGTGACAGTATGAGCTGCTAGTGACAGTATGAGCTGCTTGTACCAGTATGAGCTGCTAGTATCAGTATGAGCTGCTAGTACCAGTATGAGCTGCTAGTGACAGTATGTGCTGCTAGTGACAGTATGTGATGCTAGTTACAGTATGAGCTGCTAGTGACAGTGTGAGCTGCTAGTGACAGTATGAGCTGCTAGTCACAGTATGAGCTGCTAGTACCAGTATGAGCTGCTAGTGACAGTATGAGTTGATAGTCACAGTATGAGGTGCTTGTACCAGTATGAGCTGCTAGTGACAGTATGAGCTGCTAGTACCAGTATGAGCTGCTAGTGACAGTATGAGCTGCTAGTGACAGTATGAGCTGCTAGTGACAGTATGTGCTGCTAGTGACAGTATGAGCTGCTAGTACCAGTATGAGCTGCTAATACCAGTATGAGCTGCTAGTGACAGTATGAGCTGCTAGTATCAGTATGAGCTGCTAGTGACAGTAAGAGCTGCTAGTGACAGTAGGAGCTGCTAGTACCAGTATGAGCTGCTGGTACCAGTATGAGCTGCTAGTATCAGTATGAGCTGCTGGTACCAGTATGAGCATCTAATGACAGTAAGAGCTGCTATTGACAGTATGAGCTGCTAGTGACAGTATGAGCTGCTAGTACCAGTATGAGCTGCTAGTGACAGTATGAGCTGCTAGTGACAGTATGAGCTGCTAGTGACAGTATGAGCTGCTAGTACTAGTATGAGCTGCTAGTCACAGTATGAGCTGCTAGTACCAGTATGAGCTGCTAGTGACAGTATGATCTGCTAGTGACAGTATGAGCTGCTAGTGACAGTATGAGCTGCTAGTGACAGTATGAGCTGCTAGTATCAGTATGAGCTGCTAGTGACAGTATGAGCTGCTAGTATCTGTATGAGCTTCTAGTACCAGTATGAGCTGCTAGTACCAGTGTGATCTGCTAGTGTCAGTATGAGCTGCTATTACCAGTATGATCTGCTAGTGACAGTATGAGCTGCTTGTACCAGTGTGATCTGCTAGTGACAGTATGAGCTGCTAGTACCAGAATGAGCTGCTAGTGACAGTGTGAGCTGCTAGTGACAGTATGAGCTGCTAGTGACAGTATGATCTGCTAGTGACAGTATGAGCTGCTAGTGACAGTATGAGCTGCTTGTACCAGTATGAGCTGCTAGTGATAGTATGAGCTGCTAGTACCAGTATGATCTGCTAGTGACAGTATGAGCTGCTAGTGACAGTATGAGCATCTAGTGACAGTATGAGCTGCTTGTACCAGTATGAGCTGCTAGTGACAGTATGAGCTGCTAGTACCAGTATGAGCTGCTAGTGACAGTATGAGCTGCTTGTACCAGTATGAGCTGCTAGTGACAGTATGAGCTGCTAGTGACAGTATGAGCTGCTAGTACCTGTATGAGCAGCTAGTGACAGTATGAGCTGCTAGTACCAGTATGAGCTGCTAGTGACAGTATGAGCTGCTAGTGACAGTATGAGCTGCTATTGACAGTATGAGCTGCTAGTGACAGTATGAGCTGCTATTGACAGTATGAGCTGCTAGTGACAGTATGAGCTGCTAGTGACAGTATGAGCTGCTTGTACCAGTATGAGCTGCTATTGACAGTTTGAGTTGCTAGTGACAGTATGAGCTGCTAGTGACAGTATGAGCTGCTAGTACCAGTAAGAGCTGCTAGTGACAGTATGAGCTGCTAGTGACAGTATGAGCTGCTAGTACCAGTATGAGCAGCTAGTGACAGTATGAGCTGCTATTGACAGTTTGAGCTGCTAGAGACAGTATGAGCTGCTAGTGACTGTATGAGCTGCTAGTGCCAGTATGAGCTGCTAGTGACAGTATGAGCTGCTAATGACAGTATGAGCTACTAGTACCAGTATGAGCTGCTAGTGACAATATGAGCTGCTAGTGATAGTATGAGCCGCTAGTAACAGTATGAGCTGCTAGTGCCAGTATGAGCTGCTAGTGACAGTATGAGCTGCTAGTGACAGTATGAGCTGCTTGTACCAGTATGAGCTGCTAGTGACAGTATGAGCTGCTTGTACCAGTATTTGCTGCTAGTGATAGTATGAGCTGCTAGTGACAGTATGAGTTGCTAGTCACAGTATGAGCTGCTAGTGACAGTATGAGTTGCTATTCACAGTATGAGCTGCTTGTACCAGTATGAGTTGCTAGTCACAGTATGAGCTGCTTGTACCAGTAAGAGCTGCTAGTGACAGTATGAGCTGCTAGTGACAGTATGAGCTGCTAGTACCAGTATGAGCAGCTAGTGACAGTATGAGCTGCTATTGACAGTTTGAGCTGCTAGAGACAGTATGAGCTGCTAGTGACAGTATGAGCTGCTAGTGCCAGTATGAGCTTCTAGTGACAGTATGAGCTGCTAATGACAGTATGAGCTACTAGTACCAGTATGAGCTGCTAGTGACAGTATGAGCTGCTAGTGATAGTATGAGCCGCTAGTAACAGTATGAGCTGCTAGTGCCAGTATGAGCTGCTAGTGACAGTATGAGCTGCTAGTGACAGTATGAGCTGCTTGTACCAGTATGAGCTGCTAGTGACAGTATGAGCTGCTTGTACCAGTATGAGCTGCTAGTGATAGTATGAGCTGCTAGTGACAGTATGAGTTGCTAGTCACAGTATGAGCTGCTAGTGACAGTATGAGTTGCTATTCACAGTATGAGCTGCTTGTACCAGTATGAGTTGCTAGTCACAGTATGAGCTGCTTGTACCAGTATGAGCTGCTAGTGACAGTATGAGCCGATAGTATCAGTATGAGCTGCTAGTGACAGTATGAGCTGCTAGTGACAGTAGGAGCTGCTAGTATCAGTATGAGCTGCTAGTGACATTATGAGCTGCTAGTGACAGTATGAGCTGCTAGTGACAGTATGAGCTGCTAGTATCAGTATGAGCTGCTAGTGACAGTATGAGCTGCTAGAGACAGTATGAGCTGCTAGTGACAGTATGAGCTGCTAGTGACAGTATGAGCTGCTAGTGACAGTATGAGCTGCTAGTGACAGTATGAGCTGCTAGTGACAGTATGAGCTGCTTGTACCAGTATGAGCTGCTAGTGACAGTATGAGCTGCTAGTGACAGTATGAGCTGCTTGTACCAGTATGAGCTGCTAGTGACAGTATGAGCTGCTAGTGACAGTATGAGCTGCTAGTGACAGTGAGAGCTGCTAGTGACAGTATGAGCTGCTAGTGACAGTATGAGCTGCTAGTACTAGTACGAGCTGCTAGTCACAGTATGAGCTGCTAGTGACAGTATGAGCTGCTTGTACCAGTATGAGCTGCTAGTGACAGTATGAGCCGATAGTATCAGTATGAGCCGCTAGTGACAGTATGAGCTGCTAGTGACAGTAAGAGCTGCTAGTGACAGTATGAGCCGCTAGTATCAGTATGAGCCGCTAGTGACAGTATGAGCTGCTAGTGACAGTATGAGCTTCTAGTGACAGTATGAGCTGCTAGTGACAGTATGAGCTGCTAGTGACAGTATGAGCGGCTTGTACCAATATGAGCTGCTAGTATCAGTATGAGCTGCTTGTACCAGTATGAGCTGCTAGTGACAGTATGAGCTGCTAGTACTAGTACGAGCTGCTAGTCACAGTATGAGCTGCTAGTACCAGTATGAGCTGCTAGTGACAGTATGAGCTGCTAGTGACAGTATGAGCTGCTAGTGACAGTATGAGCGGCTTGTACCAATATGAGCTGCTAGTATCAGTATGAGCTGCTTGTACCAGTATAAGCTGCTAGTGACAGTATGAGCTGCTTGTACCAGTATGAGCTGCTAGTGACAGTATGAGCTGCTAGTACCAGTATGAACTTCCAGTACCATTATAAGCTGTTAGTATCAATATGAGCTGCTAGTACCATTATAAGCTGTTAGTATCAATATGAGCTGCTAGTACCAGTATGAGCTGCTAGTGACAGTATGAGCTGCTAGTACCAGTATGAGCTGCTAGTACCAGTATGAGCTGCTAGTGACAGTATGAGCTGCTAGTAACAGTATGAGCTGCTAGTACCAGTATGAGCTGCTAGTACCAGTATGAGCTGCTAGTACCAGTATGAGCTGCTAGTGACAGTATGAGCTGCTAGTACCAGTATGAGCTGCTAGTGACAGTATGAGCTGCTAGTACCAGTATGAGCTGCTAGTGACAGTATGAGCTGCTAGTGACAGTATGAGCTGCTAGTGACAGTATGAGCTGCTAGTACCAGTATGAGCTGCTTGTACCAGTATGAGCTGCTAGTGACAGTATGATCTGCAAGTGACAGTGTGAGCTGCTAGTGACAGTATGAGCTGCTAGTACCAGTATGAGCTGCTTGTACCTGTATGATCTGCTAGTACCAGTATGAGCTGCTAGTGACAGTATGAGCTGCTAGTGACAGTATGAGCTGCTAGTACCAGGATGAGCTGCTAGTGACAGTATGAGCCGCTAATGTCAAGATCCTTCTTTAGTTTAATCTTGTATTCATGTCCTTATCACTGTAAATGTGTCTCTCTGCTGAATCTGCTGCTTACATACAGTAAAAGTGGCAAATACAATGGCGTAAACATAGTTAAGCAGGAAAACTAATGGCAGCCACAATTTGTGAGTAGATTGTAATGTTTTGCTGAATAATGAAATGTGAATTTCTGCATTCAAATAACTTTAATAGAAAATCTGATGACAGGAGTCCGTCTAGAAGAGATTTTTCTGTAGTGTTTCTTTTTTACAAGAAAATTATATTTATAACCATATTACTGGTTAAACTACAACTATGCCCTCAAAATGTAAAGAAAATACACATTGTGAGCGAACTTTCTTGTTGGGATGAGTTAATGGTTTGTGCAGATTATACAATGTCATAGGGATACCAACAGCATTGCAGAGTCCCCAGTGAGCATGGGCCTCAATCAGCGATGTACACTTTTCTGAAGTTGAGCATTTATCATCCATTTGAGCAATCACCTTAAGTGCACTGCACATGCGTCAAGGTATTTTACCATGGTCGCTTGCAATGAGTATTATCTGCCATTTGATTGACAGTCAGACAGCAATTGTTGTTGGTATCGGTGAGTGTCGGATAAAAACTCAGACATGTCACGACTGGTTTGTGGGCATTTCATATCCTGCATCTGTCATCCCGTATGCAGTAATGGCTCCAGCGTCTCAGTTCTTGCTGCCATTCTTTGTGACCATTGAGACCAAAGTTCACCAGCACCTGTATAGGGAAACTTAACCTGAGGGCCGTGACCTGTGTGTTGGATGCAGCCAAGTCCATACCTTCTTGCGAGGGTCCCTGGTGAATACCGCCAGCACATTAGACTCTGCGCCTCAGGAATAGGTCTAACCAATTCCCTGCATATGGATTGCATCCTCAATCCATCCGAGAGTTGTGACAGCTCTCTTGCTATTTTAGCATGATGGGCAATTCCTATACAGACAAAAGCTTGGAGCTAGATTTTTTCTGTGACTTATTGCACTAAAATTGTGACTGCTTGGCTCATTTTGTCACACGGACATACAGTACACCTAAACCTTCCTCTACCAATGCTGTATAGAATAGTGATAATTATCCATCAAGTGGTTCAAGAGATCAGCCCAAATAGACAGGCCCCTTAAATCAGGAACATTATATATATATATATATATATATATATATATATATATATACAGTATATATATATACTCTTATTCTTATATTTGTATGCATATTTATATATGATGTGGAGTAGTGTAATTCACCATTCGGTTTATATCCCACATTTAGTATCAACATGTACTGTATCAGCACTTCAAATACAAATAAATGGTCTCCAATATATGTTATACGTTGTCGTATTCTATGGTGTTTTACGTATACCGGTATCAGATTATAGTCTAGTATTTAGATTGAAACACCCTCCTAGACTAGGTTTTAGTATCTAATATCCATATGTAATTGTAATATATAATTTTTTATACATAATACATACAAAATATTTTTTATAATTGTGTATGTTATTCACTAAACAAAGAAGCCTTTAAAGGTCTGGTGACAAGTCCTGGGAGTTTGTCCACTTTTGTTTACCAATATTTAGTACTTACAGTATACAGCGAAGGTGGATCCCTGCTCTCCCTAGCAGTTGCACATAGTCCAGTGATAAGGACAGCCCAATATACCCCTATTTTATTTGATATGCAAGTTTCAGACAGCTACTGTCCAGTGATGTGTGGTAGGTTATGAAACCAAACTTGCTGGAATTCCAGCATGTTTCCAGATCAGATTGGCCAGCTAGGGCTAGTGGATCCATAGAGTGGACACCACTAGTTCCAAGCCAGTTAGCACCAGGTTTGGGGATGGGCAGTATGGATGGTGTAATGGTTAGCATCAGTACCTCACAGCACTAAGGATGTGGGTTTGATTCCCATCATGGCCCTAACTATGTGAAGTTTCTGTATTCTCCCCATTCTTGCATGAGTTTCTTCCAAGTACTACATTTTTCTCCTACAATCCATACTGGTTGGTTAATTGGCCAACAAGAAAAACAAACCCTATTGTGTCTGTGTGCATGTACATGTGATGGAGTATATAGATTGAAAGCTCCACAATCAACCCTATTGTGTATGTGTGTACATGTGTTAGGGTATATAGATTGTCAGCTTCACTGGGGCAGAAACTATTATAAATTTCCAAATATTCTATGTAAAGTGATGCAGAATACGTGAGCTCTATATCAATAACTAGTAATAATAATAAATAAATAATAAAAAACATGTGGGCACCATCCTGGGTACAATCAGCCCTAGTGCCAATAGCAACAAAGCTCTTCTCATTAACCCCTGATCTTTTGGTACAGAGGTTATGGGTAATATTAGACATAATATTGTTTTTTACAGGTGGACTGTTGGAAAATTTAAGGGTGCCAAAGGATGATGGAACTTGGAGAACCACAAATGCCATCATGCCTAGGCATCAAGGGCCTACAAGCAGCTGTATACCAATAATAATAGAAACAGGACACAAACTGAAAAAAAATGTACACACATCCCAATGGCTCATCTATTGTGAGTTATTAAGGAGCGATTTTGGAGAGTTTACAATTCACTTACTACAGTATTATACCTTTAGAGTTGTATGTTTAATGTTAGAAACACCTGGAGGGCAATTTGTGTCATGCTGAAAATGGTTTTTGCATGATTATGGTGAATCGGCATGTAATTGCATTCTCTAAAATACAGTGACTTTTAAGTTGCTTGAAACTTGCCGGAAAGTTACTAGTTTTTCCAATTAGGTGGCTATGACATTGTCCCCATGGACTCTATTTCAATATGACCCTCTCCATATGGGCTCCCCTCTTGCAAAAATACATGGATGCAGCAACCCCTATCATTTTTGAGCTCTCCTCAAAGGGCTGTGGAGTTCCCTCCCCTTGTTACAATGGAGCACTCTCCCTGTCACAATCTGTGTATCCTCTTTACTGTGTCCATGCTGTAACAGCCAGTGATGCTATTGCATGGGCCTGTTACTCCACTGCAGACATGGTTGACTACCCTTCATAGTACAAGGTGATCAATTGCTTGTCTCTGCAGAACCCTTCCTCAGTTATTATGGCATTTTCAGCCGTACATAATCACTCTACAATAATGTTGGTTTGCATTAAATGCCATATCCTTTCTTATGAACCAGGGAGCCCAGGACTGCCCTCCACTCACCCTTGGATAAGTTGGCTGCCTCCTCAAAAAAACAAAGTTTGTATAGATTCAGGTCCTCATGTGATCTTTCATTAGTTGACTTTAGACACATTCTCACCATGCCAGGTACGCTCCACTTTCTATGATGGCCCAGATGAGACATACACCTCTTCATCCTATCTGCCCTCCCATTTCCTCATGGCCTATGTCACTGGGGTGGAGTGTTGGCCATAACACCACAACTTATTATAAACAACCTTTTAAATTCTTAAAACTCATTATTAAATAACTTGTTTTGGTTCAATCAACGTAGATTTGTGAACCAATATTTCCAATATAGAATTATGTATTTCATATTCTACATCAATCTACAATATAATAATAATAATAATAATAATAATAATAATAATAATAATAATAATAATAATAATAATAATAATAATAATAATCACCATCATCATCATAGTAGGAACAGCACTCATAGTAATATTTAGATACTTTATCAAAACCCTATGAAAATGTTCATTCACACTTTGATGATTGCTGAAATTGGTAGGAACTCTAAAAAGTTATTAACATTTTAAGGATCATATTTCAACTTGTTTACCAAAACATTTCATATTCATCATTAGAGTCTAATTTGGAAGCCCACATTTTGATTCATCTCCCTGTGGCTTTTGTCATCTGAGGTTCTGCCCCTTATTCCCTCCAGCTTGATATCTGTCGTGAGACTTCTTACATTATAAAACCAGATGACTTCTAGCTTTGGCCTCACTCAGGATGAAAACAGAAGCAGTAACATATGACTGTATTGCTGTGTGCTGTGTTACTCTGTTACTTTATTGCATACGGAATGTGAAACTCAGGTGTCAGAGGTGGATTCCTCATATGATTAAAAACCTTAATATCATGGTACGTTTTATATATATCCAAATATAAAAATATTTAAATTACATTTTCAGATCTAGAAATATTTCTTACAAAATATGTTTAAGTATATATACACCTTGTACACTAAGCTACTTATTATATTGGGAAGCACAGTGTTACTGTTATGAGCTTTCTCATCAGTGTTTTTCTGTTCTCCCTGCACATGCTTGAGTTTTCAAAATATGTTTGGTAGGTTCAATGAGTTTGTAAAAAAAAATGTACTAAATTGTCAACAGTATATATTAATGACATGGCTGTCATAATTAATACTGTAAAAAACTTGTGCTGTTCTGATAAATATTTAAAAAAATATCTGCATTAAAAAAATATTGTTGTCATAAATAATGTTTGGAAAGGACATCACACCCTACTATTAAACATAATAAGAGTAACTACCATGCTGAGACTTGTAGTGCCATGCAAGAAAAAGAAGATGCAGATGCACACTCTAAAAATTAAGAATACTGATAGTCAAAATTAATAATGTTTGGTAAATTAATTGTGCAGCTTTTCCAGTTTCATAGTTACAGTACCAAGAGAATTGCTTAGTCCCTTGTGTGTATGTGGTTACTGTGGTTACTGATTCTACTTGTAGCAGACTCAGCTCTTGTATTGTGTCACTGTTATAGAACATATAATATTAAACACAGTACGGTGATTTATTTCACACCTCAGCCTGTGATGACTTGTTACAGTACCGATATCTAGTGCCTGACTGGAGATGTCTTTTATTTTTCTGTCTGGAAGGAATATTGCACACGATTCAGAGATGTATGTAAAGTATGTAAAGCACTTGTGGCTGCTTTATGTGTTCTTAAATAACTGCAGATCTCCATCTGTATTCAGAGGTGGCCACATCTATGCGATCACGCTGCTACCATCTATCTGATGGGGATAGTAGCCCTTATCACCAACAACATACATTTCCACCATAAATAATGGAGTAGATTTACTAAGATGGGGTTTATCAAAGCTGCCATTGATCGGCAGCTTTGACTGCTGGATATAAAATGACAACTGTAATAGATAGAAAACAAGCCTGTTCTAGCATTTACAGTATTACAGTCGCTGTTTTAATTGGTCAAAGTTGCATTGAATAAACAATGTCTTGGTAAATTTGACAGGTAAGTCTCACTTTGAACAAGACTGAACCTATCCAGATTTCAGATGACAAGCAAGAATAGGCAGAATTAATAAAAAAAAATTGAAGTTCAATGTAGATATCTATTTCCAAAATAAATATTTCTCATCCTTAAGGAGGTGTGTAAATATCCTATAAATCCTTATCAACCACAACTACAGAATTTGCAAATAGTTTTCCCAGATCTGATTATGAGCTTTTGCCCATTATCATCCTATATCTAGACATGAGCTTTTGCCCATTGCCATCCTAGATCTAATCATGATCTTTTGCCAATTGCCATCCTATACGTAGTCATGAGCTTCCACCCATTGCCATCCTATATCTAGTCATGAGCTTTTTCCCAATGCCATCCTATATCTAGTCATGAGCTTTTGCCTATTGCCATCCTATATCTAGTCTTAAGCCTTTGCCCATTGTCATCCCAGATCTAGTTATGAGCTTTTGTCCATTGTCATCCCAGATCTAGTCATGAGCTTCCACCTATTGTCATCCTAGATCTAATCATAAACCTTTGCCCATTGTCATCCCGGATCTAATAATAAACTTTTGCCCATTATCATCCTATAGCTAGACATGAGTTTTTGCCCATGGTTATCCTAGATCTAGTCATGAGCTATTGCCCATTGCCATCCTATACCTAGTCATGAGATTTTGCCCATTGCCATCTTATATCTAGTAATGAGATTTTGCCTATTGTCATCCTATATCTGGTCATGAGAATTTGCCCATTGTCTTCCTAGATCTAATCATGAACTTTTGCCAATTGCCATCCTATATCTAGTCATGAGCCTTTTCCCATTGCCATCCCAGATCTAGTCATGTTTCACCAAAAAAACTAAAATGTTTGTCACTTAGCCCAGCCAGCCACTTGTAAATATTGACATAGGGTTGATTCTGAGTCAAATGGATTTTCACAAATGCAAATGGGGATTTTAAAATAAAACACATGCAGAAGTGAATTTATGTATTTTTGCACATGTCCATCATATTCTGAGTCGGACATATCTTGGCCTAATCTGTCTTTCCATGAATTTGGTTGTTTTGGGGCAGTAACTTTGGCAAGGCATTTGTACGTAACCACCCTGACATGTGGGATAGTTATGGGAGTGTTATGGGGGTGTGTCTAAAGCGCTCTGCGATTCTGTATCATGTGCAAGGGACAGGGAAGACTGTTTATGATAGATCTCTTGCACCTAGCATAGGGATTGTGCAAGTGCGGATACTAATAAGGACCATTGCAGCTGCTCAGAACTAGTTTCTGCTCACACAAGCATAAAACCGCGCATTATTTGAATCAAGTCTCACATTAGCATAAAGTAGTCTTGCAGGCTTCTGCAGCTGCCCACAACTGCAGCCACTTTGCCTGAGACCCAGAATCATACAGTTGGCTGATAAACTAATTTCACAACTTCAAAATCTATGTAGTTACCAGCATTGCAAGGCCATTCTGAATAACAACACACTACAGTTGTCATTACCAATTACCACAGGTTGATTCTGTAAGGCCATAGCTGGACACATTTACAAATGAGCTCAAGACAGGTACAATTATGGATTTAAAAAAGATTTATGATTGCTTTTATTATTATTATTGCTAAATTTACATTTGCAGTTAATACAGTCTGTCTTGAAAAGTACAACACCTACAGGTGCCAGAAACACAAACATGATAATCTAACAAATTCCCAAAACTGTTTCTTTGTATTAGTGGGCAATGAAGCCTTCGAGCTGTAGCTATCACAGACACCTGCCATGTTTCCACAACAATAATATAAATTGTGTACAGTAACAATATATTTAGATGATCAACAGATGTTTTTTTTCTATTGTTCAACTCAATGTCCAGACCAAATTTGCTATGCAAGAATATAGCTATCAAATTACATTTCCATTAAGCAAAACTCATTCAACGGATTATCAGTGGACATAAAAAAAAATGTTGTTTCTCTAGACTCCATGATTAATTGAATATCACTATAATTTGAATGTGTAAAATATTTAGTTTTAGATTACTCAAGCAAATGTGACCTTAAGATGCTGAAAACCATTGCTGTAGAGCCACTTAACATTGTTAAAATATTAGAATTTCTATTTTAGTTTGAGACAAAGCTACAACAAAAGACAGTTAAAATGAACACAGAGATAACACTCCACTACATTAAATTAGTACAATATTGTGACTTATAGTATAAATCATGTATACTTGGTTACAGTATTACCTGATTCTTTAAGATTTTAAACTCTACTTACCATGCACAGAATTAGCCTACTCTCTGCCAGCCATGTATGTTTTTGTTATGTTGCTGTGTATTTTTATTACTATTTTGTATGATGTACCAAATATTCTGCCCTGCAAAGTTTTGTGGCACCTTATACCTATACAATGATGATGATTACTTTCTCAACTTTTTTTGTTAAAGATCTACAATATGTCAGATCTCCGATATTTTTTTAAGAAAAAATCAAAAACTTTTTTTGTTTGCATACTTCATTAAATATGTATTAAAAATGAAACTTATTTTTTAAAGGTTTAAGAAATGTAAAATTTCAAAAAATTATTACAGTATATTCACATATCACAATTTATTGGTGACGACACATGCTGTGATATTGGTCCAGTTCCCAATATTGGTTGGACAATTAATTCATATGAAAAGATAAATTAAATTAAGATGGGTTATATGTGGAAAGGAGGTAAAATGAGGATGGATTAACAAATGGCTGCATAATGTGGCCAAAATGGAACACCTAACCATACATGAATTCACATCATAATAAAACCAAGTAGGCAGGTTAAGATTACCAAAATATTTTTTTAAATTTTTAGCAGTTTCCTTTGCAGTACATGTCCTCATCTGTGTATGATTTAAAAGCTATTTAAAGTCCAACAACAGGACAAAATAATGATACATTCGCATTTACCAGGCTCCATGTGGACAGAACAAGACAGAAGTGCTGGAGGTAGTTATTATCGGGTTTGGCAATTTGCAAAAAATGAAGAATTTGATTTTTGCTCTAATTCTTATAGCTTATATTTTCACAGCAATTGGAAACATGCTTATTATTAGTTTGATCGCTACTTGTCCAAAGCTCCATTCTCCAATGTACTTTTTCATTTGTAATTTGTCTGCCAGTGAAATGATTTTCAACTCAATTTGTATACCAAACATGCTTTATTTTGTTTGGTCGGATAAAGGAACTATGTCATTGTACTGCTGTTTTATTCAGGTATACTTGGGTGGCTCAACCGGGAATGTTGAGTGCCTTCTCCTCACAGTTATGGCCTTTGACAGATATCTGGCCATCTGCAACCCTTTGAGATATCCCTCAATCATGAACATCAGGACGCGTAACCATCTTGCAGTGTGGGCTTGGCTCTCTTGCTTTATAGTGATGAGCAGCATATTAATTGCAATGAGCAACTTACGTTTCTGTGATTTAAACACTATTGATTATTTGTTTTGTGATATAGTTCCACTGCTACAGTTGTCTTCTTCAGATACCTCCCTGGCAGAAATGGAAACTCTACTGATATCCACTTTTATGGTCCTCTTCCCATTTGTGTTGATCATTCTTAGTTACGTGTCCATATGTTGGACCATCCTTCAAATTTCTGTCAAAACTGTTAGACAGAAAACGTTCTCCACTTGCAGCTCACATCTCGCATCTGTCTGCATGTACTTTGGGACAATATTCATCATTTATTTGGTTCCTTCTCAACAGAACTCATTAAAAATAAACAAAATCCTCTCTCTATTATACACAATTGTGACTCCACTACTTAATCCTATAATCTACAGCCTGAGAAACAAGGAAATGAAGGCCTGCTTTATGTATTATTTTTCATCAGTACAAAGAAAGCAATAGGTACAATCATTAATGTAACAGTACCAATCAGTATTTGAGGATGTGAAAGTACAAAGAACACCTTATGTGCATAGATCAGGGTGCAGTTATTTCACAAAAAGTTTACCACCAACCCAATAAATATATAAACAATATAAAGAGATGTGATGGACTGCTCCCAAATTAGGAAAAAATCTGTAACATTCCATCGAGTCTCTCATATAATATGTTTCATATACCAGTTCAGCAAATCCTAAATAGAGAACTATTCCATATCCAAATATGCTTTAAGACCCAACAATATTCCACAGCAATACTTCAGTCACTTTGATAAACTTGTGTCGATGGACCTCAAAGAAATCATAAATATATACTTCTCATAGTGTTAAAAAAATGTTAAAATATACTTCCATTTCTTAAAGTGATAATAAAAAATAATGATGAAAATGGCTGCGTACTAATTCTGGCCTTAACCAAGGGACTAAGACATCATGTAACAAAAGTCCTGGGACAATTCACATCCATGCTGTGGATGTACCACCTTCATGGGTCCCAAGAAAGGATAGCAGCTCTTGTACTTCACTCTTTATAGTCTTTATAATTTTTTAAAAAAATTTCAAAGAGTGATTGTATCAGTCATCAACTTTTATAGAAGTTATTACATTTTATTGTAACGGTTGCATGTTTTCGTTATAGTGTTTATGTCCAGTGCATAATCTTAATATGTACTGCAATTATCTAATGAATACTGCATAGAAAACCTAATATTGATTCCTCCTTGACACTAGCTTATTAAAGTCAATAATACCATTTAAATTTCTTTTTTAAATGTTTTTGTCTATGTTTAAGGATTGAGTATTTTCAATCTCCAAGAATTTCCTATCAGGATTCCATTGTAACTACTGGTACCTTGTCTCTGTAAATACAGTATTTCAAGGCTGGATTTTGATAGTATTATATATTCTGTAAGATGTCAACGACTCAGGTATATACTGTATTTGTGGTTGTAATGGTGCAGTCTTTATCCTTTTGCAGTGCCATATCAGGGCTTTATGCCCTGTGCTGCCCCTGCCCCCTAAACCTGTGATGTCATGATGTCACCCCTAGGCAGCAGGGCTGTTGGCTTCGCTGCTGGTTCTGGTAAGTACATAAATGTCTGGTGCATTTGGTGGACACTCCTGGAAGCTCCCTAGTCTGTAGGGTGCCTGGCCAAAACATCCTTTGGCCATTCCAGGCACACTGCAAACCACACACAGGTGCCAGTGGGAAGTTACAGTGCCACCAACAGTGCCCTTTGGTCTTTACAGCAGCACCACTCACTCACCCCTAGTTACGGCCCAGTGCTGAATGTTTAGATTCATTTTTAGAGAACATAATATCACCAAATATGCTTTCAGTCTGGTGCATCCATTTAATGCATTCGTTTTTGCATCAAAAAGCTTTTTGTTAAAACTCTAGGAAAGTGTTTGCTCATTAACTTTCCCTGTCACCAGATCTTAGTACTAACTAATATCTACTTCTACACAGCAGGAGAATGTGCTTATATAAATAAGCATGTGCCAGCCATCCTGTGCCACAATATTTACACCTTATTTCCCAAATCACACCTTGAAGAATTCAGATATTATCTTGAAACCCAACACAGAGCTGTTACTGCATAGCATTGCCTATGTGTCCCAATAATGTAATGTCCATCAATTTATACCTTCAGAACCCAATTCATAGATCTTAATTCACTTAAAAAAGCTCTCTCCCAATTCTCTCCCATTTACATCTCTGACCTGATCTCCTTTCACACACCCATCTGCCCACTACTCTCAATAAAAGCATGCCTCCTGTCCAGCCAACTGATTACTTTCCCCCACTCCCACCTCTATGCTGCTATTTACCTTGGGAACTCTCTCCCTCTCGCTATCAGTCTCTCCCCCTTTTTACAAATCTTCAAATGAGCTCTCAAGAACCTCTACTTTATCAGAATCTTCCAGCTCTCATCCAGCCCCACTGCTACATGCTCCTTCATCCCTGTCTACCCCATCTGTGTCATGCCTGTTTGTCTGCCTCCCCTTTAGAATGTAAGCTTTCATGAACAGGGTCCTCTAGCTTCATGTGCTTCTCCACAAGGGCACATAACATTTGGTGGCTTATGCTCTGCTGATTATTTTGAGTGTTATGATTGCTTGACGGCAACGTTTATGAACCATGTCCATGTTCTGCACTGTATTGTACTATAAGTCACTGATTTCTTGTTCACTTATTTATTTCTGTACTTTGTAAGGTGCTGTGGAACACTTGCCGTGCCATATAAATATAGGAAAATAATAATATACCATCTACATTCACACATGTCCTCATCTCTTCTAATCTTGAAAAAAAATAATTTGCACTGACACTCTCTCAACTTAATACCCTATCTCTCATCTCCCCCTTCTTTCCAAGCTCCTGAAGTGGATTGTCTGCAAGTGCCTTTCCACCTACTGTACATTTACTCCAACCTGCTTGACCCACTTCAGTCTGGCTTTCATCCTATATGGATTTCGGCGTTGGAGAACTTTGGGTGATTAACATCTTAAATCTAAATATCTGCACAGTGGATGCTACAGGAATTTTCTAAGAACTCACTCCAGAGACTGGTAACTCATTGCTGCTCAATTTAATCCTTTGGACACAAAGGAGGGAGTCCTAACTCCAGCATAAGTAATTCAGGAGCCAAATTGCATACATATATTTGTATTTGCACTTTCAATCTTATTTGTTTGTTCTTTTATTTAAGATGAACTTTTATGACTCTGGTTTGCACTGTGTGCATTATTTTTAGTATGAACTTTTAGATAATGGAATAAATGCTTGTTATACTTTAAAACTGTCCATCATAGTTATATTTTCTTAGTGCTGGTTTTGTATTATTTTATCTTGTGATTATTGTAAGGATTGACTATGTTTTTTCCAGCTGCTTGATTGACAATCCCCCTGGATTGCCTTTGTTGATCTGTTTCAGGGCACCGCATTATAACACATTTTTCTTTTATAACACATTTTAACCCTTCACTGTATGTTTATTATATATGTACCTCACTTTTTATTTTCATTCTTTATATGCAGCAGCAGCTGCTCCTAACTATCTCTTTCACACTGCACTTTTCTTATTATGGTGGTGCCCTGGGGTGGCTTAGCTGGGCTAGTTTGGGGGTGTCCTGTGCTCTGGATTTGAATCATAGTATGTTAGGGACTTACCCTGAAGAGGTTACCTGGATATGGTGGGTAGGCCCATAACCTTGGCCAAGATTATGCTGAAAACCTCTATTGATTGCAAAATTTTATTGCATTTATATATTATTAATAATTTGGAGTTGTGCACCTGAGATTTGTCTGTTTTTGTGCCTACAATTAGTCTCATCAGGTAGCACCTCCCATTATATGTATTTATATATATATATATATATATATATATATATATTCAAGGTGTGCAGTCCAGAAATCTTTCCCATATACTTCATTTAATGTGCTTTATTGCACACCTGAGGGAAAGGAGATGCCCTCAGACTGGATTAGCACCCTTGCTTATTGGTTTAAAAGCATGGGGTCTAGTAATGAATATGCACACTTGTATTAGGCGCAATTCTAGGTAAGTCCTACAAGTTTTATATACTGTAGTGCAATTTTGGTTTATTTTTGGGGTGTGGGTCCCCTTGGATTGCCTTTGTTGATCTGTTTCAGGGCACCGCATTATAACACATTTTTCTTTTATAACACATTTTAACCCTTCACTGTATGATTATTATATATGTACCTCACTTTTTATTTTCATAATTTATATGCAGCAGTAGCTGCTCCTAACTATCTCTTTCACACTGTACTTTTCTTACTATGGCGGTGCCCTGGGGTGGCTTAGCTGGGCTAGTTTGGGGGTGTCCTGTGCTCTGGATTTGAATCAAAGTATGTTAAGAACCTACCCGAAAGAGGATAGGCCAATAACCTTGGCCAAGATTATGGTAAAAACCTCTATTGATTGCAAAATTTTATTGCATTTATATATTATTAATAATTTTGAGTTGTGCACCTGAGATTTGTCTGTTTTTGTGTTGACAGTGCATTAGTATTATTTAGTTTTTAGTATTTCATCCTGTTCACGCTACTGAAATTGCCCTCACTCAAGTAAGAAATGTCCTTTTTGATGCCAAATTCAAGGGCCACTACTCTCTGATAATTCTCCTTGACTTCTCTACTGCTTTTGACACTGTGGACCACCCTCTCCTCCAATAAATCCTTTACTCCCTTGGTCTTCATGACATTACCTTCTCCTTGTTGTCCTCCTACCTCTCTGAATTTTCTTTCTCAGTGTCTTCTCATGACTCCTCACCATTTTCTACTAGCATGTAGTGTCCCAAAAGTACTATTCTCTTTTTGTAATTCCTTTTTAGATTACTTTTTCAGCATTTTTGGCCTCATCTCTATGCTGGTCATACTCATATATATCTCTCCTAACCTGATCTCTCCCTCTTTCACTTCACTCATGTCTTTCTATGCTATTAACTTCCGATTGTCTCATTACTTTCTTAAACTTAACATGTCTAAAACTGAGATGATTATCTGGACACCCTCCTGAATCTTCTCACCTCCATTTCACTACTCATTGACAACTTCACCATTTCTTCTATCTCACAAGTCCACTGACTTACTTAAAACAGCACATTGAGTATTTTTTCCAGTCTAGCAACTTCCACTTCCAAAATATTTACAAGATCAGTCCCTTTCTCACCTTGAAGCAGCAAATACACTCATCCACCCACTGATCATCTCTAGACTCAATTACTGTAAAATACTCTAATCTGGCCTTCATGACTCCTGGATTACTCCAATCTAATGTGTCCTTATTGCTGCTGCTCA
Organism: Taudactylus pleione; assembly: GCA_031769625.1. Taxonomy (NCBI): domain Eukaryota; kingdom Metazoa; phylum Chordata; class Amphibia; order Anura; family Myobatrachidae; genus Taudactylus; species Taudactylus pleione. The sequence goes on from JAUIMM010000267.1 coordinate 3,490,645, forward strand.
GCTCATCTTTATCCCCAAACTAATTACTTCTGCCTGCCCTCTCCACAGACCCTACACTAGTTTATTTTTCCCTTTAGAAGCTAAACTTCTGAATGTTCCAGTGAGCATTGTTGGGACCATATTATGGAAGTGGAAAGAACATCATTTCACAATAAACCGGCAACAACCAGGTGCTCCTCACAAGATTTCTGACAGAGGAGTGATAAGAATTATCAGAAGAGTTGTCCTAAAAGCCAAGGATCACTTGTGGAGAGCTTCAGAAAGACCTGGAATTAGCACTCAACTGCCATGGCCTTTATGCACGCTCACCACGCAAGACTCCATTGCTGAAAAAATACATGTTGAAGCTTGTTTAAAGATTGCTGTATAGCATTTGGACAAGCCTGTGAAATACTGGGAGAATATAGTCTGGTCAGATTGAACTCTTTAGATGCCATAATACACACCATATTTGGAGAACTGGCACTGCACAACACCCCAAAAGCACCATACCAACAATGAAGTTTGGAGGTGGGAACATCATGGTGTGGGGCTGTTTTTCAGCATATGGTACTGGCATGCTTCATATCATTGAAGGAAGGATGAATGGAAAAAAGTACAGAGACATTCTTGATAAAAATCTGCTGCCATCTACCAGGATGCTGAAACGAGGGTGGACATTTCAGCAAGATATCACAAACACCAGCCAAGGACACTCTCAATTGGTTTCAGAGAAAGAAAATAAAGCTGCTAGCATGGCCCAGCCAATCACCTGACTTAAATCCAGTTGAAAATCTATGGAAATAGCTAAAGATTATAGTTCATAGAAGATTTCAAGACTGTTTGTGTTGAAGAATGGGCCAAAATCACACCGCAATGCATGCGACTAGTTTCTCCATAAGGAGTCATCTTAAAGCTGTCATTACCAACAAAGGCTTTTGTACAAAATATTAAATAAATATCAGTATAATCTATTTAATACTTCTTCCCTGTGTCATTTCACATTATTACACATAACTTATTATGGACATTTATGGTTTGATTTCTTTGCATGTGTGGATTGCATGGGTTGTTGCTGACATTTGTTGAAAATGTCATTACAATAGCCCCATTACAAATATATTTGCTGAGAACAATGTTAATGTGTTCAATACTTATTTTACCCTCTGTATATATATATATATATATATATACAGTCAGAAAACTCAGCACTCACCATGTGTAAATACTCACAATAATGTATAAATAAACAATGGGGTTTTGGTTCATGGATTGATAAATGCATTTATAAGCCTGCAGCCCACATCACAGGACCCCACTTCTCTGCAGGTCCTACACTATCTGTCACACTGATGGAAACCTGGTAGCTGCTATCACATAGTTTAAACTGAAAAAATGTTACCTGGTTTAAAGCTCACCTACCAACTAATGGCTTTTAAAGGCAAGGCAGTCACCAAACATAGCTTCTATCATACTACCAAAAAGTTTTTCCACAGGAAAAAAGGTGTCAGTCTGCTTACACACTGCTTGTTATCAGTTGTCGTCTTACCCAATGTACCTGAATCCAACCAGGAACATATTTCTAAAAAACTTAATTAAGTGGGTGCCACAAATTTATAATAAAAGTATAAATTTTTTATTTTAGCAATCACATTAGGCACTGAAAAATAGCATGCATACCAACAATGCTGGTTAGTCCACCGCAGGTTAACAAGTATAATGGATTTCTCAAGCAAAGCACTCAAAGTAGGAAGCCTTTAGTTTTCCCTTCATAACTCCAATTAGACCTTATGGGCAAAATTTACTAAGCAGAAGGTTCTAAATCCCAGTGGTTTGGCAGCAGTTTTTGGACAGTTTTACTATTTGCCATTTTACAACGCCCAAAATTGCCTCAAAACCACTAAGAAAGCACACATTAGAACATAATTGAATATCAAAATCATTATTTTAGTCTATAGAAAGATTGGAATAGAAAATAAGACTGATTTATCAAGATGGGGGTTTGGAATCCACTGCAAAACTGCCTGCAAAGCTGCTTAAACAATAAATCTGCCTGTGGCAGATGAGTTTGGGGAGGCACTGCACAGATCACTATGATCCATACAGGATTTGTTCTGTTTAAAAGGATAGAAAAAGTTAATAAATTATAAAAAAAGTATGTTGGCCCCCTCTTCAAATTCATAACCAGCCGTGTACCTTTGAGTCTGCTCTGGTATTGGAAAATAGGGGGGTAAATGGCATGGGGTTACCTTTTTTTCCAATAATGAGAACCTGGCTTTACCTACCAGTATATACTGTTATAGCAGGGAGACACACATAGCATGGGGTCCCCCTGCCATAATGTTAAACAACCCCAAACTGGTGAGCCCAGGACAGGAATCCCTTGAAAAGGGGGATCTTTGAAAAATGGTGTCCTCTGAGGTTCAACCACCCCATGGCTCTTGTATGCACCCTCTAGACTTTGGATACTAGGGTAACAGTGATTAAATAGTTAATAATAGTGTTCTTCACAGGTAGACTACAAGTCGCAGTAAGTCTGCCTTTGCACAATGGCATTTGTATTACCACAAGTGCCAGCATACCCAGACATTAAGACCCTGCAGGGGCTTGTAATCCGCCTGTAAAAAAATGGCAAAATAAGCTTGATATTTTTTTTTTTAATTTTTATTGTTTCAAAGTTTTAGACAATAAGTAAATATATTGGTCTCATCTTAGTTATCTTTAGATTTTGGAAGTGTCCAGGCAAGAGAAGCCTACAGATGTGTCCTGTTACATCTTTGCCGATCACGCTACAAACATGTGCACACATCGCACCTGATGTGATTACCTGCAGCAGTGTAGGCTATGGTACTCTATGGCATGTACTGCAATTGCACCATGCAATGCTTTGGAGTCGCGAGTGCGAACACAGTGCGCATATCAGGTCACGAGTGCATGCCTATCGACATGCATGGCATGATTTGCCACATACATAGCAAAGATGCAAGAGTGCATACGCATTGGAATACAGATATGTCATCATTAGCATATCTTCGCAGTGAGACTATGTAATTGCTATTGCGATCGCAATAGTGATCCTTGCTGAATCAGGCCCTTGGTCTGCAGCAATCGTTAGGTACAGTAGGTGGTACAAGCCAAAGTCACATCCACTTGAATGCCAGAACCCAAGGTTTCCCAGCAGAACATTGCCCAGGGCATCACACTTCATCACCAGATTGGCTTCTTCCCATAGTGCATCCTGGTGCCATCTCTTCCCCACGTGAATGATGCATATCTGCCCATCCATCTACATGATGTCAAAGAAAAGGTGATTAATCAGAACAAGTCACCTCCTTCTATTCCTCCAGGATCCAGTACTGATGTTACCACAATATTTTTTTTTTTATTTTTTTTTTATTTATATTTGTATGAATATTTATATGTGATGTGGAGTAGTGTCATTCCCCATTGTGGATATATGCAACATTTAATATCACCATGGATCAGCACTTCAAATAAATGTAAAAGGACTCCAATATTTGTTATATGTTGTCGTCTTCTATGGTGTTTTACATATACCGGTATTAGATTATAGTCTAGTATTTAGATTGTGACACCCTCCTAGACTAGGTTTTAGTTTCTAATATACATATGTAATATATATTTATTATATTATTTACAATTGCAATATATAATTTTGTATACATAATAAATACTAAATTGTTTATACAATTGTGAATGTTATTCAGTAAATAAAGAATCCTTAAAGGTCTGGTGACAAGTGCTGGGAGTTTGTCCACTTTTGTTTACCAATATTTAGTACTTACAGTATAGAACGAAGGTGGATCCCTGCTCTCCCTAGCAGTTATACATAGTCCAGTGATAACTGCAGACCATCATACCCCTATTTTATTTGATATGCAAGTTTGAGTTTGACTCAGCAACTGTCTAGTGATGTGTGGTAAGTTATGAAACCAAACTTGCTGGAATTCCAGAATTTTTCCAGATCAGATTGGCCATCTAGGGCTAGTAGAACCATAGAGTGGACACCACTTGTTACAAGCCAGTTAGCACCAGGGTTGGGGATGGGCAGTATGGATGGTGTAATGGTTAGCATCATTACCTCACAGCACTAAGGATGTGGGTTTGACTCCCACATGGATATAAATATGTGAAGATTGTGTATTCTCCCCATTATTGCATGAGTTTCTTCCAAGTACAACATTTTTCTCCTACACTCCAAAAATTTACTGTTAGGTTAATTGGCCCACAAGAAAAAACTAACCCTATTGTGTCTGTGTGCATGTATATGTGATAGGCTATATAGATTAAAAGCTCCACAATTAACCCTATTGTGTATGTGTGTACATGTGGTAGGGTATATAGATTGTCAGCTCCACTGGGGCAAGGACTAAGGGGAATTGCCAAATATTCTATGTAAAGTGATGCGGAATATGTGAGTTCTATATAAATAACTAGTAATAATAATAAAAATATAATATAAAAAATCATGTGGGCACCATCCTGGGTACAACCAACCCTAGTGCCAATAGCAACAAAGCTCTTCTCATTGCCCCCTGATCTTTGGGTATAGAGGTAATGGGTAATATTATGAATAATATTGTTTTTTTTTACAAGTGGACTATTAGCCAATGTAAGGGTGCCAAAGGATGATGGCATTTGAAGAACCACAAATGCCAGCATGCCTAGGCATGAAGGGCTATAAGCAGCTGTAGGCCAATACAAATAAAGACAGGACACACACTGAAGAAAAAAGTTCATACCTACCTCTGGCTCATCTATTGTGAGTTGTAAAGGAGTGATTGTGGAGAGTTTACAATTCACTTATTACAGTATTACACCTGGAGTGTTGTATGTTTAATGTTAGAAACATCTGGAAGGCATTTTGTGTCATGCTGAAAATGTGTTTTGCGTGATTATGGCGAATCGACATGTATTCACATTCTCTTATATACAGCGACTTTAAAGTTGCTGGAAATTTGATGGAAAATTACTAGTTTTTCCAAATAGGTGGATATGACATTGCCCCCATGGACTTTATTTCAATATGACCCTTTTCATATGGGCTCACCTCTAGCAACAATGCATGGATGCAGCAAACCCCCTTCATTTTTGAGCTCTCCTCAAGGAGCTATGGAGTTCTCTCCCCGTGTTACAATGGAGCACTTTCCCTGTCACAATCTGTGTGTCCTCTTTACTGTGTCCAGTGATGCTCTTACATGGGCCTGTTACTCCACTGCAGACATGGTGGACTTCCCTTCATAGTACAAGGTAATCAATTGCTTGTCTCCGCAGATCCCTTCCTCAGTTATTAGGGCTTCTTCAGGGGAACATAAACACTCATACACAATAATGTTGGCTTGCAGCAATGCCATATCCTTTCTTGTGAACAAGGGAACCCAAGAATGCCCTCCTCCCACCCTGGGTCCTTGGATAAGATGGATACCTCCCCAAAAAAACAAAGTCTGTATAGATTCAGGTCCTCACTTGATCTTTCATTAGTTGACTTTAGACAAAGACAAATTATCACCATGCCAGGTATTCTCCACTTTCTATGATGGCACAAATGTCTGCATCACTGGAACACTGCTCCCATGAGGCATACACCTCTTCATCCTATCTTCCCTTGGATGGCTATAACACTACAACTTATTATAAACAACATTTTAAATTCCTAAAACTCATTTTTAAATAACTTGTTTTGGTTCACAAAACTTAGATATGTGAACCAATATTTCCCATAGAGAATAATTTATTCCATATTCTACTGTACATAATAATAATAATTATTTATATATATATATATAAATATATATATATATATATATATATATATATATATTATAAAAGCAAACATTTGTCCTTCTGTCTTTCTATACAATTCCACAGTTTACAAGACAAGATCCTGAAATTTAACATACAAGTGTATTAAAACAAATATATTAAATAAAATTCATTTTTAATTAAATAAAAACCACAATTTTTGTTGGATGCTCAGTGTGGGGCCTTGCATTCAGTACTGCTGTCTACTGCCTCTATTGGTGATATTTAATAATAATCCTTCTGTCTTTCTATACAAATCCACAGTTTACAAGCCAATATCATGACATTTTACATACAAGTGTATTAAAACATGCCCGAAGCAACTAAAAAAATTTGAAATCAAAATTAACTACCATTATTTTTTAATTAATTAAAAAACACAATTTTTGCTGGATGCTCATTGTGGGGACTTGCACTCAGTACTACTGTCTGTCCAGAGGTGATATTTAAGAACTTTCTTATCCCTACTATTTAAATTTTTTATGTCCTTCTCTCTTTCTATACAAATCCACAGTTTACAAGCCAAGATCAGGAAAATTTACATACGAACGTAATAAAACATGCTCGAAGCAACTAAAAAGTTGTGAAACTGAATTTAATTACTGTTCATTTTTAAGTAATTAAAAAATACAATTTTGGCTGTATGCTCATTGTGGGGCCATACGGCATATCGGTAGGGCCTCGAAGCGAGCGTTTTTTGTTGTCATGTTTTGTCATGATTTTAATGATTATTATCGAAGAGAGCTTTAGCAGGCTTTCCCAGCAGCAACATTGACTTCTTTCCTCAAACTGTATCAAAATGATGACTTTGCAAGGACCCTGCTATACTGTAAGCTACCAAAATATTACACATGGAATGCTTATGGAAAAGTTTTTATGTGCAGAAAACAGGGAGTCGCTGTAGATGGTCATCCTGGTATTAGAGCAACAGAAGCTCGTGGCCGTGTTTGCACTGTACATCCAACACATTTTGAATGCTTCTATCTCCGAAGTTTGCATTACACCGTTACAGGTCCTACTTTCTTTGATGACCTTTGGCCTGTTGATGGGGAAGTTTGTCACTTTTTGTGAGGCTTGCCTAAGGCCAGGTTTGTTGGAGGATGATGTGTAAGCAAACATTCTTAAAATCCCGGGCAATGCCGGATACTTCAGCTATTATACTGTATATATATATATATATATATATATAAATATATATTAAATAATGTTGAATGTCCGGCACTCAATAAATCATAACCAGCAAAAACAACTCCGGTGCCCTTCCCAAAGGAATGTAAATATAGACTACAGTATATAGACTATATAAATGATTAAACTGCTACAAGCTGGTAGTCAACATCTCGGAGTGACATTTATGCAGTCTACCTGAGTGCCTTCCATCATTTATATACTGTAAATATTTATATATATATATATATATATATATATATATATTCATCATCATAATAGTAGGAAAGTATTCAGAGTGGTATTTAGACACTTTATCAAAACCCTATGAAAATGTTAATTCACACTTTGATGATTGCTGGAATTGGTAGGAACTCCTAGAAATTATTAACATTTTAAGGGTCATATTTCAACTTGTTTAACAGAACATTTCATACTCATCATTAGAGTCTAATTTGGAAGCCCACATTTTGATTCATCTCCCTGTGGCTTTTGTCATCTGAGGTTCTGCCCGTTATTCCCTCCAGCTTGATAGCTGTCATGAGACTTCTTACATTATAAAACCTGATGACTTCTACCTTTGGCCTCACTTAGGATGAAAACTGAAGCAGTAACATATGACTGTATTGCTGTGTGCTGTGTTACTCTGTTACTTTATTGCATACAGAATGTGAAACTCAGGTGTCAGAGGTGGATTCCTCATATGAATAAAAACCTTAATATAATGGTAAGTTTTATATATATCCAAATATAAAAATATTTAAGTTACATTCTCAGAGCAAGAAATATTTCTTACATAATATGTTTATGTATATATACACCTTGTACACTAAGCTACTTATTATATTGGGAAGCACATTGTTACTATTTAGAGTTTTCTAATCAGTGTTTGTATGTTCTCCCTGCACATACTTGAGTTTTCAAAACATATTTGGTAGGTTCATTGGGTTTGTAAAAAAAAAATACTACATAACATACAGTATATATTTTTATTATCAATATTTTTATTAAAGTTTTGTTCCAATAACATGGAAGGGGATGGATACAGAAAAAAGAAAACATAGGGAAGGGGAAAAGGAATCACACATACAGTATATATTAATGACATGGCTGTCATAATATATACTGTAAAAATCATGTGCTGTTCTGATAAATATTGAAAAAATTAATATCTGCATTAAAAAAATATTGTTTTCATGAATAATGTTTGGAAAGGAGGGGGGCTGGACATCACACCCTACTATTAAACATAATAAGAGTTGCTACCTTGCTGAGACTTGTAGTGCCATACAAGAAAAAGCAGATGCACACTCTAAAATTGTAGAATACTGATAGTCAAAATTAATAATGTTTGATAATTTAATTGTGCTGCTTTTCCAGTTTCATAGTTACAGTACCAAGAGAATTGCTTAGTCCCTTGTGTGTATGTGGTTACTGTGGTTACTGATTCTACTTGTAGCAGACTCAGCTCTGGTATTGTGTCAGTGTTATAGAACATATAATATTATACACAGTACAGTGATTTATTTTACACCCTGTGATGACTTGTTACAGTACCAATATCTAATTCCTGACTGGAGATGTCTTTAATTTTTCTGTCTGGAAGGAATATTGCACATGATTCAGAGATGTATGTAAAGCACTTGTGGCTGCTTTATGTGTTCAGAAATAACTGCAGATCTCTGTCTGTATTCAGATGCAGCCACATCTATGCGATCACACTGCTACCATCTATCTGATGGGGATAGTAGTCCTTATCACCATCAACATACATTTGTACCATAAACAATGGAGTAGATTTACTAAGATGGGGGTTATCAAAGCTACATTGATCATCGACTTTGACTGATGGATTTAAAATGACAACTGTAATATGTAGAAAACAAGCCTGTTCTAGCATTTACAGTATTACAGTCGCTGTTTTAATTGGTCCAAGTTGCATTTAAAAACAATGTCTTGGTAAATTTACAGGTAAGTCTCACTTTGAACAAGACTGAATCTATCCAGATATCAGATGAGAAGCAAGAATAGGCAGAATTAATAAAAAAAATTGAAGTCAAATGTAGATATCTATTTCCAAAATAAATATTTCTCATCCTTAAGTAGGTGTGTAAATATTTTATAAATCCTTATCAACCACAAACACAGAACTACTGTATCTGTAAATTGTTTTCCCAGATCTGATCATGAGCTTTTGCCCATTGCCATATTATATCTAGTCATGAGCTTCCATCCATTGTCATCCTATATCTAGTCATGAGCTTTTCCCCATTGCCATCCTATATCTAGTCATGAGCTTCCATCCATTACCATCCTATATATAGTCATCAGCTTCCATCCATTGCCATCCCAGATCTAGTCATGAGCTTCCATCCATTACCATCCTATATCTAGTCATGAGCTTCAATCCATTGCCATCCTATATCTAGTCATGAGCTTCCATCCATTGCCATCCTATATCTAGTCAAGAGCTTCCATCCATTGCCATCCCAGATCTAGTCATGAGCTTCCATCCATTGACATCCCATATCTAGTCATGAGCTTCCATCAATTGCCATCCTATATCTAGACAAGACCTTCCATCCATTGCCATCCCAGATCTAGTCATCAGCTTCCATCCATTGCTATCCTATATCTAGTCATAAGCTTCCATCCATTGCCATTCCAGATCTAGTCATCAGCTTCCATCCATTGCCATCCTATATCTAGTCAAGAGCTTCCACCCATTGCCATCCTATATCTAGTCATCAGCTTCCATCAATTGCCATCCTATATCTAGTCTTGAGCTTCCAAGCATTGTCATCCCAGATCTAATCATGAGATTTTGCCCATTGCCATCCTATATCTAGTCATGAGCTTTTGCCCATTGTCATCCTATATCTGGTCATGAGCTTTTGTCCATTGTCATCCCTGATCTAGTCATGAGCTTCCACCAATTGTCATCACATATCTAATCATGAGCTTTTGCCCACTGTCATCCTATATCTAGTCTTGAGCTTTTGCCTATTGTCATCCCAGATCTAGTCATGAGCTTCCACCAATTGTCATCACATATCTAATCATGAGCTTTTGCCCATTGTCATCCTATATCTAGTCTTGAGCTTTTGCCCATTGTCATCCCAGATCTAGTCATGAGATTTTGCCCATTGTCATCCTATATCTAGTCATAAGTTTTTGCCTGTTGTCATCCCAGATCTAGTCATGAGATTCCACCTTTTGTCATCCCAGATCTAGTAATGAGCTTCTGCCCATTGTCATCCCAGATCTAGTAATGAGCTTTTGCCCATTGTCATCCCAGATATAGTAATGAGCTTTGCCCATTGTCATCCTATATCTAGTCATGAATTTTTGCCTATTGTCATCCCAGATCTAGACATGAGATTCCACCCATTGTCATCACAGATCTAGTCATGAGCTTCCATCCATTGTCATCCCAGATCTAGTCATGAGCTTTTGCACATTGTCATCCCAGATCTAGTCATGAGCTTTCGCCCATTGTCATCCCAGATCTAATCATGAGCTTTTTTAATTCTCTAAATTTTGTGGGATGTAATTTGGTGACTGACAAATATGGAACCTCATGTTTCACCAAAAAACTAAAATGTTTGTCACTTAGTCCAGCCAGCCACTTTATAAATATAGACATAGTGTTTATTCTGAGTAAAGTGGCTCTTCACAAATGCAAATGGGGAGTTTAAAAAAAATGCACATGCAGATTTGAAGTTATGTATTTTTGCACATTTCCGTCATATTCTGAGTCGAACACATCTTGGCTGAATCTGTTTTTCTATTAATTTGGTTGTTTTGGGGCAGTAACTTTGGCAAAGCAATTGTATGTAATCACCCTAACTTGTGGGTGAGTTATTGGAGTATTGTGGGAGGATGTCTAAAGCTCTGTGTGATTCAGAATCAGGTGCAAGGGACAGGAGAGTCTGTGATCTGATAGGTCTCTTGCACCTAGCATGGGAATTGTGCAAGTGCAGATACTAATAAGGACCATTGCAGCTGCTCAGCACTAGTTTCTGCTCACACAAGCATAAAACCGCGCATTATTTGAACCAAATCTCACATTAGCATAAAGTAGTCATGCAAACATCTGAAGCTGCCCACAACTTCAGCCACTTTGCCTGAGACCCAGAATAAGCCCCCATACAGTTGGCTGATAAACTGATTTCACAACTTCAAAGTCTATGTAGCTACCAGCATGTCATGATGTCAAGGCCATTCTGAATAACAACACTCTACAGTTATCATTACCAATTACCACAGGTTGATTATAGAAGGCCATAGCTGGATACATTTACAAATTAGCTCAAGACAGATACAATAATGGATTTAAAAAATATTTATGATTGCTTTTATTATTATTTTTGTTAAATTTGCATTTGCACAGTTAATAGAGTCTGTCTTGAAAAGTACAACACCTACAGGTGCCATAAACACAAAAATGATAATCTCTTTCTTTAACAAATTCCCAAAACTGTTTATTTGGATTAGTGGACAATGAAGCCTTCGAACTGTAGCTATCACAGGCACCTGCCATGTTTCCACAACAATAATATAAATTGTGTACAGTAACAAAATATTGAGATAATCAACAGATACTTTTGTTATATTGTATTCTCCACTTCAAATGTATGCACTCATCCTATAGTGCTGCCCTTTCCCTCTCAGCAGTCCTATATAAAAACCTCATCTCCTCCCAGTCCTCAAATCCCCAGTGTCTCTTCACCACCTTCAACTCCCTCCTCTGTCCACCCCCTCCCCGCCTCCCCTCCTCATTCACTGCCCTTGACTTTGCTACCTACTTAACATCTAAAATTGATTCCATACATCAGGACATCATATCCCACCAGTTCCCCTACTCTACACCTCCTCCTTTCCCTGATCACCCATCTCCATCCATTTCACCGACTTTGACATCCTTCTCCCCTGTATCTGGAGAGGAAGTTATGGCTCTCATTCGGTCCTCCTCCCCTTCCACCTCCCCCCTTGACCCTATCCCTTCATGTCTCCTCTGCTACCTCTCTCTTTGTGCCATCTTGCCCACCTCCTCAATCCCGCTCTATCATCTGGCACTGTCCCTTCTTCATTCCAACATGCCCTTGTCTCCCTCATTCTTAAAAAACCTACCCTTGATCCTAACACTCTCTCCAACTACCGACCCATCTCTCTCCTTCCTTTTGCCTCCAAGCACTTTGAGCATATTGTCTACAACCACCGTACCACCTTTCTTTCCTCCCACTCCCTCCTTGATCCATTTTAGTCTGGCTTCCATTCTCTCCACTCCACTGAATCTGCCCCCACAAAATTCAGCAATGACCTTATTGCTGCTAAATCCAAGGGCCACTACTCACTGTCTATTCTCTTTGAGCTCTCTGCTGCCTTTGACACTGTTGACCACCCTATCCTGCTGCAAATCCTTCACTCCCTTGGTCTACATGACAATGTTATCTCCTGGCTGTCCTCCTACCTCTCAGACCGATCCTTCTCTGTCTCTTCTCATGACTCCTCTTCCCCACCACAGCCTCTTACAGTAGGTGTACCCCAAGGTTCTGTTCTTGGACCTCTACTATTTTCCCTCTTTACGTCCTCTCTAAGTGAACTCATCAGCTCTTTTGACCTCATTATCTTCTCTATGTTGATGATACTCAGATCTACCTTACTCCTCTGACCTCTCCCCCTCTCTCCTCACTTGTATCTCCAACTGACTCTCTACTATTTCTTCCTGGATGTCCCAGCAATTTCTTAAACTTAAGATGTCTAAGACTGAGCTGATCATTTTCCCACCCTCCAACATAACCTCACTTCCCACTATTTCTTTAACAATAGATGGCACAACTATCTCTTCTAGCCCCAAAGTGTGCTTTCTTGGAGTTATTCTGGACTCCTCCCTCTCCTACAAACCACATATCCAGAGACTCTCACTGTCCTGTCATTTCCATCTCAAAAATATTTCCAAGATTAGACCCTTTCTCACCCTCATACACTCACTGGTCATATCCAGATTGGACTACTGTAACCTCCTCCTATCTGGCCTCCCCAGCTCCCATCTCTCTTCTTTCCGGTCTGTCCTCAATGCTGTTGCTTGACTCATCTTCCTCTCCAAATGGTCTACATCTGCCTCCCCTCTCTGACAACCCCTCAACCACTCCTTGGCTCCCCTTCCCTTTTAGAACCAAATTCAAGGTTCTCACACTTGCTTACAAAGCCCTTAACCACTCCTCTCCAATTTACATCTCTGACCTCATCTCCCTCCACTCTCCTGTCCACCCCCTTTGCTCAACTAATGCACACTGCCTCTCATGCCAACTGATTACTTCCTTCCACTCCCACCTCCAGGATTTTGCCCGTGCTTCTCCTGACCTTTGGAACTCTATCCCTCTCCCTATCTGACTCTCCACCTCTTTACAATCCTTCAAATGGGATCTCAAGACCCACTGCTTCATCAAAGCCTTCCAGCTCCCATCCTAACTTGCTGCAACATGCTCCTTCCTCCCTTTTTACCCCATCTGTGTCACACCTGTTTGTCTGCCCCTCCCCTTTAGAATGTAATCTCTTATTAGCAGGGCCTTTACCATCTTGTGCTTCTCCTTACTTTACTTTCATCTACTTCTTATCCCCCACCAGGGCACCTAACAATTGGTTGCTTAAGCTCTGTTTCAACTCTAGGTGTTATGGTCACTAATGTAGCAATGTATATTACCATGTCCTTGTCCTGTATTGTACTATAAGTCACTTGTCAAACTATTTGTTTAAGTACTTTGTAAGGTGCTGGGGAACAATTGTGGTGCCATATGAAAAAAAGTATAACAATAATAATAATAATAATAATAATAATAATAATAATTGTTCAACTCAATGTCCAGACAAAATTTGCTGTGCAAGAATATATAGCCATCAAATTACATTTCCATGAAGCAAAACTCATTCAACAGATTATCAGTAGACAGAAAAAAAAATTTTGTTTCTCTAGGCTACATGATTAATGGAATATCACTATAATATGAATGTGTAAAATATTTAGTTTTAGATTACTCTAGCAAATGTGACCTTAAGATGCTGAAAACCATTGCTGTAGAGCCACTTAATATTGTTAAAAAATAAGAATTTCTATTTGAGTTTGAGATAGATTGAGACAAAACTACAACAAAAGACAGTTAAAATGAACACACTCCACTACCTTAAATTATTACAATATTGTTACTTATTATAGTATAAATCATGCATACTTGGTTACAGTATTACCTGATTCTTTGAGATTTTAAACTCTCCTTACCATGCATAGAATTAGCCTACTCTCTGCCAACCGTGTATGTTTTTGTTATGTCGCTAAGTATTATTATTATTATTATTATTATTATTATTATTATTATTATTTTGTATGATGTACCAAATATCTTGACCTGCAAAGTTTTGTGGCACCTTATACCTATACAATGATGATGATTACTATCTCAACTTTTGTTTGTTAAAGATCTAAAATATGTCAGATCTTTGATATTTTTTAAGAAAAATTCAAAAACTTTTTTGTTTGCATATTCCATTAAATATGTATTAAAAATTAAACTTAATTTGTTAAATGTTTAAGAAATTGAATAATGTGAAAAAATTATTAAATTATATACACATATCACAATTTATTGGTGACAACACATGCTGTGATATTGGTTATGATATTGGTCCAGTTCCCAATATTAGTTGGACAATTAATTCATATGAAAAGATAAATTAAATTAAGAAGTGTTATATGTGGAATGGAGGTAAATGAGGATGGATTAACAAATTGGTGCATAATGTGGCAAAAATGGAAAACCCAACCCTACATGAATTCACCTCACAATAAAACCAAGTAGGCAGGTTAAGATTACCAAAATATTTTTTTATTATTTAGTGGTTTCCTTTGCATTACAAGTCCTCATCTGTATATGATTTAAAAGCTATTTAAAGTCCAACTAGAGAACAAAATAATGATACATTCTCATTTACCAGGCTCCATGTGGACAGAACAAGACAGAAGTGCTGGAGGTAGTTCTTCTCGGGTTTGGCAATTTGCAAAAAATGAAGAATTTGATTTTTGCTCTAATTCTTATAGCTTATATTTTCACAGTAATTGGAAACATGCTTATTATTATTTTGATAGCTGCTTGTCCAAAGCTCCATTCTCCAATGTACTTTTTCATTTGTAATTTGTCTGTCAGCGAAATGATGTTCAACTCTATAAGTATACCAAACATGCTCTATGTTGTTTGGTGGGATAAAGGACCTATGACATTGTACAGTTGTTTCACTCAGGTATACTTGGGTGGCTCAACTGGGAATGTCGAGTGCCTTCTCCTCACAGTTATGGCCTTTGACAGATATCTGGCCATCTGTAACCCTTTGAGATATCCCTCAATCATGAACATCAAGATGCGTAACCATCTGGCAGTGTGGGCTTGGCTCTCTTGCTTTATAGTGATGAGCAGCATATTAATTGCAATCTGCAATTTACGGTTCTGTGATTTAAACACTATTGATTACCTGTTCTGTGATATAGTTTCACTGCTACAGTTGTCTTCTTCAGATACCTCCCTGGCAGAAATGGAAACCCTACTGATAACCACTATTCTGATTCTATTCCCATTTGTGTTGATCATTCTTAGTTACGTGTCCATATTTTGGACCATCCTTCAAATTTCTATTAAAACTGTTAGACAGAAAACGTTCTCCACTTGCAGCTCACATCTCACATCTATCTGCTTGTACTTTGGGACAATATTCATTATTTATTTGGTTCCTTCTCAACAGAACTCAAAAATAAACAAGATCCTCTCACTTTTATACACAATTGTGACTCCACTACTTAATCCTATAATCTACAGCCTGAAAAACAAGGAAATGAAGGCCTGCTTTATATATTATGTTTTATCAGTACAAAGAAAAAAATAGGTACAATCATTAATGTAGCAGCATCAATCAGTATTTGAGGATGTGAAAATACAAAGAACACCTTATGTGCATAGATCAGGGTGCACTTATTTAACAAAAAGTTTACCACCAACCCAATAAATATACAAACAATATAAAGATGTGAAGGAGCACTCCAAAATTAGGAAAAATCTGTACCAGTCCAGTGAGTCTCTCATATAATATGTTTCATATACCAGTTAAGCAAATCCTTGATAGATACCAATTCCAGATCCAAATATGCTTTAGGACCCAACAATATTCCACAGCAATACTTCAGTCACTTTGATAAACTTGTGTCGTTGGACCTCACAGAAATCCTAAATATATACTTCTCATAGTGTAAAATACAATATATTCCATGTTATAAATAATTTTAAAATATACTTTCATTTCATATAGTGATAATAATGACAAAAATGGCTGCGTACCAACTTGGGCCTTAACCAAGTCCCAAAGACATCATGTAAGAGTCCAGGGGCAAATCACATCCATGCTGTATATAGTCCACCTACAGAGGTCCCAAGGTTCAGAGGTTTAGCAGCTCTTGTACTGCACTCTTCATAGTGTTTATAGTTTTTTTTCATTTTTTTCAAAGAGTGAAAGCCATTGTATCAGTCATCAACTTTTATAGAAGTTATTACATTTTATTGTAACAGTTGCATGTTTTTGATATAGTGTTAACATCCAGTGCATTATGTAAATATGTGTATTATGTAAATATGTTCTGCAATTATTTAATGAATACTGCATAGAAGAGCTAATATTGATTCCTCCTTGACACTAGCTTGTCAAAGTTAATAATACCATTTCGATTTTCTTTTTGAAATGTTTTTGTCTATGTTTAAGGAATGAGAATTTTCAAGCTCGAAGAACTGCCTGTCAGGATTCCTTTGTAACTACTGGTGCCTTGTATCTGTAAATACAGTACTTCAAGGCTGGATCTTGGCAGTTTCTAAATAGGCACCAGAGGTTAGACAGGCAATAGGTCGGCAGGGACACACTAAAGGTAGACATGTAAGAAGGTTGACACACTGAAGATAGACATGTAAGAAAGTTGACAGGTGCAAATGGTTGACAGGGTCAAAAGGACGACATGCAAATGGTCACCAAGTGATTTTTTTGTTTTTTTTATGGTTAGGGTTAGGTTTAGGGTTAGGCACTTATCGGAGGATTAAGGGATCTATCAATTACCCGACATTGTGAACAATCCGACCAAAACCAGGAGGTTTTGGTCACATTGTTCACAAAGTCAGGTAATGGATAGCCGGAAAGAACCAGCAATTCGCATGCACGCTGGTTCCTTGCCATCCCCGACTGTCTACTGAACATGTCCCTCAACCTGATGATGCTCATCAGGTTTGGCATGTTCAGGTATAGGTTGGGCTCCTTCACTGAACGCTGTTCAGTGAACACCGTTCAGTGCGGTGCCCGCACCTCAGTGACCTGAAGGTGTGAACGCTATACAGAGCCGGCCCTAGGCATAGGCATAATAAGCTTATGCCTAAGGGTGACTTGAATGCCTAGGGGCATTCAAGGCTCTGCCACTGCCGCGATCGGAGCTCCGCTCCGACCTTGCAGTGTACCTGTCAGCCGGTCAGAATGAGCTTCTGCACTGAAGCTCATTCTGACCCGGTCCCCATTATTTAAATAGTTGAAGTCGGAGCGGACCCACTTCGGCCGCTCCGGCTCCACCTACATAACAGCCACCCCCCGCCGCGGCCCGGCCCCTTGTTATGACATGGCGCGTGTGACATCATGCGCGCCGTGTCATAACAAGGGGCCAGGCTGCTGGAAGGAGAGGATCGAGAGGATCCATGGAAAAGAAGCAGCCAAGGTACTGTAAGTGGCGGCTCTGTGGCGGGGAGGCTGAGACACACTGGGGCTGGGAGGGGGAAGGCTGAGACACGCACTGGGGCTGGGGGGAGAAGGCTGAGACACGCACTGGGGCTGGGGGGAGAAGGCTGAGACACACACTGGGGATGGGGGGGAGGCTTAGACATGCACTGGGGCTGGGGGAGGAGGCTGAGACATGCACTGGGGCTGGGGGGGAAGGCTGGGACATGCACTTGGGCTGGGGGGAAGGCTGAAACATGCACTGGGGCTGGGGGGGAGGCTGAGACATGCAGAGGGGCTGGGGGAAGGGAAGGCTGAGACAAGCACTGGAGCTTGGGGGGGAAGGCTGAGACACACACTGGGGATGGGGGGAGGCTGAGACATGCACTGGGGCTGGGGGGGAAGGCTGAGACATGTACTGGGGCTGGGCTGAGACATGCACTGGGGCTGGGGGGAGGCTGAGACATGCACTGGGGCTGGGGGGAGTAGGCTGAGATACACTGGGGCTGGAGGGGGAAGGCAAGGCTGAGACATACTCTGGGGCTTGGGGGGAGAAAGAGGCAGACACACTGGGGGTGGGGGAAAGAGGCTGACACACTGGGGCTGGGAAACATGCTGGAGGGTAGAATGATGCTGACACACCCTGGGGCTGAGGGGAAAATGAGGCTGACACAGTGGGGAAATGGTGCCGAGGGACACACTGAGTCTAAGGGAATGGGGCCGAGACACACACTAGGTCTGGGGGAATGGGGCTGAGAAAATCACTAGGTCTGGGGGAATGGGGCTGGTGGCACTGCAAGGTGGGGTGCCAGCCTTTTATTACATGTGTGTATGTTTGTGTATATATATATATATATATATATATATATATATATATAAATGCTAGGGGGCATCAGCCAAAATTTTGCCTAGGGCACCGAATTGGCTAGGGCCTGCTCTGACGCTATACGTTCAGACTTTCAGGTCACCTAATGAATAGGCACCTTTAGGTATAGGCACTAGAAAGGAAGGTTAGGGTCAGGAACCTACCCCAATGGTTAGGGTTAGGCACCAGGATGAAGGGTTAGTGTTAGGCACCAAGGGGAGTTTTAGGGTTAGGGTTAAGATTAGGGTAAGATAACAAAAAAACATGTGTCGACGATTTTCATGGTGACCATATGCATGTCGACCTTTTGACCCTGTTGACCATTTTTTATCTGCCGACCTTCTTACATGTCTACCTTTAGTGTGTCAACCTATTGTCCCTGTCGACTTTTTGCCTGTCTAACATCTGGTGTCTATCTAAACATTGTCTACCTTTTTGCTGTAAATAAATGCATAACCAATCTTGACAATTCTATACATTCTGTAAGATGTCAACAACTCAGGTATATATTTGTGGTTACAATGGTGCAGTCTTTATCCTTTGGCAGTGCCATATCAGGGCTTTATGCTGCCCTGTGCTGTCCCTGTCCCCTAAACCTGTGATGTCATGATGTCACACCTAGGGAGCAGGGCTGTTGGCTTTGCTGCTGGTTCTGGTAAGTACAACACTGTCTGGAATGTCCTGGCTGGGGACATTCCTGACAGCTCCTTAGGCTGCAGGGTGCCTGGCCAAAGCATCATTTGGCTGTTCCAGGCACACTGCAAACCACATACAGGTGCCAGTGGGCAGGGACAGTGCCACCCACAATGATTTGGTACTGAATATTTAGAGTCATTTTTAGATAACATAATATAGCCAAATATGCTTTCAGTCTGGTGCATCCATTTATGCAATAGATTTTGCATCAAAAAACATTTTGTTAAATCTTTAGGAAAGTGTTTATCTATTGACTTTCCCTGTCAACAGATCTCTATCCTATCTAACATCTACATCTACACAACTGGAGAATTTGCATATATAAATAAATATGTGCCAGACATACTTTACACCTTTTTTCCCAAATCACACCTTGAATAATTCAGATATTATCTTGAAACCCAACACAGAGCTGTTACTGCATAGCATTGCCTGTGTGTCCCAATAATGTAATGTCCATCAATTTATACCTTCAGAACCCAATTCAAGGATCTTAATTCACTTAAAAAAGCCTTTACCCAATCCTCTCCCATTTATATCTCTGACCTGATCTCCTTTCACACTCCGATCTGCCCACTACTTTCAATAAAAGCATGCCACCTCTCCCACCAAGTGATTACTTTCTCCCACTCCCACCTCCATGCTGCTACTTACCTCGGGAACTCTCTCCCTCTCGCTATCAGTCTCTCCCCCGTTTTACAAATCTTCAAATGAGTTCTCAAGAACCTCTACTTTATCAGAATCTTCCAGCTCTCATCCTAGCCCACTGGTACATGCTCCTTCATCCCTGTCTACTCTCTGTGTCACGCCTGTTTGTCTGCCTCTCCTTTAGAATATAAGCTTTCATGAACAAGGTTCTTGGTTCTCATCCTACCTATCTAATCATTCTTTCACTGTTCGCTTTTCTGATTCTGCCTCCTCTTCGCATCTTCTATCAATTGGAGTACATCAAGGCTCAGTCTTAGGTGCTCCGCTTTTCTCAATCTATAT
The DNA here is from genome assembly GCA_031769625.1 of Taudactylus pleione. Lineage (NCBI taxonomy): Eukaryota > Metazoa > Chordata > Amphibia > Anura > Myobatrachidae > Taudactylus > Taudactylus pleione. The sequence goes on from JAUIMM010000267.1 coordinate 3,510,950, forward strand.
CACCTCACTTGACGAACTAATCAGCTCTTTTGGTTTTCAGTATCATCTGTATATGGACGATACTCAAATCTGTGCTGGTCCATGTCACTGAATGTCTATCTGCCATTTCATCTTGGCTGGCATCGTACTACCTCAAACTTAATATATCCAAGACAGAATTAATTATATTTCCACCGGCCAATAATAGTTACTAACCTGATATCTATATCACTGTTGAAAACTCGACAATCAACCCCACCCCACATGCTCGCTGCCTAGGTGTCATCCTAGATTCTGAACTGTCATTTCTTCCCCACATTCAATCTGACTCAAAATCATGGTACAAAGTTTTAAAAAACATAGCCAAAAGTTGACCTTATCTTACACAAGACACAGCAAAAACTGTAATCCATGCACTCATTATTTCCAGCATTAACTATTGCAATAGTCTCCTTACTGGTCTTCCCAAAAACAGACTCTTGAGACTGCAATCCATTTTGAATGCAGCTGTGAGGCTGGTCTTCCTCATCAAATGTTCATAGTCTGCTAATCCACTCAGTCAGTCCCTCCCTTGGTTACCAGTTTTCTACTGTATTCAATATAAAATACGTACACTCACACATAAAGCTATTAACAAAACCACACCATCATACATCTCTTCACTTATCTCAAAATATCTTCCAACCCAACATTTCTACTCTGCACAAAATCTGCGTCCACCCACTGGTCATCTCCAGACATAGTTTACTGTAAAGTCCTCTAATCTGGCATTCCTGACTCATGGTTCACATATAATACTATTTATGGCTGGAATCATACTCAGACTTAGGCCAGAAAATACAGGTACATACAGAAAATAAGTAAATAAACATAAAAGGTCCAAACATTCCTCGTGCTTAGCAATCAATCTGCTGCAGTGGCCTGCAGCGACAATCGGCCATGCTCTCTCAGCATAACCCTTGGTCCCTGGCACTATAGTCACTTTCCCTACTAACTGGCCTCTAGAAGACATCAGTGCCTGGAAAACTAGGTGAATGAGAATTTTAAACTCTACCTCAACTGCTGATTTCCTGCTGTCTCTGGGTGACCTGGAAAATCCCGAATTCCATACTTCCACTTTGAGCTGTGCAGCCCACAAAACCTGGAGCTACAAACTTCTACTACAGCTGCAGATTGTGCCCGTCTTGTTTTCCTCTCCCTTAGGGGGAGCTGATCCCAACAGATTGTGGGCAATTCAGGTGAGACTCTCTCTCTCTCTCTCTCTCTCTCTCTCTCTCTCTCTGAGTATGTGTGTTTTAAAATGACCAGATGTGTCAAAATTAAGTTCATTGTTCATCTACCTCTATAACAAAAAATCCTTTTTATTTGTGTGTTATTCACATTATAAATGTATAAAATAAAGTTGTTGGACTTTCATTTTAGTCTGTTCCATTATATCATCTAAATACATACAGCTAAAAATGCAGCTTTTATGGGACTGTCCAGCCATCCTAATAGTGAATACTTTTGTCCCAGCTGCTGGGAGCTATGCCATTCTCCACTGAGTGGGTACTACTCACATGTTAGACACCCTCCCCAAATAGATGTAGTCATGCCCAACATACTGTGGCCACACCCCCTTCAGGGGGGAGCCTTGGGAAGTTGCTGTACCAGGTTCCAGGATTTCTTTAGGCAGCTTTGGATGTGAAAGGTAGAGATAGGAGGGAGTGGGGCTGAGTGATGAGGTAGCAATGTCATGGAGGGAGGTGGTTGACAGTGGAGAAACAGAAAAGGTGGGGGAGAAGCACAGGGTTGGAAGGGAGACTGAGGAGAGAAAAAATGGGGAAAATCAAGTGGAGGAAAGGATAGGATAGGGGTGGAAAATGTAGGTAAAGTAAAGGATTATGGAGACACTGAATAAGGGGAGTAGTTGAAGTAAAGCTGTTTAAGGTGTGGATGAGCGAATAAGTGGAATGAAAACAGGAGTGGTGGCTGTGTGTTATATAGACAGTGTACTGTAGTTAAATGTTCAAAAATACAGGTAAAAGAACAGTGCTTCTAAATATACTGTAGCAATGCTACAATAGTGTAATATTAAGAGAAGTGTTTGAGAAATAGTGGGTGCAGGAATTAGTTACTAAAATAAATAATGTTTAAGTGGATAGATGTGAATCAATGGAAAAAGGCAATACAAACAGGATTTTCAGCATTATGAAGGCAAAATTACATTGTACAGAACTGAGTTAGTCAGAGTTGTTTTGAATAACAAAAGCAATCAATATGCCAATGGTTCCAAAACTGTATGCCACCTGGGGTGCTGCAGTGCTGTCACAGGGTTGCCACAGCAGCATGTGGCCTAAAGAGGTCGGCCAGTGTTTTTTTTTTGTGAAAAATATTATTTTTGGGGGTGGGAGAGGGGTTGGTGGGGCTGAGGAGAGCTGTCTCTGTAAAGCAACAGGCAGTGAATCCTGAGGCTACCTGTTGCTGAATGGATCCTACAATGCAGTGTGTTCTGGGAGAGGAAGTATCTGATCTGAAGAGCGATGTTCAGAAAAAAAAAAGATTCCCTTCAGCACACTGCAGCAATACTTAAATCCTACATGATAATAGAGATTCAGAGGTATTAGTTACATACATTTGCAAATATATGAATAAGCGCCATGCCATCGTCAAGGCTCCTCTATACTGGCGTCCCTAACATTAAGGGGTTCACGTCCGAGAAGCAAGGTACCCCAAAAAAATTCCAGCCAGGGACCATCCCCAGGGCATCACACGAAAAGGGGAAAAAAGGTGATAGTGAAGTGTAAAGAACTAATTTGCAATGCACTGCAGTGTGGGACAACAAAGCAGGACATACTGTACAAGGTAGACAAATTAAATCCAAACATAAAAACATTAGATAGAAAGCACCTTGCTAATGGGAGTGCTTACACACAGTACTAATTGGAAGATGACAAAGCTGAAACAAGACAATATTGAAGACATACTAGTCTGGGTAATATAACTTTTTAATATAATTATAGTAGGCTCTAATAAAGAGATGGGTTTTCAGAGAATATTTACAGATGTGAAGGTTGCAGATGAGGTCCTTGCAGGAGCTACTCATTCAAAGTAGGAAGCCTTTAGGTTTCCCTTCACAACTACAGGTAGATCCTATGGATAAAATTTACTAATCAGTGGGTTCTAAATCCCAGTGGTTTGGCAGCAGTTTTGGGACAGTTTTGCTATTTGCCACTTTACAAAGGCCAAAACTGCATCAAAAACACCAAGATAGCATACTTTAGAACATACAGTAGTTGAATATCAAAATCATTCTTTTAGACTATAGAAAGATTAGAACAGAAAATAAACTCTGCATTTATCAAGATGGGGGTTTGTACTCCACTGCAAAACTGCCTGCAAACCTGCTTAAACAATTAACCTGCCTGTGACAGATGAGGTTGGGTGAAGAACTGCACTGATCACTATGATCTGTACAGGATTTGTCCTGTTTAAAGGGATAGAAATACTTAAAAATATATAGAAAGCATGTATGGTGGTCCCCCCTTCAAATTCATAACCAGCCCCTGTACCTATAAGTCTGGCCTGGTATTGAAAAATAGGGGGGAAATGGCATGGTGTTACCCCTATTTTCCAATAACAAGCACCTGGCTGAACCTACCAGGACATACTGCTATAGCAAGGAGACACATAGCATGGGGTCCCCCTGCTATAATGTTAAAGAACCCTAAACTGGTGAACCCAGGACAGGAATCCCATGAAAAGTGGGAGGTTCAACCAGTCAAGGGTTCTTGCATGCACCCCCTAGGCTTTTGATACTTGGGTAATAGTGATTAAATAGTTAATAATACTATTTGTCACAGAAGGACGACAAGTCCCAGAAAGTCTGCCTCAGCATTATGGCATTTAAAGAACCACAAGTACCAGCATGTCCAGACATTAATTACTAAATTACCTATGTTGTAAAATTATATATAATTATTATTATTATTATTATTATTATTATTATTATTATTATTATTATTATTATTATCTGGTCTTTAGATCTATATCTATTGTTTACTAATGGTATTGGATACTAAGAGATTGAAGAATTTGGGGAGATAGAGAAATATATAAACATATGCTTTTATGTATATTTTTATGTATATTATTATTTTTAATTTCACTTTATCTTCTTATTTATGAATTTATTGTATATATTTTGTATAAGCAGTTATTATTATTATTATTATTATTATTATTATTATTATTTTAATTTATTTAATCAGTTCTTATTTTTAATTTGGACTTGTTTGCTGCATTACATTTCCGATATATGTGTTTGAAATATAGATTGTTGCTGAATAGGCCTATTCATGTGATTGTACACTGATTTAGCATTCACATATTTTTTTATACAAGCCTCTTGTGTGCCTTAATAGGAAGCAGAGTACAATTGATGTCTTATCATTCCAATATATATATATATATATATATATATATATATATATATATATATATATATATATATATATATATATATATATATGAATCCAGCGCAGTAATCTTTGGTTTACATGTGTTTTTTTTTTTTGTTCTATGACAATAACAACAGGCAGTGAATATTGATAATACTGTCTGATGACTGAAATAGGCACAGACAGTAAAAAGGTTATCAGTCACTTATAAATAGTGTCACATATTTTATTGGCATTTAAGAGGTTAAGACACCATCTTGGATTTTTGCTTATAAAAACTTATGGTGCTTATCTGATATAATTGATGTTATATGTGAAACCATTTATGCTACAAGATTTATGGATTAATTGTTGAATGTTTTAAGGTTGTATTTATTGAGTGTATTAAGGTTATAATTGGTTAGTTCCTTTTTGAAGTGGAAACTTATTCTGACCAGTGGGTCAGCAATTTACTAGGAAATACTACTGCAAGGATGTTACATTTTGTGTTAAATCAACCTGTCATATGATATATGCATCAGAAATATGATACTACTGAGAATATAATATTTTATGACTATATGGCAAATTAATCTTTCTTCATTGTTACTGCATAGAATGGCATACACACTCCTAAAAATTAGTTTAGAGGTTTTTTTTCTCATCCAGAAATTTTGCATATATTTGTTTCATAATTTTCATGTTAGGATTTTGTTAATACCAGGTGAATAACAACTATCATTTACCAGCAGAAACTGTATAACTAAATATAATCAATAAATAGACAACACATTTTTTTGGAATAATTACATATTAGTCAAAAATTAAATATAGACCAATTTGGCTATTAAAAACCCTCAGATGAGATAATTATACATCTGATTGCTTGATTTTATGTCTGTTATTTACTTATTAACTGTATTTAATAAAAGTTATGTTTTAATATATACACAAATTTTCCTCAAGTGTGCCCCAGTAACAGTTTCTCTGGCCTTTCTTTGTTTCCTTATAATGTTAGACAACTCCAAACTGGTAAGCCCAGAACAAGAATCCCTTAAAAAGTAGGGACCTCCAAAAAATGGGGTCCCACTGAGGTTCAACCAGCCCCTAGGCTTTGGATACTTGCATAATAGTGATTCAGCAGTTAGTAATCATGTTCTTCAAAGGTGGACTTCAATTACAAACAAGTCTGCCTTGGCTTAATGACACTTGTAGAACAACAACTGCTGGCATGCCCAGATATTAAGTGACTGGAGGGGCTTGCAGTGTGCCTGTAAAAAATATAAACATAACCTCTACAAATTTTCTTTATTTAATTGTTTCAAATTAAATATGTTGTTTTTATCTTAGTGTTTTTTAGATGTTGGAAGTGTCCAGGCAAGAGAAGCATATTTTAAACATTTTAATAATATAACTTACATGTAAACCAGTGCATTCTAAAGCATTTTTATACTAACTTTTTGAGACAAATTAAAAAGAAATCTCAATCAACTGTTGACCTTCTGATTCTTTGAAATATTATTTGGGGTACCAGGAACTAGTATGTCAAACTCAATATTCTTAGCTCTGCTTATAGAATAGGTATGTCATTCACAGCCAAAACAGCCCCTGATTACTATTAGCACCTAGTGCATACTTGCCTACATTTACATTTCTGTTCCCAGGAGATGCCCGGGTAACCAAGCAGGAGGGTGGGGATGGGGACGGGGCCTGATGATTTGCATAATTAAGCCCCGCCCCCTCATGACAAAGTGCTGCGATTGGATCAAATTTAAATAAGGGCGGGACAAGATGACGCAATTCATGAAGAATCACATCATTGAGTCCCACCCCCTGCATGGAGACCCGCGATCACTGCAGAAATTCTCCTAATTCTGCCCACTTCGCTAGGATGTAAGCAGAATGCGGGAGAAGTGCCTACCCTTCCGGAGGTGCGGGGAGTTACCCGAAAAATCGGGAGCCTAGTGTAGTGGACAAATATGGACTACTCATGTGTAGTTCAAAGTCAAATAAGGTTGAACACCTGAACAATCATTTTATAAACACTATTTTTTTTTCCAAATCATTTATTGGAAGCAGAATTGTTACAGATATGGTTATTTCAACTTGATCCTGTTTATTTCTTTGAGTAGATATATAAAATAACCTAATCTCCATAATTCATCTGCACATTTCTCATAATGATTTATTACCGATTGCACCTGCGATTATGCACGCAATCGGCCGACTGTTGTGAATGAAGTGCCATTTGTGAGAGGTGACGGGGGAGGTCGGCAAAACGCAGGCATGCTAGTGCATTTGAACACTGTGCATGGGCGTGCATAAATTATCCACTGCAATTCCTTACGCAGCCTGAGTACTCATAGCATGCAACGAGGTTAGAAATTCCAGAGTAAGGTCAGAGCTGGTGCAAGCATGCATTAGGCTGTAATTGTACTCTATGTTACCGATGGTTTCGCAATCTTGCTAAGTATTATGGATGTGTGTAAGGTAAAGTGGGCATACTTATGTTGTACTTTGACGGCATAGTGATCGCAGTGGATCAGCATACTATTGCAGTGATACTGTATGTATAATCGCTATTGCAATTGCAGTTGTGATCCGTAATTAATCAGGCCCAATGTTTGCAACAGAAATACATTTGTAGCTTTCACTTCATAAAAGCACCAAGAATTTTGAAACACAAGTTTCAAATCCTGACCACGGCATCCCAGCAGCAGTAAAAATCCCGATCATCAAAAGGTAAGTACTCACTAACCTATTCTACCCCCTAACGCAGGGGTCAGGGAGCTTTTTTAACTTTTTCCCCAAAATATATTTAGATACGCCGACATTACCCCCTTGATTTGAAAGGAAGGAAATCATATAGTAGTGCCCCCATATAATGCCCCTGTAGTAGTGTCCCCATAGTTATGCCCCTGTAGTAGTACCCCCATATAATGCCCCTGTAGTAGTGCCCCCATATAATGCCCCTGTAGTAGTGCCCCCAAATAATGCCCCTGTAGTAGTGCCCCCATATAATGCCCCTGTAGTAGTGCCCCCATATAGTGCCCCTGTAGTAGTGCCCCCATATAATGCCTCTGTAGTAGTGCCCCCATATAATGCCCCTGTAGTGCCGCTTGTACTAAAAAAACAAAAAAAACACTTACCTTAATCCCCGCTCCTGCATCTGCCACCATCCTGTCCACCCTGCTGCTCCTCAGAACTATGGGAGAGACATCGTGACGTCTCTTCCATATTGCACATGGAGAGAGGCGGAAGCTGGAGTTCACAAGAGAACTCCAGCCTCCAGCTAATGTGGCGCTGCAGGGAAGGAGCCGGGCACCCGCTGATAATAACATCTCAGCGGGCGTCCTGCTTAGAGCCTCCCTGCGGCACAGCTGGGCATGCATATGAATCATTGTAAAATGATTAATATGCATGCCCGGCTGTCTGTCCATTACCCCCAGGAATTCATTTTTACCCCATGTAGGGTAATTTAATCCTGTTCCCTGACCACTGCCCTAACCCTAACCCTGCCTTAGGGGTGCCTAATCCTAAACTCCCACCCAGGAGTGCCTAACCCTAACCCTCTCTTCCCCTAGCCTAACCTTAACCCTCCCAGGGGGGTGCCTAACCCTAAGTCCCCCCCAGGAACCCTAAACCTAACCCTCCTCCCCGGCGGCTGTCCATGCCCATGCCCGGCTTACCTTAGATCGGGATTTTGATGCCTGACATTTAACCCTTGCCGGGATTATACAGTCGGGAAGCCGGAGGTCAGGATTCTATCCATTTGCTTCGAAACTGCTTCCCGTTTCAAAGCAATAGATTGCGAATATCCATTATTGCTGGATGCAGTAGTTTCACAGTATATCAATTTATACAGATACAGACATACAGGGGATTCTAAACCCAAAGTTCTCACATCTCTATTAATTTGTGGCACCATTTCTTCCAATCAGAAACTTTTCTCTGAAGGTGTCCTTTGATATATGCACCAAGATGTTGGCAGCAGATTCTGTAAGTTGCAAAGCGGGGCCTCCATGGCTGGGAGTTGTATTTCCAGGTTATCCCACAAATGCTCGATCTGATTGAGATCTGGGGAATTTAGAGATCAAGTCAACACCTTGAATTCTTTGTCATGTTCATCAAACCATTCCTAACTAAACTGCTGCAGTGTGTCAGGGCACAATATCCTGCTAAAAGAGGCCACTGTCATCAGGAAATTATCTTGCCATGAAGGTTTGTACTTGGTCTGCAGCAATGTATAGGTAGGTTGTACATGTCAAAGTAACATCCACATGAATGCTAGGACCCAAGGTTTCCCAGCAGAATATTTCTCAGAGCATCACACTTCATTGCCAGATTGCCTTCTCCCCATAGTGCATCCTGGTGCCATCTCTTCCCCAGGTAAACATGATGTCAAAGAAAATGTGAATCATCAGATCTGGTCACCTTTTTCATCGATGGTCCAGTTCTGATGTTACCACAGTGAAACTTGGTGTGCAAAATAGTCACAAATGCTGCACCATATCACATCCTATACAGATTCAGACTCAGCTGTACACAAATATACAATTACCACATATCAAATTAACCAGTGAAGTCTCATGAAGTGGTTTTGTTGCATCACATTGTGACTATGACACGTTTCTAGGTGTAAAAGGCATAAACAGTTGGCGCGAGTTGCAGAGGACCTGGCACACTGAGAAGGGCCGTTTGTTGTCACTGCATCAGTAGTGTATTAGGACACTTCTATACATCCAGCAAGTTGCATATTTAATATTAGAAACATCTGGAGGATGTCTTGTGTCATGCTGAAAATAGTTTTTGTGTGATTGTGGCAAGTTTGCAGGGTTATCACATTTTATTTTGTATGGCAACATGAAAGTTGCTGGAACTAGAAAGAAAATAGATTGTTTTTTAAAATCAATGGATATGACATTCCCACCCTAGACTGTATTATGATATTACACTCTTCTTCTGGGCCACCCACTAGCCACACTGCCTCAATGCAGCAAACCTCCTCAATATTAAGCCCTCCTCAGGGAGCTACAGTAATCACCAAAAATGTTAGCTTTACTGTTCTATTGAGTCCCCTTCCCTAGAGCACTCACCCTGACACATTCCATGTGGCCTGTCTACAGTGTCCATGCTTAAAAAGCCAGCAATCCCCTTCTTTAATTCTGCAATGGTCTATTACTTCACTGCACACTTGGTGGACTCCCCTGTATTGTATAAGACTTCCAAGTGCTGGCCTCTGCAGAACCCTTGTCATGGGGGTCTTAATCACTGTACAGTAATGTGGGCTTCCAACAGCTGCCATGTTCTCTCTCAAGCACCAAGGGAACCCATGACTGCCCTCCTCCCATCTTGGCTAAGGTGGCTGCTTCCACAAGATATCTAAAAACTGTTGACATTCAGATCCCCATGTGGTTTTTCATTAGACAGAATTAGACACCTCACCATGTCAAGTACTGTATGCTCCACTTCCTATGATGACATTGCTGTCTTCATCACTGGAACACTGCTCACACTATGCCAGCAACTAATCATCCTCTCTGCTCCCCAATGTGCTCATGTCGTATATAACTGTGATGGGGGATTTCTACCATGGAACACCACCAGGTGCTACACAACCTATTATAAGCAGTATCTCCAGCACTGAAGAGGATATTTTGTACAGTATATCAAAACATGGGTAGCACAGATAGAGTAATGGTTAGCATTACTGCCTCACAGCACTGAGGTCATGTGTTCGATTCCCGCTACGGCCCTAACTGTGTGGAGTTTGTATATTCTCCCTGTGCTTGCGTGGGTTTCCTCCGGGTACTCTGGTTTCCTCCCACACTCCAAAAAATATACTGGTAGGTTAATTAGCTAACAAAAAAATTGACCATAGTGTGTATGTTTGTGAGCATGTGGTAGGGAATATAGATTGTAAGCTCCACTGGGGCAGGGACTGATGTGAATGGTAAGATATTCTCTGTAAAGCACTGCAGAATATGTGTGCGCTATATAAATAACTGGTAATAATAATAATAATAATAATAATAATAATAATAATAACATCATTGCAACACTTCTGCTATGTAACACTGGGATGGGTAAAGGATGCTGGTGCTCTCGATCTTGGCAGTCAGAATCCCAACACCAGCATCCTGACATATCTATAATACCGACACTTGTCAGTATTCTAACCCTCCCCTTCTCCCTACCCTAACTGTAACCTTCCATCCTTGGTGAGACTCTAACCTCCCCCTAGTGCCTAAACCTAATCTTCCCCTCCCTGCACCCATAACCTAGCCCTTCCCTCCTAGTACTAACCCTCCCCCCAACCCCACTTTTTACCTTCAGGATTACATCAGTCGAGATGCTGATGCCGGGATTCTGAGCATAGGAATCCCCATGATCAGGATATTGTCCTCACCTATAAAACGAGTCACTTACTCTATATACTGGACCGGCACTAGACTTTGCTGCACCCGGCTTCATCCTGTGTTGCTGCCACTTCCCTCCTCTGCTCCCTCCCCCTGAGCTTACAAATTCGCTATAGCACTGGGAGAGAGGGTGGGCGTTTCTTGCGCCCACCGGATACAGTGGCACTCCGGGTGACGGCCCAGCTTGCCCATGCCTAGAGCCGCTCCTGTCTACATAAATGTGAGTTTAGTAATATAGGATTGTTAAATGTAGTGACAATTTTTAAGATATCAATGGTCAAACACCCTCTTACCCAAATGGACTGCAATGGGCTAATAAGGAATGACCAACACAAAATTACAATCAATAATCAAATAAATTTATTAAAAAAAAATCACAAGTGCTCTAAGGGATAAATTTACTAATAATTGAATTTGGTTGAGATTGCAATCTTGGGTAAGTTTAGAAATTTTTTTCAACTCGCAAATTTACTAAAGATAAACTTGGGTGAGTTTGTTAGATATTTTTCTCCTTTCACTGAAAAACTTGGGTGAGATTGAAAACTCAAATAAACCTGCCATCGGCCAAACTCCAAAGTACTTTTCATGGAAAAGTAACAAATCGAGAATTTATTAAGAAACGAGATTACAATCTCTGGTGTAATTGTAGCAAACTCGCAGCTAATTAGAAGTTTCAAATAGACTACCTCCAGTGCTGCGAGTTTTCCAGAAACATACACAGATCAGTGTGATTTG